>JAQFVV010006284.1:1933392-3206829 GCA_028023455.1 Epiperipatus broadwayi | reverse complement strand
TCTTGCCTCTCTGGGAATAAAATAGGGGTTTTAGTTGCAAAATTTTAAGGCTGATCCCTTCAAATTTACATTTACAAAGAAAAGCTAATTGATTTTCTATTTTGCCACTTTTAAATATAATTTTTCAAAAGATCTAAAGTTTTATGTAGTATAGTGATACTATATCATGTTGATACCTCATCCTAATATTGCCTTTAAAAAATGGAGAATTCAGTAGGTCTTCATAGACAAGTATATCAATTTTAACAAACTATTGGTTTTGAAAGAATTACCTATTGGTTAGAACATCATCTTAAATTCAATATTCAGGTTCAATTCCTTCACTAACACTGTCATTGATCAGGCCTACAATATCTAAAGAAGAAAGATATTAACATTCAAAATGTTGTGTTATGTACTAACATGTGCTCTATTACTAACAGTGATGTATTAAAGTTGAAATAACAGTTTCAATTTTTCTAAAAAGTTTTAATAATTAATTCAAGATAATGGAAGTAATCCAATCAGCTAAATAAACTAAATGATGAATCAAAAAAATATATATTTTTTTGACAGCAGGCAACTAATCTGGGCACTTCATTCTGCAATTTTATGCACTTGCAAAGCTGTTGAAATCAATATGTACATTAAATGTTTTTCCAAAGATGGGTGGAGTTATGTAGACAAGGTACTATATTTGAACAATATCACTTGATTACCATCAATGTATATATTTGCTGGTCCAAATATAATTTTGAATTTAGAGCAGGTAAAATAGGTTTAGAGATTTGTTTCCAATATCTGATATCTTATTACTGGATGGAAATGAGTATGTAGCTATACTTATCCAAGATAAGAATAAGAATAGTTAAATCTCACCATCCAGAAATTGGTGATTCCTGTAGGTAATACCGCCTCCTTTCCACTATATGAGAAACTTACGCCCTTTAGTAGGCTATTTAAAGTTAGTTTTAATATATTCATTCAGTATGCTGAATATTTATTATAGTAAATAGAGGGATTTGAAATTAGGATTTTAAGTCTATAATTCATTCTCATTTTCATCTCAAACAACTGGTACACATAACCACACACATATGAAAAATAAATGGTCCCCAATAGAGGCAGATCCTTAATTATGAACACTCGAGTTATAAACATTTTGCTATTATATAATGGCTTTTAGACTTAGATTTTTATCTATGCACATACTTGCATGGATAATTAGTGCTATATACTGTAGAAAGAAATAGGTATTCAAAATTGTACAGTATTTTAGTACTTTAATAATTAAAAAATTTCTTTTAGTAATTAATGCTACAAATTTACAGTATCTGATAAAAAAAACTTTAAATACATTCATAATTGAATTTTTTCTAAAGAAAGAAAGATAAACTTTGGAATTTAGAAAGTAATTAAAAATGTATTTTAGAAAACAATAAGAACTTATATAAAATACAGTAAATCTTCCCATCTCTCTGACATTATTTTTATTTTTAGCATTGTCACAGACTCTTGAACAGGATCTTCTTGTTTTTAAAAGTAAATTGTGCATGATTACATTACATATACATTGTATACATTTCTGTTTTGGTGCCTTTTTTCATTCTTATTAATTAAAAACATGAGTGAAAAAAAAACCAGCAGTGTTGGTACAAGCAAAATGACATCAAGGTATCATAAACCCCAAACGGTTGAGACAACAATGAATATAATTGGATGTTCTAAAAATGGTGAATCTTTTGCTTCAATCACACATTCATGTAATTTAAACCAATCAACAATATATACAATTAATAAGAACAAATCTAAGGAATATATTAAAAAATGTGGAAATATTTTTTCAAAGAGTTTCATGACAGAGTAATGGACGAAATGGAGAAATTTCGGCTTTATGGATAGAAGATCAACATTAAAAAGGCATCCCAGTGAGTTTATCAATTATTCAAGCTAAAGCTCTTAGTTTGCATGAAGATTGGATGAAAGAATTAAAAGAAGACTCTGCTGTTGAATTTGTAGCAAGCAATATCACTGATGAAAATATTGCTGAGTTAATGCAATCTCACTCAGAACCTCTGCCAAATGAAGACTTGATTAAACTATAAAATATGAATGAAATACAAAATGAAGAATCTGATAATGAACTTATTGTTAAGAGTTTGACAATCAAGAATATAAATAAAGCCTTCATGCACCTTGACAAATTTTTGAGCATCATGGAAGAATGTAATCCCAATGGAGCATATATCTCATGTATGAAGGACAATAGAATAAGACACAGAATGTTACAGAATTCTTTATCAAGAGAAGAAGAAGAATACAATTCAATTAACTCTTGATAAATTTGTAAACAAAACTCCAGATACTAATCAATAAGAAATAAATTTTGTATTTTGAAAAACCTTTTTGATGGTTTTTTTACATACCTCTACTTTCAAACAATTTCAACTTCCAAATACATATCAGGAACCAATTAAGTTCTAACTAGTGGACTGCCTGTATACATATTTTGTACAGAAGCAGCACTCATTAGTTGGGCCAGATCACAACCTCCCACACATATATACAATCAATGCTCAGCGTATATTAAGTTAGCAATTCCTTAAACTTTAATGGGCATATTTCAATCTTCTCACCCTCCAACAATTCAATTGTATCTACCAAGGGCTTTGAGCATTTCATCATTGGTTTTTCAATGAAATGAATGATTGAATTATTGGAAGGGTGAGAAAATCGAAGTCTGTCCATTAAAGTTTTAAGAAATTGCTATCTTAATATAAGCCAAGCAATGATTGTACGTATATGTAGGAGATTGTGATCTGGACCAACTGATGAGTGCTGGTTCAGCACAGAATACATATATAGATCATTTGTCTTTTTCACATGAGTGTGATCACGTGCATCGATTGTTTGAGATGGAGTATATAACCTGAAACTCCTAAGTTCAAATCCCTCTATATATTAAAGTTAGTTTTATTTTTTATATATAAAGAGGACGAATTAGCAAAGTGTTCACTTATGGAACTAGAAATTAAATATGACCGTATATATATAAGGAACATTACTATAGCAATAGAACCTTCTTTCTTTTTTATTTTGGGAAAATTAAAGTAAGTATAATTAAATGTGAATGAATTTCGGCGATAAAGAATAAAAGAAGACAACTTTAATGCTCTTTCTTTTTATTAAAAAAAGTCGTACAGTCAGGAAGGTAAATGTTACTAGAATTTCAACCACGTGATTAAAATAAATCTAATATTTAACGTTATTTTACTGTCACATCTCATAGATATACTTTTTATTACCATCTCTTTAGATTACAGTTAGTCTTATTCGTAAATAATATATCCCAATATAAACATTAGAAAAGGGAGAAACGTGATCTTCCCCATCTCGGAAAGATTTATTATTATTTTTTTTTTTACACAATACAAATAAACTCTCATGAGAAAGTAAACCTTTTCAATTAAAAATAAATCATTTAGTATACCTGAGCAAGCTTAGTATGAGAAGAAATAATAACTGGATAAATATAGTTTGTTATCCCATCACGAGACAGTACCATGTGAAAGAAATAAGAGCAAAAATGCATTCTTCAGACCGGACTATTTCATTGTTTACAATCTCGTAAATGTCTCGATGACCTTTTACTTCTTCGAATAATTAATTAGGTACGCATTTAATAAAGTACCTGCATTATATATTCACCAACACACGCACATATAAGTGCATATATATAAATGCAGACGTGTATGTCTAAAACAAAATAAATGTATTACCCAATAAAATAATAATTTTTAAGCACTGTTAATTAAAAAGCATTATGCATACATATTTGAAAACTGTAAAGTATTTTTTATTCAGTGTTAGAATTCCTATAAAATAAATAGTTAATAATTTTTTACCCAAAGATAAGTTGAGATTACTAAGCAATAGAGCGCTATGGCCCAAATAGAAACAATCGATCATCCCAAATATAAATAATCGATCAGCATTATCGATAGTATGATAACGTTTTAATTAGCATCTTAATATTTAGCACTATATAAAAAACTTTAATTAGATTTTTACCTTGCTAACATGCATGCATATATATGATATAAATACACTATAACAAAGTTTAATTTCTGTGTATTTAAATGGACGTATTAAGATCATATATATGAGGGGTCAGAGTGACTTAAAGTCAACATGGGTATGACAATAATATTGTCATCATCAAGGGTTTTGAACATGCCATTATCAGATTTTCAATGATATGGATGACTGAAGTGTTGGAGGATAGAGAAGATTGAAGCCTGCCCATTAAAGTTTAAAGATTTGCTATCTTAATATAAACTGTGCAATGATTATATATATATGTGTGGGAGATCTGGACCAACTGATAAGTTCTGGTTCAGCATGAAATACCTATATTGATCATTTATCTTTTTCACATGTATGTGATCATATGTATTGGTTATATAAGATGAGTGGATAGTCAGTTATAAGGAGTTTGAAAGTCTGAATTCAAATCCCTTCTAATTATATCAAGTTTAGCATAAACAAGATACTTATATTTAAAAAAAATGTTATAACAAAGTTTATATTTTAATATTTTTTTCAGTGACCAATTGTAAGTTCAATGTGTTAGTGACACACTAATGGATAAATCCATTCTTAAATAACATTTAAAATATCTATTGTTTATTTATTTGAATACTATTGGCTTCCTGATTTATCATATGCTCATTCTGTGCAGTAAATAAAGTCTCCTTGGCTTATTTCTTTCTAGCATTTGTATTGAACCCATGACCAGGTTCGTTCTTGAGTATAAATATTGACATTATTTGTTGCAACCTATGATATATAGGACATTTTGCTCAAAGTCAGACTGCTTAAAGTATCTAAGCATTAAGATGTTACAAACAAACAATAAAAAATTATGATGTCAGTTGCACAGGAAGTCATGTGTGGTTCAAGTACCAAAGTGACTTACTTAACTAATCAAACTGATATATATATATATATTAACTTTTTTTCACTGGGAAATATAAACTTTTTAATATTTGATTCTTCCGATTCATTATACAGAGCCCTAATCAATAATATTTGATTAACAGAATGTTATTGGATTGAAGGTCCACCTATGTCTTTAGTATACATCCTAAACAATAAATATAAATGGTAGTTCACCATTGGTTGTCAATCTTTAATATAGTTTAGTGTAGCACCTCATTATTTAAAAAGTAAATCAATGGCTTATTGCTCATAACTGACAGTGTGACATATTTTCTCCAATTGCTAAATTGGAACATTGATTCTCTCATTAACATGGGGAAGATATATAGGGTTACATTAGAAATTTTTACAAACCCTTAATATCATTAAGGTCTGTGATGATATCAATGCATGTAAGTTTAAAAATCATAAAAGCATTTCTAAATAACTCATTGCAAAGTAGAGATTCTACAATAGCCTCAAAAAAACAGTAAAAGAGAAAACAGTATTTACCAGGCTCGCCAATCACTTTTTTAGTCATGTTTTCATCCTTGTCATATTCTTTAGTTAAGAAGAGATAGAACACTCATTTGCTGACCAACTTTAGGTGGTTATCTGCATCTTGGTTAAAGCCTAAAAGAATTTTCAACTTTATTTGGAATAGATTCAAGTCTTATATCATGTACAGGGCAATAAGAAACTTTTTATAAGTAATTGGAGCAGTTACAGTGTAAAACCTAAAGAATTTGGACATAATGATGAAGTCTGTAAGTAAGTCACTTTCCTTAAAAACCAGTATTTACTGCATTCTCTGGAAATCTTCCCAGTGTCATGGTATAATGAGATGATGACCAAATACTGCAAAGTTTGCAAACCAAGAGTGTGACACATCAATAATTGAAGCCACTTTAAAGGATATTGTTTTGAGAAATTTTATAAGCAGCAGACTTTAAAAAGCATTATCCCTTGATGTAGAGCATTTGATATAGCTACTGGTTGATATCAAAACCAGGATGGAATTACATATGCCAATGGTTGTGGAAATGGCAAATTTGGAAATGGTAGCTTCACTGGCAGAAGAAATTGTAATATAGTTGTGTTACCTCATGACATCTGTGACTAAACTTAAATCCAGAAAGAAGTTAAAGAATAATAGTATTTATATATTGGGATACTTCCATAATTATTAAAGGTGTAGAAAATTTTAAACATTACTTAAACATTTCAAATACATTCACCTGCTAGTAATAAGATACAGATTAGTATATAACACAATGTTTTGAATCATATTATTTTCCTCTTTTATTTAGATTTTGCTGGCCTGAACAATAACAATACTAACATGGGAATTGAATCTGGACCTTTAGATTTGTGATATTAAAATTAAGGGAACACTCTAACCAACTAGGATACTTTGTCAAAGGCACCTTGATGGTGAGAGTGCCATTTTAAATTTAAATATTCATGAATGTAAAGGTCCAGTTTCAATTCTCATGCTAGTACTATCTATCACTGGTCAAGCCAGCAACACCTGAAGAAGAAAATAAGAAACACTATGTATATACTAATCTGTGTGGTATTACAAATATTTGAATGTATTTAAAAAGTTTAAATAAAGTTTGAATTTTTCTAAAGACTCTTAACAATTAATATGAGATGATGGAAATAGTTCAATATGTAATTACAACTAAAACATGTTCATAATAAATTTTCAGACAAACAATATGTTAAAAGATTCTTTTTCAACATATTAAGAATTTCCAGGTTCCATTTTTTTTATTAAGCTAGAGCAACCCATTTGATATTGATAAATAAATGGTTATGTAACTATTTTTAAATGGAAATCTGGGTTAATGAGATAAATGACTACATAAACCCCAACAATTTAGCACATTAATATAATTAGTAAAAGGGGTGAAGATTTTTATATCAATTCTTACTTAAGCAAGTAAGTGACTAATTAATTATTAAATGTACTTCTTACATAAAGATTATAAAAGTAACTGAATGACAGCCATAATTGAATTGTAAAGTTGAATTTTATTTCTTTATTTATAATAATTATTTGATGAGAATTATGGGACAGTTTCTTTTCATTACACAAAGATGCTACATTGGTATGAAAAGATGTGTTAAATGCAAATGTATCATTTGACTCTTTCAGAGTTCTGATCATGATATTGCAATAATCTTGACTTTAATTCATTCTTTTGTAGCTATTTTTAGCATTCATTTTTCACTTTTGTGTTAATATGATGACAGAATCTAAAACTAAAAAAATTATTGATTTATTAATTTTAAAAAATATACCAAGATGGCAGCAAAGTGCAGAAAGACTTAACATAAAGAAGTTGACAATACTATTGATTGGTACTGTCTTTGATCTCAAGCCTAAGATAACTTGTGAGAGTGTTTGGGAGTGCTCATTCTTGTGTTTTGGTTTTTGAAAATAACTTTTTTTGTAGTTTATTTATATAGTTATGATTATTTTTGCAAAATATTTGTGAAATATTTTTGAATTATTTATGATTAAACTCAAACCTTATGCAAAAGTAATTGTTTTTTTTTTAAAAAAATCAAGAGAAATAGTAATTGAATAAAGGAAGCAAATTGTGATTGGTTGAAAAAGGAAGTCTTTAAAAATGACTGTAGCAGTTATGTTTTTTCATTTTTAAATAATCAGAAGTTAAATTTCATCATTGCTTTATATACTGTTAATAATAATTCATTTGTGTTTAAAAAATGGAGTTAAACCAGTTCATTAAATATTTTATCAGCAATTGCAACACGAAATGCAATACCAAAATGCTATTGTTCTGATTAAGTATTTCGGTGTATTACTTGTTTTTTTATATTTGTAAAGTTGAAATATTATTTTTAAAAATGATTTCTAAAAAAATAATAGCATGCCAAGAACAAAGTCCATGAAACTAATTTTTATTTATAAATCATTATTATATGTAATTAATCAACTTTGTTGCATATTTTGTGTTTTGACATGTCTTGAATATATTATATATACCAGAGTGTATACTTAAAAATTAATAATGATGCTAATTAGGTTATCACGTGAACATAAAAAGTTAATTTTTTGTGATATTTCTATTGATAACTCATGTCTTATTATTTCATTTAAATAATATATAAATATAGAAGCCATAAAAACAGGTATATTGTGTTACATTGTTTTACTCTATTAACATGTGTTAAGGTACAGCTAGTTAGTTATATATAAAAATAGAGTAGGTGTAGTTTTATTTTGAAAGCATTGAGATTAAAAATGGACAAATGAAGAGATAATAATCAGTTATTGCTTTTTTTTTTGAATTGGACTGTTTTAATTAAGAATTAGAAATATTAATTAACACATTTTAGTAACAGGTTGATATTTTATATTGTTGGCTTTACTGGTAGTTTTTGTCAAATGTTCAACACCTCATTTTAATATTATTTCCCTTCACAATTGATTAAAAACAAAATGTTTAATTTCAAATGATGTTTTCTCATTTCAAATATTCTTTTTTTAACTTTGTATTGTCCTTTCTCTTTTTTAATATTTAATTATTTGTACTTTTATTGATGTTGCTTTTGATTGGTCTAGTTTTAGTAAATGCTTATCCTCAGGATTAATATTAGCATTTATATTTTCTTTATTAAATTTGTTAACCATATATATACAGTGCAGACTTTTGTTTTATTTAGATGGTTAGGGGGAAAATAGTTTTCTTTTATTACCAAAAGAATATTTGTATTGATTACAAAATACACATCATGATCCAATGAAAAGGTGATTGGGTCTTTATCAAGATGTCTACAATACTACCTGAGTCTGCATGTGTTTTATATACTGACATTATTTAGTTATTCACAATAAAAGCTTTAGGCATTAGCAAATATGGATCATAGATTATGATGTGAAATGTGATGTGTCTTTTATAATTTTGTGGATTGTCTTCAATGTTAATCTTTCTATTAAAAAATCTTGCAAATCATTTGAAATCATTCTTATGATTCATGGCTTTATGAATCTGCATGGTTTGAATTACATCAAATATTTCAGTAATAGTTTTTTCAAACTTAAAACAAAATATACTGTTAGCATATTGATCTATCATTGGTTAATATATAAAACACACTGTCATGTTTCATGTTATAATTTATAATCTAGATATGCTAGCACCTTAGAAGTTTTGAGATGAATAGCTAATTTATGTTGGTATAATATATATTATCATGAGAGTTATCCTACCCATCACTGCTGAATTCAAACCATGTAACTCAACTAGAAGATAAGACAGAGGGAAATAACTAATTTCACTAATTATTATTGTTAAAAGGGGAATTAAACTGACAATTTCCCAATCACCCTATTGGATAACCATCTCCCCCAGGGGTGGCCAAACTTAGCCAAAGTAAAGCATTTTATAAAACCCAAAAGATTTAGATGCCACTTCTATAGAATGATGCCCTACAAGTCCCTTATTGACAGATACACACATTCCCTTACAGGTTATTCCACATGCTAGCTTCTCAGGGTGAATGGTCTATCTTGCAATAATTGCACCTATTCTTCATACTAATTATGGAATGAGGTGAGTAAAACATTAAACAGCAGTTCTTGATCAAATACAACAAAACTTTATTTTCTTAATCTTAATTAGAAATATTAAAAACAAACAAAAAATAATTATAATATATACAAAAGAAGAAAAAATCTAATCCATAATACATTACTTAGCAATAAGAAGACATCCCCTCCCTTCTATTAGTTTTTTACTATATGAACTTAAACCGTAGATTATGGGTATATAAATACATATACATATAAAATAACAAATATATATATATATATAATATCCATGCTGATCAGTGACAGTATACAAGAAAAAGTATCAGCAAAATAGATTATATTTTAATTCATGTTTTTCTACATATTAACAAATAAAAAAATTATATATTATTTGATCTAATTCTATACACATATATACATTTCTATATTTATAGCTTAATTTAGATAAGATATTAATTTCTTAAATTGAAATATTTCTAAAAAGAAACATAAGCAAAAAAATGATAAACTTAAATGTTCTTTTTCTTACTTATACCAAAATAGATGGCGCTCTCTCTAAATATTTCAAAAACTCATCTGCAATAATTATTTATACGAAACGTTGCATAATGCTAGCTTTTGTAATGACCATTTTCTCTTGTTTTTAGCTAAAACAAAACTTCCCTGGCATGCTCCCACTTTCAAAACTCCATTCAAATGTGCAGTAACAAGCAGAAGAAAAAATGATTTTATTTATGCTATTTTTCTTTCTAGGCAGGGTTTCAGCATAATGGTACAGCTCACTTGGTGATTATTTGAGGATTAGATCTTGTGTACTTGGTAAATTTTTATTCCATTTTGCTTAGTTTGCTTTACTCTTCTGATTGCATTAATGTTTTTAACTCTTTCAAAAACAGATTCTAACAGTTCTCCAATAATATTTTTATTTCCAAACACTGATTCGGTTATCTCACTTTTTTCTTGTTCTACCTTCTGGTATTAAATTGCTTACTCTGACTGTCCATTGATCTCTGATTGCTAACAAACCACTCTCCTAAAGCAAAATCCTCTCTTTTTTATATACTACACCCAACCAAATGTAATATTTTATTTTAGATTTCAGTTAATTTATTTTTCTAATCAGCTTGCAGTTGAATTTTTTTATTTTTACAAAATAGGAATTTCAAGAATTTTATCAACACTTTATAAATTAAATTTTGATAAAATACTTTTTAAAAAAAATTATATCAAAGAGATAAATCCTTACCAAGAATTTTTATCACAAGGTATCTAAATATCCTCCAATATATTAATTCAACACTGTTAAATTTTCTTCTACAAAATATTTATATCAGACAATGAATGAAATCTTTTTAGTATTTTTTTAAATCTATAAATTTAATTAAAACAAATTAACATACATTTTAATTAGTTTTTCTTCTTTTATCTTAGATTTTAAAAAATGTAAAATACATGAATGAAAATGAATATCACAAATAAAAAAAATAGTTGCAGTATGCAAATCTGACAATATAAATATGTGAATATATATTGCCCACAAATGTTCCTTTTGATTTTTAGGTTATATTTATACTTTTATAAATCAACAAACACTTGAATACAATGCTTGTTGACCAAAACTTGTGATGAAGGTTTGATCATTTATTATTCAGAAATAGCATTGTAGAAATCATGGAAAGAGAATAAATCACATTTTCACTGAGACATTGTTTGCATATATAATTATGGGATGAGTAGAGTGAGTGTATTCAAATATTAAAAAATATTACATTGTGTGATTTAATAAGCATTTGTCTCATTCTGTGATTTAGTTAAATCAAATGTAGGTATATTACATTCAACTAGTATTTAAAATACAAATATCAGATAGTCAAATCCATTTTTTTGACCTAAAGATTATATATAAAAACAGAGCAGAATATAACTCATGCTGCATAAACAAAGCATAAAAAATTACATGCAACAAATAAATATTCTAAGCAGCTTTATACTAGCAGCACACTTTTTCGTCATCTCTATGCCATTTACTATAAGCTCTAGTAAGTAATAATAGATGCCAGATGAAAGTGCTTAATAAATCCCTATCTTGAACTGTCCTATCCAATATCCACAGACTTGTTTCAAGCAAGTGGCCTTCATCAGAGAGCTTTGGAACTTGGAACAGTGCATCTGAAGCTTTAGATCCACTGCATCTTCATTTCAGTTGCTAACATTTACCTCTCTTTTATAATATTAAGTTGTCAGTGAAAACTAAAAAAAACATATAAATGGTTTATTGCTCGGAAATATATAAATTTTATCAGTGGAAATGACATAAGCTCCAATCTGGTGCACCATCATTGCATTGAACCACACAGAGCATTATTAAAAATAAATTTAATATATAGAATTGCACATCCAATACTGTAGACAAGTACTTTTTAAAAACATGAGAAATTTATAATGATAAAGTAAGAGATGTATTGTTGAATTATTAGTATATGCTCATTTATTATAGTAAGGCTAAGAAACAAATTATTTGAACTATATCTGTATCTTTAATAAAAATAAAATTATTTCGTAGTCCAAAGTCATTTATGTTTTCAAATTTTTTGTGCCAGATTTAAAATATATTCACAAATTTAAAGAAAAGCTGCCAGAGATAACATGATATTTTGTTTGACATTATTATTACTACTATTTTGGCAGCTTAATGTTTTAAAAGTAAGTTTTGTTTTTGTTAAATCTATTATATATGTGTGTGTGCGTGCGAATATTAAACATTACACTATTGATGCTTTAAAGCATTTCATATATCATTTTTAAAGAGATCATCGAAAAAGTAAAGCTTTATTTTATTGGAAAAAATATTATAAAAGTCATAAAATGCAGGTTTTTATAAATAATGTTCCCTGCGATTTTTTTTATTAAACTTTTTTGGGATACAAAATTATTCTTAGCTATAAAACATTTTTAAAAGTAAGTCGTAACTAATAAATCTACTTATCCAATATTTGAAATTCTTAGAAATTGCTAAATTTCAATATATATAAATGGCAACAAAAATTACAAATGATGTTGTAATTATTATTAAACTTCTAAATACTTTAGCTTTAAATATTGAGATATTGAACTCAAAATATGTTAAAAGAATGGTCTTAGCAATGGCAAAATATCAACCAATGATATTTAAATATTATAAAATCAAATGAGTTATTGGTCAGAGATTTCATAATAAGTTCAAGCACCAATAGAAGTGACAGAGCAGAGTCATGATCTTTGAACTTTGAACACCAGAGACACCATTCTATTACTGTACTTAACAATGCTGATCCAAGTATTATTATTTGGTCATAGTATCCTATTTCCTAATTACTCCACATACCATAGAAAAGAAACTTAACACACATATACTTTCAATCACATGTATATAAGTATATTTTAACACATGGGTAGGTGTTCTAGGTTAAGTGCTTTCTCAGGCCCACAAGCTAGCAAGTCCTTCATCATTTTTATTTATTCAACCAATCTTTATGCAAATATGAATATTCCCATAAAACAAATATAGAAGTATACACCAGTGACCTCACATCTGTTGGATTCAACACATCTTTCTAAAGAAATAAAATAAAACACTTTCACAGAAAGCTTAATTCTACTCCTCCCCAATGACAGACCATGGTTTCATCTCCCATATATTCCTACTCTCACCAAAACTTTCAATAAAGTATTTTTACCTATATACCACCTTGCGTTTTGCACCCTCCCTTTCTCCAATAGATTTCTAAATAACTCAAAGGATAAAATTCACTATTAGCTCACCTCTTGCACTGTCTATGTAATTAAATGTCCTCACTCCAGGTGTAATTCCATTTATTTTGGGGAATCCTGGAAATCTTTGTCTGCACAACAGGTAGAGCATCAATACACATACAAGAGGGCAAACTATTAAGGCAGATTACAGTTCCATCTTTTTAGAGCATCAGAAATTAACTGATTATTTGTTCATACTGTCTTCAGCAGCAATTTGGTATATTGAGAGAGACATCCCAAGATGAAAAATTAGAGAAGCACACTACATAACCACTTCTACCCATGATATTAATCACAAAGATTTATTCTTCCCTCTCTCCAAGAAGTGGACTCTCTGATATTTTTCAGCACTATTTTAATAAATTTAAGTTTCCACAACAATATATAATTATTCACTCATTCACTCTATCACTTTACAATTTATCCCAGCTATGATTATGAGAGTAATGCAACTCTTGAAAGCCCTCTGCATCATTTAAATATTTCAATTTGAAAGAATAAACTCCTCCTCAGTTGTGTATGAAGTATAAACCTCATATTGTTACATTCAATATTTCCATATTAAACACACATATATATATATATATGAGTCAAACAGAGGAAAATAACCCTATAATAATTATTAATAGGTGAGCTCACTTTCATTACTGTATATCAGACTCATGACATATAAACTAACTTAACCAAATGGTTAAATTTCCAGAGCATGCTCAGTGGAATACTGGTACATTTCTGTTTAATAATGTTATTATTTTTTACAATTTTAATATAGAGTTTATTTATTTTCTTTATTATATATATCTTAAAAAGGTATATGATTAGCAAATGCCTAAGTATGTATTAAGGACCTAGGTCTTAAGATGTATGATATATCTTTTTTAACAGCAGCAAATACCCACTTCATTATAACAATGGTTTAATTTTAGGAATAACATATCAATGATAGTTAATGATAAGTAAATAGGAATGGCTTGATGTCAATTATATATCTGAAATAAGCTTCTTTGGAAAATTTTTGACTACATGAAAACAATTTTTTAGAAACAGTCTGGATTTTAACCCATTTATGAATGTGACATCAAGAATGCTGAATAATGTTTGCATTAGATTCTTTCTTTTTAATATGCTTTAGATTTTCCATATTTGACATGCTTTATTATAGACTATTAAGAAAAGAATGTGCAAAACCGACAACCTGAAGGGTTGGATAAATATGTAAACTAAGTGACTTAAAGATAAACACACACATGCAAAAATCATGAAGTTTAAAATTAATAATTATTTTAATAATAAAAGAAAATAATTTTTATTGAAAAGTATTTTTTATAATTTTTTATTTTTAAAATAAAAAATATTAGACTCATTTAAAAAGTATTATTATTTATATGGTAACAATGACCTATGCAATAAATAAAAAAGATTTGTATATCACTTAATCCCAAAAGTGGAATATGTAAATCAACAAATTTACCTATCAACTATCAGTTCTTAAATTTATGCTTTTCTCTTAATTAATCTCAGCTGATAAATTTCAGTGTGATGATTATGACCTTAAGTTGAAAGCATGGCTCAGCTAGTTATTGTTTAATTGAAATAAATCTATCTTCAGAAGTGAATAAATGCTATTATTAGAATTATATGGTATTAATAATTTTTGTTTGTTTAACCTTTTAATGGCATAATTTCAAAAAGCTTTTTATTGGCCAATTTGGGAGCATTTTTATGCTTTAACAAATTAATATTTATTCTTCATCACATTAAAAAAAATGCATGAATTTAAAATCAAAAAGTATTCTTAAAAATAATATATCAACTTTACAAGAATTGGAAAAAGTAATAAACTGAAATATATAATCAGAACAGTAAGTTTTACTTTTTTGCTCTTAGAGAAAAAAAAAGCATTTTAAATGAATTTTTTTTTACTCTATTTATATTATTAAACCTATTATTATTATTATTTGCACAATTGAATATTTGATTATAACACCAGGCACACAATAGACTCAAGCCCTGATTAAAAGTTGGTGTATATAGAATGTACACTCTAAACTTTTAAGTGATTTACTTAAGTTTTTTAAATTCTTACCGGTGGGAGAGTACATGGAGATTTATAATATTTAAGAAATAGTGCATTATCAGAGATTAACTCCCATTTGAATAATTTATATTATTAAAATACTTTTTTGTGAATAATATATAAAGCAATGGAGTTATACTTTAAAATTTAAACTATCATTTATAAATTACAATAAAAAGACAAAAAAACAGCTGTGGTGTTTATTAATGCATTTCTTTGTTTTGACAATGGCCTGTGCAGTGTGGCACAGTTAATAGGGCATCTGACTTGGGATTGGACAGTCTTAAAATCAATTATGGCACTTGTTGTTCTGGTGCTTAAACTTCTTATGAACTTCCAAGCAGCAAAACCATTAGTCTTTGTTATATGGTTAATGACAATTATCTATTTTACATTATTACATTCTTCTTTACTTATATTCTTTTAAAAACAAATACTTTCAAATAAAATCTGAGTCTAAATTTTATATTTTTTTCAAAAAACAAATATTTTATTTAATTTTACAAAAATATATAACAAAACATGGTAAATGTATGATTTTCAATCTTAAGATTTAAACAAAAACTAAACTCATAAAGGATAATGACTAACTATTTTGGAAACAATGACCCTTTACTTAAAAGTACACTCACTTCCTGTTTTCTTAAATTTTCTTTGTACAATACTAATATCTAAAGATTTGAGTTGGGATTAATATATAAAAATTCTTTCATCATATGTATACAAAAATGGCAACTAAAAGCTACAGATAACTGTAATTGAGTCACTTTGAGGCATGTAATTGCAATGCCATAAAATAATACATTAGAAAATCAAACAATTAACATTTTACTTAAATGTAATTAATTCAGGCTTAAATCATAAAGTTAATTTTTATGTGTAACTTTCAGTTTGAATAGAATCTGTGCTGAATTTTATATATATATATAACTAAAAACTACTTTCCAAATAATTAAAATATTTAAATAAACAATGAAATCATATTAAATAAAAAAAGCTTGGAGCTTTTTTTATCTTTTAATCATTTCTGCCATCTAGGAACAAAAGTGAAAACTAAAATATAGAAACACTAGCATTAAAACAGAACAACTACAGTAAGACCTTTAGATTTTGGCTAACCCATTGACAACTTATTATCCAATGTAAATCATATAGGCATTGCAGCAATTCTATGCATTATTATAGTCAACCTCAGAAAAATGATAATAAATAGAGTTGTAGATTGTAATCAGCAGATTAAACAGTTCTATTATACCCTGTGTATTTTAGCAAACTAGTAGAATGATAACCTTAAGAGCTAAAAAGGTTTTTGGATTAATGCTTAATCTGTAATTTCTATTACTTAAATATTACACTACTATTTGATTTTATATGCTTATTTATGGATATTACTCATTAATATTTTAATAACTGTCAATAGTCATCATTTTTTAGAATAATGTATTTGCTTTTACATTGATCTAATCAAATCTTTTTGAAGTTAATCTTATATTTTTATTGTAAGTATTATGGCTAAAATAGATATCAATATACATGTAATAATTTAGGGACTATTGTTAATCAAACTGCCTTCTGCTCAGAAGGTAATGTAATAGTAAAAAAACAAAACACTAGACTTGTCCATTAAAAATCAGTACAAAAATGTTTACCACATGAATCCACTTTCCTTATCACAGGGTCAGATTATCCAGAGATAGTTTAATAGCTTATTCGGTTTTATTTCCAAAATTAAAAAAAAAATGTTTATATTTTATTTAACAATTGCACAATTTTTAAAATTTCTTTCTGGTACTTGCATTGAGCGCAATGGAAAATAGTGAACCAGAACTCAAATCCCATGGATTGTGGCTTTGTTACATCACTTCCTAGGCTCAAACTTCTATGAATTCATGTACAATAAACAGTTCAATTTTTTTTTAAGTAAAATCTATTATCAAGATTTGATTACTATTATTTTGTGCTTAAAACCATCATAACAATACCTGGAAATTATGTGTTTGAACTTTTTTAGAATGATCTGATCATCTGTTTTTTTTTTTAGGATTCTCAATGGTGCATTTTTATCAAACATCTATCAATTTCACTGCTGGTCATCCTCTTTAATATTTCAATATACATCATCATCATGATTTTCAACCATTATCGATCCTCTGGAGAATGATGGTCTCTCCGAGTTCAATCCATCTTCTCCAATCTCTAGCCTCTCACTTCTTATTTTACTCACCATCTTACATATGGTCTCATTTTAGGTCTTTTACAATCTCTTGGAATTCAATTTAAGAATAATATTCTGTAATGTAATTTTCATTACACCACTCCCATGGAAGGAAAGGACTGATTTCTGTCTACTTTTAATAACTCGTGGAGGGATGTAAACATAAACATATAACCATAGACATATGAAAAAATGTATGATCCCCAAAATGCACATTTCATGTTGAACAAATACTCATCAATTTGCCCAGATTACAATCTTTTACACACATATTCATCACTGTTAAGTATATATAGATACAATTATAAAAATTATTAATGTATATATAAACTTTTTAATACATTAGATCAATATAATATCAATCAGTGAGTTGCAACTATTAAGGAAATTGTAAGTTGGGTCGGTTGTACTCTACTTGAAAATTCAGATCTAATCTTATTGATTATCCATTTGTTTGTGGACGTTGCTGAATGGTTATTGACTTGTCACTGCCCTTCAAAATAAGTAAAAAAAACAATGAAATTTGAGGCCTGCAAAAGTTAATATTCCAAGCATACGCATCACACGTTCATACTTAAATATGATCCGGACTTGTTTCATTGGCTATATATTAAAACATCCAATATTTAAAGCTTTTATATATTGTTATGGAATATTTTATAAATATATACATCTTAATACACTAATATATGTAATAGTCTGAACATAAAAACAATTTTCTAATTCATCATTTTTAAAATAAATATATATAGTTTTATTTATTTCCTCAATGCATTTTAATTCTTTGTGCATTTATTTCCTGCTATTTTCTATCTTCTTGCCTTTCTATTCTGCCTACATCAGTAATTCATCACTCGTATCCTTCTTATTTGTGCCCTTTTGTTGTTAATGAAAATAGAGAGGAGAATGATTAACAGATAAGATACAATAAAAGATAATTTTTAAAACTTCAATCGCTAGTCTCCTAGAAAGCATACCGTATTTCTCATCACTATTCATCCAACAATTTTTTTTATAAACTGAAAGAAATAAAAACGCAATTAAGATCAATATTATACTTTTTTATTTTCAGTTTTATAGAAAAGTTAAACTGTATCCTTGCTCCGATGGTTCGTAGGCCTCGCAAGACAGCTGCTTTAAGTAGGGACAAATCAACAAAGAAAAATAAAATAAAAGACCGATCAATTAATCCTAATCAACTTCTATTGTCAATTTCATCTTGAGATCTTCCAAGAATCCTCAAGCCTGAACTAAAATAACTGGATTAATTGGAAACCTTATAAGAGAGAGAGAGAGAGAGAAAGAGGGGAGAGATAAAATTTGGCCTGATCATAAGGTGAGTGCAGGCAAATAGAAACCAGATTAGCAGTGAATGGAAGGAAGCTCTGTAAATGCAGTAGAACGTAGATTAAGGCCAAAGACTAGATTGTGTGCGACAATTTCCATTGAGCATCAAGCCGCCAAAAAGTTATCATGTGATAATTCTGCAGATGGGAGACATATCGCTAACTCTAAAAGATGGTACTGCTTCGGTTTTATTATTTAAATGTTGCTTTTTCAGAGAGAAAAAAAAGCTAGGAAGAGGTGAAATGCTATTAAAATAAATGAAAAGAAAACAAATGCTATGGAGTGACTTTGAAAAACAAAGTGTATATGAAATCCCACTCATTTACAGATACTAGTCACGGAAAAGATAATAGAATACAAGAGACTTTTAAGTGTCTTATCTGTCATGTCAACCGGAAATAACTTCCTGTTCAAACGTTACCTCTCTCCCAGCTCAGTTCTTTTAAAAAAGATTTATGGATTAAATCTCCAAGTTTCTAACAGCTTATTAACAAAGAAGATAAGGGAAAAGTAGAAAAAAAATATGGATTAGGATAATTGCGTAATTATTTAATGATTAAATTGCTATATAAATTGATTATTTATGAAAATAGAATAATTATATTTTTTTTCAACATTAGAATTAAATTTAAATAAGAGTAAGTTTGCTTTCATAATCCATTAACTAATCAAATAATATTAATTATCTAATTTGTAAAAGGGCTCATAAGTATTCTGTTAAATGAAATAGAAATAATAATGCCTTAATTTTATTAAAGGATTGGTTAATTTTATTTAACTGCAATAAATTTAGAGCAGAATTTAAAATCAAAGTTATTGCAATTTATCTAACAATAATATATAAATAATTGTACACACACCGCAATACAGAACGGTCGCGTGTTCGGCGTCTCTGCAAACAAAGTTTGTGACAAAGAAAAAAATTTGGCAAAAATCATATATGCTAATTATAATCTAAAAAAAAAAAAAAAAGCAATGAAAAAAACCTTATAATTTCATTTGAAATTGGAATCTTACAATTGTTAATTTAATTTTTATTAATATCTATTTGGAGCCACAAGTTGACCAAAACCTTTGGCACCTCTTTCTTGCTTCGTCCCGATTGGTTCCGAAAATCAGATATGGTGACCTGCATGTCCACAAAATGAACTTCAAATAAATTCAAAAAAGTTGAATTCGTATCAACATAATGCGGCAGAATCCCCATCCCCCTAACTATTTGCTAACTTACCTATTTAGCACATATTATTGAAATATTGTACACAAGTATTAATACAATATATAATTGAAAAGGAAGAAACTGAAACTTTCAATGAGATTTATATATATATATAACGGTTGCAATTTTTTTTAGTCAGTGCATCTTTAATTCAATCCTACCACAACCACCCATCAGCCAGAAGTCAGATCAACTTCTCACACTATAGATATATCAGAGTACACACTTTCTCAGGTAATCCACATAGCCCATGTTACAATTAAAAACTTCAAATACACATTATTTTTAGAGCTACTTTAAATTTAACTTTATATAATATATATATTTTAAACTGCAATTCCACCATATATTACTAAAACATATCATCAAAGACATGTGAAAAAGATAAATGATCTCCAAGCTGTAATACAAATTCAGAAATAGTAGATAAATAGATTTTTGACAAAGCAATAGGGACTAAAATATAGGAAGTAAAACCAATAAAGTCCAGCAATATGTGAATTACATTTATGCTTAATGCATTAATCAAAACCAGACCATTATTAGCACTAACCAAGAAGTCAATGAAAAATGTAAAAATAATAAAATGCATTGTCTTCTATTCAAATTATCACAGGGTGGCTTTCTAACCAATAATAGTACAAGTGAAGAACATAAAATTTAAGTAGAATAAAACACTAAAATGAAATTAAAGAAAAAACATGGTGAAAGTTTCTATTCAGTTTAGAATCCCATAATTTATCTTCTAAGAAAAAAAACAACATATCTATTTTTAATTTTTTTTTTTTCAATATCCAAAATATAAATTACATTAAAGTACTGCAGTTCCATCACATTAGTTCATGATGTCAATGAAGCTTAGAATCAAGTTAAATTAATCATTTTTCAAGCTATATTTAAAATATAATGTAAATGTAAACAAATTAATACTGACATAAGCTTTCAATTCCAAATGCTAATGATTTTAGTTAAGTATTTGTGATTGTTAAATTAATTAAAACTGATAAGAAGATCATTTGCATCACTTTGCACTCATCATTTTTATTTTGAAGTGTTTGTTTTTGTATCAGATAGTTACCCTTTTATGACTTTTACATAACCCTTAAGAAAGCTGACATTTTCTTTTGTTACATCTGGTGACAGTTTTTGAAAATGCTCAACCTTTCCTACTATATAAAATCTTTACTTTATAATAAAAATCAATAAATTGGGCTTGCTTTCTTTTTAAATACTTAAAAACTGACTTACAAATCAAAATAATGCACTATAAACACCATCAACTAAATTAGTGAAAACACTCTTTCAAAAAATAAATATTTTTTTAAGTATTTTTTTAATGTGAACAAACAAAAATAGATTTATGATAAATCTATCAAATTATACTTTAAAATCTGATATTTTAATCACTATTTATTGTTAATAAAATTTTTATTGAAATGAAAATCTGATATTTTCTTTATAATAATTATAATATTTGAAAAGAGATTATGATTTAACAGATGCAATGATTTTCTATCTTTATATTACAATGAAGTTTATTAACTTCTATTTTTAAAAATTAAACATAAATGAATAACATCAAAGTATGTGTGTATTCCTTTTGTGTTAAGTAATTATCAACCAACTACTGTGTAAAAATAATCAAAACTATTTTATAAACAGGCAAAAAATCATATTTTATTCCAAAAATTTTGCAGGAAAACTAGACCATCTTTTGGACATTTTTAAAATTGTAAACAATAGACCAGCACCTTAGATTTAAACTAACTGTCCATATGAATAACTATAAAAAGATTTTTTTAAAAAAACCCTACAACTTATCATAATGTTAGAATGGCAATATAAAACTGAAGTACCATGCTTTTTGGAAATAAACATGTTTTCTCATGAATCTGAAAGTTATCAAGTTATATATATATAAAAGGGATTTGAACTTAGACTTTTAAGCTCCCTACAGCTATTCACTCCATCTTATACAATTGATGCATATGATCACAAGAGATTTGAACTCAGACTTTCAAGCATCCTACAGTTTCCTACTCCATCTTATACAACTTATACACATTACCACATATGTGTGAACAAGATAAATGTGCTCATGTGATCAATTGTATATGATGGAGTGGATAGCTGTAGGGAGCTTGAAAGTCTGAGTAAATTCCCTTCTAATTATATCAAGATCAATATAGATAATGTACTTGTATTTAAATATATGTATGATGTTAATTAAATACATATATATTGAAATAAATATTTTCACAAGTAAAATATGTTATATAAATCATTTTTGGGAGCAATCATGTTTAATAAAAAAAATTAAAGCATAATTTTGATGTTTTGACAAGATAATATTGGTCCCAATTAAATAAAGTAGTAATCATGTGATTATTACTTTATCCAGTTGAGAGTAAGTGTTATCTTGTCAAAACATTGAAATCGTACTTGATTTTTAATATATATATATATATATTGATTAAATATTTCACTTTAATATTTATAACTAGAATTGCAATAATGATTTTTTTTTTATCAATACATTTCCATAGCATGGTTTTGTATTGTTTGGCATAGTCATGGAGTGAGAGACTTTGATACTCAAAGTTAATGGATCATGTTCTTTTCTAATGCTTTCAGCATTTACTCTTCTTATGAACTCCGAGTAATAAAAGCATTCAATTATTATTTTTATCACAGATATGAAACCAATTTTCAAATGTTAAATTTTTTATTTAATTATTGATTTTAAAATCTTTTTTGAAATTTATATCCAATTAATTACTCCAGTTTGGTACAGATACAGATTTCATCAATCTAATAAGATTAATGTTTTTTCCCCATTTCTGCTCAGATAGATGAAAATTTGGTTGGTAGTTGTATACACTGACTTGAGTTTGTTACTGCTCACAATGTACAAAGCCAAATTTCCAAACATACTCATTTTGTAGAAACATAGGTTATCCAATATGTGATCTAACATGCTTTGTGTTGGAGCAACATTTAATATATTGAGGAGACTTAGGCATACTTTTGGAAAATAATTTTAAAAGATTTTAAATCATGTTCAAATGCAAGCTCAAGAAATGAATATTATTCACAAATTATAAGCAGCCTTGAAGAAAGTGGCTCAAATAAAGATGATCCAGAAAATTCTTTTCACACAGAAAAGTTATAGTTTATGCTTCTTAATGAATAGTATTTTTGTAGTATAGTTTTCACTATACCACTCTCACACAGGATAGAGATGGATTTCTACCCACTTGTAACACATTGTGAAGAGGTATAATCATAAAAATATAACCAAATACATCCTTTTCACATGGTTTTGGTCATATGTTTATGATTACTCCCCTTCAAGTGGTGTTAAAAGTGGACAGGAACCAGCTTGTTGCCATGGTAATACAAAATAAACTAGAATGTTTGGTAGTAGAAGCCAAAATTAAGAAGTAATCAAATTTTTAAAGGAAATCTGCTTCATGAAAGGTACTATTTGTAAATTGAGATGAAATGGATAGTTATTACTGCCACTGGTCATTTCTTAGAAAGATCTATACAAAAAAAAACATTCTTAAGAAGAGTCCTGATTCTTTTTATCATATCAAAAAAAAAAAAAAAAACATTAAATAGTTGAGTATAATATTATAAACTTGCAATTAATGAAGATTTACAATTGGTTCCAGAAATATTTTCAAATGGTTATAGTTCTGCTAAAGTATGTTAAAGCTTTTACCAATCCAAGTTAGCAAGCAGATACCCTCGCAATTCTATTATAATAGAAAGAGCAAAGAAATAATCAATAATTAATGCAGCTCACAAAAAATGGATATTATATTAATCTAAGTGGCTGTAATTAAAAAGAGTAATAATGATTAATAGCTTCTTTTATATATATATCTCAAAGCATTGACCGGGAAGCACCCGCTACAGCTGCTTGGAAGGCAGCTATGCTAACCGCTAGGCCACCAACGCTTCTTATTAAACTTTTTTTTTTTTTTTTTGTAAAAAAAAACAGTTTTTTATTCACACAGTTTTATTTCAAACATCTAATAGGATGACTTATTCTGCCTTCAATGCTAACTTCATAATCATCAAAACAACATTCACCTAAAAACTTCTCGAGATTTATATATTAAATCGATTTAAATCCCCCAAAGCAATACTAATAATGTTTCATAAAAGAGGAATTTTAAGCCATTTTTGGTTATTTTTGATAAGGGTGCTTAGCACTAAAAATGCATTATGGTTATATATATAATGTCAACAATGTTTTCTTCATGCATGAAATGACCTTAGTATTTAAAACTTCTGTAAAAATAAATCTTACTAACATTTTTTAATCGGTGCAAAAATTTTCTAATAAAGATATATCCTTTCAATACTTTTTCTAGATTATTAAAACAATCTATCTTTTTGTATGTCTGCCTATCTACCTATCAATATGTATGTCTCTGTCTATCTTACTGTATGTATGTCCACAAACTACCTCTATCTATCTGCCTACCTACCTGCCTATCTATCCATCTATTCACATATCCATCTATCAGTCTATCTATTCATTATACATTATTTTATCTATCTATCTACCTATCTATTTTTTCAATCTATTTATTATCCATTGATCATTCTATGTATTTATTTATTTATTTATATCTACCTGCCTAATTTTTTGTCTACTTGTCTATTTTATTGTTCTATCTTTGTATCTATCCCATCCATTGATCTAATCATTTTTATACATCTTAACCTGAGTGGTTTTGCATAATACCAGAGTAGCAGTGAACTAAAGGTTGAACTGTTCTGGATTGATTTCTTTATAAGGGATAAACTTAGTCTAGTCAATTGAATAATATTATTGTTTTCAAATTGTCACTTGAGTCTTCACAACCTTCCAAGCAACTGATCATATAATTACTGAGATTAGAAATTTAACTCCAGAGCATGTCTGCTATTTTTTTTTTGTTTAACTCGAGTAAGCTTAGGGTTTTTTCTAGAATTTTAAACAGAGAAAAATAAGATCTAAATAGATTGGTAAGGAATATTAACCATGCAAAAAATGCACTTATATAAACCCTTAAACCCTGGATGAAAAAGGAATCTCACACAAGAACAAAACCATATCTAAATTTCTACTTAAATTTAACTAATAAAAGATGAAAAAAACATTTATACTCAATATCAGGTAGGAAAAAATGGATAATAGGATACTATAAGAAAAAGATAACATTTTAATAAAGTGTATAAAACTTCCATCTCTCCATACATTCTTGAAGCATATGAATAAAGTTATCTGATCAAGTTTGATGGCTCCAAGATGTATGTTATGCTGAACTCACTGGCCAATCACAATCTCTTACACATCAATAACAAATTATTATACTTTTTAACTGGGATTAGAGTTTGTACCTGGATTGGTTAGGGATTATGCAATGTACAATAATTTCTCATTTAATAAATGATTAGTAATAATTATTTATTTATTTATTTATGTAATTATTTAACTTTACACTCTTTTCATACACCAACAACTTGAGCTGAGTCAAACCATTACGAAAATATATTTTTAAACCAAATATATATATATATATATATATATATATATATTCTAATTTAATAGCATTGGGTTAACTTTCAGTGACTTTTCACCAGAACCATAGTGAAAATTAATTAGCTAACAACACCAGGAACAAGCTGACTATATAGTCTATAAAATATGCAAATTATTGTAATGAGAAATGTAAATTATAAAAATCAGATGTTTCATTTTTTGATGCAAGACTCCTATTTATTGATTGAATTTGGGTCCTTTGCAATAATCCCTGCCTCCTTGAACTTTCTCTTATGTTCATCTTATCCCTTTCTAATATATATGCACTGTATGCACAGATAATGAAGCTAGAAAATATATGTTTAAAAGCGAAATTTTACTAAAATATAAAACTGTTAAATTATAGAGCTTAGCTCTTTCAAGAGACTGCTTGCTGTCATACTCATAGCTGCTGTTGTTATAACTGTGTTGTAGAATGGAAGTGAATATTTATGCAAATTGATGCAAATGAGTTATAATTGCCATTTCCAAGACAACGCAAAACCTTCTTCTCTTTTATTGATAGACTTGGAGTCACTAGCTATATGAAATGCCTCTCTAGTCTTGCATTGGTCATCATGTTTTTTGGAGCATATGATGTTGGCAGAAGTAAGTTTGAATTTATGGCCTGATGCTCTTTCATGTTCACAGAAGATGGAATTGCCTTTTCTGCTTGGTTTGTTTTATTGTAGATATATTTGCATTGTGCTACTCTATTGGAGATGCTAGTCTAGGTCTCCCCATAGTATGCAGCTTTGCAGTTGGCTTGAAGCAGATCATTTTGTACACCACCTGAGGAGTTATCTCAGGTATGATTCTATGTTTTGAATTGTTTATAAGTCTGTTTGTGTTCGGAGGCGACTGATAAGCAATACTAAAGTCTTTGGATAGTATGTTGTTGAGGCATTTGGCCTGAGATTGGATATATGGTATAAGAATTTTTGGCTTATTGTCTTTGATGTAATTATGGTATTAATAAGAGAAGGAAAAAATGTGTCCTATAACAAGCTCATGCTCCAGGAAAATTGACTTATATTGCCGGTCTCTTTTTGCCTTCTTATAAAGATAGGAGTGCTGGATGATTCTCATAGATCTATTAGCTTGATACTCCCCATAGTAAGCCATTCTACATTCTGGAAATGGGCATAAAACATAAACTATTTGAGGAGTGTGTTCAAATGGAGTTCTGTCTTTAGTATTGTTTAAAAGATTGTTAAGAGAGGGTGGTGTCCTAAATACTATTAAAGCATTATCTGAGTAAATTTTCCAAAGCTTTCTTGATATACTAGAAATATGCAGGAAGCTAATCCATGGATTGGGTGGAATATTGTTAGTAGCAACTTTTTTAAAGTTTATATAATTTTTTTTTGCTATTTTTATTAATGTTGAATGTTTGTAATCTATGACTGTAAAGTCTTTGGTATATTCTTCAACATTAAATTTTCTATCATCTTCATATTACACAATTTTTTATTTCAATGTAAAAATCCCTTTAGCTCTGCCATTTTGTACTCAAATGGCACATTAGATTTGGGGTGGATAGCATCTCTCACTTGAATCAGTTTTCGATCATTTTATAGTCAAGCATAGATTTATTTCTTTGAATTTGTAAGTTCAAGAAATGTATCCCATGATCTTTATCTTTCACTTTCAAGGTCCATTCCAGTGGAGATTCTTTATTAAATTCTGAGAGAATGTTATAAATTTTATCTTTTGAAGCACATACGTATGAGTGTTTTGAAAAAATTAAATATATAAAAATAAATAAACACCTTATTATATTTTTGGCCGGTACTTAAAGACATTTCTATGTATTCAAGAAATTTTGCAGCAAAATAACCATAATCAGGATAAGAAAGATTTCATCCTTCCAAGATATTAAAGTGTATTAACAAGGATATATAGTGCTAAGGGTAAATATTATAAGATGATGCAAGGTTAGCCCATTGGCTTTCAAATCAGTGAAATTATCAGCAGTATAGTTCTTTCTGAATTTGGACAAACAATTCTTCCTAAATATTTAGAGCCTGCAATAAATGACATTTACTTCAGATAAGTAGATGATGTATTTATATGTGTTTCAAAAGATAATATTACTAACATTATCTCAGAATTTAATGAAGAATTTCACTGGAATGGACCTCGAAAGTGGAAGATAAAGATGAAGGTATACATTTCTTGAACTTATGAATTCAAAGAAATAAATGTATGCTTGATGATAAAATGATCGTAAAAGTGATTCAAATGAGACCCCAAATCTAACATGCCATTTGCATACAAGATGGCAAGGCTAAAGGGATTTTTATATTGAAACAAAAAAAATTGTGTAAATATGAAGCTGATAAAAAAAAACTTAACTTACAGACATATACTACAAACATTCAGCATTAATAAAAATAGTAAAAAAAAATTATATAAACTTTAACAAAGCCGCTACCAACAATATTCCACCCCAAGTCATGAATTAGCCTCCTGTATATTTCTATCATATCAACAAAGCTTAAGAAAATTTGCTTGGTCAATGGTTGAATAGAATTTAGAACACCACCCTCTCTTAACAATATTCTGAAGAATACTAAAAACAGAACTCCATTTGAACATGCTCCTCAAATAGTTTATAAAATTTCATGCCCATTTCCAGTGTGTAGAGCAGCATATTACAGGGAGTTTTGAGCTAATAGAACTACAAGAATCACCCAGCACTCCTATCTTTATAAGAAGGAAAAACAAGAGTGGCAATATAAATCAATTGTCCTGGAGCACAAGCTTGCTACAGGATACATTTTCTCCTTCTGGTATTAAGATCATCTGAACAGAGAGGGATCATCATAAGAGAAAGTACACGGAGGCATGAGTTATTGCAAGAGACCCAAATTCAATTAATAAGAAGGAATCTTGCATCCCTTTGTCAAAAAAATGGAACATCTGACTTTTATAATATGCATTTCTCATTACAATAATTTGCATATTTTATAAACTATATAGTCAGCCTGCTCCCAGCGTTGTTTAGCTAATTAATTTTGCACTATGATTCTGGCAAGAAGTCATCAAAAACTAACTCAGTGCTATCAAGTTAGAATATATATATATTTGGTTTAAAAATATCTTTTCATAGTGGTTTGACTCAGCTCAAGTTTTTGGAGTACTTTATTTATTTATGTCGAATAAATGGTATCAAAGGTGAGAGTGCAGAAAGTTCGACGACACTGATTAAACTATACTTCTCTCAGACTATAAATAAATAACACTCTGTTTTCAAAGGATCAAAAATAGAATAATCCAAATCCATTCTACTCTTGACTTTTTAGCAATTGTATTATTTAATCACAGCAGGAGAAAAAATGGGTTACTCCATTACAATTACCAGTGCTAATTAAAATATTTAGTAATATAGATATATATGGTATAAACTATAATAATTTACTTTAATATAAAACATTAGTGGTTATAAATAAATCGTGTGATATTAAAATACTATATATATGTGTGTGTGTTTGTGTATCATAAGTTATGTTCTCACTGGATATATGCATACTGTGTTACTGCCATAGTGATAAGATAAACAAGCAGACAACACCTAAAATGTTAAATTGTTGAGGGGAGGAAGATATAATTTTGCCACATTATGATGATGCATATTTATTGTAAAGATTTTGAATTTATTCAAAATTTATTTTATCAATGGACAAAAGGTATGCTAAATGCTTGATCTATTTAGGATCTTTAAAAAAAAAAATCACAATGCTAGGAAATTAAGCCAAAATAACTATATGTGCATAAAATGATTAAATTATTAATATTATTGTTCTTCATTTAAAAATATTGAAGAAAGAGTCTTATAGTAATATCGAACGTAAAATTATATATATATGGTCGAAAATTAGATAACAGAAAATGAATAATTGCATAAAAAAGGATATTTGGATATTTTGTATAGATATTTAAATGGATGAATGTATTAAGTTTCAATATAATGATTATCTTTCAAACGGTTTTTTTTTTAAATTTTCACTACTGAATCCAACATTTTTAATGCTTCCAAGTGCAAGTAAAAAGATTAGAATTGATTAAATATGGCAGACATGAAGCAGACGATAATCTTAATCCTTAGAAAACCCTTTACCTAGACCTTGTTTACATAATCCTAATCAAACATAAACAAGTGGAGATAGAATGAATTTAAAATCTTAAAAATGGCTTGTTGATTTTTAGATTACATTGTTTAAAGTTAAATGCTGTTTTGTTTTGATTCTGTTATTTAGATTTTTAATTAAAAACTATTTTCTACTTGAAATCAAATTATATTTGGAAAGAGGTGGTGAAATTGTTAATTGGAATGTTTATTTTAAATTTATTATTCAAAAGCAAGTTACGATTATTTCAAAATTATTATTTTTACTACATTTTTTTTTTAAAACTAAAGTTAAATTATTTTAATGTGATTTTGAATAGACTTTCTATTTTATCGTCATTGTTATTCATATTTCTTTGTTAATTTTATTAAAGTTGTTTTTCTGAAAATAGGTATGTGTAAGTATAGGATAGAAAAAAAATTATTATAATATATAAGTAATAGCAAATATAATAAAATAAAACATTGGAATTAACTCTTCAATTTTCAATATACCAATATATAAATAAATAACAATTGTAGCTAGCTTATGGCATGACCGCCATCTGCAATAGTGCAAACATTTACAATTTGATGTCACTGGAGATGGCAGTCATATTGTAATCTAGCTATTACAGTTAGTTATGCGTTGATTTATTGAAAATTGTACAGATAATTCCAATAATTCGTTTTAGTATATATGCACTTAGATCAAATTTCCAGTCAAAAGCAAAATTAGGTGTCTAGGCAGTAAAATAAATGATAACACGTCATCAAAATTTTATAATGAGAAAAGCTGCATTATAAAATGACAAAACTCATATGAATAATTATAACATGAATGGAAAATCTTTATAGAAGAATTTACTATACTTAGCAAAAACTTTTAAATACATACATTAAAATTCTCTCTTTTTAAAAAAAAAAATCATGTACTACATAAATATTGCAAAGAACTATTGAAAAAGAGTAAGATTTGGGTAACATCTTCTAATAAATAGCTATATTTTTTTTTTGGTTTTGAAAATTCATTTATTTTCGTCAAAATAAAAATCATTCAATGCCAAACTTTATTTTAAATGCCCCATAACTCAAACAATTAGATGAAATTTGTTTTTTCTCAGTAACTTTTTTTTTAAAGAGTAAGATATTTTGCAAAAAAAAAAAAAAAAAAACAAACAAACTTCTCGAGAATCTATTTTAAGTAAATTTCTACTTTTATTCAAAAATCTAAATAAAAATTATCAATAAAAAAAATACATATATAAATATACACTTATATATTTAAATTCAGCCAATTTAATAATTATTATCAAACCATTTGAACTTAAATTTTCTATTGTTGATTACAATTTTCCTCAGAAATATATATTTTTTAAATAATGGAGGTAGATATGAACTCACCTTCCTTGATATACTCATCATCAAAGATAAACAGAATAATCTTTTGTTAATTTTTATTTTCAGATAATAAATACGGTAGATACTTAAAATTTTAATCTCATCATCGAATGTTTCCATAGCAAAAATTCGCATTTCAAGAGCAGTAGACTGCAGAAAAATCCTCTTTGAAAAAACAAAATTAATACATGCAGTGACTGAATAGCTAATGGACATAATAAAAAACATCGTTAATGATAATAAAGAAAGAAAAAACAATAGTAGCTTATATTTCTTATGTAAAAGAATTGTAAATATTCAGAAATGCTATAATATAGAAATTACATATAATATTAATCAAAAATGAGTATCATTTATAATCCCTCTTGAGGCCTATAAGTTTATAAAACTCCATACGGACTTTAAGGGTCTCTATATGCTACCATGGACAGCAGCACTCTTATTACTAGTCACAATATAGATTTTATATCAGATATAATACTCATCACCAAAGGAAAGGAAGATATGACAGTGACATTCTTAAAATATTAAATGTAGTGGTATATATAAATTACTTTCCATTTGAAAAAAATCGCATAGCCCATGAATCAAAACTAATTTTATTTAGTTTTCCACTTACAATTAACCCCTTCCACCATTACATTTTTAAAAGTTTTTTGACTGGATAGGCATTTGAACTTGTTTTATATATTACAATGCCTCTACAATGGGGGAGGGGATGGTTTAAAAAACAAACAAGAATAATAATTTGTACCTAATTAATAATGAATTTTCTAAAAATAAATAAAAATAATAACATTCCTAATGATGAGCTAGAAGTTAACAACTACAAATACCTTGGTCAGATTATTACTACAAGAAACATAATGAATGAATTTAATTGTAGAATTGAACTTGGTCAGGATGCTTTTAGTAGAAATAATGTAATATTAAGAGAAAATATGTCTATATGTTTGAAAAGAAAGGTTTTTAGTAATTGTGTTTTACCAGTTGCTACTTATGGATGAGATGTGAGTACTTAACAGAAAAGCAATAAAGACACCCAGACCACTCAACAAAGTATAGAGAGATGCATGTTAGAAGTAACAAGAAGAGAGAAAAGATGAAATACCTTGGTAAGAGAACAAACAGATGTTAGTGACATCATTGAAAGAATTAAGAGACTGAAGAGGAGTTGGCTAAACATATTGCTAGAAGAGATAGTTGAAATCTTAAACCACATCCCAAGATATTGTAAAAGACCTAGAAAGAGACCACATATAAGATGGATGGATAAAATAAGGATGTGTGCTGGGATGATGTGGAGAAGAATGGATAGAGATCAGAAAAGATGGATTGAACTTGGAGAGACCTTCATCTTCCAGTGGATTGATAATAATTGAAAATGATGGTGATACATATATATCTCATTTTGACTCTTCATTTTTTCAATAATATCAGTGATACCCATTTATTTTGTCACTTGTGTATTTCACTTTTAGGATCCTCTTGTAGCTCTCACTGTACATCTTTTCTTATTTCATCGAATTGTCTGAAATCTCTTCTGCATTGCTTTTCTGTTAAATTTCTAAAGCTAAAAATCCATAAATGAGAAATTGTAAAACTTACATAGTAGAAAGCTTCTTTTTCAAACACACACAAGACACTTTATCAGTGAATCAAGAAGGAAAAAAATGAATAAATTTATTAAAAAATTGATTTAATGTTTAAATGTACAAACTTTTATTAGATAAAATATTTATTCATTTTTTCACAGTTATAAATTTACTTACAAATAAAGTTTTTCAAAATGCCCAAAGGTTTTAGATAAATCACAGCCATTTAATAATAATAATAATAAAAAACACAAATACTTTAGTATTTCATTCTCTACTCTTATTTTTTGAATAGCGCAGTAGTAAATTAAATTGTCATATTGAAAACAAACAAACAAAAAAATAAACAAAAATGAAATAAATATTAAAAAATACAGCATTTTATTCATAAAATTGCCACTTTGTTGTAGTTTTGGAATCAGATGCAATCAAATTGTAAAATAATCTCATGCAGTAGTGTGTAATAGGATCAAAGGTTTGAACTCAGACTATCACTTCTGGTGCTCCCAAGCAGCTGATCACTTAATTATTGTATTAAAATAGAAATTAAGCAAAAATTTATTTTTATATTGTTTATTAATAATAATAGAATGTCCAAAAAGAAAAGAAGTAAATTTTAGTTACAAAATGTTAGGAAATAAATATTTTGCCAAGATAAAACTAGACAGGAATAGTTTAGTTATTTTTAAAATGGTACAAAATAATAATTCAAACTGTTGATAGACATAACTCAAGCACCAAGTATTGAATCATGGAATCATTATTATATGATTATAAAAAAATATGAAAAGAATGACAAAACATGAGAAATTTGTAGTAGATGCATTTGAAAACAGAAATGCCACATATTAAGATTGAAATGGAAATTAGTAAGTAGAAGAGATATGAAAGAGGGTGGGAAATCAAAGTTGGAACATAAAAGATAGTCCGGTGCAAATTCATTAGTTAAAACTAATAATACATTGCAGAATATAGAGATAACAAATGCTGTAATGTGTGATGATAGCAAAAGTTTTAATAATAATATAAACAAGATGACATCCATATTTAGTAGATTAAGTAATTTGCGAGTTAAAATTTTACTTTTTTTCATGATTTAGGACAAGTGAATAATGAACTCAAGAACTTGAGAGCTAAAGGTTATTCCCAAAATTAATGATTGAATCTTTCATAACCATCAAATTAGTAATTAAACACTCAATTTTTATTCCATATAGATTTTATTCAGCAAAGAGCCAGCTTTTTAAAAAAATCTATGAAGTGGATGTTTTATACAGTGAAATAAAAATGTGGATTCAATGCTTCCAGTCAATAGTTTTTGGTTTTTTTTTTGTAATTGTATACAATTAAATTGAAGGCAATATAAAAAGAAAGGGTATTATTAAACAATTAAAAATTTAAAATGTTTATAATATAAAATGATATAATTAGACTTTTTTAAAAAACCCAGACTTATTAGAAAAATTAATGACATTTTCTCAATCTTAATTATGGGAATCAATTTAAATGAAAATTACCCAGATGTGATGTGATGTATTTTGGCTTCTTCTTAAATGAAGTCAAGAATATCTCAGCAATTATGCCCAGATAAACCTGTTACCCACTTTATTTTCCATTCCCCACTCTAAGTCTTCCCATATCCTGCCCCATCCCATTTCCACAACATAATCTTTGTCAACTCTATGGCCTTTATATCTAAATTCCCCTTATCTTTCCGCAAACCCAGCATAAAAACAATAACTCATTTTCTGTATAATCACTTTGTTCATATCTATTTTCTCATAACTTCATTATCTGTACCCTTTCTGCTTTTAAGCATTTACATTCAATCAACAGATGCCTAATATTTTCTATACCTTCCTTACACAATTTGCACACTAAATCACCCATAGTTTTCCATTTACATGTATATTCTCTTGTTGCTAAAGATCCAGTTCAAGCCTTAAACAATAAAGTACTTTCCTTACTATTATCATAAATTAACTCGCATCCAATGTTCCATTTACTTCTATATATATTTAAACTCTTCTTACCCTCCATACTAGTTCTCCATCTCCCCAACTCCCTATTTTTTATTAATGCTTCTATTCTTTTATCCCATTCCTTACCACTATAACACTCAACAATCCTCCTAACACAATCATCCCACCTTTCATACAAGTATACTGATATAAATTCTTTATCCAAATCTTTTGCATACCGCATTACCTTTCTCACCCATCTTGTTACCTGCCCTTTACTCTTAACCCAATTAAACACTATTTTGGCTATTCTTTTACTATCCATAAACTGCAACCTACCAAACATTTTCATTTTACTTTTTGCATCTCTCATATAAAAACTTGACCATCCCATTTCTCCTTGAATTGCCTCCTTTGCTATCCATATCTCTGTATCTAATGCATGTCTTCCTACTTCCCTTTGTACTTTCTCTAAATAATCTAAAACCCTTTTACTAACACATAATGCATCATTACCATATTTTAACCCTGCTACTGCAACTCCCTTCCATACAATTCTAGCTACATCATATTTATTATCTGAAAATACTGTTAGTTTCTTTACCAAACCCTTTCTTTTCTTTGCTTCATTTACCAATTTTTTCTCCCATTCATCCAAGCAATTTTACTGATTACATAAGATGATTCCCAAATACATATATCTATCCACCACACTTAACTTTATATCCCCCAATAAAAATTCTACATCTTCTCTTTCCCCAGTATTAACCATCATTATAATTGATTTTTCTTCACTAAATTTAATCCCCATCTCTTTACCCACCCTTGCACATGTCCTCAACATAATTTCCATATCTTCTCTTCTTTCTGCACACAAAAAGATATCATCTGCAAAAAAAAGACCCGACAAAGTATATATTCCCTTGCCACCTATCAACAGTATTAAACTCTCCATACAGTAGCGCCACCCAGTGAAATATGGGGTAATCAATGGATACAAGAAGGTTTGTGCATAAAATCCCTATCTGGTACCTACTCATCCAATATTCCCAGACTAGTTTCTAACATCCATTGATTACTCTGGCTTGCATTAAGTGTCACCACTGTATGGAGAGTTTAGCCTCTGTGTAAACAGCTTGTGTAAACATAAAGAATGTTTATCATGTGATGTTTAGTGGGTAAATGAAAATTATGATTAATAGAATTAGTAATAAAACTTTATATTTAAACCCCTGATACCAAATTTCCATGAGGATATTTATCTATATAAATTATTTATCTCTACTTTTTAGCTGAACACTATTTTGATTTACAGCACATTTCTATTACATTAATTTTCTGTAATTCTTCTTATTATATGTCAGAGCTCCTATCTAAATACATGCCAAAAATTCTATGAAAAAAAAAAACTAAAAATATAGCTCAGGTTTCATGGTGAGTGAGAAATTTATCAGAACTTTAGTTTCACAGAGGCAAAACTCTCCCTATAGTAGCATCCCTCAGTGCAAAACAGAGTAATCAGTGGATGCTAGAAAGTTTGTGCATAAAATCTCCATCTAGTGCCTACTCAACCAATATACCTAGACTAATTTTTAGCATCCATTGATTACTCTTGCACTCACTGGTGCTACTGTGTGGAGAGTTTTGCCCCTGTGTAAGCGTGTGATCACATGACATTTAGTGGTTTAATAGCTTCAGTTTCATTTTTTAAACCTTAAGAGTGAGGGGAATGTTTTTGAATTTTTATACAGATTGTTTTTGTGCTTTTTGTTAAACCCCAGAGCCAAATAAATTTAATAACTCATGGTAATTTTGTCATCAGATGGCAGAGACACTCGATGTAAAATAAGAAGCTTGCAATGAAAGAAATATAATTTATTTTCTACAGTATGTGGACATTTAAGCATTTTCATGTACTACTATAGATATTTCATCTTGTAAGATATAGACAAAAGAAAATAGGATTTTCAATGCAATTGCTTAATAAATGTTTCACATTTTTGCTGTGTGGTGAAAAAAATGTTTCTTTAGATAAGTAAAGATTGCTTAAAATGTCTTTCAAGGCAAAAATCTCCCAAAAGTCACTCATAGAAAAGCATATCTCTACTCACTAATTTTAGGAAAATGAAAATTTGAGCAGTTTTTCATTCCTATTTTTTTATTCTAGCTATCTGGGTTGTTTGTAGGCTGGCTATCAGAAAGATAAATTTTAAATGCGATTAAAGAAGATTAAAAAAATAATTTTTTATTTGGTCCAGATTCAAATTCAGATCATAGGTATGGATTATCACTTTACTATAAAACCTTTTTAATATAATCATCTAAAAAGTCATTTTAGTAGAGAAAGTTTATGAAAATAACATAAATATTAGGTTGTTTTAAACTATTGGATATAAAATGAAGAGAAAGGATTTGAAATTAATTCAGTGGAAGTTTAAAGAATATATGAAGAGTTATTTAGATGTAGATGATACTATTTATGTAGGGATTATGTCACATGGTATTGTTTCTATAACTTCTAAAAGCAATACTGATTTTCAAAACACAGCAGATAATAAGATAAAAAAGCCCAATAATAATAGATATGAAGCTAAGATAGAGACAGTACATAAATTTGACATTATAAAGGACAATAAGTCTGTGTACAATCTACTGATAGTTAATTGTGAGATTTATTGAATAATCTTAATATAATAAAAAAGAGAATATCAAGATATAGAACCAACAAAAGAATAAAAGTTGCTAGTATTCCTTATAATGCTGGATTTTGAGCATATCTGGTTGAAACATTTGTTTTTATTTGTAATATCACTACATAAAATATATATTTTATGGATGCTGCAGATTAAAATTGCATTAAGACAACATAAAGTGGCAATTCTCATTGTTAAATCATGATGCCTTAAAATGAACAATCCTGAAATTATGAATTAAAAGTCATACCTCATTCTGAAAAAAATATAGATATACTATCAAGTTAAACATTTATTTATATCTGTTTAAGTTTCTTTTCAGAAATAGATTGAGTGTTGAGGTAATAAAAATATTGCAGCTAGGTGTCAGCAGTTGATCATCATCAATGGTCACTGACCACCATTCTCTTAAGATTTTTTTAGCCTTTTAGTTTTAGAATTCCAACATAAACTTTACTTATTGAAATAGATGAACTTATGTAGTAAAAAAAAAATTTTTTAAATAAATATTAATGGAAATAACTCTGAAAATGACAGTCAAAACTGTCAGCTATTTTCTGAAATTTAGAATAATAAAATATTACATTTGCATTATGCAAACTGTATAGAAGAATCTGTTAATATTATTTGTTTATATTATAACGTTTTGTTTCATAATAGATATATATTATTAATTTTCCCTTCAACTTGATTATGTAATAATTTTGCATATGTTAGCCCATATGCATGAAATAGTGGTTTCTTTCTTTTCTTTATATCATACAGCTGAGTGCACTGTCTATAATGAACATTACAATCCTATGTTATCACAAATGTATATGTATAATATATGTGTGTGTGCATGTGGTGAAAAATATCGTTTATGTGTTTATTTAAAATATAAAATAGGGCAGTGAATGGTTTATAATGGTCTTGAAGGCTATAGATCACAATTCAACCTCAGGTGCTTAAATATCAAGAATTTTATAACGACTAATCATTCAATTATTTATTAATATATAAAATCATCATCAATAGTATTCTATCCCATGAACAGATCCAGAGAGTAATTACATCACTAATTCATTTATTTTTCCAATCCTTTTTCTTCATTTTCAGCTTTTCAATTCCATATAATTCTTTCCATCTCTTATATCATCCAACAATGTCAATCTTTTCATTCTTTCTTCTTTCTTCCACTCACCATTCCCTTTTAAACATCTTTCATTAAACTATACTTTCTTCTTAATATATGTTCAATCCAGTTTTTCTATTTTATTCTAATTTCCTCAATCAATCAATATATAAAATAATTAACAAAAACTAATAGTGCATTAAAAGTAGAGATTGATAAATAAAAACGAAAGTTGTCAAGAATTTCTCTATATTTTTAGCCTCTTATTTGCAAAATGCATTTTTGAACTTAAATAACTTTAGAATTATAAATGCTCTTATTCAAAACATCTGAAGATAGTAAAATGTTTTAAAAAATATTACAATGCTTTATTGATATTCAACATAGCTGTGGGTTGTGCTCGGCTTTATTTCTCTTTGAAGCTTAATTTGTTGGGAATTGATTCTGTTTCATTAGAATTTGTATCCACTCAATAACTAAATTTCCGTGCAGATCCTTCTTCCTCTTACAATAAAAAGAAAATATTTTTTCTTAGTGCTATCTTTGACTTGAATCCAGTCCGCCAGAGAATGCAAAAAATTTTCTACAACATTTCCAATCTTCAGTCAGTTGAGATCAATTGTATCAAACAATTTAAATTAGCACAGTGCATTTTGCAATAATGGCTGAATCGCTTAATAGATAATCATTTTAATAATTAAACTACATACTCTCTTTGTATTTTTATATTGGACCATTTCCATCATCTAATATGAGTATGGAATGTCTTGAGAAAAATTTAACTTTTATTTAAATATTCCTAATACATTCAACTATTAGTAATAGCACATCAAACAGGTTAATATATGTACAATGTTTTGAGAGATATTATTCTCCCCTCTTCTTCAGGTGTTGCTGGCCTGACCAGTGACAGGACTAGTATGGTATTTGAACTTGGACCCTTAGATTCTTGAGTATTAAATTTTAAGATAATGCTGTAATCTTAAAATTCATTACTCAAGAATCTAAGGGTCCAGGTTCGAATCCCATGCTAGTACTGTTACTGATCAGGCCAGAAACACCTGAAGAAGAAGAGAGAATAATACCTTTCGAAACATTGTGCATATACTGACAGTTGAATGTATTTTGAAAATATTTAAATAAAAGTTAAATTTTTCTAAATACATTTTAATACTCATATTAGATTATGGAAATAGTCCAATATAAAAATACAACTAGAACACTACCATCACAAACCTTCAGGAAAACACTACTACTCTCTTTACTTAACCATTTCTTTGTCATATATGCCAACTTCTGTGTCCAAATAGTATACTAAGGGGGGTGGGGGTGGAATTCCGCTCTGTTTACTTGTTTAATAAAGCATTTTGCCACAATCTTTACTTATTTAAAAAGATCAAACGATCGTTTAAAGTTAACTTAACCTTTATTACTAATTTATAGGTCGAGACTACTTAATACTTAATAGTGTGTAATTTACATAATGATGATATTTGCTTAGTTAAAGGTGAGGTCTGGCCCGCGATATGCTTGTTATTGCGAGATGAATGCTATTATAAGTCATTAATCCAAACCCAAAACTAGATAGGGCAAAAATGTTTTTTTAAAAATAAATTTGTAGTATTTATTTTCCCATGACTATTAAAGTTTTAGTAAGCAATAGGAGCTTTGTTTTTTTTTTTCTACGATAAAATTTGTGACACTCAATAATGTGAATATCTATGTTATTTTGATATATATATGACTGAGCGTATGTGGAAAGAGATTTAACCATTAGCTATAAACCATTAAACTTTAATGGAGTGGGTTTTTTTTCCCTCAGCCTAAAAGTGTAGAGCTGATGTATAAAATTTATAAGAAGCGTTTATAATGTAATGAAACAAAAATTTCTGTGATTTATTTTCAGCTTTCCACATCATTTCAATATTAGACACTCGAGGAAGATTTATTTGAGAGTTTTAGTGAAAAATATTCCAGCGAATCTGGAAGACCAAACACCTGGAGGAAAGCAATCTTTAGATCTCTATAATGATGAAAGACAATCTTTACACTGTCACAACCTTTAATCATGTGCTGACCATGTGCTTTTAGTGGTTTTAAATAGGACAAGGATGACTAGGTTACAGGCTATTACCGTCATAGTTTGGGTGGGTGCTAAAAATTTGATTTCTAAAACCACTTCATGACCTAAGTAGCCATTAAAAGAACTGTAACAAAATTAATTCTGTTAAATAATTAGATGATTAAAAGAAAACACACATTCAGCTGTGTTAAACATTTTGAAATGGTTCGAAATTTACTTTCAACTTACTGTGACAAAGAATTTTTTTTTATAAATTATAGTTTACGTATATCTTGTGGTCATTAAAATAAATATTTTTCTTTTAAACGTAATTTTTTGCATGATAAAAAATGCTCAATAATAATTAAAAAAATTATAATAAACAAATATTTTATTGTTTTAAAAACATTTTCAAAATATAATCGAATGATTTATTATTTGGGAGTTCATAAGCAGTTCGAGAACCAATGACCAAACTTTTCTATACTCCATAGTTTGCCAATCTACCAATGTATTAATTAGATCACACGTATTTCAAACCATAATAAATGAATGAATCTTATATGCCACTAATAAAATAAATTGTAAATAAATTTATAATAGTTAAAATAAATTTGCATCAATATAACTACTGCGGCTGCATTCAATTCCCTCCAATCACGTTGCACTCTACAGTATTTACCTTCTGACTCACTTCATCATTATTATCACTCAGTCATAATAATTTGGCATCCAGTTATTCCAATTCTATTTAAAGCAATGCTTAACATACACAACTTGTATATTATGAAATATTAAAAGAAATCAAAATTAAACGGTTCACATGAAGCCATAATTGAGATATAAATGTTTCACTATAATAGATCCATATACAAATGAATCCATTTTCTTATATCACAGTGAATAGAAGAAGTACCTTGTAATCTAATACATGTACTTGTGAATGATCTTTAATAAATTTTAAATAGGATGGGTGCAAAATCAAATATTTTTTTTTACAGTCATTCTCTACATAAACAGGTAAAATGACATTTAAATGGCCCATTTCAGGGCACAAAGACCCCAGAATTTTAATACAGGAAACAGTGCAAAAAAACAAAAACAAAAAAAAAACCCAGATTCAACAAACACTCAAACATTAGTTGGTAAAGAGTTTGCAGTCTGGCTGTCTACATATTACAATGTAATAATAATCAAAATTATATATATATATATCAACTATTACTGCAAGCAGAAGTATAAGAATTTATTAAGTTGTTGCACTGTATGTTGTCTGCTTATCTTATATATCAGGGGATATAATTACCACTTTTGCTTAGCATTCTAAGTGGCCTTCTGTGATATAGGAATGGGATTTTAACTTTATTATATTCATTATCAAAAATGTAAACTTGCATAGGTATATAAAACAAAAAAAAAACAATGTTAATTTAAATATAGCTTTTTTTTTTAAGATTTGGATACTTTCTTTCTTCCATTAAATTCTGGAAATGATTTTTATATTCTAAACCATGTGCTTTTAAAATTATGTTATTTTGCAGGAGAATTTCATTTTCCTGCACAGATAAAAAAAAATACTATTTATAGTTTCAGTCATTTGAACCACATCAACATTGTCAAATGTATGACTCATGAAGCTAACTATTGGTTCTAGTCTGATGTATTCTTGGAAATGTCTCTCAAATTTACAATGAAGACTTATTATTTCCAAGTAATATTGATTTTTATACAATGTAAATCTATTTTTTGACAATTTATCGGAAATATTTTTAGAAATTTCTTAATTCATTCTTCATCAACAGGACATATAACAGCTTTAACTTATTTTTAAAAATATTAACATATCCAATCATTTCAGCTACTGTTTTAGCTTTTTCCCATGCAATTGTCAATTCACTTTAAAACTAAATTCACAAACCAAACATTATCATTAACTTCAGGATATACTTCATCTCTTAATTTTAATAATTCTATCTCTTGTAATAGGTCTTGAATCTTTTCAGAAATATTCCTCCACTTAACCAATGAACATTGATATGATATAGCAATTCTTCATACTCAAATTTATTTCCTACTAATTGAGTTTGAAACATTCTTCTTGGAAGACATTTACCTCAAATGAAGTTTACAATTTTCATGCAGATTCCCATATTGTGATGTATACTTTGCTGATGACTAATGCAATGATACAAAAGGAACTCTGGAAACTCAGCATCTGTGGTATACATAACCAAAAATCCATTGATTGCTCGAGTCAATTGATGGTATACCATCCATTGCTATAGATACAAGTTTATAAATTGGATTAATTTTCTTCTATTTTTTGAAAAGATTATATTGTTATACCAAGTAAGTTAGATTTATACAGCAGCAAGGTAAAACAAATGCAGTTAATCATATCTTCAGTTAGTTGTTCAACCAGCTCAAAATTTATAATTTCTGTATGACATTTGACAGTTCTACGTGAAGGTTATACATCTTTAATTATTGGAAATTTTTTTTTTTTTCATTTGTTTGTTCTTGAATGAATTATGTAATTAACCATTGGCTTCTAGAAATGCATCTTTTATTATTTTTATACAGAAAAGAATCAGAATTAAAACCAATTCTTCTTATGTTTTGTTAATGCATAACTCACACAAAATGATACAATTGTTGCAGTTTTAGATTTAATAATAGGTTTAGTTAAATATGATTGTTGGATGGCTAATTGTGATTTAAATTTTTTTAACATTTATACACACAAATAACGTTTTAATAGAATATCAAAACTTGCATGCATGGTTTTAAAATGATTTTAAAGTTTCCTTTTTTGGGAACTGACACCATTGCATGACATTTATAACTTATTTATTTTGCAGTCATGATTGCAAAAGAAAAAAAAAAATTCCTCCCATTCTACTTTAAAATTTCATGTCTTTTTTTTACTTTGCAGTCATCACAGACATTATGGATCTCTTAAAATTTGTTAAAATACTATTTTTTTTATATATTTGTGAGACATCATAACAAAAATTTACTAATTTTGTTACTGATTAAATGTGTTCAATGCTTTTGGTTGTGTTTTTAAGTTGCTAGAAGCACGTTAAATGTTTCTTCTCATGCCTTTGTATTGTGAACTTATTTGAACTGTTGATTTTTACTTGACATGTGCATTTCAAACAAAGACAATGTATTATTCAACCTGATCATTCGCAAAGTTTGACTGTAGATAGTTGTTCCAATTGTAAAAAGCCAATTCACACCTGTGATACCCATACAAATTGCAAAAAATATATTTCTTTTATGTATAGTGATGTAATCTATGCAACATTCCAAAATTTCTTGGTGGTCAATCAGTGGACCGTGATTGAGGTCTTGCCCATCTCTGGTCTAAAGAATTGTTTGCGATGTTTTTACAAAAATGAATGAATTTTTCAATCAATAAGAAATGTATTTCTCAATATTTTTAGCCAGACTGATATTTGTATTTGGCAAACATGGAATTTATTTCATTTTTTAATCTTGTCAATATTAAATTAAATACTAATGTACTACATTGTAATGGGATGGGGGATATTAAGAATAGAAAAATTTTACCTGGGGTAATGGCAAGTCATCATCCACCCCAAGATAAAATGAAATATCAATAATTTTAATTTACAAAAATATAATATTTAAAGAGAGCTTAAGATCAAGAGATCTCTGAGATCATTGAGAGATCATCCAATCACTAAAGGCATAATTAACCATCAAACAGCATTATAAAGTAAAATAATTATAAGTAAGTATGAGTACTACTCAAAATACCATTCATTGTCATGAATGATCCATCATATAATATAATAAAATCCGTGCAATAAATCAATAATCAATCTTGTGACTGGATCGGAAATGGGTCTTCTGTAGACCAGGCTAACTATTGAGCCTTTGTCACCTTGGGCAATTATTTAAACATAACTTATATGCACCACTTAAGTGCTCATCCATCAGAATACATAAGAATCAAACAATAATGCTGGAACATTAAAACATGCTGAACATCATCAATGCTCAGGCCATTTGTACTGGCCAACTATGAAGTTAATTTGTAATAACGCTAAACTATAATAAAAGATAGTGCATGGGCTTTAAAAAATATAATCTTAGGTGGCAACCAGGATGATGATGATCATCATCATTGGATGCCCCAGAAGCCCTAAATACACATCTCCATTTATATAATCATCCCATGCATGAATCTAGCTCAGACAACACAAGCTCTATTACTGTATGTGACCAAGAAATGATGCAATACAATTTTTAACAATTGGATACAAGTTTATTAACAATAAAAAAATTGAAATTAAGGTCCATTTCTGATTTTGATTACAATACAAATTTCAAATGATTACATTGCAATTTACATAACTACTATTCAAAATTCAAATTGTTGCATTGATTTATATATATGTGTGCACAAACATGCGATTTCTAATATACAATTAATATATTCAATTGATATGTAAATATGCACACAAAATGCAGTACTTTTGAGAAATGGACATATTTGAATGGTTATACAATAAATGATTAAATTTTACATATATGACTGTGCGTGTATATACGCACACTGACTTTTATCTATTTCAATTTGTTACAATAATATTATATTTGTCATAATTAATTCAATATTAAAGTATATAGAATCATGTTGCTTAATTCTTTCATAATGTTTAACATCTTTCTTTTTTTTAATTCAAACAAAATTATGCTTGCATTTAAGTTATATTTTCTTTTAATGTCTTTTTTTTTTTTTTAGGAATTATCAAAGCAATTTCTTCAAAATGTATATTAAATCATCTTTCTTTTAGACATTTGACTCAAGCAAATTATTTACTTGTTTTGCTTTAAGTTATTTATTTGTAATTTTATAAATTGTTTTAAGGAATATTAAAATAAAATAACTCACTGTATACACACGTGATGTATTTATCTATGGTTCCCTGTGTTTATATAAACGGCAGCATATGTAGACCAATTTCTTCAAGTTTTCTTTTGGTAAGCTTGGTTTTTGGTCCATCAGAAAAATATAATTTCGGGCTTGTTGTCATCATTAAGGAAAAGTATTCAAGTAATTTGTTGGCATACCATGAGCTTCCTTTTGTAGTCCAAGCAATTGTCAAGCTGTTTTCTAGAACATATTTAAACAGCTAGTTGATCCATTTGAAGTGATCCTGGCCTCATGGATCAAAATTCTGCAGTAAACTATAGGGCAGCTACTGGACCCTTAGATCTTCATAAGAGCTCTGTATAACTCTGCTAGCAATTTTTCCTCTTTTTTTAAGCTATTGATTCAGAAGTGACCCAGTTTCAAGTAAATAAAAACTCCTGTGAATGAAAATAGTAGCAAGTCTTGGATTTACTCTTCTGCCTTCAGGAATATCAGTTCATGATAGCTATACTGCCAACTCTCTGCTACAGCCAACATCAAACTGCAGCTATCTATTTTGGTCAGCTAATTGCTGGCACTTACTCAAAAAGTTTTAGTAGCCAAGCTGTTCTGTTCAGTTCTTACAAAAAACTATAATCCAGACTGTTCTCTTCAAAAATCACTATCCAGACTGCAACTGATATTTTTATCAGCTCTTTTATAAAATCATTTGAGGTGATAACAACACCTTGATTGAAAACAAAGTTTTATTTTTATCTCTCTAATCCCTTTTGAAAACAAGCTTGAAATTTTTGTCAAGTATGATATACATGTTTCACTTAGGGAATTTCTAATAGATAGAATTTTTGTTTAATTAATTAAAAAATTTCAAAAACAAGTATAATGTTTTTTAAATTTCAAATTTCAAAATAATAATAATAATAATAATAATAATAATAATAATAATAATAATAATAATAATAATAATAATAATAATAATAATAATAATAATAATAATAATAATAATAATAATAATAATATAGCACCACCTGGATACAAACCTAGTAGCAGGTAAGCAAAGAACCTCTTAGCTTTTTGTTAATAAAATGCAGATTTATTTGCTAATAACAAATAGAAATGTCCAATAAAACAATTTAAAACAATCAAATATTTATTTTGATTGAAAAAAAGAAAAAAAAAGGACAGGGAAATCCAAATATTTTTTTTATCGTAAATCCGCACCTAATGCTAATAGACAAATGCATAGTTAAAAGCTAGCGGATCTAATAACTAATGCCAAAATCTCAGGCAAATTTAATTTTTTAATAAGAGTAGATTTAAAATCAAATATACAAAACTCTATAATTTTGCGGATAACTGAATTGTTTTGGTTATATATACTAGTGTTTGTTTAAAAAAAAAAAAAGGGAATTTAAACATACCTTTAATTGGAAAACTTAAAATGGTGACCGCTCAACCGATTAACCAGGTGGGTGGTCCATATGCTGCTATAGCAAAAAAAGCCCAAGATTACGTAAGCCCGGCAAAAGGTCCTAGGTTCAGGAAAACAACAGCAGATGATTTAGAAAACTTGAATCTTATGGATCAAAATAAAAATGATCCCCCTCCCCCTCATATTGAATGGACTGATGAAATGCTGGAACAAATTGGAGAGAAATTCAACAAAACAATACCTCGATCATTTTTCCTGACGTTTAAACGTTTCTTCACCGATAAATCAATAGTACTCGCTGTAACAGATAGTCTTTGCACACTATACAGTTTCCCCAAATCCCTTCTAATAGAAACACTGCATGAAAATAATATGCTTGAATCGGTACAATGCATAGGTGACCATCCAAATAGCAGATATGTGGCGATCCAGTTTTATGAAAATGAGCAAAGAGAACAATTTAGAAACCGAATTAAGACGCTAAATAATTTCGCACTAATAACAGTCGATGAGAATAAATATAAAAATATCTCCGGAATTTTAAAAAATATGTATTTTGGCTACAACATGGAAGATTTCCAAAAAATGATGAATCCTTTCGGAAAAGTCGTTTTCTTCCAGCAAAAATACATTAAAGAAGCAGCAATTCCCATACTAACCAATAGCTTTGAATTCAAAATTAAATTGAATAAACAAGTAGACCCGGAAAATATCCCCACACACATAACCGATGAAGAAGCTACACTATATATTTACATCAGAGGGCTTAAGCCAGGTTGCTTCCGTTGTGGAAGAAGAGGACATATTGCAATGGAATGCAATGAACAAACACAGCAAAATAAAAACAATACATCAAAAAACTCAGGAAACGTTACAGAAAGCGAAGACACAAATAACCAACTAGACGAGTTAAACTACCCTACACTACAAAGCACCCAGGAAAACAACATATCTAATAGAAATGAAAGAATTAGCAATCCAGTAAACACTATAACAACAAGAGAAATTAAAACAGATAAGGAAAATCAAAGCAGTGAAAACCTGCCCAATTTAAATAGAATCGAGGAAAAAGAAAACGAGAACCTACCAAAAGAGCTTAAAGGAAAAACGAATGAAAATGATGAGCAATCAGAAAGCATAATAATAAATAAAACGACCACAGAAATCATGGATAAAATAACACAGTACTATCCAATGCTAGAAAGCACATCAATTGAAAGCAGGAAGAAAACACATAAAACAAAAAAAGCAAGAGAAATTAAGAAAATTAAAATGAACGAGGAAGAAGATAATCAGATTAATTTAACAGAAGAAACCACAGCAGAAGAGATGGAAATAGAACTAACCACACCAGAAGGAAAAAAATTTAAAAAATCACCACACTATAACACACATATCCAAACACAAACAGAATCACCACAGGAAAAAAACATGCAAACAAAAACGGCAGAATAAACCATGATCCAATTTAAATCTCCCTCGCAATATAAGTTAAACTCAATGAAAATTAAGATCAGCGCAATAAATGTTCGGGGATTAAACTCGAAGAAAAAAATACAAGAAATCAATTACTGGATACAACAACTCCAACCTACCATTTTAGGACTTGTAGAAACGAAAATCTACAACGGATCGCAAATAAATCCAGCACAACTTATGAATAAAATGGGTTTTTGCGCATGCTCTAGAGATACACTAACGCCCTCAGGTAAAACAGGAATTTTTATTAGCCAAAGAAGTCCCTTTACAATGTTTAAAATAATATACATAGACGCGAATCTATTAATAACCACATTCAATAATAAAAACTTCTCAATAAATATTATATTTGTATATATACCACCAGGACCAACTGTAATTAACAGAATAATAACAACAATTAACTCAATCCTCTCAAACAATCCCTACCCAACTATTCTTACGGGAGATTTCAACATAAGTTATAAGAAATTTATTACGAAATGGATACACCAGATAACATTTCCACTCATGAGTGCAGAAGATTTTCTACCACCTAACTCTATATCTTTTTATAACAATAGACACGGAACTTTAATAGATCTAATGTTTTATTCCCCAATGCTGCACCATTCAATAGAAATAGCTCTTTCACCAACCCCTTTTTCAGACCATGCAGCGCAGATAATAACGCTAAACATAAACACACACCGCAGCGCAATAATTAATTTGCAAAAAACGATCAGGATTCTACTACCAGACAATACTATGGAGTCACTTTTTTCAGAAATTTATATAATGATAAATAAAATGAATCAGCTTGAATTAGACCCAATATCCAGATACATAGCTTACACTAACATGCTTTCATTTAATATAAACCATATCACACAAAAATCAATCCCTCCCTCCAGGCTAATTACATTAGCAGATGAAATATACAAAAGAATCAGTCTGGCTAAACCAGTTCAACATAATCAAACAAACATAATTAAACTCACCCAGCTCTATAAACAGACTTGCAATAAATTAAAACAATATCTAAGCATAAAAAAGAAAAAAAATTTGCCTAGCACAGCCACACACATGGACACGCGGATATATTAGGTGGGCTTTGGGGTACCCATCCATAAATAAAGTTCCCATGGCGCTGGAATTGGAAAATAAGATTACAGCAGGATTTAATATGATTGCACCTATATATAACTATTTCAAAACAAAGCTAACTAAGCATGCACAATTCACACCCAAAGAAGATTATTTTGGAACAACTGAAGATGAGATGCCATTTAAAATCGAGGATTTTAAGGTAGTGTTAGAATCAATCCCACCCACATGTCATCCAGGACCTCCAGGCATTCCACAGTTTGTACTTGCACATCTTAGCCAAATTACAAATACATACCTGTGTCAATTGGCAAATCAAATATCACAAAAAATTTATAGCATACAGGGATTATACAAGATATCAATGGTACCATTTATGAAAAAACAAGAACCTATTACCAAGATCACCAACTTAAGACCTATCTCAATGGAGCCTTTAGGAATTAAACTGCTAGAAAAAGTAATAAAGGTGAAAATTGAACCATTTATACTGACAAAAATATCACAACATCAGTATGCAAAGAAAGGCTCATCCACAGGTCAGGCAGCACTAATCTTTAAAACTATAATTAACTCAGTAATTAAGAAGAAGAAATATGCTCCAATTGCAGTACAACTAGATTTTGAAAGTGCTTTCAACTCAGTACCAATAAAATTCTTACTAAACCAACTAAAGGAAACACAAATACCACGATCAATATTATATGCAATAGCCAACCTACTTTTAAACAGAGAAGTACATATCACACTTAATGGAAGAACATCATCATCATTCTATCCCACTCAATCAATACCACAAGGGTCACCACTGAGTACACTACTGTTCACATTCTACATAAACCCCTTATTGGAAGAAATTGAAAAAAAAATACAGGGAGTGTTAATACCGAATACAAAAAGATATATTCCTTGTATAGCTTATATGGACGATATCACAATATTCTTAGCATCAAAAAAAGCAACTACACGCACTACAAAACATCATAGAAGAATATACAAAAAAAGTCAAACTTAAAATCAATATCAATAAGTCAGCTGCTTGGACAATTTTTACAGGGAAAGTAAACAAACAAATTTATCAAGGAAAGCCCAGCAGTTTTCTAGGTTTTCCTTTTTATCTGGGAATGAATCAAATGAGAACAACAATACAAAACAAACTCAAAGTGGATGCAGAAAGAATCACAGAATCATTATCCAGATCATATCTATCAATATACGCAAAAATATCATTATTCAATCAACTCATAATGTCAAAAATAAGCTACTATTTACCAATAATTAGTTTCACAAAACCATTTATAGCCTCAATTAATTCATTTTGTAGCAAACTACTATGGAACAGGAAAGTAGTTGCCATTTCAATAAAGCAACTCAACCAACCAACAAAATGGAATGATCTGGGACTTCACTCAATATCAGTGTTTCAGACACAAAAAACAATAAATCTTTTAATAGCCATAGTCAAAAGATTTCCAGATATTGAACCAATACTGGAGATCATACCCACAGATCGTCCACCACCTACAAACAATTATATCTTTACGTTGCTTGAAAGCATTGAGAGCATCAAAAACAAAGTAACGCTGAAAAGTCCAATAAAATATACTTATTGGCAAATACATGATTTCCTAACACAAAAACAATCTGAGAATAACCAAATATCTGTATTGGGAATTGATAACAGCCAATTACTTAAAAAATTTAGGAAATGGTACCTGGAACCAAAATTTTACGATTTCATAATTAAAGTCAATTTGAAAGCACTACCTACAAGTCATTTTATTAGATACAGAAGATTCTATATAAATATAGATCCCTTGTGTATGCTGTGTGACAGGGATGAGGAAACACAGGACCATTTCATACATAATTGTTCAGGACTTGAAAAAGTAAGACAGATGATGGTTGGCGGTTATAGGAAAAATGGAACAACAATAGATGAGATTCTACAAACATTCAAAAATAATGGAATACCCACCATTAGGGCAGCCACTTTCAGCCTATATGCATTCTGGTGTACCAGATGCACTTTTACACTGGGCAACAACACAAGAAGGCACCCTAACACCTATAAGAACAAATTGCAAAAACTTAAAGAAAGAGACAGTATCATTGCACCACCTGATATCTTTGCGGCAACATGGTCTCTTTTTAAAATTCAGGCCACTTTATAATAAAGGATATAATAGAAAAGGACAGAGGTAAACATGAAATTCAGTGTTGCAAGAACATGGAAAAATTACTGAAACCATGATCATTGATTTATATTGTACATAAACTTGGACAATAAATATTTCGTAAAGTGTTGAAAAATCTAAAACATTGTGAAAGCCACTATCTAAGTTCTAAAAAGACAATTTTTAAGTGCAAAGAGACTCTAATCAAACATACAGACTGTAATGTAATAACTGTGTAAACCTATGTATAACACTATGTTGAATCAACAACCAATGTAACCACTTGTTTTTGAATAAAGTTACCTTTAAAACAATAATAATAATAATAATAATAATAATAATAATAATAATAATAATAATAATAATAATAATAATAATAATAATAATAATAATAATAATAATAATAATAATAATAATAATAATAATAATAATAATAATAATAATAATAATAATAATAATAATAATAATAATAATAATAATAATAATAATAATAATAATAATAATAATAATAATAATAATAATAATAATAATAATAATAATAATAATAATAATAAAATAATAAAGACAATATTTATATTTATTCAAACCTTTTAAAAGTTTAATTTATAAAACAATTTTTATTTAAAATCAGAGTTGTAGTTTTTTTATTTCAGTGAATGTAAAAAATATCTACTACAATTTTTGCCTGTGTTTATTTCTACTTTTCCTTTCAACACTATATATATATTTATGCACACACACTATATTATTGTGTGTTTGTACCCAACTGGTTACATTGCCCCAGTCTGAGGGAAAAGGGAAATAGAAATGAAACACCTATCTAACAATATATTACATAATTTACATGTACAATCAAAACAAAGTTCATACCTAAAACTATGTATTCATTGATTTTTTTAGAGATCTGACAGTTAACAGAATGAATAGTGATCTGCAATTTTGAGATAAGGAATTCAACCACTGGACTGTAAGTACACAATGAACCATGAAAACCAAAAGTGCTACCTCAAATGAGACACTATAAGCTACTACACCTATAATAAAGATAATGCAAAATCATTGCAAAGCCCTCTTCCATGGAGGGACTAGAAAATACAAAACTATGACCTGCTTCTTTTGAATCTTATGGGCTGGAAAATACAAGCTATGCCTTGCTCCTTTTCTTTGGAGACTTAGAGGCTGGAATCATGGCAGGACTATGTTAACTGCTCTATGACAAACAATATAAAATACAAAAAATAGATTGGAGCAAATAGTTGAGATAGAACACCCACAGAGTTGCATGAAAACATTGAATTCTCAAGCCAATGACAAACATCTCCACCCATCACCAAAACTAAAAATACAGTTAAACAAACTTCAACAATCAAACACCAAATCCAATCTCCAAAATCATTGATTTTCTATTTAACTCTAAACATCAACCTCTTTAAACATACATGAAAATTACTATTTTATAATTTATAATCATTATCAATACTCTTGTCATATATTTCACAGTAATTTTTAAGGTAATTCTACATAAAATGCATTTTTTTTTCTCAGGTGTGGTTTGAGATCAAGTTGATAATTTTGAAGTGATGATCACCAGTATGTGATCATCATTATCCCCACATTGGGAACCATTTAAAATAGGATGGGGGATGAGGAAAAAATGGTTGAACCTGGAGTAATGGAAAATCATCATCAACCCCAAGTAAATATAAAATCAATAATTTTAATTTACACAGGTATATACAATTATAAACTATTTAAGATATATCTAAGGGGAGCATGAGATCAGAGAACTCAGAGAGATCATTGAGAGATCGGAAGAGCAACTGCAAGCAGAATTAACCACCAGCATTATCAATAAGTAAATATAAGTAATACTCAAAATACTATTCACTGTCATCATCAGGAAAAAGTATAATCCATGTAAAATGTTGGTTTATAGTTGGTCTCTTTCTGTCTAGGATTATTCCAGGCAAGCAGCTGTCTTGGTTTAATAGATTTCAGGCAAGCAACTATCCTCTCCATGTTTAAGGATATGAATTTTAGCACAAAGAAATGGGACATTTTCTTCATGTAAATTCAAACTCCTACAAAGGCAAATAGTAGCAGCCTGAATCTACTGTCCTGCCTTTGGCTATATCAGTTCATGGAAGCTGTTCTGCCAACTCTCTGCTACAGCCAACAACAAACTGCAGCTATCTATTTTGGTCAGTTAACTGCTGCCACTTACTCAAAAAAAATTAGTAGCCAAGCTGTTCTGATCAGCTTTTACAAAAACTACAATCCAGACTGTTCTCTTCAAAAATCACTATCCAGACTGCAGCTGATATTTTTATCAGCTCTTTTATAAAATCATCTGAAGTGATAACAACACCTTGATTGAAAACAGAGTTTTATTTTTATCTCTCTAATCCCTTTTGAAAACAAGCTTGAAATTTTTGTCAAAGTGTGATATACATGTTTTCACTTAGGGGATTTCTGAGAAATTTTGTTTAATTAATTAAAAAATTTCAAAAACAAGTATGGTGTTTTTAAATTTCAAAATCAGAATAATAATAATAATAATAATAATAATAATAATAATAATAATAATAATAATAATAATAATAATGACAATGATAATAATAATAATAATAATAATAATAATAATAATAATAATAATAATAATAATAATAATAATAATAATAATAATAATAATAATAATAATACAATATTTATATTTATTCAAATCTTTTAAAAGTTTAATTTATAAAACAATTTTTATTTTAAATCAGAGTTATTTTTTTTTATTTCAGTGAATATAGAAAATATCTACTACAATTTTTGTCTGTGTTTATTTCTACTTTTCCTTTCAACTTTATATATATTTATGCACACACTATATTATTGTGTGTTTGTACCCAACTGGTTACAATATATATATATGTGTGTCTAATAATAAAGCAGTATAAAAGAGTGGTAAACTTTAATATGCTAGCAGTATATTCATGGTTAACAACATTATAATAATTCTAAAAATTTCTTGTTTATTTATTTGAATGCTATTGGCTCTCTGATTCATCATATGTTCATTTTTTGCAATAAACAAAACTTCTGGAATTTTTTGTGTTTCTATCATTTTCTTTCTTTACAAACAACTTCAACAATATCTAGATTAAATCCATGTCCATAATTTTTTTCATGATTATAAAATACTAGTACATTTATAGAAGTGTTTTTTTTTCATATATAATCAAATACTGTGGCCATTATCATTCTTAAGTTTGTATTCATTTCTCCATAGTAACTATTAATAGCATATATGATATAAGATTGGCTTATCTTATCTACTTTCTCTTTTGTATTACAAACTAATCTGTTCAAATTTATAAATATCCCAAAATCTACACTAAATTTAACTGAACATACCACTCCAATTTTATTTTCACTTATTGGTTGAAGTTATACTAAATTATAAAAATAAATATCAAAGTATACACTCAGTTATATAATCTTTATATTACATATAATAATGACAGAAATAGGTAAGTAAGTTAAGTAGACAGATAGGTAGGTAGATGGATGAATGGATAGGCAGATAGGTTTAGATAAGTAGGTAGAAAGGTAAGGTGGATATGTGGGTATGTGGATAGTTGGATAGACAGACAGAAAAATAAATAGATCAATAGATAGATAGGTAAAATATATATGGATAAATGGATATATATATATATATATATATATATATAAGTAGATAGGAAGGGTAGGTGGATATGTGAATGAATAAATAAACAGAGAGAGCTAAATTGATCAATAGATAAATTAATAATGATACATCAATAGATAGATAGATAGATAGATAGATAGATAGATAGATAGATAGATAGATAGATAGATAGATAGATAGATAGATAGATAGATAGATAGATAGATAGATAGATAGATAGATAGATAGATAGATAGATAGATAGATAGATAGATAGATAGATAGATAGATAGATAGATAGATAGATAGATAGATAGATAGATAGATAGATAGATAGATAGACAGATAGACAGATAGATAGATAGATAGATAGATAGATAGATAGATAGATAGATAGATAGATAGATAGATAGATAGATAGATAGATAGATAGATAGATAGATAGATAGATAGATAGATAGATAGATAGATAGATAGATAGATAGATAGATAGATAGATAGATAGATAGATAGATAGATAGATAGATAGATAGATAGATAGATAGATAGATAGATAGATAGATAGATAGATAGATAGATAGATAGATAGATAGATAGATAGATAGATGATAGAAGAAGAAGTAGATAGATAGATAGAAGATAGAAGATAGAAGAAGAAGAAGAAGACAGACAGACAGACAGACAGACAGACAGACAGACAGACAGACAGACAGACAGACAGACAGACAGACAGACAGACAGACAGATAGATAGATAGATAGATAGATAGATAGATAGATAGATAGATAGATGGGCATGTCACAGAAATTAATACAGATTCAAATCACACGATTTTTAACACAACTAACTCAGTTTAAATCTGGTTCCACATAAACACTTTCATAAAATACAGATAAAGTCTTAATTTTTACTCAAAGTAAAAAAAATTGTGAATAATAAATGTAATGATTTTGTCAGTTTAATCAGGTAAACTACTCTCTAATAATATAAAAAAAAATATTAGAATGACATTCATACTTTTCCGATTTTGAATCTACATGTGAGAATTCAACAAACTAATCATTATGCTCAGATGTGATCTAAACATTTTTTACAACCAGTTAAATAAAAATTTGAATCTCTAAGAACAATGACTAATAACAATATACTTTGTGTAGAAGAAATCGAGTGCAACTATTAAAAACAAGAGCAGCTGTCTACTATAATGCCATCTATGGAATGAGTAAATGATTAGTGAGTACCAAATGGCACCCTATTTGAATCTCCAGTCCTGGATTAGTCCTATTTTTTACTTTCTTTATCACTGAGGTTTAGGAGCTGGAAGTAATGCAATTGTGCATCAAGCAATCATCTTTAACTACAATTTATGATTCAAACTAAAGATCAAAAATTAAAAAACAACCTACCTCTTTTAATAATTACATAGAACTGACTCCAATTCAATAATTATATTTTTTAGTGTCTTCAGTTTTTTTTACAATTTTTTGTAAGATCTATGGAATTATTCAAGCAAGTTGTCTTGGATTCAAAACATTAGAATATTTTGAATTTTAGGTTTTTAGTTTGAATAATAAAACAGAATTAAAGATATTGTTAGATGCATAACTGCATTATTTCTGGTTCTGAATACTCATTTAAAAAGTCAAAAGACAGATGCCAATATGGGGGTTTTTTTCACCTAGTAATCATTGGTTACTCAAGCTTAATACAAAAATGAGTCAAAAATTTATCCACTTTCAGGGCATTAGTATTTTAATATTACTAGGCAAAAGATTCAATAATCACCAATTCTCTTTACAGTAAGATGCTCATTGAAAAGTTGAACACCTAAAATTTGAACTAAATGCAGATTTAAAGAGTGTTGTATTGTTGCTTGACAATTCACATCTATATTCTGCTGCCCACATGGTCACCACTCTCCACAAACTTTATTTTGAAGTTATAGAGCATCCTCGCTATTGTTTGGCTCCCTGAAAGAAGCCCTGATGATGAAAATTCATGTATAATAGTGATAAAGAGGTGAAGATAATGATGCATTCATGATTTACAGCTCAGCCTAAAACATTTTTTAATGAAAGAATATGAAACCTTGTTGACAGAATGTGTACTGAAAAGGAGGGGTTGTCTTTTCTGAAAATTGATTAAAAAAATTATACAGCCAGAATGTGGATAATTTTTGCCACATCCTTATATAAATGGTGCTAAAATAAAGAAAACCTGCTTTTGTATAAATTAAAGATTTTAAATAAATACATTTTTAGGCAGATGATGATGTCAGAAATATCTGCTTTGTACTTCACCTGGCAGAGTATTATAATTTAAAGAATGTTTAAAAACAAAATCAATGTGATCAATGGTCTTATAATACTTTTTGTAATATTTTTGTAGTTCTGAGGAAGATTGCAGGGGCAATCGAAACTGTTAACTGTCAAGAAATGATTGTATGAGCATTGGTTTAATAATAAAAAAATTTAATATATAAAAAGAGTCTTGTAATACTATTAGAAAAAGTCTAAAATACAATTAATATTTACAAGTTTATCCCATGCCATCATAATGCTTTATTTTTTTCAGGTATTAAGTTATACAATGTAAACTATCTATTGAACATTATAATTGATTGAAAAGGTTTGTTTATTATGAAGTGGTAAACTTTTTTTGACCTTGCACAGTGATAAAGTGATACACTTGAGAGCTAAATGCTTTTAGATAGAGATTTAAACTTTACATAAACTTGTGAGCAAATAATTATTCATTTATTTGTTCATTTGCTTAAAGCTTTAAATGCCATGAAGTAGCAGCAATTACAACTCTAAACATAACAATGCAGCTTAATAAGATCTAACACTTATTCACTGTCTCCATTATCAAATACCAGTTAAAAGTATTTATTCACAAAATTATTTTAAGATTTTCTATATTAATTTTACAAAGACATGAATGGTTCTATCTAAAGGCTAATATTAAATAAATGTTGAGTGGTTGGCCAATGAAATTTCCTTGCAATGATCTCAATTTATTGCATACTAGATATAGTATTAATGTGTTACATGTGTCTAAGATTATTTCTAATATCCACAATTCTAAATCATCCTAATTGTAATAGCCATTAGAAACCAGTCAACACTTAGACAATCCCCAATATAGAAAACAATCAACAATTTCAAATTGTTGTCAAGGCAACCTCCTTTTAACAAACCAATATAGATAACAATCAACAATTTCAAACTGTTGTCAAGGCAAACTCCTTTTAACAATAAAGGTAATAGATATTTGGGAATAGGAACAAGTGCAGATATTTCTCGATATACATAGATATATACATTTAAATATTATATTTTCTATTTTTAAAAACTAGTTAGTTTTACAACTTGTTTTTAAAAAAGCATTATTCATGTAACCCCGATTTCATAGATAACCAAACAAAAAAAAATATATTAATGATTTATAAACATGATGTAAAATTAAAAAGACTAGTATATAAACAAGTTATTAATTTCAACAACAAATTAATAAATTATGATATTATCAACAAAAAAAAAAACAGGTCATTCCATCTTGTGACTTTGCATCCCATAACAAACGAAAAAATATTTGTATAATTTAGTGCACGTTTTTAATTCCTTATTAATGCTTGCCATAATTTTAAACTACACTGAGCACAAAATAAATTTTAGAGACTAATAATGCATTGTATATTGCATAAAATATAGTTAAAAATAATTACAGCATCATCTAAAGTTAAACAAAAGCTAAAGTGTACTTTTGCATTTATGTGTACAAATATGAGAAATGAGAGAGACACACACATAGATATAGATAGATAGAGGTAGATGAAGAAAAATAGTGATAGATAGATGGAGAGAGAGAAGGAAGAGAGAGGGGAGAGAAAGAGAGACAGAGAGAGTAAGTGTGTGTGTGGTTTATCAGTATTTTTGTGCTGTATGTACTCAAAAAGTGGGCCATGTTTGTTGTCCAGGTAAATCTGCTATAATATAAAAAGCCTAAAACAATATAAAACACAAAATAAAGATGTGGTAAATCACAACCTTATAAAGCATTATCAATCAGTGTATCAATGGTATGTTTTTATTTAATTATTAAATATGTACTTTAAACCAATCAATACCCAGGAGATGATATTTATGTTTGAAAGCATAGGGGACATTGTTTTTATTTTTATTTTCTCAGACTACCATATCTACCCTCTTAAAATCTACAAATTCAATAACCTGTAGTTTATATATATATATATATATATATATATATATATATATATACTACAGCTTATTATATATATATATATATATATATATATATATATATATAATAAGCATGCTAATAGCTCTAAACAAGCTTTTCTGATAAATTCCAGAAGAGAAAGCATTTAAAATATCTATCTAGAAATTAACTCTATCCCCAAACGAGTTTCAAGCTAATGGCTCCCCTCAGTGAAGCACTAGGTTATTCAGACACTAGATATAAAATACCAATTCAAGCACAGAATTTATTTAATATTTAACTATTAAATAAAAAATCTGAAATTTTTAGACATCGATATATCTTCAAATCCAACTATCTAACTTAAATAGCCATATGGAACTGAACTAAATTCAGATACACCATATATCAATAGCTTTAGCAATATAACATCACCAAATTTCAAGCTTCAGTTAGTTCTTGCTCAGTTATATATATACTACTAAGAAAATCAAGTCATACATCACATGACTTAATTTATAAAGCTTGTACTATAAATATAATATAATGAGCATACTAATGCCTTTAAAAACTTTTCTGATAAATGACAGAAGAGAAAGATTTAAAATCTCCACCTAGAATTATCCCTATTTCCAAACCATTTTCAAGCTGATGGCATGCTCATTATATTACATTTGTAGTACAAGCTTAATAACTTAAGTCACATGACTTGATTTTTTTACATTATAGTTTTGCTTTTAAAGTTTTGGTGATGCTATATTGCTAAAGCTATTGACATATGGTATATCTGAATTTAGTTCAATACCATATGGCTATTTAAGTTAGATGGATGGATTTGAAACTGTATCGATGTCTGAAAATTTCAGATTTTCTACTTAATAGTTAAGTATTAGATAAATGCTGCACTTGAGTTGGTATTTTAGATCTATTGTTTGAATATCCTAATGCCTCACTGAGGAGAGGCATCAGCTCGAAACAGGTTTGCGGATAGGGATAACTTTAGATACAGATTTTAAATGCTTTCTCTTCCAGAATTTATCAGGAAAACTTGTTTAGAGCAGCTGTTAGCATGCTCTTTATATTACATTTGTATCACAAGCTTAATAAGTTAAATCACATGATGTGTGACTTAATTTTTTCTACTAGTATATATATATATATAACTGAGCAGGAAATAACTGAAGCTTGAAATGAATTATATAACATAAATAAACCCTCAAAAGACAATTAGTCCCACCTGTCTCTTAGCATTTGCTCATATATATATATCCTCAATTTATCTATGTAATTTGATTCTCTGAATATTTAAATGGTAATTCTTATCATTTATCCTATAAATATATATAATCAATAGATCAAATTCACTTTTTCATTTAAAATTATGTAAATAAACTAGCATATATAAAAACAAATGCTAAGAGGCAAGTGGTATCATCTGTCTTTTGAGATTTTATTTACATTATATAACTTTTTGGAAGCTTATTATTCCTCTTCAATTACATATAATCCGAGTTATTTATTAAACACTCATATTATATATAATAAAATCACAAAATTTATATGCACAGGTCTATACAATATAGCAGCTATCATTTGATCTGACTCAGTCAGTTTTAAGCTTTTGTTTTATTAATATGACTACAGTAACATTATACAAACTCATAGAAGTCTATATTTATTATAAAGTTAAATATTAAAATTTTGTTTAAATTGGATCCAAAGCACAATACTAGTGATTATAACAATTCTTCAAGTCTAACAAAAATCATGAAGTACTTCTTTTATGTAATAAAGTAAAATAATTGATTTAGTTTTGAGAAAAAATGCTGAAGCTGATGAATATTTAATAAGAATTAATCATTAACTTATAGACTAATAGAAAATAAAGAGAAAAAAATCACATTAGAATTGAGTCTCTAAAACTTCTGATGTTATATGTATATGATGAGTATTTATTTATCCTTCTGCATTTCACCATGTTTCTATTCTTTTCCTAGTGGTAAGTTTATTTTAGTTTTAAATTCTTTATTCAATACTGTGAATCAATATTTTGCACTTGATTTATTAAAAATATAAGTTTACAAACAACAAACATCCTAAAATATTATATTTGAATTTTATAAATATAAAAAAATAAACTGAAATAAAATGAAATACATAATAAGAGCAATTATATTTTTCTTCTTGGCTAATTATCATAAAGATAACAATTATTATTTTTAATTTGCTAATTATCATAATAAGAACAATTACTTTTTTCTTAACTGGCTAATTATCATAACACTATTGAAAAAAATTAATTAATAAAATATTTGATGAATGAATTTAATTTTTGAATATGAATGAATTATTATAAAGTCATCATAAAAACTATGTAATTCAGTTCTAAAATTTAAAATTGCATTAATAATTATTAAAATATCACCAAAGTTCTTGGCTATAGTGTTTGACCCAGCATAACAGTCTGTTTTTTTATTGATACTTCAATTTTTTTAATTTTTATTTTTAAAAATAAACATATTTTTTAAAATACTATTTAATAATTACTAAACAAATATTTTGTAAAAATAATCATAAATATTTAAACAAACTAAGGAAAAAATGCATTTTTACTCATTATTAACAACAATTGAAAAGGAGTTTACAAGCTTAATTATATGTCCAAAATGAAAGAATCTACCAATCAGTGATACTCCAGCTCTTGTCAGCTCATGTGCAGTACTACTGACATCTTCAGATTTTTTAAAACTAATAAATCAATATTTACTTTAATTCTAATTTTTATAATCAAATGAATATAAAACTGACAACAGAGTATTAAAGACAATCATCATTAGAATACTCCATAAAATCACAGAGCTCAGAATCATTGATTTGAAGGCTGAAAATAAAATTATATTTGTGAATGGAAGATAAGAGTAAAACATAAATTCCAATAGATTGTATATTGCATTAAAAAGATAAATCAATGTGAAGGCTTTAGCAAAGAGTCCATAGCAAGTAAAGGCAGAAATTGATATGAACTTCATGTCTTCTTTTAGACTTGAATTGCTTCTGTTATTAATGTTTTACTTTGAGTCTCTTTTAATTTGCTTTGCTAGTTTTGCAGTGTCTGCACACTGAATTTGACATTTTAGGTGTTACAATGGTGCTGTGATAGTTATCTTTTCTACATTGTTTTAAGCCTATCTACAACCTTACATTACAGTTTGTGATGGTTTGCAGCTTCCTTCCCCTCCTACAATTTTAGCATATTAATTTTTAAAAAATCTGAAGATGTCAACAGTATATGGACCTTTTTGCATTATTAACAGTATCATATTAACATGACAAAGCAATGAGACAGATGGCATAGAAGTAAATATAAATGAGAATTTCTGCTTCGCTGAGTGTTTTAGCCTCAGGATAAATTACTACATAATATACATATGTTTGTAAGGAAAAAAATATAATCTTCAGTAACTTGTATACAATAATTACAATGCTGTCTTGCATTGGTGGTTGAGAGGTCAGCACGACTGCCTTGCATTTGCAGGCAGTTGCCTGGGTTGCCAGTTCGCATCCCGGCCGATGCTATGATACTTAAAAAAAAAATAATTACAATGCAATCTTTTCGTAAAAAACTCATTTTTAAACTAGCCGAGAGGTATCGCAGCCGCCATGCAAGCAAGTAGTTGGTTGCAGACGGTTGTGGGTTCGCGTCCCGGCCGATGCTATGACATATGAAAAAAAAAAAAGTACATCACTAATAGGATATTGTCTTTGAAAACACTTTATTTTTAAAAAGACAATTCTTTAAAAGTTCATTAGCAGCAACTAAAAGCAATTTCTATTGGCTTAAAAAAAGCTATTGTCAAAACAGGAAATAAAATACTTTTTAAAATTTTAATGGCAATAAATAATTTTGCAATTTTTTCTTTCTTTGATGATAATTAATCCTAAATCTATCCTTCCTTTAATAACAAAATTCAACTATCTAATATTTCATTCTTCTAACTTTGTAATGAATGACACTGTACTCCATTGTTATAGATAAGAACTTTTTTTAGGTATTTATTTCTATATTTAAACAAAAAAAACTTATTTTCTAAACTGATATCATTTGAAAGCTTACATTTGTAAAATTAGTTATATAATATACGAAAAAAAGGTTTAATTGTAAAAACAAAATTTTCAAATATGGAGGGATATTTTATAAAAGATTCACTATGTTTTATTCAAAATGGATAGGTGTAGTTTTAAATAAATTTTTATTTGTTTTCTTGCTGTGATTGCATAAATTAAAAAAATAACATTAAGCAGAGTTTAATCTTTTTATTATTTTTATTTAACTTAGAAATTCTGTTTCTTTGGTTTGTTTAAAATAAATTTTGTATTTAAAATTTAACATATTTCTATGAATCAAATTTCCTTCACATTAACTGCATGTTAGAAAACAGTGGTGATGCAATATGAGAATATAATATTTCAGTCATCAAGTAAATTCCATTCATGTAATATTGGTTCAGTAAATTTGCAGTGATGTACATGAGAGGACTGTATATATTTTTATATGCTTTATTAAAAAAAAGTTACATTAAACTGTGATAATCAATTAAAATAGACATAAAAGGATATATATTTCACTTGATTGTGAAAGCTTCTTTCAAAATGGATGATTTTTTTTATATTATAAAATTCATTTTTAAAATACTTCTTTTATAAACTAAATAATATTTAAACAGATCTTTAATCTTCTGCTATTTTTTTTAATGTTACATGGTCTGCAATATCATTTTTATTTTTCATTTTCAATAGGAATAATTACAAATACTAAAAAATTAATATATATATAATATGTTGTAATAAACACTTTTCTTTACTGTGCACTAAACAGCCAAAAAATAATTGTTTTCTTCAACGACAAATGTGGTTATTAAATTTAACTTGAAATAAGAGTGTGGGATATCTAGAAATTAATCAATTCAATCACTAATTTTTATAACAAGTGATTGAATTAATCAATTTCTGAATACCCCATGCTTTTATTTCAAATAAAATCTAATAACCCCAATTGTGGTTGTAGAAAACAATTATTTTTTGGGCTATTTAGCATACAGTAAATAAAAATGTTTATTATGAAATATTTATATATTATATTATCAATATCCTCAATTTTTTTCCCATGTGTCATAGCATCGGCTGGGAAATGAACCTGCTAACCCAGGACAAATACTTGTGAGACAGCTGTGCTAACCTCTTGACCACCAATGCTTGACATATCCTCAATTTTTATCACACAGAAAAAAAAAAGGATAGAAAAATCTTTATTGAAAGTGAGAGTTTTTGAGTACATACATTCACAAACATGCACATCTCGATACTCTCTTTCTGTTTCTTAATTTACTATTCCATTTTCTTTTTTATAATTTTATTATTCTTTTTTATTATTATATTTTTATTACTATTTTCATATATATAACTTACAAATTAAATTCCATTGCAAATAATAAAGTACTGTATATATATTTTTAATTTTCACTTCATTATATATGTAATATTTGATGAAGTAGGATATATTTTCCTTTCTATATTATCTGTCTGAGTGTAATTTCAGTGCCAAGCACCATAATCACAACATTCTTATTTCATGTTATCATCATCATCATTTTCAATCATTATCAATCCACTGTGGGATGAAGGTCTCTCCAAGTTCTACCCATGTTCTCTGATCTCTATCCTCTCTTCTTCATATCATCCCAGCACACCTCCTTATTTCATTTATCCATCTCACAAATGGTCTCTTTCTAGGTCTTTTACAATTTCTTAGAATCCAGTTTAAGATTTTAACTGTTCTTATATTATCATTTCTTATAGAAATATGATCAGTCCAACTCCACTTCAATCTCTTAATTCTTACAATGATGTGACATCTGCCTGTTTTCTCACCCATGTATTTTATTTTCAGTCTCTTCTTAATATTTTTATTATACATCTCACTATACTTCTGTGAGTGGTCTGAAGGGTTTGTATAGATTTTTTGTTAAGTGTCCAAGTTTCAGATTCATAAGTAAAAACTAATAACACACGATTATTAAAAACCTTTCATGTACATTTATATATATTTGTAGAGGTCACTACTGTCCCATTTAGGAACATAGCTTAAGGTTACTTTCATAATGAGTATGCACTTAACAAATTATTAATTACAACTTTAAATTGTCTTAAAAGATTTTTAATTATAAGAGCTTCACCCTGACTCACTGTAAATTGAAAGATTTCGCTATGTTAGCTTGTATAGAAATTGTGGACTTAATCAGTGAAGTATTTAATAGCTTCACTCTCTCAAATCAAAATGCTTTAGATTCGCTTATATAATTAAAAAGTGGGTTGAAGATAAGAGTGGCCACTCTTGTCTTTTAATGTTGTTAATCTTGTGTTAGGATTTATAGAGGTCCCTACTGTCACATCTAGGTCCATAGTCTTAAGGTTACAGCCTTAATATATATATATATATATATATATATATATATATAACTTACATAATGAGTATATATATATATATATATAACTTACATAATGAGTATGCACTTAACAAATTATTAATTACAACTTTAAATAAATACTGAAATTAATTTTACAATGTTCAATATGTAAATAAATAAACAACAGCTTTAACTAGATATTAGCATGAATATCATTATAAGTAACATTTAGAGTTGGAATTTAAAAATCAAAACCTCATTAAAATTATGGACCATTGGCCTACTAATGAATAGTTTATTAAATAAGCAATGTAATTATGTAAATTTACTGAAATTATGGAAGATTGGTCATTCATATTGGAACATTAGTCTTGTGTAATGAGATTTTAATTTCAATTTGAACTATAAGTGCTACTCACAAGTGACAGTTATGCCATAAGCTAAGTATAGCTAGAGATAATTGCAGTGTATATATATTAAAATCATCCTCCCAAACATTGTTTTTTCAGCAACTCTCTCTGTGAATAAATATAAATTCTGAGTCTCAAACAGCATAATACAAAAGGATATCTTTTTGAATCATGTTTGAATTTTTAGCTAGTGATATGCACTGGGATATTTGCATATATATATTTAAATTTTCAAATGTTGTCATCTGCATAAGGAAGTGGTTTCTTTCTTCTTTATAACTTAATGCTAAGTGCCCTTTTGGTGAAGTTCACCATAAACATAGCTCTCATAATCATTGCTGCTGCTTTATATATACTGTATTTGTGCATGCATTTTTATTTAAATTCGCTCATTTACATATTCTGTTTGTTAAATAATTGTACACCATTTTCTCTTTTGTTTTTACATTTTTGTGATTGGCAATAAAACACACCTCCTTGACCTTTCTTTTTATCATCATGCTCCATACATACTAAATTAACTATTTGTGGGTCAAAGCTATGTATGACCAAATTATTTTTCATGATCCCCAAAAATCAATTTGTATATTATAAGTATTTGTGTTGTGGTAATATCGTTGAGATATTAGCTCTAGATACCCTGTAATGTACAGCCATGTAACATGGGCTGTTGCACTGATTCTTATAGACTATCTGCAGTGTGTCCTTTTGTAATTTGTCTACTTAGCATTAGATTTTATTAATGAAATCATTTCATCATGCAGACAAACAAATGTTGGCAAATTTGAACTACAAATGCAAAAAATAGGGAAAATCAAATTATATATATATATTTAAAAAAAATCAAGTCAGATGTCACATGACTTAATTTAATAAGCTTGTATTACAAATGTTATATATAGTGCTCACAAATAATCACTTAACAAGCTTTGCAAAATATCCCCAATCCCAGACCAGTTTCTGCTACTGGTGTCCTCAGTGAGGTGCTAGTATATTCAAGCATTAGATTAAAAATACCAGGCTCTGCAGACCAGTTTCTGCTAATGGTGTCCTCAGTGAGGTGCTAGGATATTCAAGCACCATTAAGGACGCCAGTAGCAGAAACCGGTCTGGGATTGGGAATATTCTGCAAAGCTTGTTAAGAGCTTATTTGCAAGCTCTATATATAATATGTATATATGTAATAAACCTCAGGCATATGTATAGATATGTATAAAATAAGAAACACTCATTTTATTTAGCTAAGCATTAAGCTAAATAAAACTGGCAATATTTTTTATTTTATATCTTTTAAAACATATCTATATATATATATGCTCAAGATTTCTTATTATATTAATGAAAGTTTTCATAATTATTATACACATATATATATATATATATATATGGAAAAAAATTAACTTATAAAGGTATAATGCTGTCACGCACAAGTTTAAAAACAAAGCAATCACATGACATTAAATATTTATTTATTATAATAATCATTATTTTCAATCATCATCAATCCAATGAAGGAAAATGTCTTTCTAAGCTATTGATCTTAAAGTCAGAGACGAAAAGGTAGCAAATCTTCATCCTGGTTGATACTTGGTAATGATCAACCAATCTATGTTTATTTACCATATAAATATAGACGACAGCTGCAATGACAAGACCATACGAAGTGGACATTAGGAATTTTCCCTTGTTTGGTTTCTTTAGGGTCTCAAAAAGAAATCAAAGTCTCCTTCTAGTTAACAGCAAAGTCCTTTTATATATACATGTGTGCGTCTGTATATTTAACTCAAAAGCAATTTCAGAGGAAATTGCTTCTGATGTATATCCTTCATAATGCGTATATTCTTAATTTAAAACTACATTAAAATTTAGAAACTGAATCATCTTTTTTATTATTGCCTTTTTACAAAAATTATTATAGAAGGATGGTTAAAACTGATAAGTGTACATATGAGGTTTCTGTTCTTTAACTTTTATTAGTATTTCACTGATCGCGATGATCATTTCTTTATTCAATCTCATTTACTATTGATTTCTATCTTGTACATGAATATTTTTTTGTTATACATATATATACTTGAGAGAAGACAGAAGCTTTACAGGACAATTGAGGGACATTTTGCTTACTGATATGTGACAGTGAAGATTAGAATGTTTCAATTACTTACATTAATGTTAACGTTTGTAATGATTCTCCATTTTATTATTTTCTAATTGTATTCAATTATCCAGAGCAACATGTCAAGGAAAAGAGAGAGGGGAAAGATCATCCGCTAACTGGATGCGCAAAGCATGAAGAGCTTGAAAGGTTTCAAATAGTCAGTCTGTTTATTAAGTTTCCTTTCTCATGGCCAAAAGACAACCTTCAATGACTACATTCAGCGCTCTGGAAAAATATCAGTTTTAATAAAATACAGAAATAAAATTTACAAGGAAAAAGAAAATTATAAATCAAAATTTTCAATTACCCATTTTAATCTAACGAATAATAATTACAATTTTTAATTATATATATAGAAATTAGTTTAATTTTTATTTCTTTCGCAAAAATGGCCATGAAGAAGATGAAAACATAACATAAAGAAAGTTGTGGAGATATTAGAAGTTGTCAGAGTATACGATATTATTCAGAAAATAATCTACAATGTGCACAACACCTTAAAATAATCATTTAAAATAAATTATATCAATATTATTTTCAAGAATGATACATTTTTATAAGTTTTAAGATCGAGAAAATGGCCATGAAGAAGATGAAAATATAACTTAATAAAAGTTGTGGAAAAATTAAGGGTTGTCAAAGGATACGATATTACTTATGAAGGTAGAAAATCTACAAAAATGTATATCACTAAAAAATAATTTCTTAAAATAATTTAAATTGATATTATTTATAAAAAAGACACATTATCAAAATTAGAGAAAAATATATGAGAAATGATAGAGAATTAATGTTATCTATTCTGTTTAAAAGCAGACTGGAGTAAAAGGTAAAAGAATACTACACACCAAATGACAGTATTTATAGCTGTCAATGATGGTTTATTATTGCTTGATATAGCCCCTCAATTTTAAAGTGATATCACAAATTAGAATGAGATCCTCTATCATTGTTAATATTAAAAAATTTATAAAAATACCACACCTTCATTCGAGTTATATAAATGTAGCTGAGAAATTACAACAGACGAAAATGTAAGTCAAAATTGTTCAGCGCTCCTGTTGAAGTTTTAAATTGGGAAAATTGAAATGGTGATTGGTTTAACACACTGGTAAGACAATGGTTTTAAAAGGCAAAGATTTTTGGTTCAAAACTCAAATTTGTACTTCTGATGCTCAAACGTCACGTGATTTCATTAACCACTAGTTATTTGATCAATTTTATTATTCACACACAGTACTTGCTGTATAAACCAGTGGTCACAAAGTACCTCCAATCATATTCCAGCTTTGACAAATTGTTAAATATACACAAAGGCAAAACTCTCCATGCAGTAGTGCCACTCAGTGCAAGTCAGAGTAATCAATGGATGCAGGAAGGTTTGTATATAAAATCCCTATGTAGTGTCTATTTATCCATTGATTACTCTAACTTACACTGAGCTACAGTATGGAGAGCTTTGCCTCTGTGTAAACAGCTTGTATAAGCATAAAGAATGATGATCATGTGATGTTTAGTATTAAATATATATATAAAATCATCAAATACTTTTTTGATATGCAGATATTTTTTCTACACACACACACACACACACATATATATATATATATACACAATTAAAAAGGAATAAATATTTTGCAGGGTATCCATTGATTAAGAATAGGGTTAGTTATTAAAAACTGTAAGCAGTGCTCCCATCTGCTACATTTATATGACTGCATGGCCAGTTGTGCTAACCATCGCTCACTCCTTCCTTAATTTTGACTCCAAATTTGATCTGAAGATGATATTATTGTAATATTTTGCTTATGTGATATTATCATCGAAATATTTAAGCTTATTTTGGATCAGTAAACTTGCAATGAATTATGATGCATTAAATAACTGATTGCTTACTGGTAATTTGTACAGAATTTAGCTTATTTGAATACAAGTATAATGTATATACTGAACTATAGAAGTAATTAGAGTTAAACACAGACTTTCAAAAGTTACTTTCAACATTTCACTCCATCTTATATAAATGATACACATTACCACATATATTTATCTTTTTCATGTGTATGTGGTCATGTGTATCAGTTATATAAGATGGAATGGTATCTAAAGGGAGCTTAAAAGCCTGTATTCAAATACTCTCTAATTAAATCTAGTTTACTATAAATCTAAAATTATTCGTGTTCGTTTTCTATAATATTAAGTAGTATTTAATTTTTTGAAAATTCGTAGGCATATATTTTTATCTGCAAATGAACGAATATTCAGACTATAATATTCTTCTTGGGGCATTTCTATTATAAAATCTCTAAGACTAAATTTAATTTATATACTATAGATATAAATATGAAATTAATTATGTAAACATATCCATAAATGTTAAATAAAATATTTTTGAGGATTAATTATGATGAAAACGAAGAAATGAATGGGGATTTTTTTTGTTTAGATTTTAACACACAAAATTATATTATTTAAGATATATACCTCTCTGAGGAAGATGAAATAACTTTTACCGAATATAAAAAAAAGATGAGATTTTTTCTAAGTTCTCATACTTCATAAAAATATAATTCTGGCTTTAAATCTACATAAGATTTTAAATTGGAAATAAAAAGGGGGCCTCTTTTTGTTTGTAAATAAACTAAAGATTAAAAAAGGCTTTTGTAGGTTATTAGACTAAATAATTTAGTTTAAGACTTGTCACTAATAATTGATAGTTAACTACCTACTCCACTCCCAATATATCTCTTTAGTTATTTCATGGAAATATCCCCATTAACTTTTGTTTACATATACATATATGGAAATATTTCATGTGTGGAGTTATCTATTTATAATTACTTAATTAGAAAACACTTTATCTAGAATACTTCTTAATGAAAGACAACTGCCCCAGGGCCAAGAATTAAATAAATAATATTTAAATCTAAAACAGCCATTATATATAAAGAAAAACAGTTCTTTAATAATCCACTGCATGCAAATATCTTCTTTTTGGTATTTTTCCACAGAGGAGAACATAAAAAAAAGTCATCATTCAGTTAGTGATAAGTTTAGATAACATATCTTCTTGGTCCCCTTTTCGAGCTAAAATTAGCTTGATTTGCATATATTGGCTAGTAATGGAAAAGCAAGTGGATTAACTATGGTCAGCTACCTGATGAATAAACCCTAATTGTGCTTTGTAAATTTTCAGAATGTATATATAAAATGAATACACAATTGAATTCCTGTTTTGTATTTTATATATAAAGCTAGATTACACAACTCAATAAATAATATTGATTAAGGCTGTAGCCTCAAGCACATGCGTATAAAATGTGATAGTAGGGACCTCTACAGGTCTTAAAACCACAACCTTACTCATTGGAAGAAAAAAGGGGAACCCTTCTTTACTTCAATCTACTTTCTATTTAAATAGGTGAAGCTGAAGCAGTTCGATCTGAGAGTGTGAAGCTATTCAATACTTCACTAATTTCTTATTACACATTAATACTCATGAAATCTTTCAAATTACAATGAGTCAATGGAAAGATTTTATAGTGAGAAATCTATTACAATAATTTAAAGTTATAATTATAAATTTATTTAAACACACATTTATTACGTAAATAATATTCATTAAGGCTGTAGCCTCAAGCACATGCATATAAAATGTGATAGTAGGGACCTCTACAGGTCTTAAAACCACAAGCTTACTCATTGGAAGAAAAGAGGGGAACCCTTCTTTACTTCAACCTACTTTCTATTTAAATAGGTGAAGCTGAAGTGGTTCGATCTGAGAGTGTGAAGCTATTCAATACGTCACTAATTAAGTCCACATTTCTTATTACACATTAATACTCGTGAAATCTTTCGAATTACAATGAGTCAATGGAAAGATTTTATAGTGAGAAATCTTATTTAAATAGAAAGTAGGTTGAAGTAAAGAAGGGTTCCCCTCTTTTCTTCCAATGAGTAAGTTTGTGGTTTTAAGACCTGTAGAGGTCCCTACTATCACATTTTATACGCATGTGCTTGAGACTACAGCCTTAATGAATATTATTTACGTAATAAATGTGCATTTAAATAAATTTATAATTACAACTCAATAAAGTATGGAGAGGTATATGTTAGTAGTAACAAGAAAAGATTGAAAACTAAATACGTGGCTGTGAGATAACAAACAAGTATCACTGTTATTATTGAATGAATTAAAACTGAATGGAGCTTGGATGACTGTATTGTTAGAAGAGATAATAGATAGGAGTAGAAATTTTAAATAGAATCTCAAGAGATTATAAAAGATTTAGAAAGAGATATAAATGGATGAAATAAAGTAATTTGCTAGTGGGATGTGGAGAAGAAAGATTATAAGTCAGAGAAACTGGATTAAATTTGGAGAAGCCTTCATGTTGCAATGTAGTAGTAGTAGTGGTAGTGGTGGTGGTAGTAGTAATAGTAGTAGTAGGTGTAGTAGTAGAAGTAGTAGTAGAAGTGGTAGTGGTGATGGTAGTGGCAGTGGTTGTGGTGATATTATTATTGTTGTTGTTGTTATTATTATTTAATGTACATATCTACAGCCAAAGGTCAATTCCAGATTGTATATAAAAAAAGTACAAAATATAACAAAAGGATCAACTGCACTAATAATATGGGTCAGATATTTAAATACATTTGAAAATTCGTTAATAATAAATTGAAAAAGGTATACACTGACAAAATCTAAATTGTAGCTCATGGAGAGAAAAAAATGGGGGGGGGAGCAAAGTATCACATCTACAAGTTTCAATAAAGTAATATTTATGAGTACAAGTTTCATAATGACAAGAATTAAAACGAAGTTTTGAAAGCATATTATAAGAAATGCTTTTTTTTTTTTCATAAGACCAAATATTTTATTTCTTCCATAATAAACATTTAATAAATAAAGTAAAATTGTACAAATTAAAATAACATATTATTATAGAATAAAATGTAAATATTATTTAAAAATTAGCAAGAAACAATAATAATAACAATAATGATGACCAATATATATTTAAAATTTAAAAACAATCGGACTCCTCACATGGTATTTCCAAGAAAATTTTATTATTCAAAGATATGAGATACAAGAACTTATTTGTGAGCAAGAACGCTCTGCGTTAATGATTCAAAAAAGATCAGGATAAATACGTTAACAGGTCAAATTAAATAAGAATTTATGTTGAGAAAATTCAGCCCTGGGTCAACAATAAAAAACCACTATTTTAATTTTATTATAATATAGGGATGATTCCACATCAGAGAAAAATGTTTTTAAATTAGTTTATTCTGGGTTCTTTTAATGTCTATCAATTCCCATGTGTTCTTGAACATTATTTGAGAAGCTATATGATTGTTTTTTCTTTAATTGTCTTGATTTTTCTGATTAATATTATCAGGATATCTGCGCAACTAGAATCAAATAGAAGTGTACATTGCATCAGCCAAACAGTAAACAATAAAAATGTAACACTCCTTATTTCCGCAAAATTGCCTGATTTGACGCTTTGAATCAATGTCATCACCAATGTGTTTTTCTTTTTATAGATTGAAAAAATTAAGGTTCTACAGGTTTCCAATTTAACATATTTGTCAAAAATGTGTTCAATAGTCTCTTCCTTCCTTCTACACAAAGCACATTTGTTATCAATAGATGTATATCCTCTATATTTTGTCAAAAAGCTACCTGTGGGAAGCACATTAAGATTGATTTTTATCAAAAAATCAAAATACTTCGGCTCCAAGCACTACCATTTAAATTTTTTTAAGAAATTAAAGATGGTTATGTTGAGGGTTGAACTGATAGGCACAATTGTTTCATAAATGAGGTTATATGCCTCCCAGTATCGAATTTTTGCAGATTTAGCTTGCTCCAGGATTAAATTCATTTTTGTGATTTCAGATAACAAATCAAAGAGCCAACACTTCATACTATGAGGTGGAGTGTCTGTGGGATGCACATCTAATGGATAAAAGTTTTTAGGATAAGGTTATTAAGTCTGAAAAAAATATTGAAAGCCAGCTGGAGCCAAGAGACATGCAGCAAATGTAGCTCCAGGCCATTCAATTTGGGAGATCTTTGGATCTTTCCGAGGCTGCCCCCCCCCCTGCTATTCTTGCTGAAAAAAATGTATTGCAATCATCTCACAGGTGACAAATTTAGAAAACTTTTTAAAAACTACTTTCACTTTACTTATATCTCATTGTCAAGGTGGATTCCACAATACTAAATCAAATTTTAAAATATGAAGAATGAAAAAGAGAAAAAGTTTATATTTCATGGAGCATTCAAAAACATTAACATGTCTGTAAATAGTTCCCACCATCTTGGGAACTTTATTAATTATTGACTTTATGTGAAGATAAAAGAAGTCATTACTGGAAAATATGATTTTGAGATCCCTAAGGGTGTCACCAGAGTTTATTTTAAGATTATTAAAATTATACTAAGATCTTAGAACTTCATATTTATTGGAGTAAAAAAGCATTTATCTACAGTTATTTATTATTCCATTTTTTTATTTGGAAAAGCTATTGATATCATTTGGAAGCAATATACAATTAAGTTTAGAATAGATGCCTCTAAAAATCTTGCAATCATCAGCATAACATAGAAAAAAACAAATTATAGACTGGTTCTTATCATTAATATATACATTAAAAAATACACAACCCAAAATATCTTGATGCACTCGAAAATAATATTTATTATGTAAAGATATTCAACCATTAAACTTAGCAAAATCTGCTCAGGCTTTGGTGAAGAATTCAAGCCAACAAAATAGTTTATTTGTTAGTCCAAGGTTATATAGTTTAGTATAAAAATGTTATGATCAACTTTATCAAAGGTTTTAGGCACATTGAAATAGCTAACATCCAATCGCAACTGTTCTCCAATTGTATTTACAATACAACTAAAACAGTAAAAATATTTCTTTTTTTATTTATTTGATATAAAACCATATTGCTAAGATGTTAATGATTTTCTCACATCAGATACTATTTTATTTTCTATGCATCTTTCAAATATCCTTGCAATGGTGTACAAAACTGAAATAGGCCTATAATTTATCTCCATTTATTAAGATAGGAATGATGTTAGCAATTTTGGGGGTGTGGGGAAAGTAGAACCTGCTATATAACAATTAAGAATATGATAAAGAGGAGAAAATATATTTGACACAACTATATGTGTAGATATTATCTGGATTTAGGCTAAAATTCAATTCAAATTGTGTAATGGCAGCTACAAATCCCATTCTGTAAACTTAAATGATTGAAATATTTTTCCAACATTCTCATTGATCAAAGTAGGGTTATTTTAATATTGTGGTCACATAGAAACTTCTGACAAATATTGAGAAATCATCCACTGATGTTGAAGAGATATTAACCACTCTATTTAATGATATCCAAATCCTTAATTAGCAACCAGAATTCTTTAGAATTATGACAATTATGATCTCTATAGCTTTTTAGATATAAATAAATCAATAACATGTTTAAAAGCTTTGCTGAAAACTTCAATATAATTAGTATCACCGAAAGAGTACTGAGAATCCCAATCAAAATTGTCAATTACATACCTAAACAGCCCCCCACCCTCCATTATATAATTCCTCCCAATAATATGAAAAAATCAAGTTTTGGAATATTTTACATTAATAATACATTTTAATGATAGATAATGAATATCAATTGAAAAGAGCATAGAGGATGCAGAGAAATATTGAATATCTGGAAAGTTACTATTAATCTAATCCAGTATACGATTATATGCATTTATACAAGAATTATATTGACGAGATTTAATAGACTGCAAAATTGAAGCATCCTAGAGGCCTTAGAGGATGGTGAGCTATAATGTGAAAGAGTATTGTGTAAATATAGGTTGGGGATATTGAAATCACCTATAATGATAATATAAGATTTAGCTACAATCAAAAATTCCTCTTGTGAGCAATGTAATTCATTTAACTCAGATCCAAGAAGTATGCATTTAAGATAAATATCACCCACAAGAACTTTACAACCATTATTAAAGGAAACTTCACACCATGTTGACTCACAAATAGGAGAATTGATAAAAAATAGATTTATGCATAAAATTCTTTTTTAATACATTTTAATGTACTCCCATAATAATGATGATGGCAATAATATAACAGGAATAAATAAGATTAACCACAGATTAGGTTCATATACCTATTTATTTATTTTTTTTTAAAAGCCAATATACAATCTACAGCAATGCAATATTTATAACAATTTAAAATATTATTCATAATTTTGTATTTATAAATGGATAGACAAAAAGGCATATAAATGATAAAAATATGGATAAATAGATAGATAAATAGACAAATAGAAAGACAGGCAGACAGGCAGGCAGGCAGACAGACAGACAGACAGACAGTCAGTCAGTCAGACAGACAGACAGACAGACAGACAGACAGATAGATAGATAGATAGATAGATAGATAGATAGATAGATAGATAGATAGATAGATAGATAGATAGATAGATAGATAGATAGATAGATAGATAGATAGATAGATAGATAGATAGATAGATAGATAGATAGATAGATAGATAGATAGATAGATAAACATACAGATTAGACAATGAATAAATAGATAATAAATAGCTAGATAGATTAATTAATAAATGAATGAATGCACAGATAAATAGTAGGTAGATATATAAAAACAATGGACAGACAGACTGATAAAGGAATAGAAATAATAGATAGATAGACAAATCGATAGATACACAGTTAGACAATCGTTTTTATATATTGCCAAATAAATATATATATAATTCAGCAAAATAAACAGATAGATAGAGAAATAGATTGCTAGTTAGATATACTGGTAGATAGATAAGTGAAGAGATAATAGGTAATCATCTTTTATACTGCCAAATAAAAATATGCATATCAGCAAGGTAAACAGATATAAAAAGAGAAGAATAAATAAATCTATTTATAGTTAGATAGATCACTGGATAAATAAATAAATGATGGATGAATATATAAATAGATAGCCAAATAAAAATACATATAATTAAGCAAATGGTATGATTCGATAAATAACAGAACTATTAAACCAGTAATAAAATAATATTATGATGGTTTGCCAATTAGAATTAAAAAAACGAAATCTTAATGATAGTAATCATATTTTTACAATATTGATCAACTTCTTCTATTAATCTTTTCCGGCTACATAACTATGTATATAATTTTAAAAAATTTGAGTAATTAAATTTTAAACTACGTTTATGCTAATTAATATTTAAAATAATATTTTCAAAAATTAAATTTGTGTTTACTTATTTATTAAATAATCTTTGACTAAATAATTAATAATAATAAAAAAAAACGTTAGAATCTAATTAATTTGGTGCTAATATATTTATATATGCATAATGAAATTGTAATATTTAAATATTTTTTCAATAAAGTAAACTAATGTAATTAAATTCAGATTAATCACAGGTTAGATAATGTAACCATAATCAGTCAATAATCATTCCCAGTTAAATGAAAAGATAAAAAAAGAAATAAAAACAAACAGTATAAAAGAAATATACACGCACACACACGTATATACATGCCAATGTCAGCAACAGACATGCGCTGATCCACAGATTAGAATCAACCAGAAAACATGTAAAGATGGCGTTTTGATGTAATCATATTTAAGAATAATATTCTAGAATCACGGTTCCCAATGTGGAGCACACGCCCCATAGGCGAGGGAGGGGGAGATATAATTTTTAAGAGAGGCAATTCAAAAAATGAGTTATTATACGGAGAAATGTTTTTGAAAATTTTTTTAAAACCAATTTCTTGGGTTATTTTTTCCTCAGTATTTCAACTGTTCTTTCGTTCTTTTGGTTTTCTCTTTCGTGCGTGTTATGTTCTTTGGAAGCTTGTTTAGACCAAGTTAATGTACTTTCAGGCTTTCTCCATGTGAACAAAAGTCCACTTTTTGAATAATAAGAATTATATGTCTTGGGAGATGAGATATCTGAATTTTAGAGATGCTTAGGTGGGACTTTGGTCAAAAACAGGATGGAACGATGGCTCTGTGAGTTAAATCTTGTGAATAAAAAGAATAGGTGTAAAATAAAATATCTAATTTACATCTAGACTTTATTCCTCATTGACAACACAAACCATAATTTTCTTTGCTATTAAATGAAAGAAGATCTTCGATTTGTTAATAAAGTTTTAAAAAAGTTATTTTTACTTTAATTTAGAATCAACTCTCGTATGCTTGAGTAATCAATAAACATCTGTGAATTTTATCCTGTCTCCAGAGCAACTGTTTTCTGTCTTTTGCCTGCATGTATGCATTTAGCAAAATTTCTTTATATTATTCAAGTTAATAACCTGAAACTTAAAAAAATAGGAGGCTAATTCACTTCATTGTTATATCTTATAACAATTGATTACTAAAACATACAGTAGATGGCTCTAAAATAAGATGAAATGCTGATCTTAGAAGCATATGACTAAATATATAGGGTCTTATGATGTTGGTGAAGGTTGAACTTTCTATCTAATTGGTAAAAGGGGCCTACAGTTGTCATAGACATGAGGTTTCTAAAATTATAAAAACAGTTAATATCAGATCTATATAGCTACATGAATTGGGATAGGCTTGAAGCTTAGAGGTTTTTCACATTTCAGATTATTAACTAAAATAGCATAAAGAATTAGAATGCAATTTCTAGATTCTTAAGTGCATTAATTCTTATTTGAATTCTAATCTTTGTTAAAGAATACAAACCCAGAAACCAATCAGTCTAGAGATGGAAACTTTATAATTATAAACTATCTGGTGTTCATTGATTATCCAAACTGATTCAGATATAATAAAGTTAGTTGCTTTTGGAAGCATATGAGTAAGTATAAAAAAGGTCATGAGATCTAAGTATTAAAAAAATGTACAAGAAATGAATAGGGCAAGTTCCTAATGTTCACTCACACATTATTGCTATTGTAACAGATATCTGTATTATACAATAAATAAGCATGAATGGGATGCTCATCAACATGTTTAGTGAATTTATTGACTATCAGTCTTTTATTTAATAAAACAAAAAAAAAAGTCTAGCCTTCTTTTCTTTTAAGAAGCCTAATAATTCTAAGATTCTTAGTCCTTTTTTAAATGTTTTTGACTTGCTTAATTTAAATAAAATCCAAAAATTATACATTTCTTTTTGCACTTTAATTAAAATATTCCTAAAAGTTTCAACTGCCCTGCAGACTTCTTCAGAACAATAAAATATAAAAAATAATCAAATGACTTTAGTGCTCAGAAGTTCAAAGAAATCTGAACAGAAGTGGCTAAGATATGTGAAATGTAGAATCCTAAGTCTACAATTCTGTCACAGCACTCAACCATTATTTAAAAATATGAGATGTGCATGAAATATTTTATGTGAGCCTAAACTGTTCAGATTCATATCAATTAGGTTCTATTGAAACTAGAATGAAAATATAAATAAAGAACAGCCAGCATGTATTTTGCTTACATTTATGAACTTGTAGTCCTCATTTTCCATCAAACATCAATTGAGAAATAATAATTGAAAGTTGAAGACAAAGATTACTAACAATGTCAAAGGTTTGCTAGTTGAGGATAATCTAGAAGAGTGTAATTCATATTCAGATGAAGAAAAGACACATGAAGTGAAAAACTGTCACATGTTAATTGAGATATTGTTAAACTTTGTAATGATTAAAAGGGAAATAAATAACTCTTTTGAGAAGGTCTACTGTATTATAAAGATTAAAACTTCATTGGAACACTTAAATTTCATTATAAATAACAGATGAACAAACCACATTGTGATATCGTAGGTACATCAGTAACAGAATCTACATTTTATTATATAAATGTTTTCCCATCCACCTCACCTTCTAGACAAGTTCTCTGAATTATAACTTCTAGGAATATTTGCTGGAAAATAAATTTGAAGATGTTCAAAGTCAAAGTAGCTGCTTTGACTTCAATGGGTTTTCAATACTTGATCAAAGATGGATAAGGTTTTCAATAATAAAAAGTCACATATGATTATTTTTATATATTTTTGAATGTTCAAAAGCCACAGTAGTCATTTTTGAACTAATTTTGGGGAGAGCTACACAGACTATCAAATGTCAAAGCATTTTTTACCAAACAAATATGATAATAAAATCCACATCTAACTGATATTATTTAAAAACAAAAACAAAAAAAGTTTCAAAATATCTACTTTTTACTTATTTTTAAAGCATTTACTAAGTAGAGCATTAATTATAGGGGATTTGAATCCAGACTTTCAAGCTTTCTTCAACTATCCAATCTATCTTAAAAAATGAATACACTTGATCATACACATGTGAAAAAATAAAAGATCTTCAATATATATATATTTCATGCTGAACTAGCACTCATCAGTTAGTCCAGATCATCATTACCCTCCCCCCCACACACATATAATAAATGTTTGGTTTATATTAAGATAGCAAATCTTCAACCTTTAATGGACAGGCTTCAATCCACTCCATCCTCTAACTCTTCATCCATCCATACCATTGAAAATCTGATGATTAAACACCCAAATTCCTGTTGATGCCAATATTATTGTCATGTTCATGTTGACTTTAAGTCACTCTGATACCTCATGTATAGAACCATGTCCATTTAAATACCCAGAAGATGGATGGGCAAGATACAGGATGACTCTGTAATATTTGAATACAATTTGTATACTTGGAGTTTAGATGTAATTAGAGGGGGTTTGAAAACAGACTTTCAAGCTCCCTTCACTATCCACTCTATTTCATACAACTGATACATATGACTATACATATATAGAAAGATAAATATTCTTCAATATATGTATTAATTCATGCTGAACTAGCACTTATCAGTTGGTCGGGATTGCCATCTCCCATTCATATATATGATCAGTGATTGGTTTATATTAAGATAGCAAATCTTTAAACTACTATAGATTATTAGTATGAAAGTTTAGAAAAAATGGCAATAAAAATCAATATTCAGATTACTTGGAAGACAAACAGTGTGCCTTTGAGAAGTACAGGTGAGTTTGGTCACTTTGGATAGAGATCATAAAGATAATTTGAAGTGGAAAATATATTTAAATCGTGGGATAATTCAAAATTTTATTCAATTAATAATAACAACAACAACAACAACAACAACAACAATAATAATAATAATAATAATAATAATAATAATAATAATAATAATAATAATAATAATAATAATTATTATTATTATTATTATTATTATTATTCAATAGAATATGGGTTTAAAATTAATACAACAAAAACATCAGCCTGGTTCATATACACAGGAAGGCAGTGTGAATCCATATACAAGGGAAAGCCAAGCCCATTCCTAGGATTTCCATTTTATATGGGAGCCACAGGAATAAAGTGCTATATACAGAACAAACTAAAAAAAGAAACTGAAAACATTACAAAAATCCCTAGTGAAAGCATATCTATCAATACATTCAAAAATACAATTGATTAATAGATTAATCACAACTAAGATAGCATATTATATACCAATAATTTCTTTTTCCAATGCATTCAAATCCAAGATAAACTCAATGTGCAATCAACTTATTTGGTCCAGAAACACAGTGGCCATTTCCATAAAAAAAAACTTACAAAACCAACAGATATAGGTGGACTGGGCCTACACGATATCACCATCTTTCACATGCAAATACTTAGAAATGTAATAGCCACAACAATCAATAAATTTCCCAAAATGAAACTTTTACTACAAATTGAACTAATGATATACCAATATAAAAGAATAAAGAAAATCCCAGATTAATACATATAGAAATAGAAATACTGGAAAATATACAATCTCATACACACAAACAACAATGGAGAAAATAACACAACACCAATAATAGGAATAACCAATAAAAAATGATAAAATATAAAAAATGAAAATTGGAACCAACATTTTTTGATTTTGTCCTGAAAATGAACCTGGATGCACTACCAACTACCAATTTTCTATTCCACAGAAGGATGTACATATCTATTGATCCTTTCTGTGGATTATGTCATGAAACAGAAGAAACATGGAAGCACATAATGGACCACTATAGATGACTAAATCAAATAAGAGATATAATACATAATATATACAGGAAAAACAATACCAGGATAGATCAATTAATGGAGATTTACAAGGGCAAATCAATACCCACCATCAGAGCAGCAACATTCCTACTGTATACTCTGTAGTGCATCAGGTGCAAATTTCTAATTGGGAAAAACACTAGATGACACCCTTCAACATTTCAAAACAAGCTAATGCAGATACAAAATATGGACAAATTGATCACATTCCCAGACATATATGCAGCCACTTGGTCCCTGATCAAGCAAAGATCAAGACTATAACAAAGCTTCAGATTGCAAAAAATTATAAACAAAGACTATGCGTTTGATTGTAAATATACAAATAAACTCGTGTACAATCTGTAAATCTATTTTATCAGTGTACCTTTTCTGGTGATACCATATGTAATCTACTTATTGACCAATAAAGTATATTATTGAATAATAATAATAATAATAATAATAATAATAATAATAATAATAATAATAATAATAATAATAATAATAATAATAATAATAATAATAATAATAATAATAATAATAATAATAATAATAATAATAATAATAGATTACTTCCCATTATATATAAATAAACACAAAAACTTAAAAGTGAAGTTTAAAAAGAGAAGTTATAAATAAATATAATAAAAACAAGCTAAACGTTTTCGAGGATCCATGCCTCATAATCATAGCTTTCTTAAAAATACATAATAAAATATATACAAAGATATATAAATTAGTATATATTAATTTATATATCTTTGTATATATTTTATTATGTATTTTTAAGAAAACTATGATTATGAAGCATGGATCCTCGAAAACGTTTAGCTTATTTTTATTATATTTATTTATAACTTCTCTTTTTTAACTTCACTTTTAAGTTTTTGTGTTTATTTAATAATAATAATAATAATAATATTCAAATGCAAATATTTTTGAATTCTCAGAAATATTTTGACAAAATATAAAATATTTTTACAATATATTGTAACGTCCACTACATTATTAGTGTTTTTCATTACGAGTTAATACTCGTACTCGATGACCAAATTACGTCCTATCTATTAAATTTGTTTCATCATACAATTCAGTAAGATTTAATGGGCGCAATTATTTTTCCTGGTCACACAACACTCTTTTAACTAATGTAGCCACTAAAATAATGGGATCAAGTAAGCCAGCTTTTAATTTATTTGAAAGGCGCCAGAGTTCTATATCAGAACCCACTGGCAAAAATCCCTTTTTTATTTATTTAGCTACGATGACATTTTGGAACTTCCAGAGGATTGTGTTTCAGTACAACGTTGGCAATTTATTTGAATTATAATAATGTCTAAATTGTAATGAATTTAGAACTATAAGAATTAATAACAACGTGAATTATATTTTACTTTATTAATACGAAACAAAAACATTAATATGATTGAGAGAATAAAATATAAAAAGACAATCAAAATATAAAACTACAGCTAACATTTGTTTCTTTTATTCATATGACTCGTGGCGACAGTTCAGCGACAGTTCATCACGCTTAAGAGTTCAAAAAAGTGATCACTAATTTTTTTTTGATTTAATAAAGTTACTTACTGGTAAGTTTGAATGTTAATGTGCAGGATTTCTAATGTTGACCATGCATTGATTTCTTTAGAATGGATCTGTGGTCCAATATTCCGGCGATCTTTAAATTTTTGTGGTTAAAATCTAGTAGGAGATGGCTTCTTCACTCAGGTAGTTCGTGACACCGGTACAAAGCAACTCCAGCAAATGAACTGCTACTACTCACACATCTTAATATTTCAGTCTATTAGTAACAGTAGTATGGCCCACTTTCATAATTTCTTCATGTTTATTTTTATTTTCACTGATCTCTGCAGGAAGGACGATCTAAGAAAAACCCTCTGCACCAACTGTTATTCCTTTTGTCCTGTTTATTATTTTTTCTTTCTGCACAACTCCTATTGACACCTGCCAATGTGTACCAAATTTAAAATAATTTAGCCTACAAAGTCTTCCTTTTTTTTCTTGATCGCCATCTTTAATTACTTAATGAATGTTATCGCTTTGTTTCCATGCTGCTGATGGCCTTGTGATAAAGGTTTCTTTTAATTAAATTATTTTTTTTATTGTACTTTCTACATTCCTTCTCTCTTTTTAATTTCATTAAACACAAACCAAAAAAATATATACACTCACATTGTTTAAACTAATAGATCAAATATATTTACATAAATATATTTTTTGTTAGAAATTTATTAATTTAACTTTTAAATTGCCAACGCTATTTGTACTAGGATAAAATACAGTACAATATCTCCACAGTCAATGACAAGAATAAAATATGGGGTATGACATTATTTTATTCTCAAAGCTCTATTAATCACTTTTTACTGACATATTTTTTATATATCCATCAACTGATTGCTTAATCGAAATATTGATGTGGAATACACGATCGAGAGGTTTACATAATGCATTGCACACTAATTTTTTTCCTGCTTGCAGTATGCATATACAACCCCATATAGTTTAACAAAGAGTCCAAGTTTAAGCATGACAGAGCATTGCTCATTTGTTTGAGATTTATGGCTCCAGGCACTTGGTTCATTTTCCCATTTCTTGGGACCCTGCTTCTATAAGTCTGATGGGCACATAAAGATGATCTTTGCATACTATCTAAAAAGCATGAATTTCACGGTTATTATTATCCCTTACTAGTGCATGCACCTCACGAATCACATTGACACCCCCAGTTCAATGACGACTAACCTTCCACCATTTAATAAATGATCACATAATCCCTATCCTATCTCATTTACTGTTAATTTCTATCCGCGGTCTTCAGGGTTTTGGTCCATCCGTTCGATTGTCTACCGTTATCTGTTTGGGTATGTATAACCTGGTTGAGTCAACAGTGATCTGCCCATTTCTCTATGCCACTCACACCAATCTCTCCACTGTGTATCAAGATCTTCCCCGTCGTATTTATCTTGACTCCTGAACTTTTTCCCAGGGGATGCCGATCTTGCCCTATTCCCTTTCTTTTTAGTTATCTTATCCATTCCTTAATTTCCCGCATTATCAGTCAACATCATAGTGTTCAATTGCACTTGACCTTTATGACTTGGTATCTTGTTCATGTACTTTGGGTTCATTTCTTTGTCACTAGCCTTGTTGATCTCAAATGCATTAAGCAGTTCAGCCATCCGCTCAACTGTCTCACATCTAGTACTTATCAATAGGAGCCCTACTGGATTAGGGAAATTTTTCTGTGTAATTTGTATAATCTGTTTTTCCATCAACTTACACTTCGTTAAGGCCCGTAGTTGTGCTACTTGCTTCCAGAAAAATGGTATGTAACACTGCTCTGAACTACATTTTTCTTGAGCCACTTTACTCTTGATTCTCTCTTGGTGGTCTTCGTTCCAATAAAATTTCTTTAATGTCTGACCATAATGCACAAAGTTATTCGGTCTCTTGAAGAGAGTTTCCCACCAAGCCTATGCAGTTCCTTGTAAATGACTAACGGCTAGAGTTAGTTTAATGTCTTCTGACATTAGGTTTATTGTGAAGTATCTCTCAAGACTATTTAAATGTTTCATCGGTGACTCCCCCTCCTGCCCATAAAAGATTTTCAATTTCAGAAAAGGATTTATCGCACTCGGCATGTTTTCTCTATTTTCTAAAGGTTTTATTTTCTGACTCTTCTGTTTATCAGATCCTACTTCTATCACTTCATTTTGTGCCTTTTTTTAACCTTCTCATCTATCATTTCTATTAACTCTTCTTTCATTTCTTTAATCTCTTCCCTTATCTCTGTTTTCACTTTCCTAATCATCTCCACCACTTCTTTTTTTATTTCTTCTTTGAACTCTTTTATTTCTTTTTTCATATCCTCTTTGAATTCATTTAGTGCTTCATATAATAGCCTTTTCACTAATGTTTCCCTACCCTCTTTAGATCTTTTTTCATCTTCTGCCATATTTTTCATATTTGTGCCACTTTTCAATTTCATACACTTCTATTTTTTTAAAAAAAAAATTATTATTTTGCTTGATTTTTATTTTATTGTTTCTTTTATTAATACATTTGCCAAAGCTGCTCCACCCTGCTGTCACTTTACTTTACGAGCTACTTTATTTCCATCATTTTGCCTACTTTTATTTTTTTTTTTACCTGCATATGCGAAACAAAAACAAAAAAAACCCCACAAAACTCTTTTATATTTATTTTTATTATTTACTCCTATCTCAGGACGTGTTCTTGTCGAAGCCTCAAGTTGGGCGGCATTGTAACTTCCACTACGTTATTAGTGTTTTTTATTACGAGTTAAATACTCATACTAGGTGACCAAATTACGTCCTATCTTTTAGATTTGTTTTGTCATACAATTCAGTAAGATTTAATGGACACAATTATTTTTCCTGGTCACAGAACACTCTTTTAACTAATGTAGCCACTAAAATAATGGGATCAAGTAAGCCAGCTTTTAATTTATTTGACAGGCGCGAGAGTTCTATATCAGAACCCACTGGCAAAAATCCCTTTTTTATTTATTTAGCTACGACAACATTTTGGAACCTCCGGAGGATTGTGTTTCTGTACAACGTTGGCAATTTATTTGAATTATAATAATGTCTAAATTGTAATGAATTTAGAATTATAAGAATTAATAACAATGTGAGTTATATTTTATTTTATTAATACGAAACAAAAACATTAATATGATTGAGAGAATAAAATATAAAAAGACAATCAAAATATAAAACTACAGCTAACATTTGTTTTTTTTTATTCATATCACTCGTGGCGACAGTTCATCACGCTTAAGAGTTCAAGAAAGTGATCACTAATTTTTTTTTGATTTAATAAAGTTACTTACCGGTAAGTTTGAATGTTAATGTGCAGGATTTCTAATGTTGACCATGCATGGATTTCTTTAGAATGGATCTATGGTCCAGTATTCTGGCGATCTTTAAGTTTTTGTGGTTAAAATCTAGTAGGAGATGGCTTCTTCACTCAGGTAGTTCGCGACACAGGTACAAAGCAACTCCAGCAAATGAACTGCTACTACTTGCACATCTTAATATTTCAGTCTATTAGTAACAGTAGTTTGGCCCACTTTCATAATTTCTTCACGTTTATTTTTATTTTCACTGATCTCTGCAGGAAGGACGATCTAAGAAAAACCCTCTGCACCAACTGTTATTCCTTTTGTCCTGCTTATTTTTTTTCTTTCTGCACAACTCCTATTGACACCTGCCAATGTGTACCAAATTTAAAATAATTTAGCCTACAAAATCTTCCTTTTTTTCTTGATCGCCATCTTTAATTACTTAATGAATGTTATCGCATTGTTTCCATGCTGCTGATGGCCTTGCGATAAAGGTTTCTTTTAATTAAATTATTTTTTTATTGTACTTTCTACATTCCTTCTCTCTTTTTAATTTCATTAAACACAAACCAAAAAAATATATACACTCACGTTGTTTAAACTAATAGATCAAATATATTTACATAAAAATATTTTTTGTTAGAAATTTATTAATTTAACTTTTAAATTGCCAACGCTATTTGTACTAGGATAAAATACAGTACAATATATATATATTTTTCAAAATATTTTTATAACCAATTTTAATTACTAGTGGCATCTTCAAATAATCCAAATCTATAGATATTAATGTAATGCGTTATTTATTTATATAGTGCTATGTTTTAATCTGTAACAATCATTAGGGATCACCCGCTACATATGTTCTGTAAACTAATAAACACTTTCTTGAAGAATACTTTTTTTTTCAAGCACAAGATAAAGTCTTTTAAAAAGATAGAATGAATCACTCTAACTTTTTAACCTAAACATATATGTACAGGCAAATCTTAAGCTTTTTGAAAGAAGAGTATGTATTCCTCAATGAAGTGTTTATTAGTTTATAGCACATGTGTAGTGGGTAATCTCTATTAATTGTCAGATATTAACCTAATAACTGTATTTACTAATAGGAAAATCTTAAGCTTTTGGAAATGAGAGCATGTACTCCTCAAGAAATTGTTTATTAGTTAGCAGCATATGTGTAGTGAGTAATCTAAAAATTGTCAAATATTAATCTAATAACTGTATTTACTATTCTTGTACATCAAATCATTAATTCTTCAAATCTGCATTTATCTAATGATTTCAATTGATTGTTTCTAGAAATAGACATTAATTTTAAAAATATAAATGATAATAAGTTCAGATCCTGTGTTGAATGCACCAGTTATGATCAAACAGAACTTAGACAATTGATTGGAACCTCTGATTTCTATAGGTCACCCATTTTATCTATCTTGGGGATGCAAATGTTATATGTAGGACATAATCCTAAAATTGATATGCTATAATAAAAAATAATCAATTGACTTTATTATTTGGGAGTGCATAAGAAATTTAAGAATCAGTGGTAATGATGGGCTGCAATTCATTAACATTGAGCTCCAAATTTTGCTATTCTATAACTGTGTCAAACAATACAGGGCTAGATACTAAAATGGATTGTATTAAGAAGTTGGTAGTCTTGGCAAGCTTCTGGAAATGATCAAATGTTTTTACTTGTCCATAGTGCAAGAGGTAGTAACAACATCAATAACAAAAGTCCTAAATAATTTAGTTCAGTGGTAGAGTGTGGGACTGTGGAGTATAAACATTCTCAGATCAATTCTTTTGCTGGGCGCTTCCAGCACTCAAACTTCTTACATATTCAGAAACAATATAGGCATTCACTTTTTTTTTTCATAATAATAATAAAAATCAATATATATAATTATAAACATATTAAAAGTGGATATCCACTTTTATTGTTTAAAGGACGTTGCCTTGACAACAGATTGAAATTGTTGATTGTTATTGAAATTGGTATTGTTGAAGTGTTGACTGCTTTTCATGTATTTATAATTGTAATAATATCCATGTTTATCTAATCCAAAATCATTATAGTAATTCTGCAAGATTAAATACAATAAATAATTGTATATTATTTTATAATATTCAAATTGTTTAAATAAAGGCTGCATAATAAAGAGACCATATATGCATAATAAAGACCATATATGCATAATAAAGAGACCATATATGGTAAAAATAACTTGATACTAAAAGGAAATACGCCTATGTGTTTGAAAAGAAAGATTTTTAATAAATGTGTTTTGCCAATTCTTACTTATGCAATACAGAGACTTCAAACCACTCAAAGAAGTATGGAGAGATGCATGTTGGGAATAACAAAAAGAGATCGAAAATGCAATGTATGGGTAAGAGAACAAACAGGTATTACTGATCTCCTTGAAAAAATTAAAAGACTGAAGTGGAGTTGGGATGGACATATTTCTAGAAAAGATGATAATAGATGGACAATTGAAATTTTAAACTGGATTCCAAGAGATTGTAAAAGACCCAGAAAGAGACCACATGTGAGATGGATGGATGAAATAAGAAAGTGTGCAGGGGTGATGTGGAGAAGAGAAGCTAAAGATCGGAAAAGATGGATTGAACTTGGAGAGACATTCATCCTGCAGTGTATTGATAATGGTTGATGATGATGATGATGATATGAAGTGGATGGAAGAAACAAGGAAATGTAATGGGGTGATATGGAGAAGAGAGGCTAGAGATCAGAGAAAATAATTTGAATTTGGAAAAATGTTCATCCTGCAGTGGATTAATAATAATTAAAATTGATGATGATGATGATACAGGAATTAGGACATGCCATTGATCTAGGTGGATGTTAGAAACTTGTGTTTTTAATAATTGAAATTTTCTAAGCAAGTGTAGGATTTTTCTTTGGGGAAACAGACCCATAGGCAATAAAGTTATCAAATTATAGGTTATTTAGCTATTTTTAGTTATGAATAAAACAAATAAGATAAGCCATGACAACCCATTTGATGAACCTAATAAATATCACTTTTACCTTTATTTATTTCTCGGCAGAATGCTGTTTGCTCTTCCGTGACTATTTAAAGATGTTATGCTTTTAAATCTTTTAATTGTATTTACGAGATTTGAACTCAGACTTTCACACGACCCACTACTCTCAGTGCCATCTCATATTGCTGACCCACCTGATCACACACATGTTGAAAAGATAAATAATCACCAATATACGTATTTCATGCTAAACCTGCAATCATCAGTTTGTCTAGATTACTGTCCTCACACATACATATAATCAGTGCTCAGCTTTATATTAAGATAGCCAATCTTCCTACTTTAATGGACAGGCTTCAAACTATTCCAGCTCACAACTTTTCAGCCTTCCATGAGTTTAAATCCCGCATATATTACATATATAAATGCAGGTTTAAGCCTGTACAAGGTATTAATTTATATAAATAGTGTGTAAAAGGTCTGCCCATCCCTCGCATATGTACGTATAAATGGATTATTCTCCTGTACATGAGGGGTCAGAATGACTAATATGTCAACATGGGTAGGATGACAACCTTGGCACTAACAAGGGCTTTGAACGCTCCACCGTCAGATTTTCAATGAAATGGAAGGCTGAAAAGTTGTGAGTTGGAATAGTTTGAAGCCTGTCCATTAAAGTAGGAAGATTGGCTATCTTAATATAAAGCTGAGCACTGATTATATATATGTGTGAGGATAGTAATCTAGACCAACTGATGATTGCTGGTTTAGCATGAAATACCTACATTGGTGATTATTTATCTTTTCAACATGTGTGTGATCAGGTGGGTCAGCAATATGAGATGGCACTGAGAGTAGGCGTGTGAAAGTCTGAGTTCAAATCCCGCATATATTACATATATAAATGCAGGTTTAAGCCTGTACAATGTATTAATTGTATTTAATGATTTAACAATTCAGATTAAAATGTGTAATTATTATTAAGTAATATTAAAAAAATAATAGTCGTATGACTTTATTGACTGGGCGTTCATAAAAGTTTCAATGCCGGAAGTGATGCAGTTGGGTGCCATCCAAGAATTTATAGTTCCAGCCTTTGAGATTCCACCTCTATACCAAACTATGCAAGGCAAAAATACTCAAATGGTTTATTGCTTGAAAGTTCATAGAAATTTGAATACCGAAGTAGCAGAGCTGGGCCGTTATTCATGGACATTGGACTCCAGAGTCTAATCACTATACGATTACCCCAAACCATGCAGAGCATTAAAGATGGTTTTATAATGATTATCGAATTTTAAGCTTTTTAACTAATTTATTTGTCGTTTTCCTTCTTCTCATTTAGATGAAGCAATCGAACAGATCAATTTAATTTAAAATATGCAGAAATAATAAGCACGTAATTTTTCATTAATAGAAACTTTAATGAATTCGAAATTAATATCATTTAAAAAATTAACATTTTTTTTCCTACGGTTAAAAAAAACGTTTGTTTGACTGATATTAGAACAAGCATCTGATATACGGGACAAAAAAAAAACAACTTCCGAAATTATATATATAATTTAGTAAAAACTGACTACATGTGATGGTAAATAATTTATTTTTAAAAATACCCCCCCCCCCTTTTATTGTGATAGTAAAAGACAAAAAAAAAAAAAAAGGAAAGCATTAGTAAAAAGTATTACTTTTTTTTTATTTAGTCGTAATTTTAAATTCTACCGAATTTTTTCCTTTTTTTTTTTAAAAAAGAATATTAACTCTTTATTTTTTATAAAAAAAAAAAGTTAAGTTTTTTTTTTTTATTAGTACTAGTATATAAATTTTATTTAATCTAAAAATAATGTCAATATTATTAAGTAACTAAAACAGAATTCCCTTTCTTTCTTCTGAAGCTTAGAAAATTTGAAATTTTTCGTTTTAAACTTAAATTGGCTTTTTAAAAAAAAAAAATTAATAAACAGACAGAACATCTAGCTGTTCTTCTCTCCGAAATTAAGACATCTATAAGCTGATTCAATTCAGTTTCATATTTAAATTGACTTTCATCATACTTATCTATAAATAATTATATGACTAGTTGGTTAGGAGGTCATGTGATATTATTAGGAATCAATCCAGCAATCTTTAAGTCTTGACTCAGTCATTCTATTAAAACAGAGCAAAATCCATTCCAACACCACCTTTGAGATGAACAGTAAAAAGGAAGTCAGTACTTATGAGATAGTGAAGTCTTGAGAAGGATATTCTTGTTTTAATTAGATACCCATTTTCTAACCAATATTGAATGGTTAGCCGGATTTGCTATTATTTTGGCTTCCAGAAAAAAAAATCCTAAACCTGTTAAAAACTTTGAACGAGACTTTGTTTTATTATTCAAAGTATTTAGAAACCAAATCAGTAATCACCTAAACATTCACAATAAAGGTAGTAATCAATATTTCTCACTGCTGTCAAGGCAATCTTCTCACCTTTTAATAGCAAAAATACTATCTTTATTGTGAATGTTTAGGTGGTTACTGGTTGGTTTTTAATTACATAATTATCCCATTTGGCTTTACGCATTATTTCACTTACTATTCAAAGTATGTATTTACTATTTTAATAACTTGATGGTAAACAAGCATACTTACATATAATTAAATAGATTGTTACATTTTAATTACAAGTGTCAAACTTACTCCACCCACAACTTTGATTCCATCCAATCTGAATAGATACGGTAATGATTATCACTAATCATTTATTCATCTAGAGATTGTCTTACCCAGATATAATTTATAAACTTCAATTAAAGATTAATATATCTGATTTTTTAAAATTGAAACATTCACATTTCTCTGTACCACATGTAATATTTTTCTTCATATGATTTGAAAAGAATGTGTGGTAGTGTGGAGATAGTTTAATATGTTTTAGATACTGTATTCATTTTGATATTATATTAATGACATTAATGCTATCATCTTTCTACCAATTCCATAAGTCATAAAGTAAGCAATGAATGAGTGATACTGTGAGCCATGACTCCTACTGGATAAAGTCAAAAGGATAGAAACTCATTGTAGAAATATGATTGCATTGCCACCTAGTATTCATTGTTTGCATTATGTCTTGTAGTTTATAATACAAAATGTCATGTCTACATAAGCAACATTGATTACTTTAAGGATTTTTCTTTGCCACATAAGCTGCAAAATTCAAAGATTATATATATATAAACAAAAAGTGCCCCATTATTAATAATCTTAACCCAATCCCAATTTAATTCTTTTAATAAAATCAAAACTCTGATATTGTATTTTTTAAATTCAAATAAACTACAAACTAATATTTGACTACATTATAAAGATTGTTAAAATAATATTCAGTCTCTATCCTCTAGATGCACAATTGTAATTTTAAAATCATTAATGCCATATAAAAATTGAACTAATACATAATTTTCACTCTGAATTTCCAGCAATGTCAGAAAACAAAAGCTTATAAAAATGAAAAACTAAAACAATAGATCGAGTTCACTCTATTTTTTATCATTTGCTGATGAATGTATGTTATTTATCCATAGCTTACTAGAAAAAGTTTATTTCTATTTGAATTTCACATACATTAAACAATGCATATTTGATATTTACAAAAGTTGAATTGGAAAAAAATATGCAGTTTTAAATTATAATAATCTTAAACATAAAAAAGTGAATTATTTATGGGTTAACTCTTTGGTAGGTTTTTTTTCCACCATGAGAAGGAACTATTATTTTTCCATTTTTTAATGCTTTTATTTAAGTTACAAACTCTGTTTGTTGATTTATTTGTTTATTAAATATTTTGAAATCAGATTTAATATATTTATATTCAATATAACTTGTCCAAATTTTGTACTTTTGTTATAAATGACTGACAATGCAATATGATACTAAAATATTTTAGGTAGATTCCCTAATTTCTTAAATCCCAAGGTATTGGTGAATGAAATTTTAAATATTTTGATATCAAATTTCAAATATTTGTTCATATCACTAATTAATAATGTTCAAAGCTAAATATATTGATTTATAAGTAATCAGTAAAAACCAGACAACACTAAAAAAATCCTAATATCAATAACAATCAACAATTTCAAACTGTTCTCAAGGCAACCTCCTTTGAACAATAATTCCATCTTTATTGTTAAAAGGAGGTTGCCTTGACAATAGATTGACATTGTTGATTGTTATTGATATTGTTATTGTCTCAGTGTTGACTGGTTTATTTTATAATAAATGTTTTTATTTATTTACTTTGGACTAAAACACACACAAAATAATTATTTCTCTAGTCATAATTGGGCTTTTTATATTTATCTTTAAATAAAAACATGAGAGCAGGGGGTCCAAAAGTTAATTAAGTCAATCAATATATTAAATAATAAGTGATTGACTTAATTAATTTCTGGATCCCCTCTCTTCATGATTTTATTTTAAGTTAAATATAGAATGACCAATTGTGGTTGAAAAAAGTTATTTTGTATGTTTTTAGTCTAAAATAAATAAATAAAAGTGTTTATTATAATTTTTTAATATCTATTATTTTTAATGAAATAAAAATATTTTGCATTTTAACTTTTTTTTCAGTTTACTAAACGCATAATATAAAAAGTAAATTTAATCTAAAATATTAAATTTGCAAATAGATATTTAAAATAAAAGATATTAGATCAAAGGACAACTTTTGTTAATGACAAACGAAAAAAAAATGACAAAAACTGGCTTTTGTTTAATAACATGTAAATATTTGTTTTAATAATTTCTGTGTAAAAGATAAATAAAACTACAATGTAAACATTACTTAAATAAAAGGAAATAAATATCAATAATTTTTTTTAAAAAAAAAAAGTAATGAGGAAGCAAGAAAATGAAATTATAAATTTATTTACAATCTAATAAAAGATAATATGTGAGTTTGGTTTTACCTTAATATAAACATTTTATAATTAAAAAAATATTAAGGATTTTACCAAAATAAATAATTAATTAAATAAATGAAGAAATTTGAATGTAAATCCATTTATGATCTGATAAAAGGCAATTCTGGACATTTACACTAATGGTCTTGGATTTGTTTGAAGATGTTGCCTGTTTTATTTACTCTTTATTTTTAAATAACTAAAATCAGAAATTAAATAAGCTGTAAAAATAATTGTTGGTATCTTTTTAATTTTTTTTTGCTATTAACAAATGCAGTAAGAAAAATGATAACAGTATCATTCAATATAAATGCAAGCTAGCATTCAATTTATTATACAGAAGGTGATCTACATGACAGAGCAATTGACAATAACACTTAACTGATTTATATTAAAGTAAAAGAGAGACACTTTTAAATCAAATACTCAAGCTAATATATGGCTAATAAATTAGACTAAATAATTTTTTTATTGGTATGAATTAAAAGTTTTTTAAATTTTTGTCAAAAAAGCAGTTGGTCATGCAGAATAATGTAAACTGGACAAATACTATTAAATCAAATGGTTCCACTTACACTACCTATTTTAATTGATGGTTGCCTGATTTATAAATGAAGTTATTCACTTTAATACATGGAAAAATTGTCATTAATGTTTACAATTTAAATCATCAACATTTTTAATATTATAATATATGTACTACTCTTTGGGAGATGGTTGGTTACTAATAAAAATGTAGTCATTACACTTAAAATTCTCACACAGAAAAAAGCATCTGGTCTGATTCTCTAATTATCTATCAGTTTGAATATTTATCTTAAAGTGGTTTGTTTTTTAGCTTAATGTAAGTCAGATAAATCTTAATGTTGTTGCTAGATCACATGACTTCATCTTGCACTATCTTTTAAATTTATTGTTGCCTGGTTACATCATAGGTGAAAGTTTTATTTAGTTTGATACATAGAAAAATCCCTGCAGTATTTTCATTGTTATATATATATAGGAGATTAATATCTCAATATTGTTTTATTAAGTAAGTGAAATATTTATAAACCAGTGTTGAGGATATTAATTAAGTGTATTACATAATATTAACTTCTGGGGAATATATATATATATATATATATATATATATTGGCTGGACAAAATTCTAAAAGAGATGATAATAGATGGGCAGTTGAAATCTTAAATGGATTTACAAGAGACCACATGTGAGATAGATGGATGAAATAAGGAAATATACTGAGGTGATGTGGAGAAGAGAGGCTAAAACTTGGAGATGAATTGAACTTGGAGAGAGCTTCATCTTGCAGTGGATTGATAATAATTGAAAAGGATTAAGATAGATATATATATATGTGCTCACGCATATGTATAAATATTACTAAATAATAATAGACTCACCTAAAATAATCAATATATACATATATATTGTTACTGATTAGGAATTGATTCACCCATTATCTTAAGCAGGCACTAATAAATTAATATTGTTAATCTAGCTACAATAATCAAAAAAATAAAGATGGGAAAATGAGGAATGTGTTTTCCATGGCTGTACAAACAAGCCATAAATACATTAATAGATTATCATATGCTAGAACTTGATTCTATTTATTTAGTATCTTATAATGCTGTGTTTAATTTTTGCAGAAACTTTTTTTAAAAATGCAACACTTTACTCACAATTGTATTAATACATTGTACAGGCTTAAACCTGCATTTATATATGTAATTAAGCAGGATTCAAACTCAGACTTTCACACAACCCACTACTCTCAGTGTCATCTTATATTGCTGACCCACCTGATCACACACATGTTGAAAAGATAAATAATCACCAATATACATATTTTGTGCAAAACCAGAACTCATCAGTTGGTCCAGATTACCATCTCCACATCTATATACAATCAGTGCTCAGCTTTATATTAAGATAGCCAATCCTCATACTTTAATGAACAAGCTTCAAACTACTCCAACCCACAACTCTTCAGCCCTCCATTTCACAATTGTATTTTAACTCTTAAACTTATATTCCCAATGAAAGCAATTAACATTGCATTTCTTTAGAATGACTTTGGGGTAATTTCTCTAATATGAATAGAGTTTGCCTTTCATGTGATTTTTATACTCAGTTTAACCATAAAATATTTTTTATGCTATCAGCCATTGATTTTACATGACAAAATCAATGAAGATGTATCCTTATAGTTACTATATTATTGATAACTAAAAAAATCTGTGATTAAAAATAGGATCTGCCATCATATTTTAAATTCTTACAGTGCAAATTTATATAAACTTTCTACAGTCCATTTATATAAAATTGATATAGATTCTGTTTAACTTTCATATAATAAATTAGCCAATGTATGTCTACAATAATAGATGTATAATTTTTAATGTTAGTTTTAAAATATTATTTTATACTTAATATGCAATAAATAAAAGATTAAAGGTAATAATTTTTTTAAACAATACTAACAAAACTTTATTAATAGAAATAAATACTAATAATATAGCAGTATAGCACTATTTTTCTAACTTGTTCTTATTTGAGCGTTTTATCTGATTTATACAAATTTATTCAATAGAAACAAACAAATGAAAAAAAAAACCCTAGCTTTAGTTTCAAAAATGTGAGGACATATGTCTAAAAGGTTTATCTTAAAAAAATTTTATTAGTTATTTGCATTACTTTATACTAAAAGCTAAGAATGTAAGATATTAATTATTTAATAAAATTTACTCAAAGAAAACTTAAAATTTGCTAAATATATTTTATAAAAATATATTTTTGTCTATAGAAACTCAGAATTGAAAATAAAATAAAAATTAGCATTGTCTGTGTTCTGCCATGTTTGCTAAATTACTTTAAAAAAATTCATCATCATCAACCATTATCAATCCACTGCAGTGAAGATCTCTCCAAGTTCAATCCATCTCCAATCTTTAGCTTCTCTTCTCCACATCACCCCTGCACACTTTCTTATTTCATCCACCTATCTCACATTTGATCTGTTTCTGAGTCTTTTACAATCTCTTGGAATCCAGTTTAAGATTTCAATTGTCCATCTATTATCATCTCTTATAGCAATTATGTTCAGCCCAACTCCTTTTTTTCAATAAGGTCAGTAACACCTCTTCAGATATATATATATATATATATTACATAACTTCCAATTTTAATATTATTTCCATTTTCAAACAACAGCAAAAAACACTCTATTATGGGGAAAAAACAATAAAAAATAGTATAAATTGTAATAGTATTCAAAATAAAATTTTTGTATAAAATAAATATACAGATAATCTCTCTTTCTTTCTTTCTCTTTCTCTCTCTCTCTCTATATATATATATAGAGTGGGTCTGTATTTCAATATTTAACATCGTTTAGCATACAACCTTAAAGTGGTATCATTTTAAGGTTTGCTATTATTGAGATATAGATCTTTAAACAGAGGGCGTTACTGGATATTTGTAATTGTATGATGGTTGGTATATTTTCTATAATTATTTCAGTTAGTGTTAACAGTAACTTTCTTTTTTTATATATATATATATTTAAAAAGAGAATATTATTTGTTGAAAGTTTTATTGGCTTAAATTTACTGCTTTTTATCATATTAATTCCCAAGATATTTGAAAGCCTTATAGGAATTCCCTTTTAAACACTATACTTGCCTCCCAAGTTGGCATATTATTTGAAATGCTTACAGAATATTTGCATTAATTGAATTTATGATTTACTATAATTGTCCTAAACATATAGATTTAATAAAGAATAACAGTTTTGCCTGGAGGGAAGATAAAATCTTTGTTTTTATTATTTAGTTCTGATAAATTTTTTTATTTGTAAAGTTAATATTTCATCTTGTAGATTACTTTTACTTTTTGAATTTATGATTTTAATAACATTTGTCAGAAACATAAAGATATTAATAAAGTATTTTTTTCTATTAAAAAATAAAACAAAAAGAAAAATGAATAGCAATGCTTATCAAATAGCTAAATGGTTAATCTTTTCATTGTTGACTACAATCACTAAATGGAATAACATTGCCTGACCTATTTTGGTTATCCAGATGCCATTATGATGTGATAAGTTTATATTTCAGCTTTTGCTTTTGTATATAAATGATCAAGAAAAACAGTTAAGCCATCAAGCGTTGTTACCGAGAGGTCAGCGCAGCGCCTTGCAAGCAAGTAGTTGATTGCAGATAGTTGCAGGTTCGCTCCCACCGATGCTATGACATATGGGGAAAAAAAAAGTTAAGCCTTCATTTTAATTCAATTTATTTCAATGATATTTTTATTAATAAAAATAACATATATTTAATTTTTTTATGTACTAATATTTTTAAAATGGTAAAATAATTAAAATTAAAAGCTCACGTGGAAGTTTTATTCTCAATATAAATTAAAGATTTAATAAACTTTAAAATTATGCAGTTTTTTAAATATATATTTAAAAACTTTTAAAACATAAATTGTTATAGAAAATATTTTTGCTACAAATTAAATTCACCTGAAAGCTACATATATATAAAATTAAAATAACACATTATACATTGTTCTAACCTAGTTATGTCTAGTTTTCTATGAAAAGGTTAAAATTTAAACATCAGCCTTTAATTACAAAAAATAAAAAAATTACAAGACAGTCATTGACAGAAGGCAGTTTTGTTTGATATTAACCTTAATTACTTGCAGAGCGTTAGAGACATGCTTCAGTTTTTTTAATTTTAAATTTGCATTTTTCACCTTCTGCTGAAAATTTTGTGAAGCCTTTTGTTTTTATGGCTTTAAAATTCATGTATATTTATTTTTTAATATTTTAAATACAAAAAAGTCAATAGATGGCTTGGAAAGCCAAGAGGCAGTCCAACAAATGATCACAGGCTCCATCGATGGTGGATAGCCATTATATATTTCATGATCTCAAACCTTGCATGTTCACTTCAAGAAAATATTATGGTCAACAAGAAAATATCATGGTGGTGTAAAAACTTCATTTTTTGGAAAGTTTATAATTATATTGGTAACCTAATTATATAATAATAATTATTAAAAATAAAAAGTAAATCTATTTATATATTTATTTTTTACAGAAATGTTTTATTTTTAAATAAAAAAAAATATTTTCTTCTAAATATTGTTACTATAATGATTATGATTGTGGGAAAAACAGATGTCTACAAAATGAGATCATTTATCTGATTGGTATTATATTTAGCAATATCAAAAAAATTATGAAAAAATTGTAAACATTTAAAACATAATTTGATAGATTTAGTAGTTATTAAAAAAATTCATTTAGATTTGTAAATCAAATTTGAAACAAGGAAAATTTTATTCATTTTATAAATTGAATCAGTTCCACCTAAAATTTGATGATGTGATTACATTTTGTTTTGAATAAATATATTTTTTAAAATAATTACACAAATCAAATGTGATTTTTTTAAATTTATTTAATTTCTAAACAAAAATATCTATCGAATGAGATCAAATTTATTATATTCTGGTAAATAATAATGGTTTAATAACAAAATGAAAGTTGAAAGCTTAAATCTATTAAATCTAGTTAAAACAAAGAAAGCTGTCAGAAAAATAGTGAAAATCAGTAGGGTTAATTAATTTCAATTGACAAATTTTCTGTTAAAAGTTAATACATTCAAATAAAATCTAAATGCAAACCTCAAATACTTAAGAAATAAATATGCCTTCTATGATAGGTGTATCGGCATCTTTTATAAATATTATCACTTTATTTCAGAAAAGAGATATCTTCAAATTTAATCCAGATTTTTTAATTCATTATTTTCATCTGCACATAATTATCTCTTTCACCTACACTTGTTGAGATCTAGTTTATTTCAACTATTAATGTATTATGAACTCTTCTAATCATAACTATTTAATTTCATTTCAGCTTCTCATTTTCTCACTGAACTTGATTGTTTTTTATTCATGTTTCATGCTGTTTGATAATCTGAAAGTTTCTTTGTGTTTTCCTGAAGGTTTGTGAATTGATGGTATTTTAGCTGCATTTATATATTGGACTATTTCCATCATCTAATATGAGTATTATTAGCTGCATTTATATATTGGACTATTTCCATCATCTAATATGAGTATTAAATGTCTTTAAAAAAATTTAACTTTATTTAAATTTTCAAATTATATTCAACTGTTAGTAATAGCACACAGGTTAGTATATGCACAATGTATCAAGAGGTATTATTTTCTCTTCTTCAGGTGTTTCTAGCCTAAACAGTGACACTAGTAGCATGGAAATCGAACCTGGGCACTTATATTCTTGAATATTGAATTTTAAAATAAAACGCTAACCAATTGAGCCATCCTGCCAAAGGCAACAGTCAGTAAAAATTTCATATACTTATCTATGAGGTTCCTCATGATTTCTCCACTTTTTCCTAAAGGCAAAGTTGATTAGAGGTTGCCATACATTATGTATAGTTACACTAGGTTTATCTTATGGGGTTGCCATTATCATGTGAGCATTTTTTTAAAAAATTTTCTTTTTTGTATTTTTAAAGACATTCAATGCTCAATACTAGATGATGGAAATAGTGCAATATATAAATATAACTGAAAGTTTCTTTATTCATTATGCTATATTGCATTTAAAATGCACAAAGCTATAATATGAATTAATAATTGCGTAGTGTTTGAGCTTGTGTTCCCCTATTCATAGCTTATACTAATAAGAGTTGTAGTTATATTTTTAATAAAGATATATGCAAACAGCCTAGATAGCCCATTTTAATATAAAATATATTTATTTTTATAATTGTATAATATTTATTTTAAAAAAATTAAATTTATATTGGTGAGAAAAAGTAAACATTTTTTTCTTGTTAAGTAAAAAGTAACCATTGTTTGTTTTTTTTAATTTCCTGAAATAAATTTATAACGTTTAAAATTCTTGCATTCTTCTAAAGTTATGTCAAACTTAAATTTATTAAAATGTAATTGTTTTTGAACAAAAAAATTATACAATTTGATATCTACCTGTGTGAAAATTATATTTTACAAATTTAGCTTCAATTTAATTATGACAAGGATTAAGCATCTAAGCCTCAAATTTATATACTGCTAAAACACTTTTTTTTTAAAAAAAAATACATAATCATATTTCTATTGAATATTAAGTTAAACAAACACATTATTGTGTTTTCATTTTGGACTCATAGCTTTGTAGTTAACTAAAAAGGTGACTGCTAGAGAGTTACATTAGATCCAAAATCCATCCAAGGTTCTTCATTAATGAAGGCCATAAGCTAGAAATTTGTCTGGGGATATTGGATAAGTAGGTAGTAGATAGAAATTTTGATGCGCAGACATTTTAACATCCATTGATTAATATAGTTTGTGCTGGGTGGAGTTACTGTATGAAGAGGGTTAATACACCAAAATGCATAGATGCTGAACTGAATTTAGATTTATATGACTATACAAGTAAATGAGCTTGGATTGAAAACATTGTGTTTTCATTTTGGACTCATAGATTTGTAATTGAGTAAATTGATAAAAGGTGGCTACTGGAGAGTCACATTAGACCCTAAAATCTAGGTACAATGCTCTTAGATTCAAGATTGCTCACTGATGAAAGCCACAAGCTAGAAATTAGACTGGGATATTGGATGAGTAGGCACCAGATGGGGATTTTCTGCTCAAATCTTGCCACCACTGATTACTCTCAATTGCACTGGGTGGCATACTGTATGAAGAGTTTTGGAAACAAGATGGGTAAGAAAGGTAGTGCAGTATGCAGATTTGGATAAAGAATTTATATCAGTGTACTTGTACAAGAAGTGGGATAATTGTGTTAGGAGGATTGTTGAGTGTTATAGTGGTAAGGAATAGGATAGAAGAATAGATGCATTAATAAAAAATAGAGAGTTGGAGAGATGGAGTACTGATATGGAGAATAAAAAGAGCTTAAATATATATAGAAGTAAATGGAACAGTTGGTGCAAGTTAATTTATGATAATAGCAATGAAAGTAGTTTACTGTTTAAAGCTCAAATAGGATATTTAGCAACAAGGGAATATACATGTAAATGGAAAAATATGAGTGATTTAGTCTGCAAGTTGTGTAAAGATGGCATAGAAAATATTAGGCATCTGCTGATTCAATGTAAAAGCTTGAAAGCAGAAAGAATACAAATAATAAAGTTATGGAAGGCTAAATCTAAACAAAGTAATTATACAGAAAGTGGGTTATTAGTTTTTCATGCTGAGTTTGGGAACAGATAAGGGGGATTTAGATATGAAGGCCATGGAGTTGACAAAGATTATGTTGTGGAAATGTGATGGAGCAGGATATGGGGAAACTTAGGGTGGGGAATGGAAATGAAAAGTAAAGTGACTAACAGGTTTCTCTGGACATAGTTGCTGAGAGATTTCTGACTCCATATAAGGAAAAGTCACAGTGCATCACATCACATAAGTACTGTTTTAATATAAAGTTATTTCTACAAAATATTTCATTCCTAATTTCATAATTAACTTTAAATATTATGCTTCTATCTGTAATAATAATAATATTCTCATAATATTCATTGCTATCTTTCAATCCATTGCTATAAATCTTTGTATAAGTTTTTGCAAAGCTACTGAAATTATTTAAAACTTATTTTTTTTAATCTTACTTTTTTAATTTTATCTTTGTAACATTTTATAAAGCTCTGATTTATAATTTGAAAAGAACAACCCATTATCTACAAAATCTAGATGACTTAAATAGTGCATTTATTTTTTCTTAGCTTCCCCTTTAAATCCAGAATATGTTTCTTATAAACCTGTTGGAAAAGTATTAGAGATATGAAATCATCCTGTTGAATACTTCTGATTGTTAATCTTAATGCCACCACATAATCTAATCACTTGTATTGCAATTTGATAAACATTTTTCAAATTTAACAATATTCTAAATCTATATTTTGAAGTTTCAAAGTTTTAAGTAAGGCAGAAATGCTTACAGAATTACATGTCCCTTAACCCTATACATAATTGCCATTCATATTCATTGGTCTTTTTTATAACTTTTCTTAATACTTACATGGTATCTTCTTCATTGTAATCACCTCTAAATATAGCTTCATTTTTATAATTCTCTGTAGATGAGTTATAAAGGATTTTGCATAAACTCTTGTATGGAACTCGTCTGTAATTTCTTTTGTCTTTCTTCTCAGTTTTTTAAATATTAAGAATTTAATAACTATTATATTTTTCAATTATCTCTATCATTGGGAAGTTTGATTTATAGATTTGCCAAAATTTTTCCAGTTCCTTCATCTGATTTCTTATAAAGATAGTTTAACTTATCATTTTAAAAAAATTTTCCCACCTAAACTTTTATTTATTTGGTATTTTAAAAAATGTTTTTGTAATTGTGAAGCTACGTTGTTCGTTATTCTTTATTATTATATAGTTTTCTATATAATTCTTACACACCTCTTCATCGTGTAGATTCTTTTATTAGTAAGTGTGCTATTTTTTTTTTATTATTGATCGAAAACAATTTTTCTTACCATACTTTTGTTATTTTTTATAGCTTTTCTAACTAATTTTGTTTTATAGTATTGGATAGTATTGCTAATTTTTTTCTATAATTTTATAAAATTTCAGATTTTTGACTTTTTTAAAATTAATCATTTATAAATATCTTTATTTTTATTATATATATATATATTACCTTGTCTGAGTTGAAAACGTATTAGCGAATTGTTTTTTTTTTTCTATACGCACTTGTTAACAGTTCTTAATAAAATATGCTATTTTATATATATAAAATTGATTTAAATTTGTTCTATTATCAAAATCTGTTAATATTTTTAAACAATTTGCAAGCTATGGCTTAAATTCATTGGAGTATTTTTGAATAATAAGAATATCAATTGATAATTTTTTTTTAATAATTTGTATTTCTCAATCATTGTATTCCACATACCATATCTCCTAATTGACGATCACATCCTACGTTAAATCTATTAAACCCATTATAGAATTAAAATATATATTTTTTGTTAATCAAAATATAATTTAAATTTATTGCAATTTACTTTGGATAATTCTATATCGATATTTAATTTGGATTTTTTTTTATAAAAAAAAAATTATGTTATGCAAAAAAAAAGTACAAACTTCATACATCTATGCTTTTTTTAATGTCTTCATATCCATATTCATTCACGACACTTTCATCTTTCAGTTCTAATGCTAGCATCAAAATCTCTCATGACAAATTAGAAATATTTTTTGTTTTGAATAAAAAGATTCTGCACATTTCTCTAAAAATTCTGTTTCTACATCAAGAACTAATATAAATATCTATATTTGGCAATTTCAATAGCTAATTTCAAATAGTACCAATTTTTACAATGTTGTTTTTTCATCTTTATTTGTAGTGAATCCTATTCTACTTATGCTTTAAATCTTTGTGCCTTTATGATAAATTTCATATTCATTTTTAAATTAATTGATTTTTTTTACCTTTTTCTTAACTTTGCAAAATCTGACGATATCCAATGTAATATTAGAGCATTCTTTTCCCAATTAATAAAATTTTCCTATAGTTGAAAGCTAATCACATGGAAGCCTAAATCTATAACTTATTGATTCTTAGCTCCTTTTTCCTTCAATTACTAACTTCTGTCTCTGATAATAGCATTACAGCCTTCTCAATAAACACTAAAATTTATGTTTATCTGTCACTGTAAGGTAAAAAAGGCATTCTTGCATGATATTACCTATTCACTTTATCCTTAAAAAAATTTAAGGGGTGTCTCAATTAAATATTATAAAGCAAGAACTTAGACATAAAAACTAATAGTATACAGAATACACTCATTTTCATCAACTGTATGAATAATTTCATTATAATAGTAGTTGCAGTAATTAAAACAAATTAGACATTACAAATTAACTTTGTTTGGTTACTTTAAATGTTTTTCTGATTGGAATATAGCATTGTGAAGAGGCATCTCCATTGTAAATAAATCACCATATAATGTTATAGCATTAGATTAACAAAAAGCTAAAAGTTTTAGCCTAGTTTTGCATCAACTGTTTTTATTTTGACACTTGTGATTCTATATTATTATTATTATTATTATTATTATTATTAAACACTTTCAATTAAATTATAATCTCTGTTTGTTTGTTTGTTTGTAAATACTTTTATTTAAGTGACAATAAAATTTTAAAATTGAGGTTTAATATATTTATATACAATAGGTGTTGAAATTTGGTATTGATATTAATCAATGGCAATGTAATATGATACTAAAATATTTTAGGTATGCTAATTAGTTTTTTAAATAGAGAGCAGTGAGTGGATGAAATTGAGAATATTTTGATATCAAATTTAAAATAAATTGATTAAAAAAGTTGTTATTAATGTATGTGAGAGTGTGGGACAATTAAAAAGAGGTTGCCTTGTCAACAGTTTGAAATTGTTGATTGTTATTGACATTGAAATTGTCTAAGCATTGTTTAGCTTTTAATGATATATATATTATTAAAAAAAGATTTTATTGACATTAAAATAAAATTTTTAAATCAAAGTTTTATATATTTATATTAAATATAATTTGTTCAAATTTGGCACATTTCTTATAAATTATTGACAATGCAATATGACACAAAAATATTTTAGATAGATTACTTAGTTTCTTAAATATAGAGCATTCCAGTAGAGAACAAACCTATATTGTAAACAAGACTGGTTTAATAGTTATGATTTTACTTTCAATTTTAGAAATATTTTAGCATCATTTAAAATTGAAATAAAAACAAATTTTTGATTACAATCTTAGTACTAAAAACTAAATAATAATAGATATAGAATAAAGTTTTAAAATCAAGGTATGATATAATAATATACAATATAATTTGTTCAAATTGGGTACACTTTTTGTAAATTACTTGTAATGCAATATAGCACTAAAATATTTTAGATAGATTTCTTAAATTTAGAATAGTAGGCACATTAATAAAACTATATTGTAAACAAAGTTGATTTAATATTTATGATTTTACTTTTAACCTTAAAAGTATTTTAGCATCATTTAAAATTGAAATAGAAAGAAATATGCTGAAAACTAAATAATAATAGATATCAATCATAATTGGGGTTTTTATATTCAACTTGAAATAAAAGTATACTTACGGTCCAGAAATTAATTAAGTTAATCCCTACGTTTTATATCAAGGGATTGATATAATTAATTCCTGGGCACATGCTTTTATCTCAAGTTAAATATAAAACCCCCAATTGTGATTGAAGATACAGTTATTACTTTTTTAGTGCAAAATAAATGTATTGATTATAAAATATTTTTTATATCTATTATAGTAGTTACATTTTAGTTCAAAGATGGCAGCAGTAATTAGAAAATATGAATGTATTAAAGCTTAACTATCTGTTTGTGAATTTTGAGACATTACTTGCCTTACACTAAATGAAAAAAAACTGTGTTTTTATATATTTCTGTAGCCATTATTTAAAATTTAGAATTTATTTTTATTTGATAATATAATTATAGAAGTAAAATATATGTATATTATTAAAAATATGATTTTATAATAAAATTTAAAGGTTAAATAAAAAAATAAAAGTAAATAAAAGTAGGGTTAGAGTTACATATCTTAGTTCTGCTTTATATATCCATAAAAAAGATATGACCACATTAGTTTTGATGAGGCTAAGGTTGTTTTTTTAAAAAGAAATGAAATAAAAAAAATGAAAGAATCTTTATTCTTAAATGATTATAATTCTAAAACAATTAACTTGTTAACTATATATTATAACACAATAAATATACAATCACTTTTTCTTTTAAAATATATATGTTCTTCAATAATATCAACAAATACACAATCCTCTCCTTTTTCTTTCTAAAAACTTTATATTCTTATATTAACAATGAACATATATATATATAATACAAACTCCAATGTTTCAACTGTTGTATATTCTTACAGTCATTTTCAAGGATCTACAACAACAACAAGAAATACATATTTATAAATAATACTTAAATTACATAAGACTTTCTTATATCAACATAAACATTAAAAAATATATATTAATTATACATAATTATATTTTATTTACATCTCCCTCTTCTACTTTTTATTATTACTTTTTCAATTATTTATTTACAAATCTTATTACTTTATAAAAACATCTAAGAAACTTTTTATACCAATTTTAAACCAACCCTAATTGCAAATTACTACACTCTTTAAATCTTTATCTAAAAACCCATCTCATAAAATCACGTTCCTTAGCTATAGCTTTAAATGTATTTAAAAATAAATATAAACATTTTTTTAAAAACTTTAACAATTTACTTAACTCAATTTAAACATTCCATTTTAATTATATATTATTTTACATTCCTTATTCACACCATTAATTCTATTTAAAATACGATTGTATTTTTTTATGTAAAAATATTCTTTTATCAACCTTTCCCTATAATTTTTAACCATTTCCAACATTTTTATATTAAAATTTTTATGCCCAAAAACTTTACAATGTATGTAAACATTTGAATTTTTATCATTTAAAAGTTGTTTAAGTCTAGTTTTTAATATATTTTTGTTGTACCAATATATGAAAACGTCCTCCCTCTCTCTTACAATTTAAACATTCAATTAAATAAATTCCATTCATTTTTTCAATTTCTATATTTTTTTGTTTCATTAATTAAATTTCCTAAATTAATTTTTTTTTTATATACAGCTTTAATAATTAACTTACTATCCCCTTGTATTTATTATTTATGCTTATTATAATCTTTTTAATCTTAATAAAAACATCTCTTGAAACATTATAACTGCTATATATAATATTCTTTGGTTTTATGTGATAAAAAAAATATTGAAAAAAATAATAAAGAAGAGAAATAATAGGACAGATATAAAGAATATGGTAGTTAGGGATAATTCAACCAATGACATATTAGACTTACCGATTTCCCTTCTGGTAGCCATCGTCGTTTTTTGCATGACAACATTGTCATGGCAACCAAGTGACTGGCATGATTAATCCATCAGAGAGTCAATTTTTTTTTCACCTGTGAGATTTAAAATTCGTAGAGAGGTTTGGGAAATTTTTTGATTTTTCTGTCTATTGTGATTTTGCTATCCACGGCATCACAGTTACTTTTTTGAGCTGTTAATTCGGGTAAAGTGTTTTATTTATCTGTTTATTTTAAATTTACAAAAAATTTTTGTTAATATTTCTACAATTCTCAAACTTACATTGAATTACGTTTAATGTGTAAATAATTTATTCCGGTAAAGTGTTTTTTATTTATCTGTTTATTTTAAATTTACAAAAATTTTTTGTTAATATTTCTACAATTCTGAAACTTACATTGAATTACATTTAATGTGTAAATAATTTTCAATAATTTTTTAAAACAAATTTGGAATATACAGTACATTTTTAAAATGACCAAATTCATGTGATAACATGTTTTCTCCAGGATGCCATTAATGCCAGATTCACATTAATTCAGGTAAAGTGTTTTATTTGTTTATTTTAAATTTACAAAAACTTTTTGTTAATATTTCTACAATTCTCAAATTTACATTGAATTATGTTTAATGTGTAAATAATTTTCAATAATTTTTTAAAACAAATTTGCAATATACAGTACGTTTTTAAAATTACCAAATGCATGTAAAAGTACGGCATTTTCTCCATGCCATTAATACCAGATTTGCATTAAATCGCGTCTTTTTTATTTAGCTGTTTATTTAAAATTTACAAAATTTTTTTGTTAATATTTCTACAATTCTCAAACTTACATTGAATTATGTTTTAATTTTATTTTTAATTTCTGAATTATATCATACAGAAAATTTTTTTTCATAAATTCATCGACAATTATAAAAATTACAGCTATGAGAGTAATACAATGTCTGATATAGGTATAGGTGTACACCGAACCTTTGGCTCATCAAAAACAGCGAGGCCCCCCGCCAACTCCAGTGCTACATGCTGTACATTATAATTGAGCATAATATAGGGTGGTTTTATAAATTATTATATAGTTTTTTCTAAATTATTTTGACACATACAGAAATTTTTTTTTCGTAAATTCATCGGCAATTATAAAAATTACAGCTATGAGAGTAATACAATGTCTGATATAGGTATAGGTGTATGCCAAGCCTTCGGCTCATCAAAAACAGCAGAGGCCCCCTGCCAACTCCAGTGCTATGTACTGTATTTTATAATTGAGCATAATATAGGGTGGTTTTATAAATTATAATATAGTTTTTTCTAAATTATTTTGACGCATGCATGTACTTTTTTTTTTATTTTTTTTTTTTAGTATTTGCCTGACCTGCATGAGATTTTTTTAATTTTTGAATAGTTTTCATCACGTGACATGGATAATTCAACCGGTGATGTTTTACCCTGAAGGCATATCAGTCTAATCTTGCGATTTTTAACGTACCATGTTCACGTGATCTGCGGACACATTTTAGCGATTACATGTGTCCGCAGATACCTTGGAGACGTTATCTTAAAAATCACAACATCAGACTGATATGCCTTCAGGGTAATATGTCATCGGTTGAATTATCCGTGAGAACCAAGAATATTATATATAGTAGTTATAACGTTTCAAGAGATGTTTTTATTAAGATTAAAAAGATTATAATAAGCATAAATAATAAATACAAGGGGGATAGTAAATTAATTATTAAAGCTGTATATAAAAAGAAAGTGAATTTAGAAAACTTAATTAATAAAACAAAACATATAGAAATTGAAAAAAATGGATGGTATTTAATTGAATGTATAAATTGTAAGAGGGAGGGGGGAAAGCTTTCATATATTGGTACAACAAAAAATAGATTAAAAACTAGACTTAAACAACATTTAAATGATAAAAATTCAAATGTAAACATACATTGTAAAGTTTTTGGGCATAAAGATTTTAATATAAAAATGTTGGAAATGGTTAAAAATTACAGATGATAAAATAATATTTTTGCATAAAAATACAATCCTATTTTAAATAGAATTAATGGTGTGGATAAGGAATGTAAAATAATATATAATTAAAATGGAATGTTTAAATTGAGTTAAGTAAATTGTTAAAAGTTTTTAAAAAAATGTTTATATTTGTTTTTAAATACATTTAAAGCTATAGCTAAGGAATGTGGTTTTATGAGATGGGTTTTTAGATAAATATTTAAAGAGTGTAGTAATTTGCAATTAGGGTTGGTTTAAAATTGGTATAAAAAGTTTCTTAGATGTTTTTATAAAGTAATAAGATTTTTAATTAAATAATGGAAAAAATAAAAATAAAAAATAGAAGAGGGAGATGTAAGTAAAATATAATTATTAAAACAAGGAAAAACTCACTATATGTATGCCCCACACAGCAAGCTAGAGTAATCAATGGATGCCAGAAGGCTTGTGCATAAAATCCCCATCTAATGCCTACTCATCCAATATCCCCAGACTAGTTTCTGGCTTGTGGCTTTCATCAGTGAGGAGCCTTGGATCTGAGAGCACTGCATCTAGATCTTAGGATCTAATGCAACCTTCCAGCAACCACCTTTTATCTCCATTTAACTACAAAACTATGAGTCTTAAACTGAAAACACCTTAATGTTTCCAATTCAAGCCCATCAGCTTATATAGTTATATGGGTCTGAACCCAGTTCAGTTCCCATACATTTTGGTGTCTTTGGTTCTTTAATAAACATAGCCGCCAATATCCTATTAGGCAGGATTGGTTTTAAGCCAATAAACATCACATGACCACCATCTCTTATGCTTGTGTGTAACTGTTGTTAAAACAGGCAAAACTCACTATACATATGCCACACACAGCAAGCTAGAGTAATCAATAAATGCCAGAAGTTCTAGATGCAGTAAGCATTAGATGGGGATTTTATGCACAAGCCTTCTGGCATCCATTGATTACTCTAGCTTGATGTGTGTGGCATACATATAGTGAGTTTTGCCTGTTTCAACAACAGTTATACACAAGCATAAGAGATGGTGGTCGTGTGATGTTTATTGGTTTAAAATATAATTATGTATAATTAATATATATTTTTTAATGTTTACATTGATATAAGAAGAAAGATTTGTGTAATTTAAATATTATTAATAAATATGTATTTCTTATTGTTGTTGTAGATCCTTGAAAATTACTGTAAGAATATAAGCAGTTGAAACATTGGAGTTTGTATTATATATATGTGTGTGTTTATTGTTAATATAAGAATATAAAGTTTTTGAAAAGAAAAAGGAGAGTATTGTGTATTTGTTGATATTAAATTGTTTAAAAATTCTTTTAATATTAAGGATGTGTGGGATGTGACTGAGAATTGTGGATAATATTTAATATAAATTTATTATGTTTTAGTTCTTTACACTTGAGAAATCTGAGAATTGTGGGTAATATTTGATATAAATTTATGTTTTAGTTCTTTACACTTGAGAAATGGTTATGTTTTAGAGAGTTTTTTTTTTTGATTAGTCTGATTTAGTTTTGAATTTGGAGTAATTTTGATTATATATATATATATATTCTAATTAGACCAGATTGTAAACCTTTTTAAAATTTCATATAAAAAATTCCTTCCTTCTTTATTTGCTTCAAAATTCTTTTATTAAAATTAGTCACTTACAAAGTAATGTTTAATAGAAAATATGCAAAAACACAATTTTATTTTGCCACACACTGTATTAAAACAGAAAACTAAATATAAAATAGAGTATCCATACATTATAATAAATCAGTAATGTTAAATGTGAGAATACTCTAATTTCAGCCACAAGATAAATATATTGAGAGAATAAGTGACCAACTTATTTTCAAACTTAAATGCATTTATATAGGCCAATCTTAAATGTCTTGACATGAGCTTGAAAATATTAAAATTTTCACTTTACATCCATTTCTTTTTAATAATTTTATTAACACTTATGAAATATTATAATTTACTTCATTCTAATATTAGAAAATGGTAAATTATGTAATTATCAATTAATTTTACTAGAGCGGTATCATATTGTAATTCTATTTAGAGTATCCTCACAATTGATACCACTGATTTAATATTATGTATGGTGCTAGTGGTGAGGGTTAATTATCTTCTACATATCTGCCACTGCACTGGTAAAATTCATTGATAATTACTTAATTATTATTACAAAAAAATTTTAAACATAACTAAAATAACAAAAAATATTAAAGGCAATGAATTTGTTTGAAAGAAAAGCAGATTATCTTTTTATGTTAGATTGAATAATAAATTTTTTTTTGTTTCTCACCATGTAAGTTTAAATTTTGTTAAAATCATAATATAATTATAAAAATAAAATATAATTTATATTTATTATAAGAAACATATTTTCAAAATAATATAAAGTAATCTTGAAACAAAAAAAAATACCTATTAAATAACAAAAAATTATCCTTATGTTTTACAAATATTGTATAAACAATCACTGACTTTTTGGGCAAGTTGACTTCAGCACTTTAGAACTTCCTTATCTGTTGATAACTCCTGCCATCTAGTTACAAAAATGAAAGCTAAAATACAGATTCACTAACATTCTATTGCAACTTTTCAACAAAATTTATAATGCTACAGAGCATTTAAATGCCAACACAAATAACTGCAGGACACATAACAAACAATTGAAAAGACTCATCAATAGTATGAAATAGTTAATATTACAAGAAACACTTAATATTAATTACCAAACCCATGTCTTTATTGGTTGCATTTAAAACCATAAAAACTGGCACAATTATCAGTGTACTGTAAATCTAGAAGCCAAATATGAAGTTCTTATTTTATTTTTTAATTATCTCAAGTCAATAATCACCAAATATATATTATAGCTTGATGTAAGCCTTATAAATCTCAATAAATTGCTATAAAAATGGAAAACAAAATTTGAGTTAATGCTCAGCTATATTAATGCCAGTTTTCATTGCATTATATGATTCAGAAGTGGGAGATTTAAACTCAAGATTCATAGATCACATATTTGTTTTAGTCAATGAATTTCTTAAAAAGTTTAGAGTAGTAATTTATATGGTTATTTTTATTTATCAGTTTTTATTTCAAATACTTCAAATTTTTAATCTTCAGTAATGATTTCTTTTATAACATTACGTAGGAGCTGTACAATATTAAAAAACTCTCTATGAATTTATAAACCACTAATTTTAAACATTGTATAAATCTTTTCAATTAGTGGTATCAAATTCTTGATAAATAACTTGTCTTTTAGTCATGTTTCCGTCATGTTTTTACCATTTACATGCTTTTTGATTGCTAAAACTACAACAAGTTTCTGGTAACCATTCACTTATGACTGGAAGCAATGTATTCAATAATATTCATGAATACACTTTCACTGTAGTTGATATTTTATAACAATTTTACATTTTTCCTCCTTTATTTCCATAAAAGAGAAATACAAGAATCATGCATATGGTCAATTAGATTATAAAAATTCAAGACTTCATATATTTCTAAAAAAATCCAATGGTTTTGAAGTGAACATATTACTGTTATATTTTAACCTTCTATATAGGGATTTGAACTCAGACTTTCAAGTACCCATCAACTATCCACACTATCTCATATCACTGATACACATGACCACACACATGTAGAAAAGATAATCACCAACATACTTATTTTGTAAACCAGCACTCTTCATATATTGGTGATTATCTTTTCTATATGTGTGGTCATGTGTATCAGTAGTAGGGTGATAGTATGGTTAGTTGTCAGGCACTTGAAAGTCTGAGTTTAAATCATCTATACTTACAATTAGGCTCTAGGTATGTGAAGAGTGTCTGTATTGCAAATATTTTAACCTTCTCTAAATATCTCATCAATCTTTCTATTTTAAAGATTATAAAGATATTATTTTATTCTGTAAAGATAGATGGATGTCTCTGTCCAAATCTAATGGAATCAGGAAATTGAATAACAAAGTATTTCCTTCATTTGATTGAAATATGTAATCATTATCATACAAAGAACTATGATCCAGTGATTTAGAAGGAGTATGGATTCACTTTTCAGGTCCTTATATTACTATCAATGTTTAAAAAATTATCTAAAATAATCACAATTAGCTGTTTTCAGATGTTTTCCCCCCATTTTTATCAGTGTATCTCTAATCTTATCTTTGCATTACCACAAATGATCCACCAATTCTAAAACTCAGATGATCCTTTCCCACTGTGTCTTTACTAATCAGGTAAATTAGAAATATTATCTCCCTGCCCATAAAATGATACTATTTCATTACATCAGTCTGAGGGGCTTTTGTAATTTTATTACACCAATAATTCTTAAGTCTTTTTATCACTCTCTGAATTTCTACTTTTAAATTTTTACATTGAGCCAATCTTTATTTTGAATTTGTGAAAGCAGAGAATGTCACATATTTGATTTACTTGAACTGTTCAGCTATTGATTTTTTTAAAGCTCTAGTCATGATTGGATTAAATTTCCAACTTTTTATTTAATCAAATTTATCTTTAACTAACAAAGACAAAACTCTCCATACAGTAGTGCCACCTTGTGCCAAACAGAGTAATCAATGGATGCCAGAAGGCTTGTGCATAAAATCCCTATTTATTTTGACTACTCATCCAATATCCCCAGACTAGTTTCTGGCTTGTGGCCATCATCAGTGAGGAGCCTTGGATCTGAGAGCACTGCACCTAGATCTTAGGATCTAATGCAACCCTCCAGCAGCCACCTTTTAACTCTACTTTACTACAAAACTATGCGATTGAAATTGGAAAACACAATAATATTTTCAATCTAAACTCAATAGCGTATATAGTCATATGGGTCTGAACTCAATTCAGCACCCATACATTTTGATGTCTTTAGCTCTTAAACAACCATAAAACAGGGTGACACTAGTGTATGGAGAGTTTTGCCTTTGGTTACAACAATTATGTGCTAGTATAGAGATGGTGATCATGTGATGTTTAGTGGTTTAACACCAATCCTGCCTAATAGGATAGTGGTGGCTATGGTTGTTTAAAAGCCAAAGGCACCAAAATGTATGGGTGCTGAATTGAGTTCAGACCTATATGACTATATAAGCTATTGAACTTATATTGAAAATATTATTGAGTTTTCAATTTCAATCTCATAGTTTTGTAGTAGAATAGAGTTAAAAGGTGGCTGCTGGAGGGTTGCATTAGATTCTAAGATCTAGGTGCAGTGCTGTCAGATTCAAGGCTCCTCACTGATGATGGCCACAAGCCAGAAACTAGTCTGGAGATATTGGATGAGTAGACACTAGATAGGGATTTTATGCACAAGCCTTCTGGCATCCATTAATTACTCTGTTTGTTACAGGGTGGCAGTACTGTATGTAGAGTTTTGCCTTTGTTTACAACAATTATGTGCTAGTATAGAGATGGTGATAATGTGATGTTTAGTGATCAAATTTATTTTTAGTATTATATTTTTAAAAATTTCAAATTATTTGTTAGAGACATACATTTACAAACAAAAATTGTGCTTAAAGTATTATTTTAACTTTGCAAATATATTAAAAATCTGAAATTAAAATACTTAGATTTATAAAAAACAATTTCTTCTTCTTAATGGATAGATTTTTGCATTACTAATAAGAATTATTTTAACTTACTTTATAAAGCCCAAATGAATTTTTGTTTAGATTACTTAAATGTTATAAAATTTTATTTAAAATTTACAATTCTATTTATAGTTTTTAAAAATGATAAAAAGTAATCATTGTGGATATAAAAGCATTCTTTTTCAGCCAATGATAAGTTGTGACTGTATGTTACTGATTTCTCTTGACTGGTCTTCTTCCAAAAGTAATGTTTTTGAATGAAATCTGATCTAATCACATTATTCTATTAAAAACAATAAACATTAAATGAATATTTGGTGAAAACTAATCACAAATTTGTGACCAAACTATGAAAAATATATTTCATTTTCAAATCTAACAAAAGAATAAATATACTTAAAAGCACTCTCATATACATAGAACTAAAAGCTACCCATCAGTAATGTTATGAGTGAGCTTCCTCTTGCTGTCTACTTCTTTGTTTAAAAAAAAAATGTCTTTATGATACTGCCATCTTGTGAATTTTTTAAATTAATATACTAATAATATTTTAATTGTACATTTTGCTATAAATGAATGCAAAACCAGGAAAATAATACTAAAGATAGCCAAATGAGAGTGATTTAAACAGAAACACAATGGTCCCATCACATAGTTTGGAGGAGGAGGGACTATAATTATTATTTGAGAATAAGGAAAACATTTGGAAACCTGGGATTATTTAATTCATTATAAAAGCCAATGGTTAAAAACATATATTGACTAGACAACTAGAAATACATTTTTCAAAAATTATTTTAAAGTATTATAGTGAGTTAAGTTCAGAGTATTGTTTTTGACAATTATCATTAAGTTGTTGGTTGGTAATTGGGTATCTAACTATTGTTTTGATAAGCATGAAGAAAGCAAAAACTGACTAGTTTGCTGAATAATCTGCTTTTTTTTTCTATGGAGGAATATAGTCTTTGTTTTGTAGTCAAATATCAATAATAATTTTACTATAGTTAAAGGGGATTTGAACACAGACTTTTAAACTTCCTTCAGCTATCCTCTCCATCTTATACAACCAATACACATGACCACACACATGTGAATAAGATAAATGATTTCCAAACTAAGTATTTTGTGCTGAACCACCGCTCATCAGTTTACTATAGCTTTATTTAAATTATAACGTTGTGAATGTTTTAGGCTTAAAAATAAAAATATTTTATTTAACAAAACAATTAAAATCTGAAATAGAAATTTAATAATTAGATTAGAGCACAGATTAATAATAATAATGAAATGATTTAATAGGTCGGATTTTTAATAAGTTCTAGCAGTAAAAATAATATAGCTGAGCCAGAGTTTGCCGCAGTTTTCTGCACCGAACGATGAAGGACAGTGCATAAATTATTACTATTTTTACATGGTAAGAACGATATCAATCCGCGCATATATATTTCAAATCATTCTTCTGCTTTAAGGGTTAAGTTTTTATTATTACATTTTCATTTTCTACTGTCAAATTCTTTCCACTTACAACTCCGAGATCATCCATTTCAGATAAATACACCAATGATTATTAGTTAAATTCTTTTTTTTAAAAAAAAAAATACTAATAAATACAAAATATACAGACTATTAGTATAATAGAAAAAAAACAACTAAAAATACTAATATCTTTATTGCTCGCAGGTCATAAGAAGTTCGAACGCCAGAATCGAACCTGGGGCCTCCCAAGTCGGACACTATCAATTGCGCCAAATCGCACAGGATATTTTTTATAATAAAGAAGCATACATTATATATCTGTAAAAAAAAAAAAAAAACCCTAATAAGTGATGAAATTTCTTCAACTAATAACTATCAACCCCTTTATTTTGATTTATTATTTAAATAACTAGTTTAACTTTATATATAAATGTCTAAATTGCATGCTATAATAATTATATCAGGTTAATAGGTAAATGAATGGAAATCTACATTAAAATTTATCAAACATTTTTTATTATTGCTCCCCTACAACACACACTTCAGGATTTATTGACGTTATTAGTTAGACTCGATATTCATAAATGCATGTTTTTATTCCGAATTGTATTTTCGCCTGTGTGTGTGCATTGATAATGTGTCTATGCGTATTATCACTCTTTAGCACTAAGTCAATAAAAAAAAAAAATAGATAACACTAAAATACATATATGTGTAAACGTGCGTGCATATAAAAGTGAAAATATAAAATCATTATCAAGTATTTTATAAGTAAGTAATTAAAACTTCCCCCCTTTTGAATCAACTTTTAAAAATTATATAAAGCATTTGAATTATTTCGAATAGTATGAAGGTGGAGCTGGTGTAGCATTTGGTCGACCGCATAGAAAAATCTTTTTAAATTTTTGATATGTGATGTACAATAAGTTTAGGAATTCAAGATGCTGACTTTTATATTTAAAATGCCATAACATTTTAAGATAAGCAGTTATTACAACTATTATCCTTTAACTCTTCATGTGGAGCGAAAAGCTGTAACAAGTTTTCGTTCGCAGCTGGATTTTCTACCATCTGTTTATTCTCATCCTATGCCTTGACAAGTTTGTGGACTTCTTGTGCACAAACTGTGTTTTCTAAAAGTACTTTAGTAAACCATAATATTTACATTCAGCAGTAAACTGCATAATAATGTTAATATTCATAATTAACATTAATAATTATAAACACGGAAAAGTATACAAATAAAAAGATAAAACAATTTTTAATAATCCCCACAGTGATGTGACGATAGTCTTTCTAGCATTCTTCTATAAAGAATGACAAAACAGATTTGTTAAATACTGACTAGTGAGAGATTTTTTTTGCTCTAAAGCAAAGAACAGCCCAGTAAGTACTTTCCACGAAATAAGTAAATGGCCATTCATATATTTGAAAAGCAAAAAAAGTATGATTGTTTGGTAATTAAACAATTTTAAATTTTTTTATTAGATTCAAATTTCAGGTAATAGATAAGCAAGAATATATACTAATCTATTGCGTCACAAAGGGTGATTCTTAAAAGAATTACATAAGATGGCAGAAATGAGATGAAATTAATTTTCGTCATTTTAATTTATTTTTATGCAATAAATAAGAACAAGTGCCCAATTGTTAGAAATGCTAGGACTAGAAATAATATATAGCAAAAAAAAAAAAATATTTATTGAAGAAATTAAAAACAAGCTAAGAGAAACTGAATCAGAACTGTAATTAAAAAACAAAAAATTGAAGAGATTACAGAAAATCAGACACATAAACCTTACGCATGCTAATCATCAACAACAACCATAATCAATCCACTGCAGCATGAAGGTTTCTCCATGTTCAATCCATCTCCTCCAATCTTTAGTTTCTCTTCATTCCTGCACATTTTTTATTTCACCCATCCATCTTACATGTGGTCTCTTTCTGGGTCTTTTACAATCTCTTGGAATCCAGTTTAAGATTTCAATTGTCCATCTATTATCATCTCTTCTAGCAATATGTCCAGCCCAGCTACATTTCAGTCTTTTAATTTTTTCCAATAAGGTCAGTAACGCCTGTTTGTTCTCTTACCCATATATTGCATTTTCGATCTCTTCTTGTTACTCCCAACATGCATCTCTCCATACTTCTTTGAGTGCTCATATCCACATTTATATATGATTATGCAATAATATGGCATTATCTTCCGGTAAACTTGATTGGAATATTTTTGGTGGAAATAACTTAACATTAAAAAGAAATCTACCTATTTGTTTGAAAAGAAAGGTTTTTAATTAATGTGTTTTACCAGTTATTATGTATTGATACGAAACATGGACATTTAACAGAAAAGCAATACAAAGACTTCATATTACTTAACAAAATATAGAGACATGTATGTTAGAAATAACAATAAAAAACTGAAATCTAAATACATGAGTGAAAGAACAAATAAATGTTACTGACATTGTTGAAAGAATTAAGAGACTGAAGTGAATTTGGGTTGGACATATTGCTAGAAAATATAACAATTGATGGATGGTTGAAGTCTTAAACTGGATTCCAAAAGATTGTAAAAGACCTAGAAATAGAACACATATAAGATGGATGGGTAAAATAATAAACTATGTTAGGGTGATGTGGAGAAGAGAGACCTTCATTCTGTGGTGGATTGATAATAATTGAAAATGTTGATGATGATGAACTATATATATATTCCTGATGAAACAAAAAATGTTATTTAAAATCAGCTTCAGATAGTTTTTGAAGTATGACTTTGCTAGTCATTAAAATGATACTTTGTTGATTACAGAATTCTCCAGTATATATATAAACTGAAATCATGGTAAATCTTTATAACTATGCAAATAAGTTGGCCAGGGTTCAAAAATTTTTTTTTTTTTTTCCAATTTCAGGCATCAAAAACAAGAACTGACTGCTAAATGCATACTGTGTCAATGCATTAATTCCAGCTGTGAATCTTAGTTCTCACTGAATAAGGTAAAATCCAAAATGTAGTCAGTTAGTGAAATCATCATCATCATGAACCATTATCAATCCACTGCAGGATAAAAGTCTCTCCAAATTCAATCCATCTTCTCTGATCTCTAACCTCTTTTTTCCACATTGCCCCTACACACATTCTTATTTCATCCATACAACTCACAGATGGTCTCATTCTGGGTCTTTTACAATCTCTTGGAACTCAGATTAAGATTTAAATTGTCCATCTATTATTATCTTTGCTAGCAATATGTCCAGCCTAATTTCACTTCAGACTTTTAATTCTTTCAATGATGCCAGTAACATCTGTTTGTTCTTTTATCCATGTATTACATTTTTGATCTCTTCTTGTTACTCCTAACATGCATATCTCCATACTTAGAGTCTCTGTATTGCTCTTTGATTAAGTGTCCAAGTCTGAGATCCATAAATAAGAACTAGTAAAACACATTTATTAAAAAATTTTCTTTTCAAATTTTGACATATTTCTTTTTAATATTAAGTTATTTCTACCAAAAGCACTCTAACCAAGTTTAATTCTATGATTAATTCAATCCATTATGTTTCCATTTGTAATAATAATCTAACCAAGGTATTTATAGTTGTTAACTTTTTCTAACTCATTATAATAAACCTTTATTTTCTTTTTCTGAGAAAATTCATTGTACATTAGCTTTAGTCCTATTTTTTTACTTTCATCTGATAACTCTTGAAATATTTCCTGAAGCTCAGAAGCATTATTTGCAAAATCCAAATGACTTAAATAACCTCAATTTACTTTTAATCCTTTAGATTCCCATTTTAACCCACAAAATATTTTTTGTAGCACTGCTGTAAAAAGTTTTGGAGATATGGAGTCACCCTGTCTTACACCTTTCTCAATGTTAACCTTCCTAGTTTCATTATGTAATCTAAGTGCTGCTGTTGCATTACAACATATTACAACATATATCAAATGATTACTCAAACTTACAGTAAATGGCTCTAAAATAGAGTGAAAAGAAGCAGTTGAGTAAGTATATAAAAAATACATCTGATATTGCAATTGGCTTAAACAAATTTATGTAAGGTATTCGAAAATAAGTCTAAAACTGTTGATGGAAGAACTTTCTTATTATCTAGCAACTATGATTGCAATAAGAAGTTCAGAAGAGAGGTGATCATATCTTTCTTGTCATACCTGATTTTTCAGGTACAATTTATCATTATTTGTAGTTCTTTTCTAAACAGATATTTTGTTTTTGATTTTTGATTTTCTAAAAATATTGATGGAAGAACTTTTATATCATCACAAAAAGTATGATCACAATAAGATGTTCAGGGAAGAGGTAGATAATCACATCACCTTTTTTATTATACCTGATTTTTCAGGTGAAATTTGTCCTTTATTTATAATTCTTTTCCACTCAGGTAATATATTAATTCATCTGTGCATTTTATTACTGTTTCACAATGCTTTAATTACTACCCTCTTTGAGAGTTTCGATTGCCCCAGCAATCTTCTTCAGAACTTTCATTTATATCTTAGATAGTTATTACATTACTTTTTTAAGTATGAGAAAAGAGCATGTTTTTATAATACAAAAATATATCTGAGACCATACATTTTTTGAGATGGGTTGAAAGAAAATAACTTAGTTAGATAACCAATGTTAAATGAACTTTAAATAAGTCACTGCCAAGCAAATATATTTTCAAAGAGGGATAATAAAGGATCAATCATTACTGATCAGGTTTGGCATATCTTCAACTGATAAGGGTTTGAATGATTTTCCATTCTTGCTTCCCTATTCATCTATAAATATCTAGATACTATACTAGTGATTAATAGTGTAAATTATGGGCAACCTTTTTAAAAGAATAATCCTAAGTTTAATCAGATCCTAAACTAATTTTTGAGCTAAACACAACCCAGATTTATATCTTAGAAATGGCCATAGCAAGCAAGTGCAATATACCATGTCATGATGTATTTCTTACCAAAAATCTTTATCAATCCACTGCAAGATAAAAGTCTCTCCAAGTTTACTCCAACTTCTCTGATTCATAGTCTTTCTTCTTCCATATCATACCAACAATTCATTATGCATTCAAGAAAATTCAACTGATGTTTTAGTTAAGAACTATCAGGAAACTGAGATAAAAGACTATAATATTTCTTGATATTAAAGTTAGAGATAAAGAGCCAATGATTCCACCATACTGAATGATACACATTGATGACAACCCATTTGTGTTCATTCTTCCATATGAATAATCATTTAGTAATAACGGTCACAATGACAAGAATGTATGAGAGGATATTAATAATATGTCCTGCTCAAGTCATGGTAAGACTGCAAAAAAAAGGAATTAAAGAATATAGAATATTCTTTTGGTTTACAGTAAATTAATTGACCACAATAACAATGTTTATCATTTGTAGCTATGATTTTATTAGCAGTCTCTAGAAAGCTTAATCGATTATGGATAAACATATTATGATATTAACATTATTGCAATGTTAGCAATTTTATTTCTTCTGTAGTTTTAGGAAAGAATTTATAGTTGTTATTCTTGCAAATATTATAAAGAGTAAATACTTTTAAAGGTTTTTGATCTTTTGTTGAGATAGAGTTTATTATCAAAATCTGTCTTTTATCATTTTTTCAGTTCAATGTCTGACTAATTATGGTGCTTAACAACATTAACTTTAAAATTACACATTATAATTTAAATGGTGAATCTCATTTTATACTTGTTTCTCCATGGTTATTATAAGTAAATTATATATTACTACTTATAATATTGATATAAGGTTTGCTTAAAATGAGATTATACTTGTTTACTTTATTTCATTGTACATGTTTGAGAATTTTTAAAGAAGATTTCTATTTTTTTTTAATTTGCCCGTATTTATAAGTTTTTTTTGAAAAGATTTCAAAATTTTCCACATACCCAGGCATTTCCATAGTGTCTAAATATGCAGACAAGATTTTTATGGTTTTCTCTCAATTGGTGTAAATATGTAATCATTCTTGAAAGTAAAAGAATAAAATAAAATATTTTACATCAATTTATTATTAAGAAAATAATCTCAATTGTTCCCTTTTTAAATTTATTAGAATAATAAATTTTAGTCAATAAATATTATTAATTCAATAAGGTTTCACAAATGTTTTAATGCTAATAATTTCATTAGGTTTTGCAATCTGTTATTTAAAAAAAAAAAAACATTTACTGAATCCAGACATTTACTTGTCTGATGTTTCAGCGAATTGTTTTGTTTGTCTTTCTAACACGATTATCCCATTTCATCTTGACTTTATAGTAATTTACCTTTGATTTTAAACATATCACTTCATCTACCTATCTACTATAAAATGTATAATTAAGAATTTTTTTTTTTAACAGTTCATATTTTACAGAACATGATAGCATTTGTACAGAAATATAATCCTACAATATAGATAAAAAGATATACTTGAAACTTCCAGTTTATTACACATTCTTGAATCATATGAATAAGAAATTCTGAAAAGAATATTCGCCATGAACCAGCCTTTTTCAGTTGGCCCAAGTTACAATCTCTTACATATCTTTATTATTTATTCAATATTTATCAATACCAAATTATTACACTTTGATTTACAAGTATCAAACTTTCTATCCCCATAACTTTGACATTATTTGTTTCATATCTGAGCTAGACATGTATGATAATCTTTAGTCTAATAAATGATTAGTAATAATCATTAATGTATGTATCTGAAGTGGATGGTATCAAAATTATGGCTGCAAAAAGTTTAATACTTGTGGATCAACTTGTAGTAGAAAAATAGTTTAAAGTTTATATCTGGGCTAGGAATGATATGATAACCTTTAGCCTAATAAATGATCAGTAATAATCATTAATCCATTTATCTAAATTCCGATGGTGTCAAAGTTGTACCTGTAAGAAGTTTGACACTTGTAAATCAAATTATGTATATATATGTAAACCAAATAAAAATTCTTATTATAGATTATTATTTGTAATAATTATAAACTAAACTAATAACAAAAATTATAAAAATTCAGAAATACTTTCGGTTTCAGAAGTTAAAATAAATTTATTAAAAATACATATAAAGAATTATATATTTTATTTTGTATATACCTTATGATTGGCAAATAATTTAAAAAATTGGATACTTAAGAAAAAATAATATTGTGTGACACAAAGTAAAAAAATATTATAATGATTTAATGGCAGCACCTATTTTTTAAATTGTTTATAAAAAAACATATAATTTTATTCTAAATTTTAGTTCAGATAACATTAGAATTATTCATGATGAAAGAAATCATAGTAAACGAAACAACAACAACAAAAAAAAAATACAATTTTGTAAATGGAAATAGAAAATCTTCAATTGATAGGATGATAGGAAAAGCGTAAATATTAAAAGTCATAAATCTTGCAATATCATATGATCATTTTACTTTTTGCAAATTTAATACTTTTCGCAGTTGAGAATAGTTATCAATTTCTGAATTTTTATAATTGTTATTAATATTTACTGTTAATATTTAAACTATCCATCTGTCTATCTATCCTTTGATTTATCTATCTGTCTATCTACTCATCTATCTATCTGTCTATCTCTATCTATTTACCTGTCTGTCAATCTGGCTATCTATTTTTCTATCTATTATCAATTTATCTGTTTGACTGTCTGCATTTATCCATCTGTTTGTCTGTCTACCCATTCATTCATCTATCTATGTATCTATTCGTCTATTCATTCATTCATCTATCTGTCTGTCTATTTATCTATCTATCTGTCTATCTATTTATCTATCAATCTCTCTGTGTACCTGTTTGTCTGTATGTCTATCTATCTATCTGTTTATTTATCAATCTGTCTGACTCTCTATCTATCTATCTATCTATCTGTTTATTTATCTATGTCTGACTATCTGTCTATCTATCTATCCATCTATCTATCTATCTGACTTCCTGTATAACTATGTAAATAATTAATTAAACATCACAAAAATATGTAATCTATAAAAATTTTCATGGGCGATCCAATGACAATTTTTAATGAAATTTATTATCAAAGTTTAATATCAAATTGAATTTTGTGATTGAGATTATATACAAATAATATTAACATGTTTGATGGAATATCAATTATTTTCCAGGCTGTTAATGATCTTAGTTATTGATAGAATTATAGGTCTAACAGAAATCTTTTTTTTTGTTTTGTTTTTCATCATTATTGCCAATTGAAAGATCGTGAAATTTTCTATAGAGAGCATAAGATAATATATATATAATTTTGTTAATCAAATTGCGTATAAGTATGAAAACAAATTAGTATCTAGTCACTGTTATCAATACATAGAGAGAACATAACCACTACCTTCTGGGAAATCTTCAGGTAATGAGAAAATATAATGTTATGATTGTGGCCAAGTTTGAAACAGCTATGTTTGTGCTTAAACATAGCCAGATTCTGTGAACATTAACATTATTTTAGAAGTGGCAATGCCCCAATTAGATATATCAATTAATATTGATTTAAAATGACATTCTATATAGTTAATTCTTTCTAAATTATCAAAATTATATATATGTTAAAATGAAGGTTTTCACAGACTGCACATATAAATGACAAAATATCCAGGTTAATATGTGTATGATTTATAGTGCTTACCTATCAATGTTTTGTCTGGGTCATACCAGCCATAAAATGGGTAATGAATATTGGTAAAAAAAAAAAAAAAACAGTTGTGAAAGTGCCATTACTGTATAATATGATTGAAAGTTTTACTAATAGAAAACAGGTACAGAAAAATTTTAAAAATATAAAAAGTGAGGTTGGAATAAAAACAAAATAATCAGAAGTTATTCAGATTAATAAGTTTTAAAAAAGTCTACCAAATAAAAGATAGTTTGCACATGTCACATTTATTGATGTGATCTAGCTTCTTAAGAATTGCAATGGCTTCTCTGATCATCCTGGTGTTAGAGAAATCAGTATTATGACTTTTATATCCATAGTATGAAGTGAAAGTGCTAAATGATGTGTCACTAAACAGCATTAGCAAGTTCGTCTCTTCTAGCACTGCTCAAATTCACATAAGAAGCACTACAAACTCCACATGAAATTTCATAGATTCCATGGAATTCAAGAGAGATATTCTATGGAATTCAAGAGAGATTAAATTCTTAAGCTTGGATAGAACATTACCAATTTTTTGATTACTAGTATATGCTGTTTTTATATTATAGTATTTTAGAGTAAGTTTCAATATTGTTTATGTTCCATTCAAATATCAGCCTTTCAAGCCAATTATGCATGCACTTTGTGAGTGTTAATAATAAATGAATACTTTCCCTTCCAATACAAGATATAGTATTTATGCAGGAATAAAATGAATCCACTTATTCCTACAACTCAAATGCTTATATATGAGCAAATCTGAAGTACTGGCAAGGAAAATGTGAGGATAGACCACTCACAAATAGTAATTTAAAGTGAGTGGTCTATCCTCACACTTTCCTTGCCAGTACTTCAGATTTGCTCATATATAAGCATTTGAGTTGTAGGAATAAGTGGATTCATTTTATTCCTGCATAAATACTATTTCTTGTATTGGAAGGGAAAGTATTCATTTATTATTAACACTCACGCATGCACAATTGGCTTGAAAGGCTGATATTTGAATGTAATACAATTGTAGACATAGCGCTATATAAAAATAAATGTTTGTTTAAATATTGTTTATATAACTGTAGCTTACTCCACTGCATGTGTTTTACAGATTGAACACTAATTATAATGAATGCTCTCCTTTCCAAACACAAGATAAAGTCTTTTAAAAGATAGAATGGACCAATGGAGAATATTCATTATAATTAGTGTTCAATCTGTAAAACGCATGGTCAATGGACTAAGCTACAGTTGTTATTAATTTATAAAAACATTGCACTATATAAATTAAATATTCAAATATTGTTTATAGTTTTTTTTTGTAATGAATACAGATTCTAATAATTGTAGTTTTCTTCTTCTCTTTATAATAAGAAAATAAGAGATGATGAAGAAAAATCCTTTAACGATTAGAGTCTATATTTCTAATAAAAAGAAACTACAGACAGTATTGGATGTATTCTATTATGCTACAATATAAAAACAGTATATGCCATTAACCAAAAAATTGGTGATATTCTGTCCAAGACTAAGGATTCAATCCTTGAGACCTAAGAAGTTTAGAATTTTCATATAAAGTTTGTAGTACTTTTTATATAGGTATGAGAAATCATCATATCACTGCAGGAAGGAATGAACATGATAATGCCATTAAGTGGCACTAATCAACATCAACACTACTACACATTGCTATGGATTAAGGCCATAATATTGATTTTTCTAATATCAGGTCTTATTTTAACGTAACCTGCTTCCACAGATGTAAGAGCAGAGAAGTCACTGAAATTCTTAAGAGGTCAGATTTTATCAATAAATGTGGTACCACATGTAAACCATCTTCTATTTGGAAGAATTTTTTAAAAACCCATTAATCTAAATAGATTGTTTTTTTATTCTCCCTCCACTTTTTATATTCTTAAAAATTCTTTAAAACTGTATATTTTACTGGTGAAACTTTCAATCTTGTTATACATCAATAGTGTTTTTACAACTGTTTTTTAATTATAACACCCATTGCCCACTTGATAGCCAGGATGACCCAGCCAAAACATTCTTACATTAGTGCTAAAAATTATACATGGATAAACCCAGATAATGTGTGTGTGTGTGTGTAATAATGTTCAAGGCGATATGGGTTTGTAAGTAACCATTAAAAACCAGTCTGAAATGTTTACTGGTTTTTAATCATAAATATATAATCTTGTAATTGAATATCCACTTAGGAGTGCTTTCCACTATCCTCATAGTCTTTGTCAACTAACATTTTCAAAGGCTAACTTTCCCACAATTCTGTGATCTTTACAGGATTACGTATATAACTTTGAAGAAATACAGACATCAAATAAGAATATCATTATATGTAATTATATAATAGAATATTTATAAATAGTTAGGAACATTTTCGACTATCCTCGTAGTCTTTGTCAATTAACACTTTGAAAGGCTAACCTTCCCACAATTTCGTGATCTTAACGTTTGCTGCCTGCCTGTTAATTAAGTCATGTTTGTAATTGTATATTAGCATAGCTTCTTTCATTTTTCTTTTGTTATTTTTTTCAATTTGCAATATTTTAACATTGTTGTAATTGAAGTTAAAACCATAAATACTTGAATTATTATGGTCGTGAAAAATGGATGCTGAAACATTATTATCTACTTTGCAATTTTGATTTCATTTCTGAACTCTTTTAACAACAGCAAATTCTCTTTGGTTCTTTTTTCTAATATACATCTCAATTCACTTATATATCTACTACCACACCTACTACATATCCATTTATAAATGATACAATTTTTTTTTATAAATGAGGTTTTATCTTTAGAATTATTTATTAATTTGTTTAATGTAGGAGGTGTGTAAAATGCAATATCACATATACCTTTATAAGTCTTCCTTATAAAATTTATTTGATCATTCAAAATATATGGTATTGATATCCATATTTTTTTATTAGCAGGAGGATCAATATTATTATTAAAATTTTTATTCTTGTATCTCGTATTAAAATCTCTAATAACATTATATATATATGATTATAATTGTAACCGACATTTAATAATTCATTATATATATATATATATATAACTTAGTTATTTCTTTTAAAACCATTATGTTGCCTTTCTATACACTTTCTCACTGAATTGAATATGTAAACATAATAGACAACTATATATTTTAATTATATATTTATTTTCATCTAATCAACTTTCGTTCAAAATTGAACCTTATCAAGATGTTACGTTAATTCAAAATGTCACATTATTTACATATCACCTTAGCACCCCCTCTAGTGACCAATATCAACCCTAAAAATGTTTTTATACTTTCCAATTTTTATTTAATGCTTATTTTCCTCACAACTTTATTGAGTTTTGCACTAAATTCATACATTTCTCTTTATTTTCTTGTATATACATTGTCTCATACACTTTCCTTTCTTTTTAATTTCTACAGTATTTTATCACTTCAATACTTTCTTCACATTTCATAACATGATCTGCTTTTAAAAAATGGCAAAATGTTCCTGACTTAATATCTCTTTGATTTATTGGTCCATCATGCTCCTTCCCTCTTTCTATCTTACTTTTTGCTGATTGATCTATATATACCATCATACATCCCTTACACATAATTTTATAAATAGTTCTATCTAATCATTCCTATCATTTTTCATTTTTGCATTACTCAGTAACTTTTTTAATGATTTATTATTAATAATTTATTATTATTTCAAAAAAATGGATAAAGATAACAGAAGATGTATTAATAATAATTAGTGAAACATTAAATGTAAAATATAATAATGACTATTGGAATACAGCAAAAGGATCAATAATGGGATGTTTTTATAAGTGGGATTATGTCATCAAGTATGATGGATTGGATTGAGTCAGGAGTAATTAATAAATATATTGAAAATGAGGAAATTATAAAATACTAGAGATATATAGATGATGTAATAGTAGTAGGAAATAAAAGTATAATGAAACATTTAATGAACTAAATAAAAAAGTGTTTAATATTAAATTTACAATGGAAAATAATGAAGAAGGAGTAAAATATAGTAAAAAAAAAAAGAATGAAGAGATTAAGGTAAAGCATTGCATAAAGATTAAAAATGTCAGGGGTATGATACATCCAATATCTTATCGATCTTGGTGACAAAAAATGGGGAGTATTGAAAGAAATAAAACAGAAAAATTATAGGTTTAATTGAATAAAATAGATGGAAAGAAGCAAAAGCTATATATCCAGAGGGAATGTATTCAATATGGATGTAATAGTATGGTTATAAGAAATATATTGAGGAATAGGAGTGGATATAAGAAAGTTAGTAATAAAAATGAAATGGATTTCTCTTCCATATTTGAAGAAGATATATAAAATTCTGAATAAGAGGGATGAAAAAATGAATGAGAATATAGGTTTAGGCTGGAAAAATAATAAACCATTAAAAAAATTAATGAGTAATACAAAAATTAGAAATGATAGGAGTGATTAGATAGGAATAGTTTATAAAATTTATATGTAAGGGATGTATAATGGTATATATAGGTCAATTTGTGAAAAGTAAAATAGAAAGAAAAGTATAACAAAGCAATACATAGTAGAGATATTAAGTCAGGACCATTTTACCATTTTTTAGAAACAGAGTATGTTATGAAATGTGAAGAAAATATTGAAGTGCTAAAATATTGTGGAAATTATTAAAATAAGAAAATGTATGAGACAATGTACATACAAGAAAATAAAGAAACATCTAAGAATTTAATACAAGGTTTAATAAAGTTGAGAGGAAAATGGGATTAAATAAAAATTGGAAAATATAAAAACATTTTTTAGAGTTGAGGTTGATCGATTGATGGGGTGCTAAGATGATATATAAATCATGTGACATTTTGAATTAATGTAACATCTTGACAAGGTTCAATTTTGAATGAAAGTCAATTAGATGAAAATAAATATATGATTAAAATATGTAATTGTCTATTAAGCTGATTATGTTTACATATTCAATTCAGTGAGAATGTATATGTAATAGCTGTCTGGGATTTAAATTCATATAAGAACTTGGGTTTGAAGTAAAAAAGAAAATCCCTTTTACTTCAACAAAAACTCCAACAAAAGAGCTACTATAAATTAATGAGAAAACTTGTTTAGCCTCAGAAATTGACAATTAGTAGTAATTGATAGTTTCTAGCAACATCAAAAATTACAAGCTATCTCTGTTTACATGGATATGATCTCATTTCTATTCTTTATTATAATAACAAACCATAGAAATATTTAATTCAATATAAGTGAAATAATACTTAAAGCTAAATGGGATAATTAGTAACCATTAGAAACCACCAGTAACCACATAATATAGTTTATAATACCAATATTCTGATTAATGTTACCAAACAATTCTATAAAAATACAAAGCAAACTTTAAAACTACAAGATGAAACTAAACCATGGATTAGCATGCCTTATATTCTGAGATTAATGAACAAAATAAAAAAGGTACATGAGTCAACTTTCAAAGTTAGTTTTGCACACCTCCTAATCTTAATAGATTGGTCACAAGCACCAAAGACAAATTATAAAAGCAGGACACACCACAGATAGTATACAAGATCCCATGCAACAGCCCAGGATGGAATGCTAAATACTACAGAAAATATAGAGCTAATATCTCAACTAGATTAGCAAAGCACAAATACTTATAGAGGCATGCTAAAACAACTTGAAATATAAATTTGCTTTGGGGGGGGGGGAGGGTATAAAAACAATTTGGTCATAGGTATGTGTGTGGAGTGTGATGACAGAAAAAAAATCAAGAAGGTGTGCAATAATTGCTAGCCACAGAAATGTAATGAACAAAAAAAACAGTATCCTATTATCTAACAAATGGAGTATTTAAATGAACTAATTTAAATAAAAATGCATGAATAAATTACATTGCAGTCTAAATAAAGCAGCAACTATAATTAATTTAAGAGAGCTACAAGTATGGTGAACTTCACTGAAAGTGCACTTGGCTTTAGGTTATAAAGAACAAAGAAATTACTTCATTATGCAGATGAACAAATATATGCAAATTAGAATATATATATAATAAAATTTGCATATATCAGATTTTTATGGGCTACTGATACTAATGACATATTTTCTGGATTTATCCATATATGATTATTAGTTGACATTTTGATTGGGTTACACTTGCTATAAACTGAATAATGAATGTTATAATAAAAGTCTTATAGCAGCACTATAAGCATTGGTGTATGACATGATTAATGGTTCAACCAATAGAAAAAATATTAAAGAATTTTAAAATATAAAAATGGTGGTGAAATGATAGAAGATAAAAAAACCACAAAAATTCAATGGGTTTTAAATTTTCAATCTATTAATGTAAATAACAGTTGATTTTTGTATTGTTGTTCCTATCTACTATCACTCTATCCCAAATTTTTCTATTTTAAAATGTTTTGTTATTATTTTTTATTGGTTGAACTCTTAATTTTATAATACATAGATGTTTACAGCATCTTTCCAATGTTTTTTTTAATAATAACATTTATTACCTAGTTGATTTCAGGAGTAAGCCAACTAAAACATTATTACCATAGTCCTAGGAATCACATGTAAATGAATCCAGTAAAATCTAACTTAAATACACATATATTATTAAAAAACCAGTCAACACTTAGACAATCCCATTATCAATACAATAAACAATTTCAAACTGTTGTCAAGGCAACCGTCTTTTAACAATAAAGATCATTCAAATTTTATCTCTTTTTATTTTGATGCTTATTACCAAATATTCAGTCATTCATTCTATCTCATAACTATTCTTGTCTATTTATATACATTATTTACCATTTTTAAATATCTCCTGTAACTGCAACATCCTCACATATTAATTCTAAATAGTAATATGTTTTATTATAAAAAAGGAAATGTACTTCTGATTTATGATTAAAAGGATGGCATATGCCAGAAAACTATCACTGAGAATGATTAATGATTAGCACCTGGTGACAATACTCATTACTTAATTATCTATGTTTGCTTTCAAATAGAAATCATACCCATATGATTATTAGTATTTTTTATTTAAAAAATGCATAAATACTGTTACATATTATTATCTTTAAACTCTTTCAAAAGTGTAAAATAATGTAGTTAAATGATATTGTTTTAGCATATTGCATATGCTGAAGTTGGACTCAGTATGAATGAGGAACATAAACAAACAATTATGAAATCATGTGATACAGAAATAGAAAAACACTTTGTACAAATCGAGTTTTAAATTCAAAATATGCATAAATTGTTCATCTGCTTAATGACATGATTTCTTTTTTTAATAATATAAAACTGTGTGCACTTTTAGTGAAGTTCACCATAATCATAACATGATTATGGTAAACTTCACTGAAAGTGCACTAGGCTTTAGATTATAAAGAAGAAAGAAACCATTTTGTTATGTGAATGATTATCATGAATTTCTCCAAAAGTACACTCAGCTTTAGAGAAGAAAGAAACCACTTCATTATGTAGACAATTATGGTGAACTTAACTGAAAATACATTCAGCTTTAAGTTATAAAAAAGAAAGAAACCACTACATTAAGCAGATGAACAACTTAATGAAAATTTGAATTACAAATACAAAAACAAAGAGAAAAATCAATATTAAATAGAGTTCTAAGGATATGTAAAAAATATCTAACAGGAAGGTGATGACTGTTTAATAACTCAGTGAGAAGAAAATCCAAGCTCTAAGTTTGAAAGAAGTCACATTATAGTTGCCTAATAATGTAAAACAGCATGGTATCTACAATAATTTAACTGTTTAATATTTCAAAATTGACAGTTTTCAGAGATGGTGACAACTTTTATCAAAGTTCAGAGAGCAAAACCATAGTATGCATAATATCAAAACTATAATAAAACAAATATATTCAGAGGTGAATACACATCTAAATCTATTCCTACATAAAAAGACACTTTCTACACCTACATAGTGATAATAATGAACAATTGGGAGAATGGCACATAATTGAACAAAATGTTATTTAAATTTTTCAGTCACTGAAAGGTTTTAAATCTGATGATCCATAAAACCAGCCTATCCATCAAACTCCTTTCCAAAATGAAAAAAATTTGTGATCAAATTATTTTAATTTGAGCCTCCAATTTTATAACATAATCATTATTTTGAATAGACATGTCACAGCGGCAAAGAATGTTCGCAGAAGTATGCCGTAGCACTAACATTATTTCTAAACCATATTGCTATGTTTCAAGGTAATAATGCTCTAAATCACACACTTTATATAGTTTAAGATATAGAAGGATAAAGTTGTAACTCTTCGGTGGCCTTACCAAACACCTAATTTAATGATCATTAAATGTCTTGAAGCTCAGAGTTGATTTCCACCACTAACATCTCTCCGAGAATTTGAGTTTTCCCCTTCATGAACGTCTCGACATTTTTCTGAACACTGTTAAAATATTATAGTAATTTCCATAAGAAATAAACAGTTTCGGAGGCAAAAGCTAACTTCTATTACTACTAATAAAAATATCACAGTTGTTACTGTTATTTTGACATTTATTTTTTTTTGTCTCTTTCTTTCGAACGTATACGTAAATAATAAGATACTATTATTAAGCAAAAAAAAGATTTTAAATCTAAAAAGAAAAAAAACATTTTTGCTATTATTTTTTTTTAAAAAAATGTTTGTATTTTAAAACAATTCTACTAAATAAATTTTAATAATAAGATTAGTGGATCATAACAATTTTATCTTTAAAAAAAAAAGACTTTCCTTCACTTCTCGCAAATACTATTTCTCCTAATAAAAATAATAATTCAGACCTCTTTTTTTTTTTTTAATAATATATAATAACATTTTCAAAAAGTTTCCTGTCAAAAGCAAAGGGCCAGAACTCTAAATCTCATTCTCTAATCTCCCCCCCCCCCATCTAGAACATTACCTCTTTTATTTAACACGAATTCATACACATGTATTATAAAACATTAGTATAAAATTCATATTATAAGCCTAATAACAAAAGTCTCTTTTTTAGTTTAATAGGTCTTGATATAGATTAGTAAGAGCATTCTACCTGCGAAATTCTGATGCAGTTGACTGGTTGTCAAAGTAAAAGGTAACAATAATTTCCATTTGATAGAATTAATCAGAATTTATGTCATATGCTGTATGGGAATTTCCTAAATTTGCAACCCTCATATTAATTTGATAGGCAAAATTTGTTTAACTATTGGATGAAAGGAAATAGATATGGGAAGCCTTAAGAATCGTGAGTTTCATTCGTGGTTGAAGTAAGTAATTGAGTCAGATATTTTGTACATGAAAGAGCAGGAATCAACCACGAATGAAAAAGTTGCATGAAATTTTTAAAAAGAAGCTGAGATGGACATTAAGAGGAAATAAACAGAGGAGCAATATAGTAGGAAAAATAATTACTGTAGATTATTTGTCATGTGATCTGTATAGCATAACTGATGGCACTTCCTGTATAAAGAGTTTATATCTCTGTTCATGTATAGAGTAAAATAAATCATTGTTTAATTATAATTAAATATTATTTTTAAAAGATAATATTTAATTATGGTCAAAAGCGATGACTTAGGATGTATGTAAAATATTTACATTTATAACATTTTAAATTATAAGTATATATAAAACAGTAGCAAACGATCCATACAGCAGTGCCACTGAGTGCAAATCATAGTAATCAATGGATGCTAGAAAGTTTGTGCATAAAATCACTATCTAATGCCTATTCATTTAATATACTCATAGCTTCTACATCCAATATTCCCAGACTGATTTCTAGCTTGTGGTTTTTATCAGTGAAACCCCTTTAGCATCTTTTCAAAGAAAAGTAATAAAGAAGATACTACTCAATCTCTGAGGGTAGTATCAGTTTTTCTTCCTTTATTTTACCCTCTAATTAAAAACAATAAGGTACCTATTTATTGACAATTATATAAATGGTTAGCTAAAGGTTTTCTGCCTATAAATATCTAAATATTCCTTACAAATAGAGTTATTTAAAAATGCTTCCAAATTTTAAATTGATTCAAGGCACTAGTTCTGGATATGGTAAATGTTTTTACTAATCATTACATTATGAAGTGTTCCAAATTTATGCACATGGCTGTGTATATATATTAAAATTTTTTATTGACAATGAATTATAAACAAATATTAACATATACAAGAAAATAAATGTATGTTATCTACACTAATATATGGTGAAAGCACAGCATAAGATGATACAGGAAATGCAACAGGTTGTCAAGTTAGATAAAAAATGATCCATATTAAAAGAATGTAGCATTTTATGTAGGTAGATTCTTAATTTATTTATACATCTAATTTGTAATTACTTCAAAAGCTAAGCTTATTTGGGATATTAATGTCATTAAGAATCAAAGATATAATATTGTACAACTAAGATAGTTATTACATTAATAAGCTTTGTTTATAATACTTCTGGATAAGAATGTATGGTATATAAGTACATATTAAATAATTAAAAGTTATAATAATTATTATGAACAAGTTTATTCTCTTGAAGTACTGTTACTATAAATAAGTGATTTATCATCTCTATATTCACAGGATTCAATAACTTACACAAAAAGAAAATGGTCACCTCTTATTGTATTGTTTATAAAAGAATATAAACTTCAGCTAGTGAAAGAAGTGTCAAATTAATCAAGATATATAATGCATTAAAACAATCTCTCAATACAGCAGTGCCACTCAGTGCAAGCCTGAGTAATCAATGGATGCAAGATGGTTTATTCATAAAATCCCTACCTAATCCCTACTCATCCAATATTCCTAACCTAGTTTCTAGATTGTGGCTTTCATCATTGAGAAGTGTTAGATTTGAGAGTACAGCATCGAGATCTTAGAATCTAATGCAACTCTCCAACTGCCACCTTTTATCTTTTTAGTTAACTAAAAAACTATGAGCCTATGTTGAAAGCACAATAATATTTTCAATCCAAGCTCATTTACTTATATAGTCATATAGATCTGAACCCAGTTTGATATTTATACAGTTTGGTGTCTTTGATTTTTTAAAAGCCACTGTCATCATCATCTTATGAACAGGATTGGTTAGCATAGGAAATGGTGATCATGTGATGATTTAGAGATATATATATATAAGGCATATTAAGTATAAATCAACTGATATTTTAATTTACACATTTTTAAAATGGGTAGTAATGTATCTGCTCTGTAAACAAAATATCAATCAATTTAAAATCAATATCCTTTTTATATCTTGATTGATATAATACTTATTCCTCTAGCTAAAGGTGTCCTTGATAATCTTCTCTTGTGCATATATTACTGAAAGCTGTAACTAGAGGGTAGATCAATGATTTATAGTAACAACTGCTTTAAAGAAATTACTTTTGAGTGTTGCATAAAAGTTTTCATTGCTAAAAAGTAAAATTAAAAAAATTCCTGTGGTCAGCAATCAAAAAACTCTATTTAAAGGTCCTCAGCACCTGTCACAGAAATCCTCACTGTAGAAGACTGCCAACACTTTAATTAAATCGCATTAAAATTGTTGTGTTTCAAATAATATCAAGACTGCATATTAGGCATTTTATCAAGGAGTTATCCAATCATAATTGGGAAAAAGTTAGCAAAAGTTTTTATATATATATTTTTTTTTTGCTTTATAATTAACTAAGTTTTTAAAAAATATTATTGGATGGTTGGGAAAGATATAATATAATGGATCTTTATAAGTCTGGAATGTACAGAATTTTATCACACTTGCTAGGTCTTTTAAATTTTTAACAGATCTCCTCTTAATTACTACTTCATATTTTTCCAAACTAGCTATACTTTAATGTTATCAAAATCAGGGTGTGGTCAATATCTAACAAGAAAAAGAAATATAGAAATTTAATTAACCTGTTTTGTGACTATGATTGAATAACTACCTTATAAAATATCTATAGTTAATTCACATGTATAGCCTTGGTATTATTTGAAATGCAATCGTTCTCCAGAATACTATAGTCTTGACAAGATTAATGAGATTTTATTGAAACATTGGTATTCTACTTCTGTGAAAGAATCTGTGTCTGTGATAGGGATCTTTTGAAAATGTTAAGCAGATTTCACTAATTGCTGATTCTTGGAATTTATCAATACAGAGGACTGATACATGGCACATCCCAGAAACTTTTTACATTTCACATTCCATGATATGTTAGTAATGGACTGATGCTACTTCATTAGTTTAAGCATGAAGACTGCACTGGTGCAATGTATATATTTGTACAATATACACCCATCTCATCCATCCATTCACACAAACATGAATCAAAAATTTTAACAATAGATTAAATTATTTATCACATTATTAAGACTTTTAATTTTCTCCATGTATATGTAAATTAGATGTTCATTAGTTGAAGATGTATGGTTTGCTTAGAACTTTAGTTATAGTTGTATAAGACAGTTTATTTTCATTTATAAAATATACTAAATGTTATAGCATCTAAAATATCAATTCTTAATCTTTTCATCTTTTGCACCATAACTTTTCTATTGCTAAAGGTTTCTTAGAAAAATATCATGAAAGAATGGTAGTGCATGGTGATAGTACACATATGAATTATTCATCACAAACAGCCAATCACAAATGAGTATGACTGTTATACTTTTGGAAAATTAAAAAAAGGGAAAGACAAAAAAAAATGTTAATAGAGAATTTTGCATTGATTATGCAAATTATGATGACAAATATTTCCATACAAATCATGTGATGCTGTTATTTAACAATCTCTGCAATGATATTTTTTAAAGGTTTCAGCACTCAATTATGTCTAGTTCTTTATAGAATTGTTTATTCAGCCAAATTGTCCAAATAAAATAATCAATATTGCCCTCCTAATATGTTGTTTAAAAAATATTTATACTATAAACAAAATCCAATAAAATCTATATTCATAGATATATTACTTTTAATTACTTTCTAAGTCCAATCACTGAAGATGTGCACTTATGATAATTAATTCAATATTACATCCATCAAGCTGAAGAACATGCTAATCTAACAGTCATATTTTCAAAATTGTATTCTTTAAATAAAATTTTTTTAGTGATGTTATAGTAAGTTAGTCTTATATTCATGCAATTAATTTGGCAGAATAGCTGTGTTAGTACCCTAAATGATTTGGTACAGTGATAGAATGCCAGACTTTGAATGCAGCATCCAAGGATTGTGGCATAACCCTGTCACTTCCAGTGCTCACATTTTTTTTTTTATAAATGCTGAGAGTAATTATTTATTTACTGTCCTAATAGATATACCACTATAATAAAGTATCTTATAATTTAATTTGATAACTGCAGCAGGAACCCATTTACTATGTCTGTTTTCTTAATATTTATCAAAATATTTAAATGATGCCAATCCATATGATGTTTTATTGGAGTCAGTAAAAACAATCTCTACATCAATTTGTTTGATAATATATAAAATTATGTATAATATAGTAAAACCAAATACATAAAATTTGAATAAAAAAAATTATTTTGTGTAGTGATACAAGATGCTGCATTAATTTTTCCTTATTTTATAAATTGTTGAATTTTACTTGGCCATAATTTCATGCAAGATAAATAATTCTTAAGCTATCTTATGTTTTTATTTCCATTATCATTTGTAATTTTTTTTGCCTTTATTTATCACTCATCTTAGAACTCAGTTAAAAAATGAAATAACTAATAGTTAGTATAATATTTTCAATATTTATTCATATCAATAGTAATTCTACAACTATCAAAACAATTGTAATGATTATTCTCACTAAGCAAAATCCTAGAAAGACTCCTAAGCAGCAAATTCTGAATTCTACTGGTTACAGAAATCACAATATTAATTTTTGATGCTGTGTGAAATAGTAGAATGGTGGGCATCAGACTTCTAGTATAAGTCACAGCTATGTAAAATTAAAAATATTCAGCTTCGTGAGTCAACTGAATGATAGTATCTTCCTATGTGGTTAAACACAGTGGTAATGCATTTCAGATCATTTCTTCTTAAAACATGAACTTCTTTCTGACTATCAAATCATTAAATTATTTTTAATGGCATTATTATGCTCAATTTGCCAGTATAATGTCACATGCCTCCCACTAAAAGCACCAACCATTAATAATATCAAATAAAAAATATTTTATTAAGGAATAATGTTAAAATTTATGTTCCATGTTGTTTGCTGCATTTGTGAAATATAATTGTTATCTAAAAATAAACTAATAATCAGGATAAAATAGATTTCAGTACATGTTGAGATTTTGTGATACATATAATGTATGTTTCTAACTTTGTAAGCTTCATCAGTTACATTATTATCTTTGATGATAATCTACATTATTTAAAAAATCTTATTGTTAGTTTTACTAGAGGACATGTGACATTGGAGCAACCAAATAGTCAGTTGAGCTTAACATTTACAATACGAGTCATAGCTGAGTGACTAGCTATATCAAAAATAAATTTAAGCATGAGTAAGGTATACATAATAATATATCCAAAAGATGTTAAATTAATAAAAATATATCATGTTTAATTTGTGATTATTGTCAACTTTAAATATATTTTATGTATTGAAATATGGTTTTATTGCTCAAGCATTCATAAGAAGTTTAAACAAAAGTAACAGAACTGTCATGATCTATGGATCCTGAGAGCCAGAGTTTTCCACTCTATCATTGCATTAAATGGTTTATTGCTTAGAAATTCATAAGCTGTTTGAGCACCAAAGATAACATTACTAAGCCGTAATCCATGAATCTTAATCTCTAAAGTCCACTACTCTCTACCATTGCACTTATCCATACAGGGAATGGGTTATTTTTAAAAAAAAATACCATTTTGCTTTGTAAATAGGGTGAAAAAATAAAAAAAATATTTATAATCGATTTTAAAAAGTTAATATAAACTATTACAATTCGAATTACAAGTGTCAAATTTAATCCACCCACAACTTTGAAACCAATCACTCCAGATAAATACAGGTAATGATTATCACTAATCATTTACTGAACTAGAGATTGTCTCTAGCCCAGATATAAACTTTAAACTTCTGTTAAAGATATTAATATATTTGATTTTTTAATCAAACACACGTAATTGAATTACTTAAATAAATCCAAATCTTAATTTAAAATAAACAGACCGTTTTTATTTTATATTTCTTAACTATTTTAATTTATAGATGTAACACGACGGTTTGGTTCAAAAATATAAACAATGGAAGAAGGTAATACAAAAAAAGTATTTAAAAAATGTCAGAAATAATAATAAGAAAAGATAGACGAACAGTAGAGATGAGTATTTTAATATTAAATCAATTGAGTAGGGAAAATCTCAATCGGATATCAGGAGATAAGAAATATTTCGGGGGGGGGGGGCATTTTTTGAAATGGGATGATGAAATCTAGAAGTTTGCTGGATCATTATTTTTAAAACAGAACCTTATAGTGAGTCATAAACAAACGGAATGACTTACCGCCCTGTAATAGCTGTTAATACTCTGCACATGTGTGTGTGCATATGTTCATGCATTGAAAGAATATTCATTATGTAAAGAGAACTTATATACATATAAAGTGACAAAGACACACAGTTTTATATATAAAAAGAATCGTGTCCAATCAAATTTAGATCCAGTTTTGAATGGATAATTATATGAATTTATTCCCATGGTCATATGTAATGCTAACAAAAAAAGAATGAAGTAAAGCTTACCAATATAACTAGAATCTTTAAAGATGTATGCACAGACAAAATTAACATTTGTAAATATTCAATCAATTATAAATTGAAATGCCATTGAAATATCTTCATGTTTATTTTAAATATAAGTTTAAAAATCAGTCTTCCTCCATTAATATCCTGATTTAAAATATAGGCCGTCTTACACAATGGATTAAACACTAGCCTTATCCTCACCTTTTCTGTGCCCTTGTACATGTATAGGCTGGTGTATCTATGAAAATCTATGGTTCCTTTCTGTTGCATCCCATTCAATATGGGATCTTACATAGTTGGTACAGAGGGTTGATACAGAAAGATAACAAAAAAGAGAAGAGTATCTATAGGGGGGAGGGGGGAAGCAAGCAACTCTGACTAGTGTTTAAAACTGAATACGTATTTGTTTTCAACCAGCAGATGTTCAGTCCTAACCTTGCTAAGTTAAACACAAGTTGACAAAGGTTTTCGACATCTTCACTCCACTATTTCACACTGAATCACAATAAGTCCCGGTAGCAGCTTCAAAGTTGGGATCAATTATTTTAGGATTGACAAAGTTAGACAATTCACTCAGGTAGTTTAGTTTAACAAAGTAATGGTTGCAAAAAGCATTGAAGGGGCCTCAATCAAGGCTGGACAAAATGACTGTGAAACTCATCCAATACTTAGAGACTCTAGCGATCTTAAAAGAAATGGACTCCTACGAAAAAAAGGATGGTATTTAAAAAAAATAAAAATCATTAAAATATTAAAAAGAAAATCACGTTGAGTTGATCCAAGTAAACACAAGTTTAAAACGAACAATAGAAATATAACGGATTGGATTCTTGAGGGAGAAGACGAACACGGAGGAATTTTCAAAAAAAGAAATTTGTGAAACGTACTGTCATTCAAACACATCTTAGATTAATCTAAATTAAACCTTTCATTAAGTTCAATAAAATAAGAAATGCATTTGTTTTGAAATATATCTAAAATAACATCTAACGTTATTTTGAAAAAATGCAAATATCTACTAAATTAATAACCATGTTTTTTTTAAAATTTAATTATATATTTAACTACAATAATTTATATGTGTTCTTTATAAATAAATGTACATACTGCATTAATAAAACGCGCGTTTAATAATTTTCTATTTCCGCTTAATGTTGGTGTACATGTGCGCGCGTGTATATGCATAAATATATTTGCATTATTTCTTTCGGTTTGTATATGTATATATTTAACAATTTTATCAATAGAGATATAATTCTCGCGTACAAAATATTACGTAAAATATAAATTTATTATAAATTAATCCGCAAGTGCCAAATGATCTGCACCCATTGACATCATCCATTTCATATAAATACTTTAATGTTTATTATTATTTATTTATTAGGTTAGGGATTATCATAACACATTTAGCTCAGATATAATCTTTAAACTCAAGTTACAAATTAATACTGTAAATATCAAAAATGGAAGATTGAAGAATATTTAAATATGGAAATGGGAGCATACAAAGGTACACACACATATATGTCGATATATTTGTACATAAAAATGTGAACGTACATTTAAAACAATATAAACATATTGTAAGGGTGACTTATAACCGTACCCACACCAACCTTTAACTACCAGTCCAGTCAAAATTTATGTCTGACTAGAATAATAAATTTTGCCAGCATATGAAATATATGTTCTAATTTACCGCTTATCAAATTTGAATCAAGATATGCACATATATATGAGCATAATATATCAATAGTTTATTAAGTAACTTAATAATGAGTCACGTCTAAACAGATATTACATATATATATATAAAGTGAAGAAAATCCCAATTGTTAAAATAAATAAGATTAAACATTAAAAGAATTACTACAAATGACAACAGTGAGAAATATTGATTACTATCTATATTGGTATGTTTAGGTGTTGACTGGTTTCTAATGGTTAAATATATATATAACAACAATTTATGCTGAATGTGTTGTACGTCATAAATGTGAATAAAACAATGATGCGGACTAGAATAGTTTAGCCATGGTAACAATCAAGGGTTAAGCACTTTGCCAAACAATCTAGTATAACAATGAAATAATGTGTTACATAATTTCTTGAATTGATTATCGTGATATTATCTACATAACAATAGGCACATACAGCAAGCAAAGAGGAAATGAAAGATTTCATGTACAAAGAAATGGAAATGACATTGACTATAAAAGAAAATGTGATTCTAACCCCTTCTTCAAAATTATACATTTGCTATAGAAAGTTAACTTCGTTCAAACAAGAGATTTCGTAACACCATATTAAATGGAGATTTTCATTGGAATGTATTAATTTTATAAATATATTTTAGTACAAAATTGGAAGAAACTATAAGAACCTTTAATATAAATAGAATGAGCAATTTAATCTGAGCAATATGATAAATTCACAGAAAATCATTTTAAACTTCAAAAGAAAAGAAGAAAAATTAAAAGAAAAATGTCTAATCAAAGGAAAATCTGGAAGAAGTATATTTATAGCCAGCATAGAAAATGATAAAATAATTCTATTTTATTACATGTAAACTTTTTTTAAAACTGCAAACTGTAATTAATTTAAAATTCTTATATATTGAATTAATACAATGTTGTCTGGGTAAAGGAGTTGATTGTAGTCGGTAGGATCATTGATCTACTAATCACGAATGTTTAAATATCCATATTGTCTACTTCATAATGCCTAATAAAGTATTTTTCACCCAGTGGAATGTTTGTACATAGATCGAAGGAAAACAACAGATGGCTGATGCAGAGTTATCCAGAATGGACCATTCAGATGCAGTGATGAGCGTTCTATATCTGCACAAATGAAATTGTTTAACATGCATGAACTGTAATCCATGAAGGACTCTGTTGACTCACCAAATCTAATGTAATTGATTTAAGGAAATTATGCTTGTTACATGTGTAATTTTTATTTTTAAATACCTTTGTATGCATTGTCATTTTTTAAATTATTATTATTTCATTATCATCACTATGGAATGTAAAACATCCCTATTCTACATTTTGGAGAGAGTGCATGGAGAGAGAGGATTAGTTTAGTTCAATATTTTTTAAATAAAATTTAGTTTATTCTCTTCCCGAGTATTTAACTTTCATCCATTATCATTATTTGGGACTGGAGATAAGAATTTTACTTATAGAATATTAATTACACACTCTTTGACAGAACAAAGTTATATGTTATTTGTTTGTTTAATTAACTATTGTTTCCTTAGATATTTTTCAATATGAACAATTAACCTTCTGAATGAATCTACTTTTCTATTATAGTAGGAGTTACATATGACTTAGTAAAGGAGGGCGGGTCTTCATACCAATCTACCTGCAACAACTGGATTTGTACTGCAACTAATATGTATCAAATGTAAATATAATTTACCCAGTTAGATTTGAATTTGTTAAAACAATCTTATTATTTTTTTTTTTATAATATCATTTTGTATATAATGATGCCATCAACATAGATATCTATCATTGGGACACAGGTTTGGTAACTATAGATTATTAAATTATTGATATGATAGATGTTCATTATTGACATTTAAACTACATGTACATATTTTTTTTATTATTATCTATATTTGTAAATACAATTTTAAACTTACAGATTTATTTAAATTTTTTAATGTTATTATTATTTTTTTGTACAAAATATAAGTTATAAATTCTATTGAATTGATATAGACTCTTTGGTTTATTAAATCGCTTGTTGCATTCATCAATACAGCCAATGCCTTATACATACACATCACTCTTTTATAATTATATTAGAGGGATCTTAGGTTCATACAATTCTCTAATAGTAACACTTATAAGGTAATCAAATTATCAGCCTGAATAGGTACATCTCTGTTAATGATGTCAAAGATGAATTCTCCCTGAGTTTGAATACTGCAGCATAATGGAACGAAAAGAGGGAGTGAAATGTGGATGAACTGATCCAAATTGCATCTGGATTTAATAAATGAGTATTGAGCTAGTCTATTGGAGGTGGATGCAATCATAGGTTGTGCGCTTCATAGCATCATCTCCAGCATCCTATCCAAGATGCTAGGGTCAACCATAGTTAGATGTGACCCATTCTTACAACTTCATCATCCGGACCATTACAATATAATTTTTATTTATTTATTCAATTTTAAACTGCTATTTCTGTAAATATAAACCCTGTAACATCATAAGTAACATTCAACATACTCAATTTATTTCAGAAATTGTCAACAGGATAATTCTTTTATAAACAGTCTTTAAATAATAAAATACTTTTTTAAGCATGAAAATGAATTGCTAATGGCATCATTAACTATTATAAGCATATCACATTTTGCTTTTGCTGAGGTGGAAAAAGAACTTTTTTAGTCTATCCATATTTAAAAGATTTGAAACAGAAGCTATTTCATACAACCACCAAATATAATATCCAGCAACAATTACAATAACAGTGATAAGAAACATTTTTCTATGGAAATCATTACACTGAACAATTACAACAGGAGAAAGTCAATAATAAAGTGTGAAGAGGCAGTTTCACTAATATTTACAAGACATTGAACTACCCAGCTACAGTATATAGTCCAATATATAAACAACTACTATAACCCAAGGGGCAACAAAAAGGGTGCTTATCTCACCAAATAATACTGCAGGCAATGGAATTAAACTACTGTCTTATGAAAGCAATTCTACACGGCAATCTAACATGCTACCTCATCATCTACATGAGTAGGTTCAATTACAATTGTGCTACAACTGCTATTTAAAGCTTTCTTTCAAGGAATTTTAAAAAAAAATTATGTGCACTCTCACTAGTTCCCCAGTCCATTACCTCATTGGTTGCCCCGATTGAATTACTTGACTAGAAAATTATAAATTCTTTATCCTAAAAAATATAGTAATTGATAAATATTCTCCCAATACATTTTGAAATGCTATAATGAATATTACTAAAAGAAAAGAAAGCATTAGAAAATTCTAATGATGATGATAAAGGCTTATTTCCAATTATTGACAAATTAGTTCCGCTATATATAATATGAATTCTACGAGCAGCAAAAAAAGAGGCAGATTCTATTTCGTTTAAATCATAAGCGAATCTACTTTTTTAGAAAAGTATAGTTTGAATGGATATTTTTCTTTAGTTGTCGCATGGAATTATTCATGGATTGCCATGTTTATATATATTTAAATACAAGTGCAGTGTATATAATTAAGTTAGATGTAATTAAAGGCGATTTGATCCCAGACTTTCAAGCTTCCTTCTACTTTGTTCAGTATAACCGATACATATGACCACATACATATGAAAAAGAAAAATAATCTTCAATATATATATACTTCATGCTGAACAAGTATTCATCAGTTTACCCAGATCATTGCCCACACATACATATAATCAGTGCTCAGTTTATGTTAAGATAGCAAATCTACAAATTTTAATGGACGAGCTTTAATCCTCTCTATCATCATTCCATCATCAGATTTTCAATGATATGGATGGTTGATGAGTTGGAGAGTGAAGAGGATTAAAACTTGTCCATTAAAGTTTGAAGATTTGCTATCTTAATATAAACCAAGCACTGATTATATATATATCTAAGGGAGATAATGATCTGGACTCAATGATGATTGCTGATTCAGCACAAAATACATATTTTTGATATTATTTATTTTTTTCACATGTATGTGGTCATGTGTGTCAGTTATATTTGGTAGAGTGGAAGGGAGATTGAAAGTCTGGGTTCAAATCCTCTTTAATATATATATATAACAATAAATATTCATGGCTTAACTATATATAATTAAAGAACTGAGTTATGTAGTCATCAATCAACTATATTTTTTTGATGTTTACATAGGTAGTGGAAAGGCAGGTTGCTTCTATTACAATTACATATGACTTTGATTCTTTATTGAGACTTAAAAAAAAATTTGAAACCAAATTTCCAAAATCTACTACCTATATTCTTGTTTTACTACTGTTATTGCTATGTGATTATTCAAATAATAAATTAACATGGATGGACTGCTCATCAACATATATCAGCCAATTCATGAATCTACTGTCTTTTACTTCTGAATCTAAGGCCAAAATGTCTTAATCTTTCTTGTCAGATGTGTGATAGTTCTTTATTGAAACATCCAATGGTTTATTTCATGGCATCAGTAATGCATGAAAATGCATGAGAATGTTCATTATCTTTTATACAAAAATAAATAATAATCCAAAGACCATATTCCAGCAAAGACAATAGATAATGATTGATAATAAAGGTGTTAAGAATTACTAGATAAAGAATGTAGATTACCATTTAGTAATGATTTTTTATATAGTTATCCATAATTGCATGAGTTGGAAGAAAAATTGTTCAATAGGAAAAGGAATATTGTTGGGCTTTGTAAAGTTAAAAGGTGAGAAGACCATGAGAAAAATGGTCATGTATTTCTCTTGGAATACAATTGGAATATATGAGTAAAAGACAATAATAAAAATGATCATATGGTTGAAGTTTATAAGAAGATTGAGTAGTGGAAGTGATGGATCTAAGCTGAGAGTTTCCAGTACAATGTGATTTATTATGGTGCCAAATCATGCAGGGATAAATAAAAAGTGAAAAAAACAACAACACCATGGAGATTGATGATATACCAGTAAAAGTGGAAATATTAGTTACCCAAGTCAATCATAAATTCAAAATGTAGGGAATTAAGATCTGTTCCAATAAGTTTTCATTTTAAGGAAAATGCAAAAATAGGCTGCTTTTGGTCGGATAAAATAACATTTTAAAAATGTTCTTGGAATATTTTAATGCTAGATTTACAAAATGATTGAACATGAAGTGCTTAGGCTAAACTTGAATATGGGGACACAAATTAAAATGGGCATAGACACATGATACTTATGGAAAAAGAAAATCTATATATTATGATTTTTTTTAAAAATGAAATTCAAATCTGAAGGGGATAGAGGCATATCCAAAATCAAAATGCACCAGAGTATGATTATATTTTGACTAGTAGAGAATAAGTATCTCATGATTATAATGTGTTTAATAGATTCAACATGGGAAATAAATACTATAAAGACAGTATTGAGTTGATATCATTAAAACTTACAAATAATCTAAGAAATTAAAATTTGAAAATTAACATACTTCAAAGACAACTCAGGGTTGAATAAAATCAATAAAAGATGACTAATATTCTATTAAGTTTTTCCATGTAGGTAGTTACTACAAAAAAAGCATTTTGCAAATATAAATTATTAAAATAAGACAATGCATAAAATAAAATTAAAAAAATATTAGAGTATTTTAAAATGATTCATTTGGAAAAATTGTATATCTGGAATTCTGAAATGAAAATAAATAATGATAATGACATAAGAAGAAATAAACTATTAAAATCATAAAACCCTGTATACAGTTTTTTTTTATCCTGGAAAAAGTATTAATATATAAATGTATTATTTATCATATGATTACCATTTCTTATGCTTACACACCAAAATGTATAGATACTGAAGTGGGTTCAGATCTGTATGATTATTCAAGTGAATGGGCTTAGATTGGACTTATAGCCTTATAGTTAACCCAAAATGTAAAAGGTGGCTGCTACAGAGTTGCATTATATTTTAAGACCTAGGTGTGCCCTCTCAGATCTAAAGCTCCTCATTGATGAAAATCATATGCTAGAGAATAATCTGGGTATATTGGATGAGTAGGCACTAGATAGCAATTTTATTCACAAACCTTCTTGCATCCATTGATTATTATGGCTTGCATTTGGGTGGCACTATTGTATAGAGTTTGGTACTATTTTAAATGTATTATTGAGACATCTTCAGAATTAACTAAGATTTAAATAAAGACAGAGAACTAGATATGGCTGCGATGTTAATAAAATAATACATTTTTTTTAGTAAAGAGAAGAACAAGACAATGTGATATTTTGTGATTTTTATAATTTATGAAATAATAAGTGCAAAAAACATTACCATATGTTTTTAAAAACTAAATAAGAATTTGAAGTGTATATCTGAGGGTGAATCAAAAATTATCCACATTCTGATTGTAGAAATTATTTTAATTAACTTCTGGAAAAGGCATATATTCTTTTTGACTTGATATCTTTGGCTTCAATATGCTTTGTACATATGTCAACAAGATTTTGTATTCCGTTACTAAATGCTTTAGGAGTTGTGGAAGCCACAGATGTGCCAACACTTTATCTCTTCATAAGACATAAATCAGCTTTTTTATGGGACTTCTTTCATGGAATGAAATATATGCCTCATCATCAATAATGATTCTTTTCAAAAAGCTTTCACCTTTTTTAGAGTATTTTTCCAAATTTTATTTGCAGATGCCCAAATCATTCAGGGTGTTATTTCAATAACCATCACACCAAAACTTTTTGAAACCCAAAATTGTCATAGATTGTTGCATGAGCAGAGACATGGCTGATTTGCAAATGATTTGCCACATAATCCTCTGATACTTGTCCATCTAAAAGAATCAGTTTACATGCATGCTCAATGTTGTCATCAGTCATAAACATGGATAAAATCTGGTTTCTTATTCATGATTGGCAGTTGAGTGATATTCTTTAAACTTCTGTATTCATTTATGCACTTTTAATTTATGACAAACTGTACAAAAGTTTTCAATAAATATCAACATCAGATACACCCTCAGACCACACACACACACACACAACAAATCATTGTTTCTATTCTTTTTTTTACAGATATCATTAATGAGGGAGCTATTGTTTTTCAGATAACAGTCACATCTGAAATGATGTAACATGTTCAAACTGCATATGAGTAATTGGGAAAACAGCAACTTTATGCAGAAAGCATTGATAAGATAGTGCAATGAATAAAAGTTTTAATACAAACAGGAGTGTGGATTTTTGATTCACCCTAATACAAAAAAAAAATACATTGTAAAGTATCAAAGAAAAAAATAAAAGGGAAAAAAGTCTTGTAAATATAAAACAACATTTTGGTATTGGAAGCATTGTTGTTTTGGCAATAAACAGAAAAGATATCACTATTACTAAAAAAGTATATAAAACATCTCAAAGGACATAAAAGAATTCTATAAAAAATCATGTAATAATAAAGAAAAAAATAAGGAAACAAAATAACTTTCTACAATTATGACAATAACTTTTGAAATGTGCAACTAAAACTATAAAAAAATGAAAACATTCATGAAAATAGTAAAATATTATAGACATTTTACATGCAAGTAACAAAAAAAAAGAGAAATTGTCAATCAAATATATAAACAATAATAGAAATTATAAGCATATCACTTTTATATTATTAACATCATTATAGCCCATAAGTAGGAAACTTTGGGCTCATACTAATCAAAAGAACAAACTGGATTTTATAATAGTAATACCATAATAGATCATATCTAACATTGGTATGTTATTTAATGGATCAGTAAATAAGAACTGGTATTCTACATTGCAGATTTAGAAAAGGCATTTAATTCTGTAAACATTTATGCAATAATTAAAGGTTTGGAACAGCTTAAATAGGCCTGAGATGTCAAATTTTGATTAATATTTATCCAAAAACAAAAACAGGAATTAAATTACAGAGTGATGCTATGAAGATTAAAATTGATAATGGAGTGAGGCAAAGCAATTCTATATCTCCAAAACATTTTATAGCAGGCTTATGTAAAGTAACTTTGTGGAATAAAATAAAAAGCTAAAGAAATGGATATTAATTAAGTCATCTAAATTTTGCTGATGATGCAATTATTTTTAGAAATATTATTTTAGAACTTCATGAAATATAAAACTATCATATATAATAAATTAAAGGCAATATTATCATTGTATACTAGAGAAATTGTTGAAAATACAAGTTTACATTTAATATTTTTAAGATCTTTTCCAAATACTAGATTATTGCCATTAATTTATTATATTTTAGTGATGGAATTATCATATATGTTTAAAAATTAACAGGTAAGAAATCAAAAGTAGGGCTAAAGATGAATGCTAAAAAGATTAAAATGATAGTTTTCTTTCCATTTTTTGAAGCAAAAATAAACATAAATGTGTGGAATTAATCATAGAATTAAAATGGATGGAGTGCTTTGGGTAGAAATAATTTAATATTAAAAGGAAAACTTTTTTTCTAATTATTTCCTTCCACCCTTCTTCAAAAGACCTAGTGGCAGTTTCAGTTATATTTGCAAATTTTATTTTTTACAATTTTAAAACCTTTATTCTAATTCATATTTTGATAATCTTCATATTATTTATTACAAATGTAAGTTTACAAGTAAAAAACATTCTAAAAGTAAATATTTGAAATTTACAAAATAGAAAAATAAAATAATAATGTGAAATATATAATAAGAATAATGAATCTTTTCATATAGGATGGTTGTCTTTGATGATTTATAAAAATATTGAACAAATTATTTATTTGAATTATAATGTGAATAAATAAATGCAAAAATGTATTCCAGATAAACTTATCTCGAATACATCTTTGTATATATTTATCCACATTATGTTTCCTCAAGATACTGCGTACCAAAATTTTCAATGTTACATTTATTTGAATTATATTTTTAAAATCAAAATGATTTTTTGTATAGACATCAAATTTCAATAAAATTCTATTTTAAAATTTAAAATTACATTCATTATTAATAAAATTTTGCAAAAAATATCTGCACTGATGTTTATGAAAGCATTTCTTTTTCAGTGAATCAATATCAATTTCTGTTTATCATAGTTACAGTTTTATTTCATTTATCTTCTTAACAGCAATCATTTTGAAATAAAATGTAATTGTAATACTGTATTTTTGTTTAAAATAAATACTTTAGAAATATGTTGCATAAATAAATAAATACATGTAAATAAATTACTGCTGATTACAATTTTTCTTTTTAAAGGAACTAAACAACAAAGCTCAATCTGAAATCCTGAGATCAAAGCATCAACCAATAAGTGGCATTGTTAATTTCTTTCTAAAATGATATAACCAATCAGTGGCATTATCGGCTCTTTTGAATTTTGAAATCTGTATATCTGTACAATAATGATACCTTAAAAGATTTTTTAAAACTAATAATGTGAGGTAGGAGACTTATGCTGTAAACACTCACAAAATAGCAAAGTAAAGCCAAAAGCAGTAGTACTATCTTCAGAATGTACTGAAGACACATTGCTGGTCAATAGATTGTTGAAAAAGTTTTAATAATATGTTTTTCTAGTGATTAAATATATGCTTGAGATTTAAATGCTTAATAAAAAAAAGCAATACAGAGACTTCTAATCAAACAGGGAAATATAAAGAAATATATATTGGAAAAGAAAGATGGAGAGGTTAATAGAATAATAGATGAAATTAAAGAGAAAGAAGGATTTCATCTTTTTAACATATGCACCTTATTGATTTTATAATAACTCAATGCTATCCTGTTGAGTACAGAGGAGACTCTCAAACCCAAACACAAGATAGTGTTTTTATAAAGGTAAGGGCAGCTCTTATCTTTATAAAGTCTCTGTCTTGTGTTTGGATTTGAGAGTTTCCTCTATACTTAACATAACAGCATTGAGTTATTATAAAATCAGTAGGTGAAATACTTTCTCTTTAATTTCACACATCTAATAAATAAATCTGAAAATAAAATAATAGATAGATTATTGTTCAGGAGTTTATAAAAAGTTTAAGTTCCAGAAATGAAAAAAGGGGACATGGTTAATGCAACTTGAACTCCACAGTCTGCTCATCTACAGCTGCACCACACAATTCAGGAAAGGATGGGTTTAAAACAAAATACATCGGTGAGAAAATAAACAAATATCATTTGCATTGTTGAAAAAATTAAGAGAGTAAAATGCAGCTGTGCTGAACATATTAAACTGAAGTCTTAAAATTAATACCAAAGATGTGTGAGATTTTAAAAAAACGTTTGCTGGAATAATTCAGAGAAGCTACGATTAACGAAACTAGTTTAACTTGGAGAGACCTTCATTCAGCTATGTGATTTCAAAAAATCAACAATAAACATTTAAAAATAAGATGCAGACCCTTCTCATGGACCTCAGAGTCCATATAATTATAAAACAAAAAATAAATAAGTAAGCTTCGTTCAAGTAGTAAAGATAGTTAAGCGTAAATACGCATGTCTGACTTTCCCTCGCTATAACGAATACCACAAACATGAAAAGGAAAATGGATGAGTTTTTTTTTTTTTTTCAGGGCATTAAATCCACTTATTAAATTTTATAGATGATTTTCTTATCCTTTGATATCTTCTTCTATGATTAAATTATCGAATGAATATAATAAATTTCATGTTTTCTAACGCTAAAAAGTATTTACGATATGCCACCAATTATCACCAAATGTGTGTGCGTATTATACAGTATGCATACACAAACATACACATAAGCAAACACATACACATATCTCCAAATATGACAAAAAGTTACCATTTCTAAATACTATATATTCATTGACAGTTTAAGTCATTAATCTGATAACTATTTGTATTCTTATAACTATTACAATAATTATATTGTTGTAATACAAGAAAAAAAAATTAAACTTCACCTGTACAAAACATTAAAGTTATCACTTTTCACCTGAAGCAATCTTTCCAGGTATGATCAACTTAAATAATAAGAGGGTAGGCGACCACTCTGTAATATGATACTTATAAGTTTTAGAAAGTGAATTGTCAACTCTTTGTAGCTAGGCTTAAAAGAAATTCCTTGTTACTTTGCAAGGTACTCGAGAGACGTGTTTTGACAGAGGTATGAAAAGAATTTGAAGATATCAACTCTATTAAAGTTTTTTTTTTTTTTAATTCTGTTAATTTTATGTCGAAATAATTTTATGGATCATTTCCATTCTTCAAAATAATAAAGGAGTATGTAGTAAAATCTATTAGATTACATCTATACCATCTGAATGACTTTTTATACAACCACTCATCTGTATATATATACATCACTTTGTCTATTCTTACATCCATTCATTTATACTTATATATCTATCAGACTATTATTCATCCATATATCCATTCATCTATTATATATATATATGTTAGTTTCTTTACCTATTCATACATTTTTTCATTTATATCTATTTAAATCTGTCACTGTTTGTTGTTGCTCTCTTTATATAGTTGTTCTCTTTATATATATACATTAACTGTGAGTTTTAATTACTCAATAAAATTTATCAATTAAGAAAAAAAAAATTAATTGAAAAAAGCAAAACGTTCTAAAATAGCTTTTAATAATTGTAGATGTATATATTAATGATGTAAGAGATTGTGATGCAGCTTCAAAATTGATATATTAGAATAGATTGTGTTAAAAGAGTGACATAAATGGCAAACTATTGATGATGATGACCAAATGTCATCAGCAATATAAAATGGCAAGCTATAAATGATGATGATCATCATCAGCAACACGAAATGGCAAATTATCATTGATTATGATCAAGCATCATCAGTGCCCAAGATGAAACATATAACAAACTATCATTGATGAAGATCAAGTGTCATCACATGACTGATGTTGATTAAGTGTCATCAGTAACACAAAATGGCAAATTATTATTATTATGATAATCATCACAGTGACATACATGTCATAAAATGGCAAACTATCTTTGATGATGATAAAGTATTATCAGCAATACAAAATGGCAAAACTATTGTTAATGATAAACAAGTGTCATCATTTGTTTGTAAATTTCTATTGTTTCATTACTCTATCCATCTTTAAGCATATATAAATTTTCATTATCACAGCCCTCATGTTTAAATAAACGAATAGAATATCATCTGTCTGTTGTCAAGACTATCCTACAATTAAGTAGTAAATGTAATATTGCTTTGATAACAGATTGTTGATATTCTTTTGAGTTATTTAATAATGAGGCTGTGCAAATATGAATTATATACAATGACCACTTATCTGTTGGTACTTAACTTTAATATGTATTTATTAATTAATTAAGTACCACCAAAATAATTAACATATGAATGTTATTTGTTTATGCCATCTATAGAAATTTGTAGAAAGTTATAGTCTACTATGGAATATACAAATAAGCAATTAAATAATAATTATGGTGAGACAAAATAAGCATAAATTTATTAATCTGCTAATCCAGGTTTTTGAGATGGAGTGTCTTGTCAAAGCACAACTGAGGGGAAGTTAGCAACATGTATCAACATTTCCACCTGCATATGGAGATAATTAAATTGGGCATTGATTTTAATAAATTTGCACATTTTATGAAAAATCAACTTTTTTTTTTTGCAGATTTTCAATCACATCTGATGTCATCAACTGGTCTTCCAAGAAGCTTATATATGTCATTAGACTAGTTACTATGTTTGATGTGATCTTATCTGGTCTCCTGAAGAGCTGATGATAATAGGTTTTATTGGCAACAGAATATAAATGTTGTTCATTAAATTTTCACTTTTGTGCTGTGATTTGCATTTAAAAATGTGTTAGCTATTGGAAATTGTGATTTAATAGATATATAATTTAGAATATTTTTTAAGTTTTTAAACTTAAGAATTAATATTTTACTGGACTTTTTTCCATGATTTATTAACTATATAGAATATTATTCCAGAGACCTTCAGTCAGAAAAATCCAGAAAAAAAATGTATTTTTTTTTTTTAAAGTTTTATTTTTGTATAGCATTTCACTATTTTTTATTTTATTTATAAATTTATATAATTTTAAAATACTGATTTTTTAAAATCAAAAAATCAAAAGTAATTAGGTCAGTATGATTGAATAATGGCAAAGTCAAAGAATTTTAACACTACTTTATTCTCTTTGATTGATATATTCTTTCATAATCCATCTCAAGATCTTTGCTAGATTATTTTGAGATAAATTTTGGAATAACTAAAAACTTGTTTTTATTTTTAGCAAAATTTATTAAGATTCATAATTATTTTTAGAGAATAATTGTATAATAATTATTAAAAATTCAAAAGTATATATTATTACACTGTTTTTATATGTATATGTTTTATTTTTAAAAATAGAAGATAATAACTTATATTATAATAAAAACATAAACCATAGCATTCTGATCACTCTGCTTTATAAAAATGATAACTAATATGTCATTGCTTGTAGTGTATTAGGACAATTTGAGATAGTCTAAATATTTAAAAACATCAAATATAAATTTTTAATATATAGTTTATGGCTAATATGGAGTGAAATTCTCTTCAATTCTAATTGTACAGATCCTCTAAAGATTCTAATTAGGAAATTCAGAACTACATTGGATCTAATTGACATTTAAAGACAAGGTTTGATAATATATATATATATATAAAATTGGACTTTTCTTCTACTTTCTTTATTGGATAGTGAACACTTGGAAGAATTTGCCTAGGGAACTTTAATTTGCCAATTGATTTGATCACATAATGCTAAACTATTTTTTTCCTTCTTTGTCTAGGTTAATAAAGTTTGTTTTTGATAAAAATATATTTATAAATTTTTAGAATTTTTCCAAATGCAAATATATATTAGTACCAAATCAAGTTCAATTCATTAAATTCTGATATAGAATAATGATTTAATACTAAAATCAAAAATTGAAAGTTTATAAAGAATCTCACCAGGGGAAAAATAAATCTGTTGCAATGCTGAAAAGTGAAGAATTTGCACTTATGATATAACTTCCCTTGCAAAGAATTATAGACATTAATTAGAAATTTTTTATGGGATATGTTTAAATATTAACATTTACATTAGATTTCTCCCATGTGTTTCTATAAACATTTAGCTAAGATGATATTTAAGCAAAGACTAATTACAAATAGACATTACAAACAATAGTGTGAAGGACTATAAACAGTGAATCCACTTTTAGCCTCAACCCAAGGTTTTATAAAAGACATAAAAGAGAGATCAACATCTAATATGTGTGAAAGTTGGAAATATCACACTTTCTCCAAAATACTCACAATTAAATAATTTCTTTTCCCCCACATAAAATATTAATATCTGTTATATGGCTCTTATAAAACTTGTTAAGTCAAAAGAGATTTTACTTTTGACTTATAACTATTCAGACCAATATGATTACTAATTGGCATGTTTTCAGTTTGGGATACTCTTTGTAATTGTTCTTTGCTTAAATAACATCATATCTGAAATTATTCATACAAATATGTAGAAGAAATCTAATTTAAATATTAATATTTAAATATAAAAGCCAGTAAAAATCTCTTATTAATAACTCTTTTCAGAAGAATCTAATTTAATTGTAAGACTATTTTGGATTCTCTTTACAAAATGTGTGTTAATATCTCTGAATCAATGCAGGTATTATCTAGCAACAAACATTAGCTATTCACATCCAAAAATTTAAGGTGTCTGAATCTTGAGTTACAACATAAATTGGAATGGTGTGTTTTGATCTTTGTCAATCAGATTCATTCTTCTTTCTCCCAACATGCAATTTTGAAAACCACTTGAAAACATTCTTGCTAATTATTCTTTACTGTGATAAAGAGTTTGAATCATTTCAGATGTTTTACTAACAGTTTTGCCTAATTTCAAACAAAATAGCTCAAATGTTACATTGTAGTATATGATAGAAAAACATTAACATTTCATGTTGCAACTGGTGATCCAAATGTCTTAAAAATTTTTATGGCCAATAGCTAAACTACATTGAATCACAGAGGGTGCTTCAGGAAGTTTGGAGAGAGAATCAAACACCTTTTTACTAAGAGTATGTAAAATATTAACAACTGTTCTATGGACCTTATAAAAACTTTAATAGTAGACTAAAAGCAGTTTCACTTTTGAATTATTGTATTTCAGACAAGTTAATATCATTAGCTGTTATGTTTCAACTTACAATATCTCTTTTTAAATTATTCTTTGTTTAAATTAAATCAGAGCAGAATAACATTTATAAAACAAGGAGGAAAAAATCCAGAGGAAAAAATCCATTGCATTTCCCAATGATCATGTCCTTGATTTATGTTCTATGCATATGCTTAGTATCATGATCATTGATAGTAGTTTATTTGTGATTCCCCATTCATGCTTTTCTGAGTTAATACAGTTGCTGTTTGAAAGCAGCTGTGTAAAATTGTCATATCTGATCATAGTTTAATTTTAAAGGTTTTTTTTTTTATTACCCATACTAATTTGAAGGAAATATTTTTAACATCTTCTGCTAATATTGCACTCCCCAACAATCATGGTAGCTGGACATATTTTAATTTTGAATTTTTTTTTATTACCCATACTCACTGATGATGTAAAGGTGGTCTACATATGATGCAGAATTCAAAAGAAAAGTTATATTAGTTATTATTTAAGTAAATAAAAATGTTTCTTATTGTTTAATACCATACCTATTATAAACTCATTTTTAAATTTTTGTCCAAGCTTAAAATCCTACTGCTTTTTAAAGTCAGGGTTGGCCTATATTTAAAGTAATATGGTATATAACAATGAAAACAAATAATATATATTTATAATTATATAAAAGTCTTTTTCAGCACATAATTTTATAACCTTGTCAATGTTAAATGTTATCTCTTTTAACCTTCAATATATTGCACACGTAGTGACATCTATTGCTTTATAATAAAAACAACAATAATAAAATAAAATAATAAATAAATAGATAAAGTAAAATAAGGAATGAATAAAAATATTTAAAATATGTATATAAGAACAAACTAAAAAACAAAACTACAGAATTATGATATAACAATTCTAATTATAAAAAATGCAATAAAGATGGCCATAAATTAATTATATAAAATAACAATTATACACTATGGATAAAAATATACTTTATACTATTTTATATATACTATCTTATTATATAATTTTTCATTCATTTTTGATTGACCAGTCATTAATTAAATTTATTGAAGTTGTATATATATTCATACAATTATCTTTGTTGTGCTTAATATAATTTGTTTCATATATATGTTTCTTTTTTGGATCTTTAATATAACTTAAAAAGTTAATATTTTTATAGATTCTATTTTATGTCTGTGTTTTAGGTGGAGAATGTATAAAGCATATTTATCAACTCTTTTATCACTGCACTGTTATACTCATTTATCTGTTTTCCTAAATAATCATATTGTAATTGTCACAATTAATTTTATGCATAATTTCTACATTTTATATCATCTTTTATTTTATAATTACATATTACCTTTTTTAAAAAAATTTGTATTTGATCACCCAATATTTATATCTTTATCAATATAATTTTTTTTTATTAATGTATTATAAATTTTAAGATAATATAAAAGCTTGATTCATTTTTTATTAGAATTATTGTTATTATTACAATTAAAATCACTTTTTATAGAAATATTATTACTTCATATAAACTTTTTTACAAAAGTATATTTTTAGCATTATATTCATAATTTTTGTATATTTTAATAAACTGTTTCTTTTGTAAATTACCTATATTTTTAACTGTATTTAGCATTTGCAAGGAAATCAAGTTGTATATCATGTGACTTAATTTATTTAATAAGCTTGTACTACAAATGTTATATAATGAGCATGCTAATAGCTCTTAAAAAGCTTTTCTGAATATTCCTATCCTCAGACCAGTTTCTAGCTCTGGCTGTCATTAGGGAGGCACTAGGACATTCAGGTATTAGCCAGAGCTAGAAACCAGTTTGAGGATAGGGATAATCAAAAAAGCTTCTTAAAAGCTGTTAGCATACTCATTATAAAACATTTGTAGTACGAGCTTATTAAATTAAGTCACATGATATATGACTTGATTTCCTTGCAATTATTCTTTTGCTCTTGAGGGTTTGGTGATTCTATATTGCTAAAGCTATTAATATATGGTACATCTGAATTTAGTTTAGTCCAATATGGCTATTTAAGTTAGATAACAGGATTTAAAGACATATGGATGTCTGAAATTTTCAAATTTTCTATTTAATAGGTAACTATTAAATAAATGCTGGGACTTGACCTGGTATTTTTAAATCTAATACTGAATATCCTAGCACCTCACTGATGACAGCCAGAGCTAGAAACTCTGAGGATAGGGATATTCAGAAAAGCTTGTTAAGAGCTATTGGCACACTCATTATATAATAATAGTATTAAACATTTTTATATTTAAAATGTTTAATAATTGCTATCTTTTATGTCTATGATTGTTATAAATCTGTATATTATTTTCCTTAATTTATTTTCTTTAATAAAATGTTTAAATATAATTTTATCATTATTTATATGAATTTCATATTTAAATATTTAATTTTATTTTAAAATTTTACTTTTATAAATTTAATATTATATGCCATTATTACATTCATTACAAATATAGTTCATAGCTTTTTTTCATTAACAATTATAAAAATATCATTTACCTATCTAGAATAATGTATTATTTTGTGATTTATTTTTCTTTTATTAATTAGTTCTTTTTAATTCATTTATAAATATTAATGACATTAACCCATTAATTTCACAATTCATAATCCATCTTTTATGTATATTCCAAAATTCATTATTGTATTCAAAATGTACACTATTATGTATTAATGCTAAATTTTCTTGTATAACATTTATTACATTTATATTATTTATATGTTAATGTAAGTTTTGTATTAGTATATGTATATTTTTAACTTGTGGAATACTTGGTTATATATTTTCTATATCCATTATAAAAAATATTTTGATTTCTATTCAATGTTATATTGTTTAATTTATTTATAATACTATTGGGTTTTTTAATACAAAATTCTCCATATCCTAGGTCCTAGGATATCTGCAAACCATTTATTTAAATATTTACAGAATTACTGTAAAATAAAACCATTAAAATTAAAAGATAATATTATTGAATTATTATCTTTATGAATTTTAATCATAGTAAAAATATATAAATTTTTATAATATTTATATTGATTTATATTTATGATTTTATAGACTTTAATTTTATTAAGCAATTTTATATATTTCATTTTTATTATAATAGAAGGGCCCATTGTTAATTTATTTTATTCTTTTTGTAATTCTATATTCTATTGTATTTATATAATTTTTAGAATACATAATTACAAATCTGTTGCCTTTACCTTTTTTACATATTGTATTTTTTTTTTCAATATTACAGATATTCCTAATATCTTTAATATCTATATGTATAATTTTTATTAGAAATTTTCTTTTCACATAAATGTTTATTTAACTGAACAAGAAAGGAACTGAAGCTGTCAAGCATTGGTGGTCGAGTGGTCAGCACATCTGCCTTACAAGCAGTAGTCCTGGGTTCACTTCCCGGCCGATGCTTTGACACATGGGAAAAAAAGAGGAAAAAAAATAACTGAAGCTTCCGATGAGTTATATCATGCCTGCAACCCTTTCACAACCATCCATCAACCCAAAAGTCAGACCAATTTCTCAGACCATAAATACTGAAGCTTTCAATGAGTTTTATCATGCTTGCAACCCTATCACAACCATCCATCAACCCAGAAGTCAGACCAATTTCTCATACCATAAATACTGAAAACTTCCAATATCATGCTTGCAACCTTATCACAACCATCCATCAACCCAGAAGTCAGACCAATTTCTCATACCATAAATACTGAAAACTTCCAATATCATGCTTGCAACCTTATCACAACCATCCATCAACCCAGAAGTCAGACCAATTTCTCATACCATAAATACTGGAAGCTTCCAATTAGTTTTATCATGCTTGCAACACTATCACAACCATCCATCAACCCAAAAGTCAGACCAATTTCTCAGACCATAAATACTGGAAGCTTCCAATGAGTTATATCATGCTTGCAACCCTATCACTATGATCCATCAACCCAAAAGTCAGACCAATTTCTCAGACCATAAATACTGAAAAATTCCAATGAGTTATATCATGCATGCAACCCTATCACAACCATCCATCAACCCAGAAGTCAGACCAATTTCTCATATCATAAATACTGAAAACTTCCAATATCATGCCTGCAACCTATCACAACCATCCATCAACCCAAAAGTCAGACCAATTTCTCAGACCATAAATACTGGAAGCTTCCAATGAGTTATATCATGCATGCAACCCTATCACAACCATCCATCAACCCAGAAGTCAGACCAATTTCTCATACCGTAAATACTGAAAACTTCCAATATCATGCCTGCAACCCTATCACAACCATCCATCAACCCAAAAGTCAGACCAATTTGTCAGACCATAAATACTGAAGCTTCCAATGAGTTTTATCATGCTTGCAACCCTATCACAACCATCCATCAACCCAAAAGTCAGACCAATTTGTCAGACCATAAATACTGAAGCTTCCAATGAGTTTCATCATGCTTGCAACCCTATCACAACCATCCATCAACCCAAAAGTCAGACCAATTTCTCATACCATAATTACTGAAAACTTCCAATATCATGCCTGCAACCCTATCACAACCATCCATCAACCCAAAAGTCAGACCAATTTTTCAGACCATAAATACTGGAAGCTTCCAATAAGTTATATCATGCTTGCAACCCTATCACAACCATCCATCAACCCAGAAGTCAGACCAATTTCTCATACCATAAATACTGAAAACTTCCAATATCATGCCTGCAACCCTATCACAACCATCCATTAACCCAAACGTCAGACAAATTTCTCAGACCATAAATACTGGAAGCTTCCAATGAGTTTTATCATGCTTTCAACCCTATCACAACCATTCATCAATCCAGAAGTCAGACCAATTTCTCATACCATAAATACATTACAAACATACACTTTGTCAAGCAATTCATTTAGCAATATGTCACAATTCAACTTCATATACACATTATTTCTAAAGAAACCACAAACATATTTATATATATTAATAATATTTTTTGTTATTAAATACATTTCCATCACACATTACTGAAACATATGATCAAAGTCATGTGAAAAAGATAAATGATCACCAAGATGTGCATTTCATGCTAAACCATCACTCATCAGTTGGCCCAGATAGCAATCTCTTACATATATCTTCATCATTTATTCAGTATATATATACAGATATCAAATTACTAAGGTTTAATTAATAGGTTTCAAATTTTCTGTAGTACATCATTGCATTTTAAGGAAAAAATATTAATAATTGTTAGTAATCATTTTTCAAACTAGACACTATCCATAACATAAATATATACATTTTTCATGCCTTATTTTAGCAAACATTTTTTATCTACTAAAATATTAGCTAATTCTATAATCTATAATAATCTTCTTGTTAATATCATCATCATTTTATGTATTACATTTTATTTATTATACATCAATAGATGTCACTATTTATGCAATATATTACTTATAATAAACCTCAACCTATACACTTTAATGCAAATTTTTTTTATATAATTCCTTTAATTTCCTAAGTTTTGACTGTCCTGCAGTCTTCATCAGAGCTACAAAATTTAAACATATAATTATATAATCATTATTATATATGTTTAAATGTAGTAGCTCTGATGAAGACTGCAGGATAGTCAAAATTGTTAGGAAATTAAATGAATTATATAAAAAAATTGCATTAAAGTGTATATGTGAATGTTGATTATAAATAATATATATGAAGGAATGCAAAAAAAGTAATGGAGAAGATATAAGAATAATATTTATGCAATAGTATTATTAAAGATTAAAACAGATAACATTTAGTATTGAAAAGGTATAAAATTACATATTGAACGACTTTTTTATATAAACATATATTTTTTGTAAGAAAATATTCTGGTAATTTATTCTCATGCTGCATTTATTAATATAGAGGGTTGTCTAAAATACTTTGGTTAGAAAGAATAAATATTTAAATCAAATTCTCTACAAAAAAAAGAAAGAAAATCTTGCAAGATTCATCAAGATTGATGCAATATTTATTGAGTTATAAAGTAGCAAATAAACAAATAAAACAACAATTGTTCACATTTATATATTGATATAGTTGAAACAGTTTATTTTATGAGCATCTCAATATGAAATTTATATTTTTACAACTGCTTCAACTTTTATTACATTATTCTGAGATAACATGCTGAATAAAATTAACACTGATGAACTTCTTCATTGAGATATCTATACTAATCTTATTAAAGTCAACAAAATCCACTTTTAAAAATAAATCTTATTGACTTTTCAACTATATACTTATGTAGAATTATCCAGAACAATGACACAGAATAATCTTTTTGAAAAAAAAAAAACTGATATTAATTTCAAAGGTTAGAGATTTTTCACCTATTTTTAAATCTCTATAAGAAATAATTACATGTAGTATATGTAATAATAAATAATATAGTGGAGCCATGAACTGCATTATATTTTGTTCCAAGTCCCCCCTTGCATTCAAATATATACAGCATATAATAGCTTACATTTTGTTGATAAATATTGATTAAAATAGAAAATACATTGTTTATTGAACTGCAAGTGTACAGTATAAACAATTTTTTTAAAAAATAATATATTTAATAATAATAAATTGAGGCTACACATTTACTCATGCTTTGAGTGAACAATAAAAATAAGAAAAAAAAAATAACTACAGTATTTTTATTTTTAAAATAAAGTTAAATAGCAAAATGTCTGCCTTTTTAATGCACTCTGGGTAATTTTCTTTTCAATAACTTTTGTTTCCATTTTTAGGAATGTACTAGAGTAGCCTCTTTGTCAAGAAATTACAATCTCTCTAATTATTTTAATGTTTTTAAATAAGTATGTTCTAAAATTTTGTAAAACTTTTAGCAATTAATCTTAGAAAATATTTTATTATGGGGAAAGGATAATAAAAAAGGAATAAAATATATATGCTTTCAACATAAACTGAAGAAATTTTATTAATATATATATATATAACCATTAAAACCAGCCAACACTTAGATAATCCCAATATAACAATGACAAATTGTTGTCAATATATATAATCATGTATGACATTCCAAGATGGAAAAATGGCTACTGATTTGTTACAAAATTTACAAATTTTACTTTTTAAAAAAATATGATCTGATACAGCTTTCAGAAAAAAGAAAAATGGTTGCTTAATATTGTGAAGTTTGTAAATTTTAATGTTTTTGTAAATACTTACTTACATTTTTCTTTGGATTGCTTATAATTGATAGCATAGTTTACTTTTATACTGAATAAATGTAAAGCCATGTAATAATTAACAAATCTGTTCAATTAAAAGTTGAATTGTCCTCTAGCTGCCATGTTCACTAACTTTTGACACATATACATATAAACTATATTAGTACAAATCTCATGCTCAAACAAATCAATAGAATATCAAAATTTGTTATCAAGGTTACAATTAGGCAATTCCTTTACTTCTAATTGTAGTAATGCTTTGATGATATTGCTTATATTCTATTGGTTTGGTTATGCTGACTTACATGTAATAACCAGTAAATGTTTGGTATTTATGATTTAATATATATATTTAGAGAGAAAGAGGGAGTGGTGGGGGAGGCTTTTTTATATTAAGTCAATTATTTTCATATAATCATTTAGGAATTAACACTTGAGACTATTCTAAACATACATTTTATTAATAATATTTTCAGTTCGATTGTAATTTATATAACTGAATATTATATTGAATGCATGGCTTGAAGAAAGATCTGATAGATATTTTATTGCATATATATACCAAAATTTACGAATTTCTAAATTTTTCCTTGTTTTTTAATTCACAAGTTTCTGGAACTATGACTAATGACTTCTTGAATAAAAATACTAGTATTAGTGTGCATATATATGTATCTATGCAATTATTTATAAAATAATAATAATAATAAAAACAGCAACAACAACATAATAATAATAATAATTATACTTTTGGCATTAAAAATGAGATAAAATAATTATAATTTCCCACATCGTCTTTTACCTCTGCTAAACCCAAAATTTGTTTTTTCAATCAACAATTTAAATGACAAAGGAGATTTAAATAGTCAATTATAGGGCAAAGCTCTCTGTAACATCTCACACAATCTTTTAGCCACATATCCATTTATAATCAATAGTTGCATGGATAATTTTGTTCACCTTTTATCTAAATACCCATTTACTAATCATTAGTTGGATGGTGAACTGAGTTATATGTAGATCAGCTATCTGAAAAAAGTCAAAGACTTGTTTGGAAATTCATTTAAAAATCTAAACTTATGTGAATTCGAACCCAAACCATGAACAGAGAAAATACGAGCTCCGCTGCAATAATTAAATTATTATATATACTACCATAATTAAATCATTATATATATATATTGGAAATCGGAGATATAAAGAAAACATTCAACAATGTATTATTTGTTTTAAATCTTTGAAAAAAAAAAAAACGCTATAAGATTTAAGAATTATCTTAATTTAATAATTACGTTTATTAATGCTAACGATCAAGAAGCCATCTAAAGGCAAAATAACAAACATTTTTCCTAGCAGTGGATCTGTAATATTTGTATAATAAAAAACAACTCTGTTGAATCTAACAGCTGACAACAGAGAAGAACCTGTCAGGCTGCTATTCAAAAACGTTGTCTATAGTTGTGATAAGCGTTTGGACAGAAAATAAAGAAGTCCAGTTAGAGTTTGACAAAGTCCCATGAATACAATCAAAACTATATTAAGTAGAAGAGGAAAAGAGAAAAAGGAGAGGAACTAAAATGAAAAGATAAAAAATAAATCCACCCCCCCACCCCCAAAAAAGAAATCTATTATTTTTTTCCAATTCAAAATTTAAACTATTTAAATAAAAATACATTTTAATGTAAGGACTTGTAAATTTGAAATATTTTACCATCAGAAAACAAAAGAAAACATGGCTAACACCGCAAGTTTAAAAGAGAATCGTTTAATAAAGATTGTGCATTTAATCAATGTAAAACAGATATTAAAAAAGCACTCTAAAAAACGTCAGCATTTAGACTGGGTTTTTAAATAATATCAAGCCGATTTAAAAAAGAAATGATCCAGAAACTGGATAATGCAATTATTTTTATAAAAAAAATAAAAGGTAATAGTATTAATCCTATTGTTTGCTGTTGGCAGGTCACGTGATATTTAAGCAATTTTATTTGCTTTATCAGCTGAGATTTAAAATCTTTAGTTTGATTTCGCCATTCTACCGCTGTGATAAACGCATAAAGCAATAAGTGATGATGATATTTTTCTTATAATTTGATATTAATGTCTATTACTAAAACATCTTAATAGTTATAACTGACTGTTTTGGGTTTTTTTCCCATGTGTCATAGCATCAGTCGGGAAGTGAACCCGCAAACCCGGGACAACTGCTTGTAAAGCGATCTCTAGACCACCAATGCTTGAAAACTGACTGTTTTATAGTTCGAAAGAAGTTCCAGCGCTAAAGGTAACACAGGCGGGTTGCAGTCTATGAACCTTTAGTTCTAGGGTCTACCATTCTACTATCAATCAAACTATGCTAGACAATGTTTTAGCAATTTATAGTTCGAAAGAAGTTCCAGCGCTAAAGGTAACACAGGCGGGTTGCAGTCTATGAACCTTTAGTTCTAGGGTCTACCATTCTACTATCAATCAAACTATGCTAGACAATGTTTTAGCAATTTTATTAAAAAGAATGCATGACATTCACTGTTCGAAAGTGTAATAAAATGAACATGAAATTTTACAAGCAATGCACCAATTTAAAGATAGAAATTAAAAATTGACTCAAAAACCATTAAAACTTGAACAAAACAAGCAATCCTTTAGAAGACGTTTTTAAATACACTGAAATTAATACATGGACTTGAAACCCGTATCATAACATTGTTGGTTACCTTTTATAAAATAATTGTTGTGCTTTGAACTGATTTATTATATTTTAAGCTTTTGTTAAACTTAGAAATATCAATAACTTTACAAATCTTTTCCAACATTTGTGAATTCATGAAATGCAAAAAATAAGCTCAGAGAAAAGATGGTAGTGAATGTTTTTCAACATGCAGAGATCTGTGCTCGACTGATACTTTTGCCATATGATAAATAAGTATGTACATAACCTGCCCTTTTACCACTTATTCATTATGTTAATTTTATTATTAGATATCTTAATCATTAATTGAGTGATTCTGAATAGTGGCTAAATGTATCTGAGTGTCATCATTACAGTGATACATGATTCTCACAATTTGTTGTGTGTAGAAATAACTAGCTTTTTAATTTGTTGTTACAAACCTTTGGGTAATTTTATGGTAATTATCAACCACTTATTACTAGTGGTCATAATATACCAAAAAGTGTTTGCTGTATCTGAATCTTTAAGATAAAATTACTATTTAGTGTTCACTTAAGCTGAACAAGTTCGTTACAGTAATGATGATGTGAACAGATAAAAAAAAATACTTTGATTACTTTTGAATAATACAGGTGGTAACTTTCAATGTCTCCATTCTACTAAGTCATTTAGATTTTGTACAAAGAAATGAAGTTTAATTATGTCTAAATATCTGCAGATTCTGATAAAATATCTGAAGATAATTTAAAATAGGATAAGTTGCTAGTTTCAAAACTCCAGAAATTTTTTTTTAAAAATATGGAAGCTTCTAAAGCAGTTTAAAAGGTTTCCCATTGTGCTAATTTATAAAAATAAAAAGAGATAAAAATACTTCAATAATTATTAATTCACAACAATCCTTAGGGAATCACCCCTCTACACATGTGCTGTATAGATTTAAACACTTCAGGAATACTCTCCTTTCTAAACACATAATAAAGTCTTTTGAAAAGGTAAAATGAATCCATCTTAACTTTTTAACCTAAGTGTCTTTAGAATTTTTACAATTTACTCATTTCTAATACTTAAGATTTGCCTATACATATATGCTTAGGTTAAAAAGTTAAGGTGGATTCATCTTATCTTTTCAAAAAACTATCTTGTGCTTAGAAAGGAGAGTATTCTTGGAGTATTTAAATCTATACAGTGCATGTATAAAGGGGTGATTCCCTAATAATTGTTACAAATTAAAAACACAGCACTGGATAAATAAATAACTCACTGTATATGCAATAATTATTATAAAATAACATTATTATCCATTTTAGAAAAAATATTTTCTAGGATTTTATTAAATATATTGGTTTCAGTCATAGATAAGTAATTATTAGAGATTTAGTATAGTTTTAAAAAGATAAGATGCACTGAAAATGCAGGTTTTAGTGAACTGAATCATGAATAAAAAATATCATAAACAAGTGCATGATTTAATATTTTGTGTTTATCAATTTCAAGACACTTGATTCAGTTTATCAATTTCATCAAGATATTTGACTCAGTTAATCAGCTGCTAAGCTCTGATATTTACTCATACAATACAGATTCTGCACATGGGTTCAAATGCCAATTCCCAAATCTATCACAATATTACTGCAGTAAACTAAGGAGAATTGCTTTTTCACAAGAGGGTATGAGGAATCATTACTGATGGTAAAATACCTGGGACATTCAGTATGACAACAAGCTTTAAACAAAAATGTATTCTAGCTTCAAGTTTTTTCTCTATTTTTATGACAGCTGTGTTTGAGATCCATGTATTTACACCTACAAAAATTTAGATTTGATAGTGTGTTATTCTTGACACTTGTAAAGATACTTTATAGAATTCCATTAACAACATTACTAAGCCTCTTCCATGCTTGCTCACATGCTTTCAAGAGTAGTTATTTTTACTCTAATCCAGAGCCATCTATTGCAAGATTGAACAATCAATAGACACCAGATGATTTAGTGCTACAAAATTCCTACTTTCAGATAAACAAATTTTTCTCCATCAGTGAAGACTATGATTCAAAACTGGGACTAATGCATTCATGCAACCACTTTTATTTTCTATTATTATTTTAGCTAATAAGTTGAACTTTAATAAACCCTCAGATTTCAAATCCAGTCTAACTCATTTTCACAATTATATAGTTTTAACTCCAGGTCATTATCTTTACATTTTAGACACCTCAGTTCTATAACAACTGTAAACCTCTTGTATCTTTTGGTTAGGAAGGTTAATATCGACAACAATATCACATGATTTTTCATATATTTGCTTATATGAATTTTGAGGGCAGATCACCCTACTTTATAGGCATCTACTGTAAGCTTGAATAATTAATGGTTATCAGATAGTGTAAAGTTATAAAATTATTATCTCCAGAATGATCGATTTCTGCCTGTAGCCTTAATAAAATTAGAATTCAAAGCTGGAATTAATAGTTGCAGTAGATAGCTTAGAGTATGGTGAAAATAACTTTGCATGGTTTACTTAATATTGTTAACGTTGTGAATGAAATTTCAGTAGGTATATTTATTATATGGATATATATATAACTGAACAGGAAGTAATAACTGAAACTAAGCTTCCAATAAATTATATAATGTAAATAAAGTCTTGAACGTAGATAATACCATCTGTGCTTTAACATTTGTTTACGTAATTTTAAATAAGAAAATGAATTCAGTCTAGTGATTATATTTGTATTTTTATATTGGATTATTTCCATCATCTAATATGTGTATTGAATGTTTTTAGAAAAATTTAACAATACGTTCAATTGTTAGTAGTAGCACATCAAACAGGTTAGTATATGCACTATGTTTCGAGATATTATTCTCGCCTTTTCTTCAGGTGTTGCTGGCCTGACCAGTGACAGTACTAGCATGGGATTTGAATCTGGACTCTTAGATTCTTGAGTATTGAATTTTAAGGTAATGCTCTAACCAGCTGAGCCATATGTATACTTTTCATTTTATATTTAGAGGTTGTTAAAACTAAAGCTTGATTTTAATCCTCTGAATTTTTAAGTGGTGATTCTTATCATTTATTCTATAAATATATATAATGAATAGATTGAATTTATTTCCTCATTTAAAATTATGTAAATAAACTAAGCATAAGTAATAACTAATGCTAAAGAACAGGTGGTTTCATCTGTCTTTTGAGAGTTTATTTACATTATATAACCCACTGAAAGCTTCAGTTCCTTTCTGTTCAATTACATATGATCTGATTTATTATATATATATATATATATATGTGTGTGTGTGTATTTTACATATATAGAAATTAATGATTATCTGTACATACTATATTTCATTAGTGAAAGATAAAAAAAGTCTTCCACTGACTTTAAACTTAAGCTGTTATCAGCTCAAAATTGCTAATTTATATACATTGATACTACCTTGGGTAGAGAGATAAAACTATATATCAATGTATTAAATAGATTACTATGTACAACCTCTGTTTTTAATAAGTTAAAAGATTAAAACAGGCATCCATTGACTACTCTAGCTTGCAGTGAGTGCCAATATGTATAGTGAGTTTTGCCTGTTTTAATAACAGTTATAAGGAAGCATTAGAAATGGTGGTCATGTGACCTTTATTGGCTTAAGTTAAAAGATATGGTATTTCACTATAGTGATATGAGTACAGTACTTCAATTAAATTAGAAAGATAGAGTTGTTGTGCCAAATTTATTGTAAGAAAACAGAAGTAAAATATAGATCCTTAATATAAAGTTACTAGAAATATTTAATCTAAGTGTTGTTCATAGTGCTAGCTGGATTGATATTAAAATATGTCATTGTAGAATTTATATCTTTATAGAATTAGAAATAGGAAGCAAATGAATAGTACTATATATAGACTTGCTAATATCTTATGGTAAACTCAGCATAAGTTTTAGAGGTGAAGCAGAATCTACTCATTGATAAATTTGATCTCAAAAGACAGTATAAAAATGTGGAATGCTGATTGTTGTCACTGGGTAAATATGATTCGGGATAGAATATAATAAAGGGTTACGATTAAACAAAGTATTAAAGCCATTCAAAAATTAAAGTTTGATGCAGAAAACATTAAAAGACAGCACTGCAAAAGACAATGATGTAATTAATATGATTATGCAGGAGTGTGCAAATTTTTTGGAATGCAGGCCACATGGACTTCCATAAGATCTCTAGTGGGTTACATGCAAAAAAAAAAAGGTTTTTACTTTCAGATATATGACATCCACATAGTGAAGTATTGCAATTATTACAGAGACTGACCTTTTACTTTTAATGAATTTTCATGAAATGCAGCTTTTAAAATCTGTTTTGGACATTTTTTATATGCTGTTTGATATCATATGTAAATATGTATGTTTATATACACACGTTCATATGCGATTGGTTCATAATCAGTCATATGCTATCTAAGTAGATTTAAAGATTTGTCATATGCTACCATGAATCTATAGCTTGTTTATATAATTTAATACTTTTGTGGTAAATTTTTTAAAACACTCTTATACTTGTACTTGGGTCACAATAGCCCATGGAAGTGTAGTTTGCCAATTCTTGTTATTATGAATTAGATTATATAAAACCAGTCTAAATAAATAATTAGACAAAGAACCACTGTGATTACAAATGTTACCACAAATATGTCGACATGGTCACAGTTATGGTTTGGTGTGCACAATCATCATGAAATTCATCATTTTGTTTTATTTATTTTTTTCTTCTGGAATTAAGATGATTCTAATCACTGTAAATAGCTACAAATGATAATGATGAATTTTATGAATGATAAGGCAAAACTAAAAAAAAGTGAAGATGAGTTTAAACAATATATATATATATATATATATATATATATATACTATAATAAGCATTAATAGCACTTAATAAGCTTTTCCAAATATCCTTATCTCCAGATTGGTTTCTAGCTGCTGGCTATTATCAGTGAGGCAAATATATACATTGTGCCACTCAGTCTTAAATGACAGGCACAAAGATAGCTGCAAGCATAGTTGCAGCCCAAACAAATGTACATATTATAATAAAAGGAGTGATCTGCATAGGTATATTTTCTCTTTTGCTTACACACATAATATATGGTAAATAAATAAGGTCAATGGTGATAATATGCTTATAAATAAACAAATGAGGACACCACATGTAAATATGTATTTTGCTGTTTAATAAATGCTACATTTTTTTATTTTTGATCTAAATAAATATGGTGGGAGATTAAAGAAATTATCGCGGGAAACTTAAAAGGATTTGCAAGTAACCCAGCAGTGAACATTTTTTATTTTATTTTTTTGGATTGTCAAACTTTGGATTTTTTTTTCTGTTGCATGTTGAATATTTTTTTTTTGAAAACTTAAAAACAATTTCAATGTGACAACACCTATACAGTTTAAGTTTTATAAATTTTTTTTAGAACATAATTTTCATGACTGCAGGCTAGCCAATGACTTCTTTCTTTTATTGTATAATATTTTGGGACAAAAAAATGTAGAAATTGTATTAGTGGTCATTCTGCTTGACACCTGCACAAAATTATTTAATTAAAGAAATGTGATTTTATTTTATTATTTAAAGAAATCCAGGGATTGGAATTTAAATGGTCTGAGAAATTCTTAAATTAATTAAAAGATAAAGGTATCGTAAGCCAAAATTTTTTTAAAAAGATAGCTAAAAATGAGTCCATTGTTTGGGCTTAAGTAATTAAAAACAAAGATTAGTAATTTAATTAAAACAAAAATGAAAGAGCAATAGCTTGTGGAGGGGATGAGAGAATAGATCCTACAATGGGGGTGATATATAAATGTTGGTCAGGTGAAATTGGGGTCTCTTTTTTCCAGTATAGTTTTTGGAGAGGTCTGACTAAAAAGAAAAAAAATGCAGACTGTGAAATATAAGAAATATTTTTTTAGAACGCTGAACAAGAAGAAGAGTTATTAATAGCGGAACATATTTTTGAAAAGTGCAGATCAAGAAATATAAGAATTATTGACTAAGAAAAAATTAAATGAAATTATTATTGTCAAATACTTTTCCTGAGAAGTGTTAACTGAAAAGAGAAAGAAAGAATATGGACCAAATAAATAAAGAAGAAAGGAAGCAATATGTAAGAAACTCAGAGATTTAAACCGAAACATTCTTAATGTGAAGCACCATATAGGTCAGAGACACAACAAGAACAAAAAAAAAAGCAAGTGAAATTTAAGCTAAAGTTTCATATCACTAAAGGAAAGGAGTCAGGACTTAATTGGGACACAACAATAAACATGGAGTAGAACAGTGGTCTTCAACCTTTTCACATCTGCGGACCGGCAAAAATAAGGATAAGATTTCACAGACTGGCAGAAGTCTACAGATAAATTTTTTTAAAGATGTAAACTGTTTAGCCTTAGATGAGTATAATTGTTATAACTGACCAAAACAACACACTAGTTACTGTGTATTGTAATGGTGTTGTTTATCTTCACATGCTGAACACTCTCGAGTTGCACAGTCATACTGCTATAGATAACAGTACAATAACAATCATTCCCATTAATGTGCCTGCATTGCTACGTTTATTATTTCATTGTTAAAACATGCAAGAATAAAATGTTATTTACCTGAATGTTGGGAAATATCACAGCTAGTGTAATTACATGACAATGATTATGATAAATGTAATATCTGTATTTAATGTTAAATATACAAGATGAAGTTATATATATATATATATATGGGGTTTGTATAATAAAAAACTTTTTTTTTAATTTTAAATTTTTTTAGAAAAATAATAAAAAATTTAATTCTACCCCCCCCCCCATAAACATCTGTGATAACTAGAAAAACAAATTAATTTATGTATGATTGATTAGATTTTGTTTTCGTTCTGTTTTTTTTTTTTTGAGTAAAAATGAGATGAAGAAATAAATAAAAATTGTTTATATTAATTAAAAGTTTAAAATGTTATTTTATTATTACAAACTTTCTTGTCAATCTAGCGTGCGGAGTGGCAGAAAACTTCTACCGTCCAGCACTGGTCCGCGGACCAAGGGTTGAAGACCACTGGAGTAGAAGACCAAGTTCAGTACATCCAGACTGCTTGAAGCCCTACATAGCTATCCAGTGATACAACTTTCTATTTCTCAAAGTGTAGCTGCTATAGACAATTTTGCCAACCTCCATTTAAACCATGTTAGTAGTCACCTGCACAGCAGATATATATCGCCTTCAGAATCCTAACCCGGAGAAGAACGAAGCCTTCGGGAAGTATTATTTATGCTTATATATATATTGTTTCTTTAATTATTATTATTAATTCTTTATTTTATTGATAATTGTTATTATTAAATGAATCAATGAATTGCATAATTCCTTTATATATATTTCCTTCATAATTTTAACTTAAAGATATGCTTAATTCATTGGAATATCTAAATAAATTATAAAAAAAGGAAAGAAAGAAAATATGAATTTTAATATTTGAAAATAATTAAAATAGACATAATTGTGGGGAGTGGACTTTTAAATAATCGGAATTAGCTTATTTATTTCTTCAGCTATGTTTGATTAGATAGCGATCCTCAACATGCAGGATCACAGTAGGAGTAATAACATTTTTTCTTATATATATGAGTTATTACCAAGAAAGTAAGTAAGTCTACTAACCAACTTAATGGTTTGGTCATTGGATGTATATGTTTCGCTTTTAAATAATGGTAGTTATTTATTTTATCCACCATGTGCAGGATTTTAAAATTATAGTTTAGCACGAGTTTGTTTCTCTATTAAATTTATTCCATCCGCTATGCACAGGATTGTTTTTATAAGGAATAAAAGTATATAAGAAAGTGTTCCATATAATTTTTATTGTCTGCTATGTGCAGGACTTATATTATGAAACTTTTAATATTTGAATATAGTTAACTCATGGCTAAATTGTTATTTTAATTTAAACAAAGTAAATGAAAAAGTAAGGGTCATTTTTTTCTGAAACACGTGCATACCATGGCCAATACACATTATATTTTCACCTAAGGGAATTTATTTCAAATTTTGGTTTAAAGTGTAAGCAGGGGAGAAGTTCAGATCATTCCTTCCCATTTACAAAATTGTTTAAAAACCATAGGCTTGAATTTTAATTAATATTTTTTGTATGTGTGTGTGTTTATTTTCTTCTTTGTTTTGTAAATATTTATATTATCATAGAGGGCTTAATAAATTTAACATCTAATTTTAAAGTATAGCATTGTGCTGTGTATTTAATAATTGTATTATTGTTTAACCTTTCCTGTTAACGAAGCAACAAACCACCTTCCTGAGATAAAGAGTAGATTGAGCTAGTCAGGGATTAATCTTTATTGGAACAAAGGATCATTTGTTAGGGCATCCACTTTTCTGTATAATTATAGTAATGTATATTTTGGATGACATTGAATATTTCTTAATTGCTGCTCAATTTTATAATATGCATTTCATGTTCAATGCGTATCAAGAGGATTGAGGTGGTGACCGGTACAACATTAAGTAATTAAAATGGAAGTAGCTGCACCTATCACTGAGTTATAAACATCAACAACTTCCACTTTAATTTCATTTATGTGTAAGATATGATTAGTTATACTTACATTTATTAATTGATGTTTCATTTAATATTCATGCACAAGCCTTCTGGAATCCATTGATTACTCTGGCTGATACTAAGTGGCACTACTGTATGGAGAGTTTTGCCTGTTTTAATATTTCAGAATAGTTTGTGGTTATACTGAAATCACATTAATGTACAGGTTTCGTGCTCTGCATAGTAACATCAGCAAATTGAAAAAAAATATCATCCAAGCTAAAAAACAGATGGGTCTATTCTGTTTCTTGTTTTTTTGTTTGCTGATGGTTTTATATTAATTTAGATATAGTTCATCAAGATTTACAGTAATTTCTGTTTTAATTTTAAAAAATATAGAACAAGCAGTTAATTAATTGGAAATTAATATATTTCCATTTTCTTAACAATGAGTCAAACAAAACTCCACATGACTTCTACCTGTCATGTGATATAAAATGGCTTCTCTTTTTTTTAGAAGTCAGAAACTTGTAGTCTCTGAAACCATTGGATACCACATGAAAAAAATTATTTTTATATCTCTATTACCTCCAATCATCAAATTATTTTTTTAGCATTGTCACATTTTTCATTCTATCCCATTTCAAGTAAAATCTGTTTTGATAATTTTAGTACCTAATCTTTATATTCTCCAATCTTATTATGAAGACACAAAATCCAAAAAATCTCAATATGATTTGCTTCCTTCACAGATCTTCCTGACTGTCCATACAGTTTTCTCTAAATCATTTTGGACATCTTACACTTCAAATATAAATATTCCATTATTCTCCCTACTATGTCACAGAAACCATAATGGTAGGTAGTCTAAATTCTTTTCATATTTTTGCCTGTTTCTTCTTCCAAAACTTATATTCCTGCCGCAAATAACAATAAGCTCCCTCTAGTGTTATCATGCATTATTTTTATTTCTTAATTTTATAAAACTCTAAATTATATTTTATTCATATCAATTTTGCTATAACTCTACATTCTTTTCTAACCATTCAATGTGAAGTGATGTAAATGGCTTTTCCTTAGATAACGTATGAAGACTATTCATATTCTACATGATCAGACATCTTATAAACCAAGTTAAACATTTTTTTGCTGAAAACTTCATGTACCACAATAAATATATCTATTGCTTAGTCTTTATTATCAGATCATTTAACAATACTGACCCTTTTTTATTCTATTTTAACTAAAAATTTAGTCCAAATGTTGTATTCATATAATTGCAATTATTTTCACAAATGCTTAAGCAAAAAAAAAAAAGATTATTAAAAAAAAAAGTATATAAATACAATTTATCCATTATTTTGAACAGTTTTTAGCAAAAACCTTTTATTGACTTATATTCATTCACAATCTTATGTTTCGACTGTCCTACAGTCTTCTTCAGAACTATGATATAATTAACAACATAAAATAAAATACATAACTATATAAATAATACCATAAAATGTAAATAATAAAATTAATAAAATAATGAAAACAAAATATAATAAAACATAATAAAACTGAAATAAATATAATCAAACCCAAATAAAATAATCCAGTTAATATAAAATAAAATATACAATATAAATGTAAAATATATGTGTGTATTCTTGACTGTATACATACATATTCATGAACAACTATTAATTTAAATATATTATTCTTTTTTTTCCAAGATTGCAAGACAGTGAAAATATAAGACTGTGCATGAATATAGATTAATAAAAGGTTTTTGCTCAAAAATGTTCAAAGTTATATAAATTGTATTTATAGGTCACACTATATATGACTTGCTTCATTGATTACTATAAGATATTACATCAAAATAAAGGAAGTGGTGAATTTAGTTAAAAAACATTTTTTTCTCATTATATTTCTTTCTACTCTCCATGTAATATATTGCACTATCTTTGAGATTCTTCATTTAAAAAATAATTGTTCCCTTCACTCATCCACAAGTAAATCATTTTCTGCAGTATAAATTCTTATTTTATTTTTACCCTTATTCTATTTTTACCTTCTTTTTCTGATATCCAAATTTTTCTACAATATTTTTATATATATATCCAAAGTTTCTAGCCTTTTTCCAAATCACAATAAATGTTAAATTAAGCACTGAAGGGGAATGTACTAACATTATAGCCTTATATAAGGATTACATTATGACATTGCACTTAATAAATTAAGTATTAATATTTATGACTTATGTGAGTTAGCACAGTGGTTGAGTGGCAGTCTCTGGTATGTGAGGTTCTAGGAATGATTCTGGTCTTGGCATTTCTGTTGCTTAAATTTCTTATGAGCTTTCAAGCAATAAAACCATGTAAATATTATAATAAACTCTTGCTGGTGGTATTATATACATTTCCATGATTTTATTCATTTTTTCAATGCAATAATAAATAGTAATGACATTTTTGTATGGTTCTTAAACAATTTCACACATGGACACTTTATATCAATATGAACAATTTTCCATGAGAAATAGGTTATTTGGTTTTTTTTTTTTTTGGATAAATTAGGAAGCACTGTTTTATATTGTACTATGAGTTAAATTTAAACATATTACATTATTTAAACTAATGACATAAAAATTTTAAATATTGTAAGGTTATAATTGAGATTAGTTCTTGCATCATAATTTAATCAGCTGGTGCTATATCAATATATACATGTTTTGATCAAGTCAGATATAGTTACTTATATTCTTTTGACTTTTTGAAGAAAAAAAAACATCACATGATTTATTTAAATTGAGTCTGCAATTACATAGTGGTAACTTTTTTTTAAAAGTAAATTTGAGTAATCATTGAGAACAAGATTATTACATTTTGATTTACAAGTGTCAAACTTATTTCACCCATGACCTTGAAATCATCCATTTCAGATAAATACAGTAATAATTATCACTAATCATTTACTAAACTAAAGATTGTCTCTGGTCAAGATATAAACATAAAACCTCAGTTACAAATAAATATATCTGATTTTTTAATGGAGTTATTCACATTTCTCATTCCCATATGTGATATCTTTATAAATATATTAAATACCCTTTATACTACTACACATTTTTTTAATCATATGAATAAAGCTACAAGAAAAGACAAATGCCTCCCAAGATGTATTTCATGCTGAACCAGCACTTATCAATTGGGCCAGATCACTATCTTTCATATATATCTCTACTATATGTAAATATTTATCAATAGTAAATTATTATATTTTCATTTAAAAATGTCAAACTTACTCCACCCACAACTTTGACATCATCCATTTCATATAGATACAGTAATAATTATCACTAATCATTTACTAAACTAAAGATTGTCTCTGCCCAGATATAAACTTTAAACCTCAGTTAAAGATTAATATCTGATTTTTTAATTAAACACACATTTCTTATTCGTACATGTGATATCTTTATAAATATATTAAATAACCCCCCTATACATTTTTTTTTTGAACATACAAATAAAGATACAATAAAAGACAAAGGTCCCAAGATACATTTTGCAATGCAAATAAAATTTCATGAATCATCTACTACTCTCAGATACTATGAAAACTTGTTATGGCTTTAGTAGACATTTTGGACATATATGGCTTTGATTGAAATGGCAGACAGTGCTATTATTTCCAACTTAAAAAAAATTTAAAGTGTAACTATTTATCAGAACACTTTCAAAATGTTAGTTGGACTTGGGACATTTTTTGTTAGATAGTTCATGGTTTTTTAAACAAGTGTACATTTTTTCAGACGACTAGTGGACACCTGCTAAATATCAAATATATGAATGGGTATGTATTTATTCTCATCTGTAGGGTAAAAGTTTCAGAAAAATCTAGCTTTCTTACTAACATGCTAATAATTAAAAATCACTTTAATATGATGTAGCTTTCATTCTGGTAAAAGATGTACTATAATAGTATATACTTTTATTTTTGCATCTATATATATTTAAAAAAAAATTTGAATATTTTATTGCTTGAAAATTTTTAAGAAGTTCTAGCACCGTAAACGTTTGAGTTTAACCGTGAACCATGAATCTTGACATCAAGGGGCAGGACACTCTACCACTGCACCAAACTACACAGACATATATATATAAATTTAAGATCATACACACATTTTTAAACAGTGACTTGCCTAATCTAATTGCCGTGTGCTATGTACATAACATGAAGTTCAAACTCAGTAAAAATTTACATTTTTCTTAGATTGCTAAAATTTCAAACCCTTTTTTTTTGTTTAGTTCACTAGTTCACAGCAAAGCTAGATAACCATTCAATTATTGGTTAATAAATAGGTATATAGCTAATCTTAACTGAAGGGTAAAACCAGGAAGGATAACCGCAAAATTCCTCATCTCCGCAATTGACTAGCCTGGTAAATATTGTAGTCTCTCCTTTATTTCTCTAAGGATGTATGGTGGAGAAACCTTTATTCCGAAGTGATCTATTTAAAGTCTGTTTTGCCACTTTAACCTTTTTTTTAAAAAAAAAAAAAAATTTTTTTTAAACTTTTCTTTTGAAATTATATTTATTAGTAGTACTATTTACAGAGATTTGAAAGTAAAATTATTTTTACCAGTTTTAAAAACTGGGATGTTATTTTTAATGTTTTCACACTCGAAATTATTTTACTTATATAGTATCTATAAAAAAAATTTTTTTTTAAATTGTCAATTGTAGTTTTGGTGTATTGTCTTCAAAGCCTGCGGCGACCACTGAGGAAAGAATGGGGAACAATTCATTTGATCTGTGTTACAAATGAAAGAAACACAATGCAATGATTAACTAAAGACGGTCTTCAATTTCAGCATTTTTTTTTAAAAAAGAACTACCTGATTCTTTTCTGAACATCTATCTTTTAGACTACCAACTTTAAAGAAAAAAAAGATTGATAGTCTAGTTGACAACAAACCCCCAGGTAACACTAATCTACCTTCAAGGTAGTCGTCTCAGAGACACTTTTCATATATCGATATCAAGTTACTTGTTTATTTAATATTTTACTTTAGCACCACCGCCAAACTAATTGATAGTAGTATAAAGTTACGGTTTATTTTGGCAGTAATTATTTTGTTTAATAAACAAAAAATGTAAATTTGTTTATTAAAAAAGTATATACTGGGGGCGTATAATTATTTGTGAAAAAAAAAAACAAGTGATGAACGAAAATATAAATACAATTTAGGAGGAAAAAGGAAATATTTACAAGATAATAAAATTTTAGAGACGCAACTCATGAAAGAAAAATAATTTTCTCATTTAAATAGAACTATAATCTCGACCTATAAATATTACTACTTCTAACAACGCTTTTCGGTTCCTGAGCAACTATCATATAGAAATTTCAACCACCTTAAATTTTTCAATTAAATTAAATTTAATTTTGTCTAGCTTTATAGATCGGCCATTATTAATGACGTCATTTATCTGATTAGACCAGCACGAAAGTCTTTTTTTAATTTGTTCATAGTATGAAATGATCTGATTTATCAGAAAAGTGTGTAAGCATCATAAATGATGATGATAATGACGAAAGAAAAAGAGATGATCATCATCGCAATAATCGATGTGCCATTGGATAGTCTGAAAAACTGAACTATGATACTTATACTAAAAGTGCTATTTATATAATAGTAAGATGGTTTGATATTATTGCAAACGTGAATAGTGGCTTATGTTATTTAATTGGGAAATAATAATAATAATTTCAGTGTTTCATCGCAAATTATGCATCATTTGAACTCTTATCAATCTACATTAGATAATGTGAACTAATAAATTAAAAAGAACATTTAATTGGGTTCATCCCAAGCTTATTAATCAAGGATACATTAGATGCTAAAAATGAATAGCAAATAGAAAACAAAAAAGTAAGTAAATGATCTTGAATAAAAATTGTGACAAGAATAAAGAAAAGTTGTTTGGGTTCTTCATAGAAAAGATGCTTAGATTGCTGTAGTGCTCTTAGAAAAGATGCTTAGATTGTACTAAATGGTCTAGAAAAACTTGTGAAGTTACTCAATTGATGATATTATAAATAAATTCCAATAATCAAATGATTAGTTTCTCAAAAGGTCACATGATATTAGAACAACAGTAATGATAGTATGAGCTTCAGTGCCAAAATTTGGACTTCCCATGGAAGAGATGCTTAGATTGTGGTAAATGGACTAAAAAGACTTGTGAAAACTGCTAATTTGGTGATATACAATAAATTCCAATAACCAAATGGTTAGTTGCTCATAAGGTCATTTGATATTGGAGCAGCAGAAGTGATAAGATGATCTTCAATGGCAAAATTTCTAGTATTTCAGTCCATCACTCTATCATTGCACTAAACCACATACATATGCAAGACAGGATTTAAACTAAAGCCACCATTCAAGTTTTTAGAATATCTAAAAAATCATGATAAAAAGTCATATTTTCTAAAATTAACAGTAGTATGGTAATAATATAAGTATCACTGACATCAATCTGAAAATTCTAGATCTCAAATTATGTTACACACAACAAATACATATGTCATCATTATCATCAACAACCATTATCAATCCACTTCAGGATGAAGGTTTCTCCAACTTCAATCCATCTTCTCCAATCTTTAGCTTCTTTTCTCCACATCACCTTTCATCCATCCATCTCACATGTGGTCTCTTTTTGGTCTTTACGGTCTCTTGGAATCCAGCTTAAGATTTCAATTGTCCATCTATTATCACCTCTTCTAGCAAAATGTCCAGCCAACTCCACTTGTATTTTAATTTTTTCAGTAGATCAGTAACACCTGTTTGTTCTCTTACCCATATATTACATTTCGATCTCTTCTTATTATTCCCAACATGCATCTCTCCATACTTCTTTGAGTGGTCTGAAATCTCTGTATTGCTCTTCTACTAAGTATCCAAGTCTCAGATTTATAAGTAAGAACTCGTAAAGCACATTTATTAACCTTCCCTTTCAAACACATAGGCATATTTCCTTTTAGTATCAAGTTATTTCTACCAAAAACACTCCAAACAAGTTTAATTCTATAATTAATTTCATCCATTGTATTTCCATCTGTATTAATAATCTGACCAAGGTATTTGTAGCTGTTAACTTCTTCTAACTCATCATAATCAATCTTTATTTTCATATTTTAAGAAAATCCATTAAACATTACTTTAGTATTTTTAATATTTATCTTTAGTCCTACCTTCATCTGATAACTTCTGCAACATTTCCTGAAGCTCTAAAGCATCATCTGCAAAATCTAAATGATTTAAATAATCTCCATTTATTTTCACTCCTTTAGCTTCCCATTTTAATCCACAAAAAATTTATTGCAGCACTGCTGTAAAAAGTTTTGGAGATATGGAGTCACCCTATCTTATACCCTTCTCAATGTTGACTATCTTATACCCTTCTCAATGTTGACTTTCCTAGTATCATTATGTAATCTAATTGTTGCTGTTGCATTTTATAAATATTTTTTAAAATATGATCCAACGCTTTAATCACTGGAGAAATGTTTATAGAATCAATAAATCCAAAGCATAATGGCAACTCATATTCATTTGTCCTTTCTATAACGTCTTTCAATACCTGGATATGATCTACTATACTAAAACCACTTTTAAATCCAGCTTGTTCTCTTGGTTGGTGGAAATCTAACATTCTCTGTAGACAAGTTGTAATTATCTTGGTAAAAATTTTGTATAAAACTGATAAAAGGCTGATAGGTCTGTAATTTCTAATATCTTCTTTATCACCTTTTTTAAATATTAATATTGCATTTTTCCAATCATCTGGTAAATCTTTATCATTTAGATATTTGGTATATAACTTTGCTAAAAAATTCTATTTCTTCACCTGCTTCTTTTAATATATCAATTATAATTCCATCATTACCTGGAGCCTTTCCTTTCTTTATAAATTTATTGCATCTCTCACTTCTTCATTTAAAATTCTGGGTAATGCAGAAGCTATAATAGATATAGGAGGTACTTGTTCTTTAGTACTATATAATTCTTGATAGAAGACTTCTACCCATTTCATGATGTCATCTCTCTTTTTAGTAATAATTGCATCTTTTTTTCTTATTACAGCAGAATTTGGATTGTATTTTGACTAATAGAAAATACATATTTGAAGATTGTAATGTTTTTAATAAATTTAACACAAGAAGTGATCATCAATTAGTACAATGTAAGACACGTGCTAATGCAAAACTAGAGACAAAAATTATTAAGAAAAACAATATTTACAGTTGATATTTCTAATCTTCAGAAACATTCTAATGAATTTAAATTAAAACTTCCAAATCAGTTTCAAGTATTAGTAGATTTTGAACATGATTCAGATTTGAATGAAATTAATATGAAAATAACTGATATACTTTTAAAACTGCAACAAAGATAGCTGGTAGAAAAAAGCAGCAATTGTCCAATAAATTTTTTACTGAGACTAGAGAATTTATGAAGAAAAGAAAGAATATGAAGATATACAAAAATGATGCATTAAAAAGAATTGAATATCTTGAATTTTGTAAAATGGTGCAGAAAAGAGTTGAAAATGATATAAGAAAGTATAACTATGAACTAGCAAGGAAAGTTGTAGAAGAGAATAAAAGTCTCAAGAGTGTAAAACAACATTTTGGTATTGGTAGGAAATTTATATCTGCAATAAGAAAAAAAATACATATGTAATATGCCGTATATCATTAAACAATTTATTATATTAAATAGCACAACAACAAGTGTTTAAATTATATCTGTCATGCCTTCCAGTGCTACAGAAAATTAGTATTTAATGGGAAAATGATTTATTCCTGTTTAATTGTAATTTTTCTTTACAATATTGGAAGGTGCACAGGTATGTTTTAAATAGATGTTGATGTTATATTTATATATATTAAAAAAGTTTTACCTCTTCAGGTATCAGTGATTTATTTTTTATCTATAAAACAGCATGAAAATTAGGTAAAGTAACCTATTTTTGTCTAATTAATAAATTACTGTTGATAAGAGAGAGACTTTCTTTGCAAACTTGTTAAATGTTTCTACAAAATCTGTTTTTTACATTTTTATCCCATACATATTTAAAGTTTGTCTCTCCATTATAGCAGTAATATATTTAATAAATCACTCAACATTAAAGGACCACTATTTCCAATGCACACAAGCTGTTATAATGGTAGCAAACTCTACATACAATAGTGCCACCTAGTATAAGTCATAGTAATCAATGGATGCAAAAAGGTTTATCATAAAATTCCTATTTAGTGTCACTGATGAAAGCCATAAGCTAAAAACCAGTTTGGGGATATTGGATGAGTAGGCATTAGATAGGAATTTTATGCACATATCTTTTTGCATCCATTGATTACTATGGCTTGTACTGGGTGGCACTACTGTATATAGAGTTTGCTAATGTGACTTCTTTTTTGGAGTCAGGAATCTCTCAGACACTATGCCCAGAGAAACCTGTTGCCACCTTACCATTCCTTTCCATTTCCCACCCTAACTTTTCCCATATTCTTCTTTATCCTGCTCCATCCCATTTTCACAACATAATCTTTGTCAAGTCCATGGTCTTTATATCTAAATCCCCTTTATCTTTTCCAAAACCTAGCATAAAAACCAAGAACCCACTTTCTGGATAATCACTTTGTTCATATTTAGTATTTTACAACTTTATTACTTGTACCCTTTCTGCTTTGTCATGTACCTTCAATTAACAGATGCCTAATATTTTCTATACCTTCCTTATTGAAATTGCAGACTAAATCACCCACATTTTTCCATTTGTGTGTATATTCCCTTGTTGCTAAAGATACTGTTTGAGCCTTAAACAATAAAATACTTTCCTTGCTATTATCATAAATTAACTCTTACCCAAGATTCTGTTTACTTCTATATAAGTTTATCACATTACATCCAGTTTTAACAATATACTCATTTGCTAATCAATTTTTGGTCAGATTATTGCTACACATAGAATTAAACTTTGAGGAAATGCTTTTGGTAGAAATAATTTAGCATGAAAAAAAAAATATCAAAACTTTTAATATATTTTATCTATAAAAATTAATAACACCAAAGATAAGCTACCCACTGAGATAAAATCTGAAGTAGTATACAAGATTAGATGCCACAATGCAAACTGTTATGCAGTTTATTATCAAGAATTTCATGCCAATTTATCCATCCGAGTTGTGCAACCCAGATACTTATATAATCACACCAAAGAGAACACTAAAACAAATCCATTTTCTGTGAGCATAAATACAAACTTGGCCACAGCTTTGAACCTACATCTGCCAGCATTGTCTGTTCCAAATATATTGTTGCCAAACATAAAGTGAGAGAAATGTGGCATATTGCCAAGGACAGGTATGCAATCAACAAGAAAGAACTCTGAGTTCCCCTTTCAAAAAAAAAGGCTTACATAACTGCACTTATTTATAATTCAAATTTTATGTAAATTCCCTGCCTTGTTTATTCTTAACTAAATATCACAAGTCCCTCTTATAATCTGTGCCATGAGAATGACAAGTAGTTGAAAGCATGCTAGGCTTACCATACTAATTGAAGGTTCAATTAAAACTTTTCTCTAAATACTTTTGTATGTATTTATTTATTTTTGAATTGTATTAAAAAAATGCATGCTTATATGTTTGAAAGAAGCTATGGAAATATGTACATTGGAACCAACACAAAGAGTCAAAAGCAAAATACTTGGGTGAGTGAATAAATGGGTAACATTAATAACATTGAAAGAAGTTTAAGAAAATTGAAATAAAGTTGGACTGGCCATATTGCTAAAGAAAATGATAATAGATAATCAGTTGAAATCTTAAATTGGATTGCAAAATTTGTAAAAAAAAAACCAAAAAACAAATGGATAGAGACTACATTTAATACATATGGGTGAAATGGAAGTTTCTTAGTGTGATATAGAGAGAGTATTGATCAGAGAAACTGGATTAAATTTGGAAAGAGCTTCATCCTGAAATAGATTAACAGTTGAAAAGTGATGGTGATGATTATGACTGGATAGCTAAATAGGTCATATATGTATAGAAAAGTCCTAAGTCTTTTTATGATCTGAAACTTACAAATTTTTCTTAGATTAGATTCAAACTTTAGAACATAAACTCAAGTTAAGATTGGCTAAGATGATTACTTATGTAAGCTTTTTTGAATAATTGTCATATTCTGTGGGGTTTGGTGCTGTAGTACAGTTGCAGATTCTATAGCTCATGGTCCATGCACCACAACAACTTTCACTTCTGGTGCTTGAAATTTTTATGAACTCCCCTGCAATAAATCATTAGATAATCCCTCATCTAATTAAGCAATATTTCCAAATCTCATACATTTTAATTCATAGTTGTGTGGCCATGGCAAGAAAACTAATTAACTATTATCATGTAATATCTATTGAAAATAGATTAACTCTTTAGTTTTTTATATTTTTTTGAACATCCCTAGGACTGGTCTGAATTAAATTTTCAACTTTTTATTTGATTAAATTTATCTTTATTCTTTATTATATTTTCAAAAATTTTGAATTATTTATTAGAAATATATATATTTACAAACAAAAATTATTTAAAAAAATATTATTTCAATTTTGAAAATATAAGGGGGGGGAGATCTTAAATTGAAGTAAGTAGTAAGATTTATAAAGAACTTCACTTGTTCTTATTGGACATCTATCACATTGTAAAAATATTAGACTAAAAAAAACAGAACTGTTTAAAACTATGAAATTCTATTTATAATTTTTTTTAAAAATTAAAAAAAAATTAAAAAAAGTCACCCCCCCCCCCCCAATAAATTACAAGTTGTGGCTATGTTTATAAATTTCTTTTGGTTTGACTTTTTTTAAAAGAATAAAATCTAAATCTAATCACATTATTTTTTTAAAAAAATCAAATATTACATAAATATGTTTAATTTCATTTAAAAATGATGTATCATAAATTCTAGTAAATTTCGCAGGCATCATTCATTCAGACATAGTAAAAGTAATTTAAAGGGATTGGTTAATATCTTCATGGTCACATTTCCAGTATTTAAGATTTGCCCATACTTAAGCATTTGGGTTGAAATAATAGGTGAATTCATTCTATTCTTTCACAAAGACTTTCTTTATCTTGCATTGAAAATGAGAGTATTCATTTATTATTAAGATTCATAAAGCGCATGTGCATTAGCTTGAAAAGCTGATCATTAGTTTATAACAATTCATAAACATCGTGCTATATAAAATAAATATCTCATTTACATAAATATGTTGTGAAAAATAATCAAAATATATAAACAACTATAAAAAATATGCTTTCATTTTTTAAAACCTAACAAAAACGGATGCATTCCAATGCTCTGCTAGCACTCCCTAGTGACAAAAACTAGAAATTATCAATCTGTAATGATGTAAGCTGTCATCTTATTTGTAAAAAAATTCTCTTTATAATAATGATATTATGATAATTTTTTGTTTAATTAATAAATCAATATTATTTTAATTCTACTTTTCATCATCAAATGAATACAAAACCTGCTGACTAGCACTAAAGATAGCTGTGAGAGAATGATTTAAAGCTGTAACACAACATTACCATCATATACTCTGCAATATTATGTAGTAAGAGTAGCAAACTCTCCATACAGTAATGCCACTAAGTGCAAGCCTTTGTAATCATTGGATGCAGGAAGGTTTGTGCATAAATTCCCTATCTAGTGCCTACTCATTCAACATCTCCAGACTAGTTTCTAGCTTGTGGCTTTCATAAGCGAGGAGCCTTGAATATGAGAGCACTGCACCTAGACCTTAGAATGAGTAGACACTAGATAGGGATTTTATGAACAAACCTTCATGCATCCATTGGCTACAAAGACTTGTACTTGGTGGCACTACTATATGAAGAGTTTGGAGCTCCTACTAATAGCATGTGTAAGCATATAAAATGGTGATCATGTAATGTTTTGATGGTTCAATATTATGCATCTGAGAATTTGTTAATTAAAAGAACCAATCAATGTTGATTTTTAACATATTTACTTAATTAAACCAACATTATGAATGTTGATGAGGTTAAGGATCTGTGATATAAAAATTTTGATCCCTTTTTTGTTAAAAAGAATAATAATCAAATGGCTTTATTCCTCAGGAGTTTATAAGAAGTTCGAACACTATCAGTGACAGCAGTAAAATTGATTTGAGGATGTTATACTCCAGAGTTTGACATGTTGCCACTACACTAAGTCATACAGATCTTTTTTGTTAATTGTGTTTGAGTACTATATATATATATGTTATACAAATAATTAATATTAAATTATCAAATAAGTAGAATAATAGATGAGCATGTTCTCCATGCTAATGTATTTATGGTTCACAGATAGACATAGAAAACTCTAATGAATAATATTTCTGTAGTGTAATTTTCACTACACCACTGTGACCAAAGGCATGCAAAATGTTGTATGATCCCCAAGATGCATAATTCATTCTAAATCAGCATTCATATCTTTATATCAGTATATATATAGTTAACCATATTATATACTGATATAAATCAGCATTCATATCTTTATATCAGTATATATATAGTTAACCAATTAGTACAGTTTAATTGACATGTCAAATTTACTGCCCTCAAAACTTTGACACAAACCACATATATTAATAATTTTTATTAGTCATATATTTTTTTAATAATATTTTTGTAGAGTAATTTTCACTACACCACTCTCAATCAAAGTAGGAACTGGTTTCTATCCACTTTTAATACCTCGTGGAGGAATGTAATTATAAACGTATGACCAAATACATGAAAAAACTGTACAATCTCCAAGATACAGATTTCACGCGGAACCAGTGCTCATCAGTTTGCCTAGACCATAATTTCTTATACATATTTTTATAATTGTTCAATATATATATAGGTAGCCAATTACTACAATTTAACTGATAAGTGCTAAATTTACTACTCTAATAACTTTGATACAAACCACTTGATGAAAGTATGATAATAATTTTTATTAGTCATTCATTAGACTGGAGATTATCCATTTAATGAAGAATTATACTACAGAACTATTATTTATTATTACTAAAATGTAGAACTATTATTTATTAAGTGGATAATCTCTAGTCTAATGATGACTAATAAAAATTATTAATATATAAAACTATTTTGATATAATGTTATTGTTATTATTATTTTGGTTAGTCTCTTTTAAATTCTCTCCTACCTACTTGGTGTTGGAATAACCATTCTCGTTGCTGATGATGAATATGAAATAATATACTTTTCAATATTTAATGTTTTCATGCAGTCTTTGAAACGTAAGTTAATAAATGGGTGTGTCTTCGTGCTATTTTTATTTATTAGAAGCACGGTGTTTTATTTACTATATTAGTGTTTAAAAAATTCTCTTGTCTTTTATTTTAATCCCGTGCGTACTTTTTTGGAAAAAAAAATTATTGATATTATTTCTTTTTTACAATTACTGTATTTTGATTAATATTTTTTAAAAATATTTGTTTAGATTACAACTTTCAAAAAAAAAAAAAAATGAGTTTCACCTTTTTAAACACTTTGAAACCCTTCTCTGCCTCATCTATCAATTAGGGAAACAGTGGATTTTAATTACCTACCATTCACGTCTTCATATACAAATAGTAGCTGTTTCACCCCGGGCTAATCAGATTCTCCTTAACATTTAAATGTTTAGCCAGACAGGAAAACAGAGAAGCAGTCAGCTCTGGGCTGCAGGCGATAGTTAAAGTAAAGTCATTGGTGTAAAATGAGGGCTAACGTTCAAACAATTTCTGCAACAAATTAATACACAAATTATTTAATTCTTTCCTGAGGTTAAAAAGTAAAATTGACTGAAGTCAAGGTAAGGAATAGGTCATCTACTTGACAGATTAGAAAAGTCTACATCAGATGATTGCGTTAGACTTTACAAGATTACATGTTTAGTTAGAATATATCATAAAAATGATAAAAAAGAAACTATTCCAAGAAATTAAAACAATAGAACTTTAATTATCAACAAATGTGGTGAAAAAACGATTTTTTTAAAAAAAAAATATAGATGATATAGAAAACCTTTTTATACCCTTTACTGCATTAAACACCAGAAATAACAAATGTAGCCTTAATTGAAATTTAAGCCTATAGAAATTGATTTTTAAATTAAAACAAAAACGTGGGGTTATATCTAAATTTGTGTGTGTATATATATATAACATTAGTAAATTATATTAACTTCAGGATGATTTCTCCAAATTTAATCAGTGTATCTGCTCCACAACCTCTCTTTTCCCCATCACACTAACAAATTTCCTTATTTGATCTATTCATTTCACGTACAATCAGTTTCTAGGTCTTTTACAATCTATTGGAATCCAGATATGGATTAAATTATCTATCTATGTGTGCTCAACCCAACTCTTTTATTTTCTTTATTTTTTCAATGATATCAGAGATATCTTAATAATTTTTACAAATCTGTCATTAGACTAGAAATTATTCAATAATGAATAATATTTCGGTAGTCTAATTTTTACTACACCACCCTCATGCAAGATAGGGACTGGTTTCTATCCGCTTTTAACACATTGTGGAGGGATGTAATCATAAACATATGACCAAAGTCACATGAAAATATCTACAATCCCTAAGGTGCACATTCCGTGTTGAACCAGCACTCATCAGTTAGCCCAGACTACAATCTTTTGCACATATCTTATCATTGTTCAATATATATACAGAAAATTATTACAGTTTAATTGATGTGTTAAAGTGATATTTGTTTGTTTTCTCTCATATACATTTTGTTTTGAACTCTCTTAATGTATAATGCTTAGTTGGAAATTTAGAAGATGTTGTAATTATGATAGTATAATTGTTTTTCATTAATACTACATAATTTTTTGCAGGACTTTTCCATACATTCATGGAATGCCATGCCTCTTTTTAATGATAGTTCCTTCTTATTGTTGAAACAACTATTCTTTATATTTTTGAGATTTTTCTCTTCTATAACTTCCCTTGCCAATTTATAGTTGCATTTTCAAATACCATTATTAAATCTTTTATATTTTACAGAATTATAGATGTGAGGAAGGAAAGTGGAGGAAAAAGATTAAAGAGGATTAATGTTCTGTCAAGAAATGATTATATAAGCATTGGTTTAATAATAAAGAAATTTAATATATAAAAAGAGAATATTCATTTCTTCTTAATGGATTATTTTAGAAAATTTTCACATTCCTTCCTTTCTTCACATACTGTCTTAATTTATGGATGAATTACTCCTTTTTTATTACCTGCTATTTTTGTTATATTATAGTAGAGTATCTGTTATCTTCTTAATAAAAATAATCAAATAACCTTATTGTTCAAGAATTTACAAAGAAGTGTGAGTACCAGAGGTGTCAAAATTGAAATTGAATCAAAGACCTTACATTCAAAAGTCTCCCACTCTATCACTGCATTAATCCACTAACAATTTGACATTTTTATTGCTCCACTTGGTGAGTGATATTGAAAATGCTCAACCTTTCACTTCTGTATAGAATCTTTCTTTTATAATAAAACTCAATAAATTGGACTATATTTCTTTTTATTTTAATTTTATAAACGAATAATATTTTTAAAAAAATCACATTTGAATCTTTTTAACTACTTAAAAACTGATTTGTAAAAACAATGTTATATAAACATCATCAACCAAGTTATTGTAAACACTCTTTAAAAAAATTAATGAATTCATTTTTTTATTTTAATGTGAATGAATGAAGTTAGGTTTGTGATAAATCTATCAAATTCTGCTTTAAAACCTAATATTTACTTTATAATTATTAAAATATTTCAAATAAATTCTAACACCATGTCAATTTTGACAGGTAAAGACATTGGCAATGATATCAATATCACATGAAGCATCACCAAGAAGAAAAGAATGCTCTAAAATCTTTTCTTTAGACAACAATTGAATCAAGATGGTTGGTTATTTAATTACTGTCTGTAAGATACTGAACTCTTCAGATTTTTTTAAAATTAATAAAAACAAGAAGGGCAGTACAGGAAAATCTAATAAAAAAATCTTACACTAGTACTTTATAATAATGGTAAAATAGCCTCTAAAAACATGGGACTACTAGAAACACCTAATGATTCTAAATGAATATGAGAGTGATTAAGTTAATTAAAAAGATAAAAAAAAAACTTATTAAAAAGGAAACAGTAATGTGAATTTTATTCTAAACTGTGCTGATAAAAGTTGAACTAATCCACATTAGTTATATTAAGTAATTAGCAGTGAAGTAAAACTATTTACCTGCAAAGGCACAAGAAATGGCATCAGCAGTCAAAAATTGTCTAAGATTGGGAAATATACTAAAAAACTAGAAGATTGGCTATGATTTATTATAATATTTCTGAGTTTAAGATGATTTCAATATTAAAAGCCAAGAATTTGTGATTATCAGCTTGAGTTGTGTACCAACTTTCCAAATAGAATTATTTGTTGACCTGAAAGGGTAAAATAAAATTAAGATTATTCTGAGAGAGATCTTAAACCATCAGCAAATGTCTATTTTGTTTAGAAAGCAACCTATTCCTGAATAAGTAACAGTTAATCCCTTAGATATATAGTACTATAAAAAAAAATTAAAAGAAGAACCTCTCTAAAAGCAAAATATTCCACAATAAGGAAATATGATATAATTAAAGGAATATCCATGGTAAAGACAATACTTATAGTGCACTACAAAACTGGTCAAATCTCAATATACATATATTATATACCTTAACATACATATGCAATTAATATAAGTATATATATATACTAAAACATGCTGAATTTCCAACAATGTTGGCAAGTGAAAGCTGATAAACATTAAAAGCTTACAGAATAGATTATTCCAATCTACCAATCAATGATGCTGTTGGTTTCTTTGTATTATGATATAACCAATCATGCATTGTCAAATTTTGTTTTATGTGGAAAATTTACATACACCTGTACAATATTGACATCTTAATTGTTTTTTTATCTAATAATATTAATTCATGATTTCTATGCAAAAAAAATATGTATCAACAAACTAACATTATAGATACCTGCAAAATAATGAAGAAAAGCCAAAGTGAAAGTAACGCCACCATAATGTCCCAAAACACCTCAAAATAAGTGATTTTGTAATGAATAATAAAAAATGTTTTAAAAGAGGAATTTCTCTGAGTATTTCATAAAAGGTAAATTATTATACATATATTTACAGAAAAAATCCATAATAAAAATAATGATTATTATGCATTACAAAACTGATAACATCTGGGTATTTGTATATATACTGAGCGTCCTTTTTTTTTGACTAACAACAGCAACATACTACATTTTAACTTACAGATGGTCAATCTCATATGTGTGAAGTGGGATGGTAGAAAGAAAAAAAGTAGATGGGCATGGTTCATTGCCAACAATGGTAATGTCACCAACAAGGAAAAAACAGCATCCAATTATCAATAAGTGGAATATTCAAATAACTAATTTGAATAAAATGCTTGCATTATCATCTGACTGTATAAATCAAGCTACATACTTTATCTATAGGAGCTATAATTTTGGTGAACTTCACCAAAAGTGCCCTCATTCTATGTCATCAAGAAAAAAATAAAAACCTTTTCGTTATGCAGACATTAAAATGTTGTTGCAAATTTTTAATTACAAACATACATGAAAGGAAAAATCAGTATTATATATGGATATCTTAAATATATAATTAGCAGAAGTGAACCAATCTCCTTCAATAAATACTAAAAGTCACTCTGAATTTCCAGCAGTGTCAGCATTTGACTCTCTTCTTCATTGTTTGTTACATACAGATTGTTATTCATTGATTGATTGAGGGAGATTGTTTTGTTTTCATTAATTACACACACATACATAATCAAAATACTCTGGAATAAATTCTACAATATTCAATATTCTAATATCAAAAAATAAATAATAGTTCTATGCGATGCGAGGCACTATGACTTCTGCTTTATTGGAGTCAGGAATCTCCATCACTATGCCCAGAGAATCCACAGCCAGTTTACAGCAATATGGCCTCTTGAGCAGCACTTAACAGTTAAAATTTTTAAAAAAATCATTAAAGTCAGTCACACAACACTAACGTTTTCACATGAATGACCAATTTCCCATAATTTAAGTATATTCACACACTTATATTTCTTATTTAATATGATGTCTGTTATATTCATAAAATATGATTTTGATTTTTCTTTTCTTCAAATCATTTTCAATATGTAAAATAAAAACACTATCAAGGCAAAAATCTTTACTACAAATAACTGAATGATCATCAAAAAATTGCAGTGAGACTATTTAATTATTCAATTTATTTGTTTAATGGCTATATAATTTAATTTTGTAAATTTAGAAGAATTATATGAATTTATAAGAAAAATTGGAAAGACCATCTTTTATACCTATAATAGATAAAGATATTTCTTAAGAAGATTGTTACTGATATTGAATTAGCAAATATATCAGTTGATGATAAAAAGAAAATTAATTGTTCATTAAATAAAGACTTATATGAAAAGAAAATTACTTATAAGGACTATTAGTATAGGAGTATTGTTAATAATATTAAGATGATCTGTGATTATGAAAGGATTACTATTAGTAAAGAAGATAAAGGAAATAGATTTGTTGTCATGTATTATAAGGATTATATTGAATGAATAGAAGATGAACTAAATAAAGAAGGATATAATAAATTTATTAAAAGATCCTACTACAGAGATAAAAAAAAAAAACAAATATTTAAAATTACTTAATAAAATGAAAGATTATAAAATTATAGATATAAATGAATATAAATTATTGAATCCTTCTTCTTATGAAAATCCATATATTTTTACAACGGTTAAATCTCATAAAAATAATAACCCATTGAGGCTGTTGTTTACAGAAGTTTTGTAAGTATATAAATAAATGGTTAACAAATATTTTAGAATATGTAAATATTCTATAAAAAATGCAGATTGTATTATTGATAAATGAAATAGTATAAAATTAAATAAGAATCAAAGTATTTTTACAATGGATATTGAAAAAATGTATTCAAGTATTCCAAGACTTAAAAGTATAGATATATTAATAAAAAATTTAAGTAAATATATAAATGATATAAATATAATAAATATTATTGAAGAGGGTTTTAAATTAATACACAATAGTTTATATTTTAAATATAATAATGAATTTTGGAGTATAAATGAGGGATGGGTTATGGGTTGTGCAATTAGTGGTTTAATATCATCAATATTTATAAATGAATTGAAAAATATTGTAATTAAAAAAAGAGTAATTAGTGAAGAAATAATACATTATTTTAGATATGTTGATATTTTAATTATTGGTAATAAAAAAGTAATGAATAATATTTATAATGAGTTTAATAATAATATATATATAAAATTAAATTTACTAAAGTAGAATTTGAAGATAAGATTAAATATTTAGAGATAGAAATTAATATAGATAATGATAATAAAATTACTTTAAAACATTTTACTAAAATACATAAATTAATAAAAAAATATTCATGTAGATTTGCAACAAGCAAAAGTACAAAAATTAGCAGTAATTAAAAAATTTAAATATAGGAATGATAAATACAATATAGATAAAAGTGTAGCTCAATTGCAAAAGAATCAATTTATTAAATTATATAAAGATTATGGATATAATCCTAAAACTATTAGCAATATATTTTTTACTTCTAAAAAATCTATGGTAGATGATAAAATTTTTGAAAATAATGATGGTATTGATAATGGTAATAATGAGTCAAGTAAAAAATGAATTAAACTTTTATATTATCCTAGGATTTATAATACTTTAAGGTATAATAAAAATTATATTGATGAGAAAATAAATATTGGCTGGTCATATAGTAAAAATCTTGATCAATTAATAACTAATTATAGGTTAAGAGATGATTTACAGTTCAAAAAAGGAATTGTATATAAAATTACATGCGATATTTGTAAAATGATTTATTTTGGGCATACTGGAAAACAATTAGAGGTAAGAGCCAAATAACATAACAATGCTACTGAAAGAAGAGATGATAGGTCTGCATTATATATTCACTACCTGAAATATGGCCATAGAATAGATGCTACAAAAAGTATTAAATATTTAAATTTCATTAAAGATCCAAAGAGAAGGCAAATATATGAAACATTATATTAAAAATAATTTGCCTAATTATATGAATATTTATAAAACTTCTACAAATTTGGTTAATAATTGGTTGATTAAAAATGAATGGAAAATTATATAAGTTGATACATATAATTGCATTTTAAAAATGCATGTAATATTGTTTAACATATTGTTATGACATAATCAATTGTTTTGTAATTATTGAATTTATATATGAGGGTTTTGATTTGTTTTAATTATTTATATTATTGTTTGTTTTAATTCCATTATTGGACACTGGATTTTATGTCAGGTGATTTGTAAAATTAAGTGGCTAACAGGTTGACTTCATTTAAGGAGAAGCCAAATACATCACATCACAATAGGTAACAAGTTTTTCTTGGTATAATTGCTGAGAGATTCTTGACTTTATTTAAGAAAAAGCTACAGTATATCACATCACATCATAATGTTAAATAGATTAGTAACATTTGAAAAGGGCACTAAAGCAGGTGCTGAAAAAAGCTTTTTATGTATAAAATTATTATTTGATTATATAGCTGTTGTAAAGAATTATTTTCTGAATTTATAAGAATATATTACTTTAGAAATTTTAATATATATATATATATGGCGGTGTTCAAAAATTATATATATATGTTGAAATTAACATTCTTAGAGGCAAAAGATGTTTTATAAAACATGTTTTGAGGTTACTGCATTTAATAAAATAATATTAAATATACCGATGTTTCAATGAAACAGTAATAATCACATGTCTCTGTTATAATAACGTGTACATTACAATTTTTTTACCGAGTTGAAGCCAAGTATTATCTTGTGAAACATCAGTATATTTACTTTAATATTATTTTATTAAACATGGCTATTGTCAAAAACATATTTTATAATATATATATTTAATGTGAACATTTTTTTTATTTGAAGAATTTATTTACTAATATAATGTATGCAACAGAACTTTAATTTTTTATGTAGAAACATCATGGAATATCAAGTCATTATGCCAGAAGATTAGATAGAAAGTTTATTGAAGTAATAAATCACTTTATCTAATTACTTATTCTAGCTACTGATCTCTGGGATGATGCATAGCATATTTTTTACATCATAAATGTGTGTGAACTTACATTTTTTATATTGTTTGTTATGTTTTGATACACTCTTTATTTTCTCCTGCATTCTACATCTGTCTGTATTATTATATTATTTTTATGATTATTGGCATCATAAAAATCACATTTCAATTGATACATTTAAGTCCATGGTTGTAAATTAAGAAGATTTGGGGTATTAGAATTAGATTTTACAAAAATCTAGTATCTCTGGGAGACAGGATAATAGCATCCTCATGGCAAAACAATAATTTAAATCATGAAATTATAAACAAATTGATAATAATTTAAAGTATCATAATCATCACCAAAGTGTACTTAGAACTAGGTTATAAAGAAGAAATAAATCACTTCATTACATAGATAAACAATCATTTGTAAATTTTAATTACAAATATGAATTAAGAGCAAAATCAATGTTACAAAGCAAGTGGTATATTTGTGCAATAATCTCAAGTCTCTTATATTACAATATATTTAATAAGACAATGTAGATCTAATGTATAAGATTTAATGATAAAAGTTAGAAAAATATGTAACAGTAGTAGTAATAACAACAGCAATAACAACATTATTATTATTATTATTATTATTATTATTATTATTATTATTATTATTATTATTATTATTATTATTATTATTATTATTATTATTATTATTATTATTATTATTATTATTATTATTATTATTATTATTATTATTATTATTATTATTATTATTATTATTATTATTATTATTATTATTATTATTATTATTATTATTATTATTATTATTATTATTATTATTATTATTATTATTATTATTATTATTATTATTATTATTATTATTATTAATCATTATTTTCAGCAAAAGTGCAATGAAATTAATTGAGAGCCACATAAATTATTTAGCTCAGTTTAATAACATAGTTAAGTTAAAATAAAAGTAAATAATTTTTAATTAAAGATAAATAATTAATTCTAAATGATAAATAAACAATAGTTTAGTAAATCAATTAGTATGATCAACAAATTATTTATCAAATGAATATAACATTTTACAACAATTTCAATAAAGTACATTTTTACAAAATATTAATATTAAATATATTAATTAATTCTATTACACTAATACATCAGTCAAATTCAAATGAATATTTTAGAAAAACATGAACAAATGTGAAATCAAGCACTTGCAAGTACTAACATTGAAACATTATTTTTACATAAAATTATCTACTCACAATATTCTTTTGTTTTATTAAAAGTCAAAATTATATTAAGCACAACTATATTAAATTTTTGCAACTGATGTCCTAATATTAGAATAGTAATTAAAAAGGCTAATCAATCAATAATCAGTATAATTTATGAATAATTGTAATAGTTAAATAAAAAAAATTTCTAAGAAAAGTTAGATCTCTTGATTTGTTTCCTATCTTTAGCTGTTAAATTTTTTGACATTCCTTAACATTTATTTGACTTACATTTCCAACTTTTTATTTTAACTATTAAACCTTTATTCTGTATTATGTTTCTATAGTTTTTAATTTTATTTTTTAAAATGTAACTCTGCTAAAAAAAATCATTTACAAAAGTATTTCAACATTGAAAATATAGAAAAAAAATATAAACTGAAATATACAATCAAAACAATATTTTTACTTATTTTAAAATTGTTCATAAAACTAATATTAAAAATAAAATTTGTTTTAATTTTATTTCTAAAATCCAAATAAATTATAATTAAGAAAATATAAAATATTAAAATTCTGTTTTAAAATTTAAAATTCCATTTATAATTATTTAAAAATAGCAATAAAAAACCAGTTGAAATGATTTTGAGAGGCAAACTTTTTAAGCCAATCATATCTATGAGAAGTATTCTTTTTCAGCCAATCACAAATATGAGGAGCATTCTCTTTCAGCCAATCACAGCTATGAGAAGCATTTTTAAAGCCAATCACAACTATAAGAATACATTCTTTTTCAGCCAATCACAACTTTCTGTTTTATATGCTGTTATATTGCTCTTGACTTTATATTTATCTATTTGCAAGTATTTCCAAATAAAACCTGAGTCTAAATTCATATTCTTGCCAAAAATTAAATATTTCACAAATATTTAGCAAAAATAATCATAAATACATAAACAAACACAGAAAATATATGATTTTGTTTTTTGAAATTACACAAAAGAGCAATCTTTCAAAAGCTCTCACAAGCATTCTTGGGCTTTGAGAACAAAGCATTTCTGTCTTGTTTGTATTAGTTTTTTATACACTACTGACATCTTCAGATTTTATTTTAAATTAATAAATCAATATAAATTTAAATTCTAGTTTTGTCTATCAATACAAAAACAGAAAATGATTATTACAGATAGCCATAGAAGAATGAATTTAAATCAGTAACTAAAATGCTTCTACATATTGTTTTAGAAACTAAACAAAAAACTAGTTGATATTGCTGTTAAATTCTTATTACTTTTTTTTGGCAAATTTATAATAAAAATAACTATGATTATATAATGACCAGGCATGCTAAGCATCATTTAGGCTTCTTTCTTTTGCCTGGAGCAATGTTGATATAACTTGCAATCATCAACAATGTTATCTAAAACAACCAGATAAAGAAGTGTGGAGAATAATATCACTTGAAATATTGTGTAATCTACTAATGTGTATTGTCTTTGTGTATTATTACTAACAGCTGTTTGTATTTGGAAAGGTTTAAATAAAGTTTAAAATTTTCTAGCCATTCAACATTCAGTGACAGATGATAGAAATAAACCAACATAATATCATTACAAATTAATTAATCCTGTGTCTTTAAATTTATCTTCAATTCAAATCACACAAAAGTATTAAATGAAGACAAAAGATAAAATTTAAAAAAATGTTTCATAGCATTATTTTAATTTATGACATTAATGCATTAAAGTGATAAAATTTATAAGATCATAAATTTGTATATTGTTTTATAAACCTTATGCAGTCAATAGGTTTATATAGCACAAAATGTTTTACAAGAAGAAAAGTGAAATTCAAAATCAAATAAATTTATCTAAAATATCACTGTATATATAATACCAGCATTTTGCAAAAGGTAAAACTTTATGAATATTTGAAATTTTATTACAAAAATGTTAATGTTATAATCAATTGTTATATAAATATTTTTTATCTACTCATTTATTGCCCAGTTTTTTTTTTATGAATTCTCTTGTCAGATTTCATTAAATTCCCAACTTTTATTTGAGCAATTTTATTTTATTTTTTATTATATTTTCAAAAATTTAGAACTGTTCATTAGAAATATATGTTTACAAATGAAAATTATTTTACAAAATATTATTTTAATTTTTTAAAATACAAAAAAAAATCATATTAAAATGAAATATATAATTAATATGAACACTAAGTTTATTCCTATTGGACAATTATTGCAGTTGCCAGTAATAATATTAAAATTTAAAAAAACTAGACTTATTTTAACCTAGTTTCAAAAGCCTGAATGAATTATTATTCAGATTATTTAAAGATAATGAAATCCTATTTAAAAGTTAAAGTTTTGTTTATAATTTTAGAAAAATGAAAAAAATTAATCGGTCATGATAAAACGAAATCAAAATCATTACTTTTCAACCAATTACAAGTTGCGCCCAACCATTACAGATTTTTTTCTTGTGTTCTTCTAAAACTAAATATAAATATTTTCCAAGAAAAACTGAAACTAATTATATTATTTTTTCTGAGAAAATAAATATTAAATAAATATTTTTGGAAAATAATAATAAAAGAATAAGCAAACTATGGAAAATATATGTTTTCATTTTCAAAATCTAGCAACGGAGTGAATTTGCTTACAATCTATCATAAGCTCTTCACCAATAATAAGATGGGCATTTCATCAACATGGCTGTAATAGAAAAACCTTCTATAAAATGCTCACATCTTTTTTTAAATTAATAAAATATTTTACTTTTAGTTCTTGCTATCAAATAATAGTAAATGTGGGAAATAATCCTAAAAACAGCTGCAAGAGAATGATTACAGGCCAAAGCACTACTGTCATTTTTCCCCTTCAGGTGAAACCAGAAATAGCAACTGAAAAATTAAACTAGAAATTAGTTTCAAAGACAATTACATTTAGTTTACTCAAATCAAAAAACAGTTTGAAGTGTTTCACTACTTTAATAATTTATTTCCCCCAAACACAAAACTATGAAATCAGTTAATACTTACCATTATAAAAATTGGAATTAGGCAACTGTGAAAATTTTCTATCATGGGAAAGTAAAATAATATTTTCCCATTCTTAACTTTTGATGAACAATGAAATACAATGAATCACAAAATCATTGGTCTTACTATGCATCATATAAAATAACAATGGATTGAAATATAACAGGATTTGTGAAAATATTTTTCAATATTTCTGCTCCTTCCAAAATTAGTTAGTGGATTTCAATGATATAAAACTATAATGAATGCAAAGTCTCAAAATTATTGCCTCTAAAATAAAAGTATTTATTTCTTTTAAATTAGCTTCAGTGAAATTGTCAATTAGTAGTAATCATTAGCTGGCAACATCAGATGCAAAGGTTATCTCTGTCTACAAGGATAAAATCTCATTTCTGTTCTTCATTAGAATAGCAATCCAAAGAAAATACTTAATTCAATGTATATATATATTTGTATTTGAATAAAATATTTTCTTAAAAACAATTAGGATGAAGAAGAAAACCTAAACAACACAGCAAGTGAAATTTTATAAATCAATGTTGTTTTGAATTTTATTTTATCATTCTCCTAATTAATATATTTATTCATTTGTTTGCTTTTTTACTAGCATAATTATTACTTCACATTTATTATAGGTTATAAAGAAAACCAAATGCAGCATATTTATTTTAAGTTCGATAAATAATTATTTATATGGAATTTTATTATTAATGCTAAATCATTTTAACAATCAATTTGAAATCAAGTGCTAATTGAGACTTCATAAAAACTTGATTGCACTTAAAGTGTTATTCAAAAAATGAAAACATAAGTAGTTATGTGAATGTCTAAGGATAAGCTACTTAATCCCATTGAAAATGTTACTATATTTTTTATATTAAAGCACAAATAATCCCGATAAAAAAATTTAGTATTTTAAATGTGAAATAAATTTTATTTGTTACTCCCAGTGAATGGTTTCTACACACAGGTTCCTATAAAAGAAATGCATGTTATAGGGATATCAATAGATTAACTTTTAAATAAATACGATTAAACATTTATATATGAGTTCAGGTTAAATAATAATATTTGATGTACAGAACAATCTTACAATTTCCCCTCATCAAATATAATATTGATAAACTAAAGTAAGTATATTTAATGATGAGAAGGAAACAATAACATTATCTCCTTGCAATTAATTAGATGGCCAAAGAATATCATTCCAAGAGTTTGGAGATTATTGCAAATGTATCAATCAATATGTTTGCCAAGATATATACCAAAATATTTTTAAAAAATAGTGTTTAAATATTATCTTGAATTGATATCCAATATGTATAAATTGTTGCAAGATTAATGTACAATAAACATAGGACAGAGGTATTAAACATATCTTCAACATTATTTGATCTATTAAACTACTAAACATCATATTATCACCATTCTTTATGCTTACACAAGATGTTTACACTGAAGCAAAACTCTCCATACAGTAGCACCACTCAGTGCAAGCCAGAGTAATCAATGGATGCAGGAAGATTTTTGCATAAAATCCTTATCTAGTACCTACCCACCTAATATCCCCAGACTAGGGTTTAGCTTGTGGCCTTCATCAATGAAGAACTTTGGATCTGAGAGCACAGCACCTACATTTAAAGATCTAATGCAACCCTCCCACAGCCACCTTTTACTTTATTAGCTAACTATAAAATCTTGATTCCAAAATGAAAACATAATAATTTTTTCAATTAAGCTCATTAGCTTGTATAATCATATAGATCTGAACCCAGTTCAGCATCCATACTTTTTAGTGTCTTTGGTTTTTTAATAATCACAGTAACCATAATCCTATTGGGAAAGATTGGTATTAAATCACTAAACATCACATGATCACCATTTTTATGCTTACACAAGCTCTTTGCACAGAGGAAAAATTCTCCATTACAGTAATGCCACCTGACCACAAGCTAGAAACTAGTCTGGAGATATTGGATGAGTAGGTACTAGATAGGGCTTTTATGTACAAACCTTCCTGCATCCATTGATTACTCTGGCTTGCACTGACTGGTACTGTATAGAAAGTTTTGTCTCTATGTAAACATTTTGTGTAAGCATAAAGACTGGTGATCATGTGATGATTAGTGGCTTAATACCAATTGTGCCCAATAGGATTATGGTGTCTGTCATTATTAAAGAACCAAAGACACAAAAAGTTCAGATCTAAATGACTATACAAGCTAATGATTTTGAATTGAAAACATTATTTTGTTTTCATTTTGGATTCAAAGTTTTATAGTTAGCTAATAAGATAAAAGGTGGCTGCTGGAGGGTTGCATTAGATCCTAAAGTCTAAGTGAATTGCTCTCAGATCCAAGGCTCCTCACTGTGAAAGCTACAAACTAGAAACTAGTCTGGAAATATTGGATAAGTAAACACTAGATAAGGATTTTACACATAAACCTTCCTGCATCCACTGATTACTATGGCTGCACTGAATGGTACTTCTGCATGGAGATTTTAGCCTCTATGCACACAGCTTGTGTATGCATAAAGAATGGTGATCACATGATGATTAGTGGTTTAAATCACCTTTCATGGAGTCATACAATGTTTGCATATTTGCTATTACATGTAATGAAAAGTCAACAATATTAACTGAATATCAGTTTACATATTTGGCAAGCATAAAATCAATATCGCACAACACAAATTAATCATTATTACTTATTAAGGTCTGTTAATTAGGAACCAAAATTAATAAAGTACCTCAAATTCAAAACAATGCAACATCTAATAGGGAATGGTTAAATAAATTTATTTCAAAAATATTTAAAGGATTAAACCAATCCTTATTATACAAATAGAGAGAAAGAATCAGGGATCTACTTATCACTCCTGGATAAGGCAGCACTGATTAACATGTTGGTGCTTCCACGAATTCCACTTCTTAAACCAACCAGGTCCTTTCAGAATGAAATAAGCTCAGTTGGCACTGGCATCTTGTGGAAGAGGAAAACAGTAACCATCAGTTTAGCCAAGATGCAGAAACCGAAAGACCTGAACAGGCTTGGGTTGCATGATCTCAACACCTTCTTCATTTAGAAATTCCTATCAATGCTCAAGGCAATGAATCCAAGATTGCCAGTGGGCTCAGAACAGGATGAGATTGAACCTTCTGACATGCCACCACCCATACAAAGTGGGCCATGGAGCTGCTAGTATATGCCAACAAATTTTTCAAAGTTACGGCATCAATTATTGACAACACTAACACTTACTGGCAAGTTTACAAATACATGCATGCAAACATTACTGATTTAACTACTGAGCTTGATTTTCCTACCAAATTACTAATCAGGAAACTAAAATTTTGCTACTTGAAAGCCAAACATATTGACTTTATCATAAAATTTAATTTGAAAGCCTTGCCAACCAATCATTTTTTGGTAAATCATAGAAATTTCTCAAAAATAGAACCACTATGTAGCTTATGTAAAGTGGCGGATGAAACTATTAAACATATTTTTACTGCTTGCCCATTTTTGAGTCCTGCTAGACAAAATATCATAACCAGAGTACTTCCAGCTAATATGAAAATTCTAAGAATCAGGAATGCTATAAAGAGTGGGGTCTTTGCTGCAATTAGAATGGAAATGTTCATGCTTCACGCTGTGTGGATAATGAGAAATTATTTCATTTTTAAATGAGGAAATAAAAAACCATGGGAGGTGTGTAAAAAATGAATAAGGACTATGTTTAGGGATCACTTATTAATGCCAGAAAAGCTCTTTGGGGACACTTGGGGGCAACTTAAGCCACTGGGTGAAGAGCCAATTCTCAGGCATGCTAATTAAAAATTAATTCAAGATTAAAAAATGATTCATTTTTAGATGGAGAATGACAAATGATCACTATCAATCAAAATATGGGCTGCACAATGATCACTGGCTAAGTTACTAAATGAAGAGCCAGTTGTTCTGATATAAAACCAGTACACAATAATTATAGACTAAGTTTGAACCATGAGCTTTTTGCTCTGATCATGAAATTAATTTGTCATAGTAATAACTAATATATCAAATGGGTATATTTTCTAATTTGGAAAATTATTTATTAATCATTGTTAATAAGCATTTATTTTTATATAGCGCTGTGCCTACAATTGTTTTACATTCAAATATCAGTCTTTCAAACTAATTGTGCAAGCGCTTTTTGCGAGTGTTAATAATAAATGAATACTTTCCTTTCCAATACAAGATATAGTATTTATGCAGGAATAAAATGAATCACCTATTCCTACAACTCAAATGCTTATATATGAGCAAATCTGAAGTGACTGGCAAGTAAAGCATGAGGATAGACCACTCACTTTAAATTACTATTTATAGGGTCTGAATGAATGACGTCGGTGAAATTGTCTAGAATTTACTAAATGTCACATATGATTAAGTTTCAGTTAGAATGACATTTAGTAAATTCTAGACAATTTCACTGATGTCATCCTCACGCTTTCCTTGCCAGTACTTCAGATTTGCTCATATATAAGCATTTGAGTGGTAGGAATAGGTGATTCATTTTGTTCCTGCATAAATACTATATCTTGTATTGGAAAGGAAAGTATTCATTTATTATTAACACTCGCAAAAAGCGCTTGCACAATTAGCTTGAAAGGCTGATATTTGAATGTAATTAATCATGGTTATAATATGTGTAACAAATCCAAACAAATGTATACCAACGAGATTTATATTGTAATTGTACATGTATTTTTCTTAATATAAAAAAAAGACAGAGAATAAAGCATCTTATTATAAACACTGTTTTAGATTTATCATATAGTTATTAAGTTATTGTTATTCAAATTTGCATAAATTTGTTTGACTGCTTAATGAAGTGGTTTCTTTCTTTTTTATAAAGTAAAACTGAGTGCTCTTTATGATTAGGATAAACTTCACTGAAAATACATTCAGTCTTAGGTTATAAAAAGTAAACCACTTCATGAAGCAATTGCAAATAAACAATCGTATGCAAATTTGAACTGTTAATAAAAAAATTTGTTTTAATAATTTCCATATCTTTTGATTCATTTCTTGAGCCAATAAGAATTAAATAAATTCATAAATATAGAATACAAGAGTCTTTATCTCTTCTGACTCATCAGGATCTGCATATATATAGACTCTTCAGTATGAGAATGAATAGGCTATAAAAATAGTTGATTACATGATATCCATTCAAAGAAAAAGATGTTATTTTGCTTTCCTTCAATTGTATGTTTAATTGGTCTTATTGTAAATGTTTTGGATAAATAATATATTTATAAGCATGAATATGAAGTAATAAAACAGATAATTGTTTGACTTATCCTGCAGGATGACAATAATTGCTGTTGGAGTTAGCAAAAAAAAAGCAAGCAAAAAAGAAATCATGTGATGTAATTATTAATATAACTTTTCTATTTTAAGATTGAAGGTGCTAGTAGTTATTCTAGAATTGAGATCTTGAAAATATATAGAAACAGATAACGTTTTAAATGTGTATGGCTATACAAGAGAATTAGCCTGGATTTAAATATTAGTATTTTCCAATATTTCAAGCCATTAACTTGAATTGTATAATAAATCAGAATCTGGCTGCTAGATGGCTAAGCGCATTAGATCCAGATTTGAATCTTAGTCTTCATTCATGAAGGCAAAAACAAAAAACTTCTCAATCTAGAAAAACAAACTTTATAGCTATATACCATTTGATGTCCATTGATTACTTAAGATGAAATGTGAAGATAGCTTATTTTTAACAGAGTGAAAATAACTCATTTTACAGAGCGAAAGTAACTCATTTTTGACACGAAAATGTGTAATTAAGTAAAAAAATAAGTTTGTTAAAAATGTTCAAGTATTTGTTATTTAATAATAGTATATTCTTATCTACTTTGGATAGAGAAATTATAAATTAAAAAAACATGTTTAATACTTGTTTATTTCTATGCTGTTAAAATATTATTTTCATTTTTGCTGGTGAAACAATCGATAGAAAGGCATTTTATTAAAAGTTGGAATTAAACTGACTTTTATAAAAAAATTTCTTAGTGGAAAAATTAATGCAAGAAAAAGGAACAGTTAAAAATAATATGCCATATCTCTAATGAGGCGCACCTTCCTAATTAATTCTGCTTTAAGTAGATATAAAAAAATGCACTACTAGAAATGTTATTTCTAAGTGCATCTTTACTGAAAAGATTATGTAGAATACTAAAAGAATAGCAGGTTGTTTATAATAAAAAATGGGATGAATATACCAATGATTTTATGATGAAATTATCAAGTTTTTAAATATGGAAGAGATTAAATCACACAATGCTTTGATTTTTTTTTTTTTTTTGATCTTATATCGATCAATATTAAACAAGGCAAAACTCTTATTGCCATTTACCGAAACAAAAACTAAGAGTAAAATCAATGGGCATAAAATAACACTATGTTTTTAGATGTTATATTTTTTTTTACTTCAAATGTTTAAAATTTTCAAAGGTAGAAAAACAGATGTCATTAGTGTCAAATAATGTAAATTCAGATGGGAAAACTCTGTCAAGAGTCAAAAAAAAGGAGAAGGTTAAAAAAAGTTGCAGTAAGAAGGAAAAAATCTTTCATGAGAATTTCACTGCAACAGAAAAGATTTGAAATCCTTTGGTATATTTATGGAGCCACCAGAAATAGTTAACTTAGTAGCACTTTTGAAGATTAAGAAATTAAGAGAGAGCTATTTATGAAAAGCAGTATGCAATCTGTCTAATGAAGTCTTAAATATTCATTAATAATTATTATTCTAAACTATATATTTATCTATGCAGTTTTCAGTGATATAACTATATATAAGGTGGATTCATCATTAATCTTTTATAATCTGCCAAAGGTGTAAATCCTGTATATTAAATACAAACCTTTTCCATGATTTTCTATTTATGCTGTATTTTTCTGCCATTCTTAATTACTTATTTTTCTTAGATCAGGGGTGGACAAATGGTGGTCTGAGGGTCATATGCAGCCTGCTAAGAGTTTTTATGCGGCCCACCAAAACAATCAGAAAGTTCTGCCTTGAACTGAGATTCCCTTCCCATGTGCCACTGAAGATTCATCTCATATTTTCCACTAGGATGGCCACATCAATACACATGTGTAGTGTAGATACGATGTGCAGTGCTTTTCCAGTTGATCTGGTTAATTTCAATTTTGTCTTTGCATTAGCAAATAAATACATTTCCAACTTTAGTGAAACCATGAACCCTCCGAAAAAATGTAAAATCAATGATGAATGTCATGTGTTTAATGAAGAATGGACAAACAAATATTTCTTTGGTAATACAGAGAATAAAGCAGTGTGTTTATTGTGTCATGAAAAAAAGGTGTGGCTCTCCGCTAACCTTTGCTTCCACAAAGTGGCTCCCGATGCGGCCCTCTGCCAACCTTTGTGGCCCCCAAATCAAAACAATTGCCCACCCCTGCCTTAGATTATAAATCCCCCCCCCTTCTTTTATCATACTTTGAAATTCAGACATATTCAATCACAGAGGGCGCTATTGAAAAACCAAATGCTTGGGATGATGATCTAATTTTATATTTGAATTTTTCAGCTAGCGATATGCACTGGGATACTTTCATAATTAGTATATTCATAATTTATTTTTTTATTTATTTTATAATTTGTTAAATAAATTATTTTTTTATTTTTTTATTTACATCTTTAATATTGAATTTACTTGGCTATTAGTCATTATTGTAAATGTTGTATAGGTTATTGGGAAAAAAAGGAACATTAATTGCTATAAAGTATTTGATTTTCTTTTTCTATAGCAGATCAATTTTTTATTTTTATATGTCAAATGCATTGACCGGGAAGCAAACCCGGGCCAGCTGCTTGGAAGGCAGCTATGCTAACCATTAGGCCACCAACGCTTGACAAAAAGATCAATTTTTAATTAAAATTTCCAACAGAATGCAATACATATAAAGGAGACTCATCTGATCTGACGTCTTACTAGATAATCTACAACCAAAATTAGAAATACAGTTCTTTTAAAAATCGTATTTAAATTTTTCTATTTCTGATTCATCAGAACTAATTAGCCAACTGTTGAAATAATAAAAAAAAAGGAAAACAGGCTAATAACAATAACAATAGGTAATAACAGAAACAATTCACCATAACAAGTAAAAATGACATAATTCATTATATATTCATGAAAGTCAATTTATTGTGCATCTGAGGGTGTCATTAAGATGTTATGCTGAACAAACAAACAAACTGTTTTCATGGGAATTTAAAGTAGCAGAGGTTAGGTGTGGAAAGTTAGACATATTCATCTTAAGAATATGCTAATAAGTAATGAAAAAATTAATTGTAAAAAAATTAAAAGGTAGGAAGTGAAATATTTTAACATTGACGTGAAGAATTTTTTTTTTTTTTTAATATACATGTTTATTTCCAGTGGTATTAAGGATTGTTTAAAACGTTTAAATAAAATCTAATGAGAATATTATTAAACGGTCTGTCAAACTCTAAACAATTGTTTGTTTTGAGTGAAAATTGAAAAAAAATGCTGCCATATTTCTGACTATTTTGTTTCTTTATTATAATAAAGAATTTAAAGCAGTGTATTACAAAAAACTATATATATGAAGACAAATTTAAAAATGAGTGTTTTAAAAATTCTCTCAGCTGTAGATTATTCCGCCAACATAGCTAGCTCTAAACCACTTCCAATCTAGAAAATAAATAGCAATCCAATAAACAAATTATTATTAATAATTTGTGTGCACGTGCATGTGAGCGGAAAAGTGGACTATTCACAAAAATAATTAAAAAGGGAACCCTTAAGTCTACAGGGATAAAACAAGTATTAGTTATTATTGCTTTAAGTTATTAAAAAAATATTCTAATGGCTATATTGTTTAAGAGTTCGTAAGAAGTACGAGCGCCGGAAGCCAGAACTGCAATCGCTCCTAGGATCCCATATTCCAGATATCACTGCGCTAAACCGCACAGGGCACTTCAAGTTATTTAATTCGCTGCTAATAATATATATATCAACGGAAGATGGGGTTCGGCAGTTAATTTGGGCAAAAGGGAAAGGGTCGGTGTCTAGGTTTAGCGTAAAGTAATAAAATAGGTTTGGCAAAAGAATTATGGCATTATGAAATGAATTCAAGAGGAAATTAGTAAGGAAAATGAACAAATGTGTAAAGAGAATGAAAATTATCTAGGAATAGGTGGGTAGGTCGATTTTCTGTATGAAGGGATTGAAGTTTGTGTGCGTGTGAATTAAAAGTTATGAGTAAATATAGAAGACAAAATATAATTAAACAATTTAAAAAGAGAAACAAAATGGATTATAAAAGTAGTGAAGTTTGTTAAATTATTGCATAGTGAATTATTTTTATGTGAATATATATATCTGCATGCTTATGCAAACATGTATGTAAATATTCATGTATCTATGTATGCATGCCTAGAAAATGAAATGAAAAAGGCAAAGATGATCCTGAAATAGATGGTTAACAAAGTGGAAACAATAGATGCCAAACAATGAGGCTTAATCAATCTTTATCCAATTTCTATCCTATACAAATATCCTCAAGCTAGTTTCTAGCTTATGGGCTTCATCAATGAAGATCTTTTTCAATTTTTTTTTTTAGTAGTGCATTTGTATCTTTGATCTAATCCACCTTTCCTCTAGTGGCCCTTTTTTGCCTTTATAACTGTGCAAGCAAATAGACTTAAGTTCAACAAAAAAAAAAAAACTGCATTAGATAAGATCCAAATGCATTGTTCAAAAAATCCAAAAAGCTCCTCATTGATAAAAGTCATTGGCTAAAAACTAGTCTGGTGATATCTGTATAGAACGGCATTGGATAGGAATTTATTAAGCATTACAATCTAGCATTTCTTGATTACCAAAACTTACACTAGGTGGTATAAAAGTTGTAAGAATAGAAGATTATATGAATGAATAGCAAGATGTAGAAAAAATAATATGATGAGTAATTGGTCATGTAGTGTTTATAGAGGATCAATATTATTAAAATTTTTGAATGTGATGCTGCAAAATAGACTCTTGTGTGTTCTAATTAGTTGCAATCAGTAAAAAAAAATAACAGAAATATGTTGTCTTTCAACAATGCCTTATTTAAATGCTCGCCACACAAAATTTTTTAAAAAGCCCTGCAGTAAATATAAATTCAACAGAGAGTTTTAAAAACTAATTATCTTTGCCTACTCTAGAGCTATCTACTGTGAGTTTGAGTAATCAATGAATCCTAGATGCTATATCATCACTTAAAGGTGACAGAATATTCCATAGAGAAGGTGAGTTGAAAAAGGCCTAGAAGGAAGTTGATTGGTAAATTATTTAATGATGGACATATAAACTAACTTATAATTTCCTCTTTGTTCTTACTAATGAGCAAAAAAAGTTATATAATTTTTTAGTTTAGCTAAATATTTATGATTATTTTTACAAACTATTTATATAGTCAAAATAAGAGTCATAGATCACATGACCCTATCTCTTAAGCTTGTAAGTTATAAACAATGAGGATTGCCAATTCCTCTACAAGCTTTATGATAAATGATTAGCCAGAGCCAGCACTTAAAATATCTCTGTCAGGAACCCCTTCCCAAACCTCTGACCATGTTTTCGTGCTTTGGCACTCCTCAGAGAGGTGTCAGGCTAGGTTCAGACACTAGATCTAAAAATGCCAACCCAAAGCCAAGCACTTATTTAAAAGTTATCTATGAGTGGAAAATCTGAAATTTTCAGACATCTCCATGTCTTCAAACCCAGCCATCCAACTCAAATAGCTATATGGGGTTGATAGATCTTCAGACATACCATATAGTAGTAGTCTTAGCAATATAAAATTGCATAAGACTTGTGGCAGAAAGTATGAATAGTCAAAATAAGAATCATAGATCACATGACCCTATCTCTTAAACTTGTAAGTTATAAACAATGAGGATTGCAATTCCTTTACAAGCTCTATGATAAATGCTTAGCCAGAGACAGCACTTAAAATATCTCTGTCAGGAACGCCTTCCCAAACCTCTGACCATGGTTTCATGCTTTGGCACTCCTCAGAGAGATGTCAGGCTAGGTTCAGACACTAGATCTAAAAATGCCAACCCAAAGCCAAGCACTTATTTAAAAGTTATCTATTGAGTGGAAAATCTGAAATTTTCAGACATAGTAATAGTCTTAGCAATATAAAATTGCATAAGACTTGTGGCAGAGATGATAAATAGTCAAAATAAGAGTCATAGATCACATGACCCTATCTCTTAAGCTTGTAAGTTATAAACAATAAAGATTGCCAATGAGGATTGTCTCTGCCACAAGTCTTATGCAATTTTATATTGCTAAGACTACTACTATATGGTATGGCTGAAGATCTATCAGCCCCATATAGCTATTTGAGTTGGATTTCTGGGTTTTAAGACATGGAGATGTTTGAAAATTTCAGATTTTCCATTCAATAGATAACTTTTAAATAAGTGCTTGGCTTTGGGTTGGCATTTTTATATCTAGTGTCTGAACCTAGCCTGACACCTCTCTGAGAAGTACCAAAGCATGAAACCATGGTCAGAGGTTTGGGAAGGGGTTCCGACAGAGATATTTTAAGTGCTGGCTCTGGCTAAGCATTTATCATAAATCTTGTAGAGGAATTGGCAATCCTCATTGTTTATAACTTACAAGCTTAAGAGATGGAGTCATGTAATCTAGGACTCTTATTTTGACTAATTATAGTCTCTGCCACAAGTCTTATGCAATTTTATATTGCAAAGACTACTACTATATGGTATGGCTGAAGATCTATCAGCCCCATACAGCTATTTGAGTTGGATAGCTGGGTTTGAAGACATGGAGATGTCTGAAAATTTCAGATTTTCCACTCAGTAGATAACTTTTAAATAAGCGCTTGGCTTTGGGTTGGCATTTTTAGATCTAGTGTCTGAACCTAGCCTGACATCTCTCTGAGGAGTGCCAAAGCACAAAACCATGGACAGAGGTTTGGGAAGGGGTTCCTGACAGAGATATTTTAAGTGCTGGCTCTGGCTAAGCATTTATCATAAAGCTTATAAAGGAATTGGCAATCCTCATTGTTTATTTATATAGTAATTATTAAATAAAAATATATTCATGTACATTTAGATTTTTTTAAAATATGTTACATTTTTACAACGGAATTCGATAGCTTTATGATGACTTTACCATTATTTGTTCCCATTTAAAAAATAAAATTCATTCAGCAAAGATTTTGTTAATTTATTTTTTTCAATTGCATTACAACAATTAGCCAATAATAAAAAATAATTGTTCTCATTATGATAATTACTTAATAAGAAAAAAGTAATTGTTCTCATTACAATAATTAGCCAATAAGAAAAAAGTAACTTTTTTCAATAGTGTTACAACGATTAGCTAATAAGAAAAAAGTAATTGTTTTTATTATGTATTTAGCTTAATTAGTAACTCAAATTGCCACTAGAGGAACAATCAATTAGTTATTATTATTATTATTATTATTTTTAATGTGTCAAAGCATCCGCTGGGAAGTTATTTTCTGCTCTCTTTTTCAATTTATGATTGTAATATTATGTTTTTCATAATCACATCATTCTGTTTCTTATTTTTGATGATGCCTTAAAATGTATAATTTTTAATTTAAATTATATCATGGTTAAAAAGGTATATCACTTGTTACTATATAGAATTTGGCACTACATATGGCTTCAAGCATCTGTGTGAAAGCTTAAAATCAAAGGGTCATGGACTCATCAGGACTACTATAATTACATAATTAATTGTTCAATCAACACTATTTCATTAATGTTTTTGATTCTTACAAGTGAATTAAAGTTAATAAATAATCATTGTTACTTTATTGAATTGACTTAATGTTAAAAGGTATGAAAAAAGCATTTATTTATGTTTGTATAATATGGAGAAGGGGCTAAACAAGAATTCAGAGATCTTTCGACAGATTATTTCAATAATGTAATACTTTAAAAACATAAACTCCTAATTTTAAAATAGTAAAGTAAATTAATTTTGTTGCATTTTATTTAAAAACTGAAATGTACAATGAAGTAAATAATAAATTAGCAAAACATTATTAATGTCCACAATGGAAAAGGTTTTATTATTTTCTTTATATTAATTAGTTTCTATTAGACATAGGTGAGGTTGCATTCAGTGTGTTATACCAAAATCATAGCTTTCACTGTATGGCTTGGTGTCTGCCCTATTATTATGGAATAATTGTGGTAATTATTTTAAATAGATTTTTACATATTCCATTTGATTAAAAATTGCACATTATTTTTTTTCTAACTTTTATCTTTCTGTTGTCTCATTCCATGCAAACTAGATTGACATTCTTCAGGTCAAAGATATAACTGAATTGTTGTTTGTGTTTCCTGAAGTTGAATTTATATTCATGAATTGTTGTTTGTGTTTCCTGAAGTTGAATTTATATTCATGATTACTTTTTGCATGCTTATATAGATAATTATGTTGGACCCCTCTTTGTGGGATGTTTATTCTTGATTCCCATAATATACAACTGCACAGACAGCATTGCTAGGTTTGATTTTATATGCGATCCATGGCATGTCCTCTAATGACAGTTTATTTTTATTATTGTTAATTAATCTGTTAAGATTAGGGAGGTGGTGGAATCAAAAACTGATATTAAATGTTGGTGCACAAATCTTTTATCGCTTTTACTGCTTAAAAATATGTCCAAATTTTAATTACAGACATTTTTTTCATATTATTTAGAAAAAAATAACAATTTGTTAATTTATAAACTAAATTAAAATATTTAAATAAGCAATGCATATCACTTTTATTAACAGTAGTAAAAATTGTATTAACTGTTATACAATTGTACCCTTACATCCATGGGCTTATTATTTTCAGTCATGTAGAATTTGGAAATAAATATTAAATAAAAAGTATTAAAAAATAAAAATTTATAAATTTAAATTCATATATTTTATGCATTTATTTGGTCAGCCATTTTTTTTGTCTTAGATATTCAGTAAGCACTCAACAATTACTCAGAATACACTCAATGCACACTCAATCATGTATTGGCTCTCTTTTTATTACTGTACTATCTCTTGAATAACTGTATTATTTAACTTTTTGTTTGTTATTTTTATATTTTTTAAAAATATGTATAATTTTTAAATTGTATCGCAGATATTTAATAAGCACCATTTGTAATATGTACAATTTTCAACTTAAATTGTATCATATATATATATGCTAAAATAGGTATATTTATTATCCACAATAGTACTTGCATGAAGGCTACATATATATTAATAATGTTAAACCTTCTTTGGGCTATAATTTTGTAAAATTTTTAATAATAACATTATTCCATTTTTTACAAATTAACACTGGGAGGTTTTTTTTTGTTTTGTGGGAGTATGTGTTTCCATTGATGATATCTTTCTAGTAGGTATTATATACACAATAATACTGAAACATAACAGCCAGAAAATTTTTATGCTTATCAAGACTTAAGAAAAGCTACTTATAAAAGTATGAAAAAAATTGTATGCCTCCAAAGTTATGATGATCCAGGAAGTTGTTATGCTTGCTAAGGCACAAAAGTGCCCATATATTGTTTTTTTACCATGATAGATTTTTAAGTTACATTGATCTTATGAGTAGGAGTCATTTCTTCATACTATATTTCATCAAATGTGACCACAACACCAACAATATCTTGAACTCGCTATTAGAAATTATAGTATTTGATTAAAAGAAAAAACTATAGGTATCTCTCTGTATCATTTAAATATCAAAGAAGAATAGATGCATTAATAAAAAAAATGGGGATGTGAAGAAATGGAGAACTAGTATAGGGAGTAAAAATAATTTAAATATATATAAAAATAAAGAAAATATTGGGTGTGAGAGTAGTTACTGTTTAAGACTCGAACAGGATTGTTAGCAACAAGATAATACACATATAACTGGAGAAATGTGCATGATTTAGCCTGAAAGTTATGCAGTGAAGGCATGGAAAATATTAGTATCTATTAATTGAATGTAAATGCATACAAGCAGAAAGTGTACAAATAATATAGTAGTGGGAAAATAAATAAAAACAAAGTGATTATACAGAAAGTGGGTTCTTGTTTTTTATGCTGGCTTTGGGAAAAGATAAGGGGGATCTAGATATAAAGGCAATAGAGTGAACAAAGATGATGTTGTGGAAATGAGATGGAGCAGGCTAGAGAAGAATATGGGAAAAACAGGGTGGAGAATGGAAAGGGCAGGTAAGGTGGCTAACAGGTTTCTCTGGGCATAATGATTGAGAGATTTCTGGTTCGATAAAGTAGAAGCCATAGTGCATCGCATCGCAAAGAAATATTCACCAGAAATTTCTATTATTATAATACATTTTTAATAATTGACAATTTTTTAAGAATAAAATTTAAATATCAATTTTTTATGATTTGTTTCAAATACATTCTTTACAACGTTTTGAACAGTATTTCTTTCTCTTTTCTTTCTCATGCCATTCTTTTAAAAAACATATTCATTAAAAGTCTTTTTTATTATCCCTCTCTCCCTCCATTTCTACTGACAGCGAGATAATTGATATATATATATATACGTGCGTATGTGCATGTATTTTGAATGCAACAGTTTAGTATATAAAATCAAGATCAGAAAGTTGCTTACTAATAAATTGTAAAAAATATGAGTTATTTTTCCCAACAAAAGTTTCATGCACTAATGCAAACAATGGATCAAATATTGCATTTACATACTAGTGGGAGGAGGTTAGAAAATTATTAATAATGTTAATCCAGAGCAAATAATTAGATATGATACTAGTGCGCTTGCATAGATCAATAAATCACTTTTCATAATGAAATTATTTTTCAGACAACAAATAAAAAAATAATAATTCAAAAATTAAATAGTTTTGGAAAAAAAATAGATTAAAATTTAACTGCTTACAAAATGAAACTTATTTTCTACTTTTCAAATCTCTATTAGTAAAACTTATATTTTCTATCTTTCAAATCCCTATTAGTTATCCTCTCTTTTATTTTATAAAACAATATACATTGTGTGTGTTGAGTGAATAATTATGAGAACTGAAGCAGAGGTCAATTTCATTACACTAACCAAAGAACTCATAAACTCATTGAAAACTATATTTGATAAGCCTGAGTTCTTCTTAATACTATACACTGGGAATCCATTATTTTATAATTACTCGAGCAATATTTTCCAATCTTTTTTTTTCTTTCAGACGGATAAAAAGTAAAATAATTTTTCGTGACTCAACAATATGATTACTATTAAAGTCAATGCATTGTTCTTGCAGCCTTGCGTGGTTCGGTTCTGGAGCTCAAAGTTAACAGATCACGGATCTGCGCCGTCATTTCCGATATTCGAACTTCTTATGAATTCCCGAACAATAAACCATTTGATTATTATTATAGAATTAAATAATATGAATTATATATACTTAAAAAATGTAATAATGTTTTTGGGTTTTGTTACCTGTTTTATAATAGGGCCTAAGACCCTGTCTAGATATTTTTTATTTCAAATTTCGATAAATTCCGGTTTATACTTACGGATCTGAGACTTGGGCACTTAATAGAAGAGCAATACAGAGACTTCAGACCACTCAAAGAAGTATGTAAAGATGCATGTTGGGATTAACAAGAAGAGATCAAAATTGCAATATATGGGTAAGAGAACAAACAGGTGTTTCTGACCTCATTGAGGAGATTAAAAGACTGAAGTGGAGTTGGGCTGGACATATTGCTAGAAGAGATGATAATAGATAGACAATTGAAATCTTAAACTGGATTTCAAGAGATTATAAAAGACCCAGAAACAGACCACATGTGAGATGGATGGATGAAATAGAAAAGTGTGCAGAAGTGATGTGGATAAGAAAAGCTAAAGATCAGAGAAGATGGATTGAACTTGGAGAGACCTTCATCCTGCAATGGATTGATAATGGTTGTTGATGATTGTGATACTTTTTATAGCAGTTTTATAAGAAGTATTCTGTGGATCAAAATGGAAAGCTAAAAAATTAAAAGTAAATAGAGATTATTTATGTTACCTAGATTTTGCAGATGATGTGGTTATTGTTGCAAAAATGCTTCAGAGCTTCAGGAAATATTACAAGAGTCATCAGGTGAAAGTAAGAAAGTAGGACTAATGCTAGAAAGACTAAAATAATGACAATTGACTTTCACAGGAAACTAAAATAAAGATTGATAATGATGAATTAGAAGAAGTTTTAATCAACTATAAATATCTTGGTCAGATTACTAACACAGATGAAAACGTAATGGCAGAAAATAATCATAGAATTAAATTTGGATGGAATGCTTTTGGTATAAATGATATTAAGATGAGTTTGAAAGGAAGCTTTTTAATAAATATGTTTTACTGGATCTTAATTATGGATCTGAGCCTTATCAGAAAAGCAATACAGAAACTTCAGTCCACTCAACAAAGTATGGAGAAATATATGGAAAGGTATGTGTTAGAAGTAACAAAAAGAGTTCAAAAATGTGAGAAAACAAAAAAACAATTACTAACTTCATTGAAAGAATTAAAATACTGAAATAAAGCTGGGCTGAACATATTGTTAGAAGAAATGATAGACAGTTGAAATATTAAGCTGGATCTCAAATATAAATGACCTAGAAGGAGGTCACATGTAAGATGGATGAATAAAATAAGAAAGTTTATTATGTGATGTGGAAAAAAGGGGTTAGAGCTGAGATAAATTAATTAAGCTTGGATAGATGTCCATCCTGCTGTGAATTTATGAAGGATTAAAAATGATGATGGTGCAGATGCATTATAAGCTTGTCTACTGAATCAAATAAATTATGCAGTAAATCAGAACAATGCAGCATAAAGCATTGATAAGATATTAAAGATATTAAAACTAATCAGTAATCAGAAACTCCAATGAATGCTAATCACTTGTAATTAATAGATAGTCAGCCCTGGTGATAATCTGATACACTTCTGATTACTATGACAATGAGCATTAAAATATTGACTGCAGCTCCATCTGTAGATATATTCTAATAAAAAAAATTGGACTGATGCCAATCTGAAATCAGCAATTGAGAAACATTGTTTTAGAATATATACATTATAAAAATAAACTGTTATTTGGTTGGCCAATGTTTATCTGATATATCTACTCAATTTTTTCTTTTGGTTCCTAATATAAAAAAAAAAGGATTCTTTATGGGGGAATCAAAGTTGGTGCATTAGATTTGAGCCTGATGTTACAGTCTGTATAAACATAGTAAATGCAAAAGGTCACATGACTGATACTATTCAAACTTTTTAAATATATAAAAACATCAATAACAAAATTTAATTAAGGAAACAAGAATATAGGTCAATGCACATCATAACTATACAAACTCTTTATCATGAGTTTGATCCATGACAGTTGGCTGCTGTTTGGGTAAAATTAACACATATAAATGCTACTAATTCATTGAATATAAAAATTGTTAGATATTTAACATCAGATTCTCAAAATCAATCAAAAAAGGTAACAGATAAAAAAAACTATCCAAACTGTGTCTATGCATCCCTTATTTTCACCTTAACATATCCCCATCCACTAGTGCAAAAACATCAGGACCACCTTCTCTCACCATGAATGCACTTTGTAACCAACCTTCACTGCTCAGGTAAACTAGTCACATGACAATCCAATAATTTTCATTATGCCATCCCCAAGCAAAATAGGAATTGGTTGTTATTCAAATAATAGTTTAGTATATTGTTGCAAAAATGGGTCCAAGAATTTTTAAGCCTTTTTATGCATTTCACCTAAGAGTTGTCAACAACTACAAAATAGACCTTACATGAATTTTGGTGAATATATACTTAAGTTGATATCTTATTGAATTTTGATTCCTTGAATAACCATGTATTATATTTGTACCAAACATTATAAATTGTCATTAGCATAATAATCTTGAATGAATATCCTTTGCCATATTGTTGCTAAATTTATTAAAATCAGTAATTGGTGATAATAAAATCTTATAATACAAATTAATATAGTAAATAATATTACTTTAAGGTTTAAATATTTACCTATTGGTTTACTAAAAAAAAATCCAAGCTCAATTCACTTTTTTTATGTTATCCTTTTGACTTCACTCTAATAAAATCTGCCCATCTCCCGTGGAGTCTCTTTACAAATTTTTTACAATCTCGTTTTAAATTTTGATCTGTTTGTACAAAAATCACAATATTTTAAAAGAATTTAATACAAAGTCAGTTTTGAAAGATGATGACATAATAGACAATGATGAAGATTTCAACCTTTCATTTGCTATTTCTTCTAATGTCATATCAATCTCAATTCTATTTCTTTCTTTTAAATTTTTTTGTTAATGATCTCACATGTCCACCAAGCCATCATATGACATTTGGTTATATCGAGCTATTCATTAGTATATTATTCTATTTTCACTACTTTTATAGCACCTAGGGTTAGCATTAGTAATCAATAGATGTCTGGTAGTGGTAAAGAAAGCCATAAGCTAAAAATTAATCTGGGGATATTTGTATAAAACAGCACTAGACAGAAATTAATAAGCACTACCATGTGGTATCTATGGATTAGTAAAGCTTACACTAGATGGCATAGAAGTAGTGTGAATAGAAAAATATGCTAAAGTTATTGATACTTATTCTCACTCATTTATTTGGCTTTCCAATATTTTTTGTTACTATTATTTATACATTCCTCTCTATTTCTTAAGGTAGTCTGAACTCTTAAGCATTATTTTTTCATTGAGCACCTAAATCTCAGATTTATGAGAAAAGTATTACAAGAAACCTTTCTTTTTAAGAACATACATATTTTTCCTTTTAATGTAAAGTTAATTCAAAACAAGTTTAAGTACTGGAAGTGTCAGAGCTGGACCCATGACCCATGATCTTGAATCTCCAGAAACTATTAGTTCATCATCACACTAAACCACACAGGGTAGAACATTTCCAAAAATCAAAAATAGATGAATATCAAAGTTTAGTATTTATTTAACTTACAAATTTATTTTCATAAGTGAAAAATATAATTAATTAACTGCATAAATATATATATAATGATGCACATAAAAATATAAATTCCATAAACAGAAGAAAAAATAATATATAAAAAAAATACTGTACAGTAAATACTGCTATTCTACTACTACTACTAGTACTACTACTACTACTATTGAATATCATTATTATCAACTACTATTATTATCACCACCACCACTACTACTACTATTACTACTTTTAAAAGAAGTTTATTGATATAAATAAACTAGTTATGTCGAATTCCTATTACAAGTAATAACCAGACAATCATTTTTGATGACAGACAATAAAATAAAATACAATAAAGATAAAATACATGTAACATCTTAAATAAAATGAACAAAAATCGTATGGTTATTGCAGAAGAATTGTAATAGTTGTCTAGAAATTACAGTGGTGCAGGTAAAGTGACCAAATTCTAGGGAACGGCAAATATGTCTGAAGATCCTGAAGTCTGATCTCTGATTTTAATTTTATCCAATTTGTTATAAAAAAGAGAAAATATTTTACAATATGAAGAATTAGAACAAAAATGTCACTACAAAAACCACATTATAAAAAGTATGAAGGTGGATATTCTGATATTAGGGGGAAACCCTCTGTTTATCAATAATGGCAGAAAAGGAAAGGGAATGAGAATGCGTAATTGAACAAATGAGAGTACAATATTTCTGTAATGCATAAAACTATAAAGAAAGTATTCAATGGCTTCTTCTTTATTGCACAATTGGCAAAAGACATCTGTATTAGCACTAATCAATCTTCTTGGTAAAAAGTTATTGGTGGGAAAGACATTTATACTACTATTACTATTATTACTACCACTACTACTATTCATCACATGATCACCATTTCTTATGCTTACCCAAGCTGTTTACATAGAGGCTAAACTCTCCATACAGTAGCACCAACAGAGCAATCCAGAGCAATCAATGGATGCAAGAAAGTTTGTGCACAAAATCCCTACCTAGTGCCTACTCATACAATATCTCCTACCTAGTGCCTACTCATACAATATCCCCAGACTAGTTTCCAAGGCTCCTCACTGATGAAAGAGACAAAATAAAAACCAGTCGGGGGATATTGGATGAGTAAGCACTAGATAGGGATTTTATGCACAAACCTTCTTGCATTCATTGATTACTCTGGCTTACACTGGTGATGCTACTGTATGAAGAGTTTAGCCTCTGTGTATACTACTACTATTACTATCACTACTACTATTACTATCACTATTACTATTACAAATCACCAATAATAATAATAAACAAAATCCATGACACTTATAATCTATTATGAATACTTATTTTAAAACATAAATATTATATTAATTTATTAGATGTATTTTTATTTTATTTTTTGAATATTTGTGCAACATTTTGTACGATAGAAGTCCCACACAAAAAAGATAGATCAAATGCAATGAGCAAAAAATTAAATTATAAATTTTATACATCTACTTTATAACCCAACAATGAAAGCCACAGTATTATCTAGACTGTTATAATATAACCACAAAAAGAAGATTGTATCTTTTAATAATATATGAATAAATGAGTTATTATTAAAAAATAGATACTTCTATCAAAAGAATGAATGAAAAAAAAATATATTGTTAGAATGCATGCTACAGAAGATTATAAGAAAGAGCAAACAATATGAATAAAATTTTGAAATATAGTTATACATTAATACAGTGAAACTATCCAAAGTTGAGATGTGCATGATACAGATAAATTTGGCTTAAGGGCACAGTATGTTTACTTCGGAGGGCACTGGTAATTCACCACATTAAATTGCTTTCCTATTGGTATCTGTAGTAATAATATTTTCAAAGATTTATTTTTAAATGGCAAGACTAAGAACTAAAAAATAGTGATTTATTAATTTAAAAAAGTCTGAAGAAGTAAGTATTTTCAATGGTCTATAAAGATCAATATATATATATAGATCAGCCTCTACATCAGGGATGCCCAACCCGTAGCTCGCGAGTCACATGTGGCTCGCGTAACTGTTTAATGTGGCTCGAATTGCACTCTTCAAAAAAATTGATAAAATATTTTATGTTCCTTGATGGCACATGCACACACTAAAAAATAAACATTTTTACAATACAAACAATAATGATATGCAGTGTCAGGTTTCACATTAAATAAAATATATTTTTCCTGTAATTGTAATTTATATGTATGTTACCAAATTTTTAATAAATAAAATGTATTTACATTTTTTTTTCTTTTTAACATATTACACCATTTTTTTTTTTGCTGTACACGTTTGGTTTGGTGCTATATATATATATATTGTGTTTAGTGCTCTTGTATATATTGTTGTTTTTATCGAGAAAGATCCTTGTAGACGTTTGGTTTGGTGCTGTATATATATTGTGTTTAGTGCTGGAAATAGTTTTTATCGAGATAGATCCATGTACACGTATATATTTTGCTGTATATATCAATGTTTAGTGCTGTAAACAGTTGTTTTTATCCGTGTACACGTATATATTTTGCTGTATATATATATATTGATGTTTAGTGCTGTAAATAGTTGTTTTTATCGAGATAGATTCGTGTACACATATATATTTTGCTGTATATATTGATGTTTTCATCGAGAAAGATCCGTGTACACATTATTTTGGCCACATTAGAAACGGTGGATTGATACCAATGTGAATAGGCCATCCCCCCCACCTATCTCCCTACATTGCAGGTTTAGTACCCAAGTACCATGTTTATAAATGTAATATGAAAAATGTAATATATAATTGTGGCTCCCCAAATTTTTTTAAATTCTCAACTGGCTCGCGTCAAGTTAAAGGTTGGGCACCACTGCTCTACATACTTAATCCTGCCTCTATGTTTGAAAGATTTATTTTTTTCCAAGTAAATGATCAAAAAAATGTTTGGAATAATACAAAATATAATTTTTTGTATAGCTTATTGCTGTTTTTGATTATTTTTCTCCATTAATCATATAATAATTGTTTAAAACTAAAATAATACTTGTATATACTTTGATTTTAATTGTATATGTTTTATTTTTAAAAACAGACATTAATAAATCTTTCCATAATATTAACAAAGGATAATGGGCACCCAAGATACTTTGTGAAACTGATCACTGACTGTTTATTCTTAACATAGCAGAATCTTTGATAGATTCTAAAAATTATAAACGTAATTTTAATATTTTAAAACATTTTTATAAATTTATCAATGCTTTATATTTATTCACTTATCTATTAGCAGCAATTGAGCCCATATAAGAAGTGCTCTGTATAGAACATTTACTGTTTCAACATATTTCACATTTAATTGTTTACTTTGGAGCAATTTTAAATAAGATCTTACTTTATTTCTTACTTTTTTTTTAAAAAAAAAAATACAATTTGTAGAGTGAAAAATAGATGAGAAAAAAAGATTAATTAAAGAAGAAAACTGAAGTTATTAAAAGTAGGAAAAACTAAAGTTGACAGAAAAACAGAATAAAAAAAACTGATACATAACTTTAATATTAAAAGGTAAAATTTATATTAAGAGATTTATGTTAAATATTTGATCATAGAGCAAGAGATAGTCTAACATTCAGATAATAATAAGTAATTCAGACTTTTTAGTTATTTATTCACAGAGGGCATTGCAGTCAGCTGTTTGAAATTCAGATTTTATATTTATTCACAGAGGGCACTGCTGTCAGCTGTTTAAAGTTCAGATTTTATATTTATTCACAGAGGGCTTGCTGTCAGTTGTTTGAAGTTCAGATTTTGTATTTATTCACAGAGGGTATTGCTGCAAAAACAATGTTTGGGAAGGTGAATTGAACATTATATACATATATAAAAGAATATACTATATGTATATACAGTAGATAATATGTAATAAAATATATTCTACAAAAAATATGGAATATAAATATTGTTTTATACCAACATTTTATTACAGGAATCACTGATAATAGTGTACATACTCTTGTAGAATATATTTTATTATATATATATATAATCAGAGACAGAGCTAGGCCACAATCCACTGACATTAACTCCAGATCCACCATTCTACCAGTCCACATAAAACCTACAGCATTGATAAACAAGTAAGTATTTGAAATCAATGCTTCTTAAGGTTTTTCTAATTTCTGATTCTATTCTGTATAGTTTAGTGAAGTGGAAGATTCAATAGTTAAATATTCCTGGATCACTTTTTAGATTAATCTATCATTTTGATTGTTCAAATGTCACATGCCTCCAAAGCAACTAATCATATAATTATTTTTTATACATGTAATATTTTTCATAATGTAATTTTTTAGACATTTCTGAATATATGTTCCAAACAAATGTCTTTTTTTAAAGTGTGATTCAGCCCACATTCTTAATCACAAGTATGATATAGTAAGTAGTTTTTAGCCTTTTCAATAAATTAACCCCATTACTTTAAGCAAAGGTTTTGATTTTGATTCAATTATAATGTAATCTATAATCCAGGTATAAATGAGTTACATTGTTAAAGGCATTAACAGACTGGCAGGCTTTCGAGCTTTAGATCTTTGGATCATGTCTCCATTGTCATTTCCAGTATTTTAACTTCTTATAAACTTCCAAGCAAAAATCATTTGATTACTACTACAATCACAAATATTATCTATAATTATTACTCTTAAATTAAATTACCATTTATCTATATTTTATATTTTTAACGAATTTTCTGCGTCTAGAGAGGTTGCAATCTCTAGTTTACGATCATAATTCTAAGTGTTAGCTATTTATTGAAAAAATAAATTGTTTCTGTTATCTATTTTCCAAATAAAAGTTTAAATATAATTTTTACATTATATAGTATCATTATTTTTAATATTATCAGTGCGTGTATATATTTTTTACGGTTATATAAGTTGAATAGCGCTTTACAAAACAGTAAATGTTTCTTATTACTTGTGAAAATTTTATCATTATATAAAGTTTTTTTGGTGAATATATATATATATTTTTCTTTTTAAAAAAGGTGAAAGATTATACAAAATTTATGTCGTTCATATTTTCTATAAAAGTCTATAATTTGTTTTTAAAAAACAGGATAAAAGATCTAAGAATAAAAAGTGTTAAAATATTTTTATTGGACACATTACAAGAACGGTTCACAAAGTTAACAGGGTAAAATATTTTTAACAAAAAAGATTAATGTATGTGTAGAGGAAACGGGTGAGCAAGAAAAGTGTGCGCGCGTGCTTGTAGAAAAATTAGTAGTATTTTTTTTAGCAATTATTTTTGACTTAGAATATGTTTTTATCATCAAAATAATATATTTATATATAAGAATAAATTGCTTTAAATAGTTCACTGAATGGCAAAACACCACTTCAGCGGTCTCCCTCTCCTACACAAATAAACCTCGAAAAAAACCCAACATAATTTATCAAGCTGGTTTACTGCCAATTATTAATCGTTTATTGACTTTCCTATATTATTGTATTTTTTAGCTACAAATAAATATAATTTCATTTGCCAACCAGTAATTAGATGATAGCAAATTTGGCTAAAACCTGGATATCTGGGGGGGGGGGGGAATGAAGCTTGCTTTAAAATGCTCAGCACCGAAAGACATTTCTTCCGAGTTTTACATGAATTGTGACTAATTCTCATAATATATATACTAGAGGATCGTGTGTGACATTTAATTATTATAAGCGTACAAAGCGCTAAGTTTCTTTACTCAGGTTTAAACAATTTAATTATTTAAGACTTATGAGAAGGAAAGATGTTTTAAATATAACAATGTAAAATTGATTTAAGAAATTCCAAAAAATAATTTAATACATCAATTCATCAAAATTTATAAAGTTTTGTTGTTTTCTGTACTCTTGCTCTCTAGATAACCCTATGTAGTATTTTGAATAGTTTATAAATCATTGAATTTCTTTTGCACAGCTTACCAAAATTTACATTGTGTTGTCTGTGACAGTTTTCAGAACATCTATATAAAACATTTTTGTAAACTTAAATAGAATACTCTTTTTGTCATCCACAATAAGTAAATAATGTCAAATTTTATATTCCAGTTTTTTATTAATTAAAGTTTTGAATTAACACACAATACAATCGTCTTCGCATTATCTTCATGGTCTATATTAAATACCACTTTTGATTTCTTCAGTTTTCAGCAGATTCATACTTACTTCAGAATGCATACTGAGAGTTTATCTTTCAGAGCACATGTCTAGAGGCTGAGTTTGATGAAACATTTGTAAAATATAGATATATGCCCTAATAAATAATAATGTGGTCAAGATCTCTGTGATGCAATGAGCTTCTTTTGCTCTGTAAAGAGATTGGTTGATTCAGAAGAGAAATTTTTCACAACTGATTTCCACTTTTAAAAAGGTTTTTAAAAACTCAATTAAATCAATGAAAAGAACTGTTGTACTCAGAATGCCAGTTTTATTCTCGAATGCCATTTGATACTTAAAGAAAATGATCATTGTAAATAAATACAATGATCTCAGACATAAAATGCTACAATGATTTTGAGGGATTGAGTGAGAAGAAAAGTCACTGATAAACCTCAAGGTTTATTATTATTTGATTACAATACTTCTTGTCAAAAATTTTTACAGTCAGATATCTTAACTTCTAGTAGATAATTAAAGTACATCATCAGTAATATACTACTTACTAAAATTTTATTTAAAGCAACTTGCTGTAAAGATTATAAACTTATGATTCCTTTAAATATTTACAGCTTAACTACTGCATTCAACCAGGTCAGTCATATTTTTTGCACTAATATGGGTGTTTAGAAGAGAGAACTTATGTTAATTAATATGCAAATTTTTAAATTTAAATAGGCCACCTGTATGATAATGCAATGCATGGGTCTTTTTTGTTTATCACATGGATGTTATTTGCAATAAAACACACCTCTTTATATTTTCTCTTTCAATCATTGTTCTTAGTACAAACAACTTTGATATTGAGTGGTTCAAAATTGTGACCTGAGTCACTCTCATGCTCTAAAATACTGACTTTATGTTGGGGTCTGTTTTATCATGTTTGTATGTGAATTTGTGCTATACTAATTTAGTAGTTGGTATGAGACTTTGCAAATTCGTTTATTGCAGCAAATTTTATAAATTATTTTGGGATCCTGATCTGGAGGTAACTTGTTTTGGAGGTCATTCAACATTTGGTTGAAACTGGGGGGGGGGGGGATTCTGAAACTAATGTTGAATTTATGTGAAAAGATTTTCTTCAACATTTCAGATGTAGTCAGTATAAAAGGAAGGCTTATCCATGCCTGGAATTTAGAGTGGAGTATAATTTCCAAGAGCTTTATTTAAGGTATTAAGACCACACCAGGATCTCCAAATAATTTATAAAATTAGCTGCAATGAATAAATTTGCAAAGCAATTTACTATGGTGAGTCTCATACCAACAGCATCACTAGATTAGTACAGCACCAATACATATACAAACATGCCAAAACAGACCTCAACATAAAGTTGGTATTTTTAGAGCATAAGAGCAACTCAGGTTACAATTTTGATCCATTCAATATCAAAGTTGTTTGTGTTGAGTGCAATGATTGAAATAAAAAATTGGGTGTCGTTTATTGCAAATAACATCCACACGATAATCAAAAAAGACTCACATATTGCATTATCATGCAACTGATATATAAATTGTAAATTTGCATACTAATTAATATACAAGTTATATCTTTTATACACCCATATTGGTGCTATAAATATAACTAGTCTGGTTGAAAGCAGTGCTAAACTGTCAATCTTTAAAGGAGTGACAAAGTTATAATCTTTCTGACATAGTGACCTTCACTATATATTGAATTACAAACGAATAAGGAAAAAAAAAGATAGAGTTAATATCTCTTTCTAAATCTGTACATAAAATGCCTTCTTTATAACAACCCATCTTAATTTAAATGAGGTTTTATTCTTCATGAAAATATCTCTGAGTATTCAGAACACATTCTTTTCGACTATATTTTCAGTATGACCTTATACTTATTATTAAATCATTAAAATTTAATGTGAAACATAACAAACGTTTAACATATATAATTATAACACCATCCCCCTCAGATTAATGAATGTTACTAATTAATTTTTTTGCTAGAAATTTTCAAATCATTTTTAGTCTAGATTTACACTCTAGATTTTATTTAAAGTTGAATATATCTATCATTATTATATCACTAAACAGATTAAATCAAAATATATTCATTTCTATTTTTATTACACCTTTTTATTATACTCTCTTATTTAACCTTTTTTTTTCTTGTCTGTCTGTAAACAATTTTATAACCCAATTTCCATCCACTTTCCATTTTATGATCTAGTTAAAACTTTGCATACATATATATATATATATTTCTGATGACAATATATATATATATTTGCAAATAATTTTATCAAGAAATTCGTGAATTAATTTAAATTTTAAATTTTGTACAGGATTCAGTACTCTTTATAATATTAATGTCCAATTTTTCAAATTATATAAAACAAAAAATAGAAATTAAAAATATTTTTAAAAAAAAGTATATAAACATTTTTATTCACATAAATGTCCTAAAAATAAAAAAAATGTGTATGAAATGTAAAAAATAAATTTTCTTCAACTAAAAATAAAAACATGGGGTGAAAAATATTCAGTTAAAAATGTTAAATTGCAATTTTTGCTTGATAGCAAGCCTATAGACTATTTATAAACGTGAATGCTTCACACTTTCATTTTTGTTCGTATAATATACTTTTTAATATATATATATAGTTTTTAATGCATTTATGTGAATAAAAGCATGCCTTAAATATATGTATATTTGTTACTTCTAATATTATTTTTTCAATATTTATTTGAGCTAATTACAATTTTTGCTTTATTTTTAAATCCATAATCCATGTTTTACAAACCATAAATTAAACAGATTCCATACATAAACACAAACATTTAATAAAATTAAATACATAATATATATATAAATCTCTTTATACTTTATTATATTTATGTAGGAACATGGCAGAATAAATCATTTTAAAACAAATAAAGGAGAGATATGAAAAGTGGGATTCTTATAAACATATATGTGTGTGTGTGTGTATTCTACATTAATTTGTATATGTGTTTTATAATAATCACATATATATAGTTTGAATTTTTTTATTTTCCGCTTTTTAATGTATTACAAAAAAGGAAAGTCACAAAAATAAATTAATACCTGCAGAACAAACACATATGTATACTGATATATCTATAGTTACAGTATATAGAAATATATGCATATACAATCATAAAATGCAATAAAAACATATATATACACAAATAAAAAATATACATACATTTGTATAATAAAAACTATGTGTTTTTGAATATTATAACTTTTTTAGATGGTGTTTATTTAAAAATATTTGCTGCTTATAAATATTATATATGTAATCAAACTTTTTAATGGCTTTCTGTTTTGTATATGATTAATTATAATGAAACATATTTTAACATTAGTTATGCATGTTTATGTTGTTTGCAATTGTGAATGCTGTTACAAAATGCAACTTACAACATACATTACATAGAATTAGATTTTATTAATCTATATGTACTTCATTTAAAAAACTTTATAATATTAATAAATTAGTTTAAAAATAAGACTCATATACATATATAAGAATTTACAATGCTAAATATCTTATGTAATGTTTTTGAGATTAGCTCATTGCAACTGTTTAAATATAATTTGATTTCCCTATAGCATCAACACATGACAACACTTTCTAAAGGTGCCGAGATATTCTTGACTTCGTTTAAGGAGAAGCCAAATACATCGCATCGCATCGCATCAAGGTAAAAGAGATACCTCTTTATCTTCTTCCTCATTAATATATCTGGAGAATTGTCTACAATGACTTTCAGGTTTAATCATTCAGGTTTAAAAAAAATTAGAAATAAATTTCTGATTAATTAAAAATTCATATTTTCTAGACAATCCTCCAAATATATGGAAGAAGAAGATAAAGAGGTATCTTTTTTTATCTATAAAAAGCATTATATGTGCTGATGTTAGAGGAAAATTAGTTTAAACAATTGCAATCATTTAATCTCCAAACATTACATATATATATGTGTGTGTGTTGTAATAATGTGTAGATATACATGGTACATAAGTATATGTATATATACAAGTTACATGATATTATTAATAAAATAAGAAAATTATTTCAATATTTTATTGTTCAAAAAAAATTTGAAAAAATAAAATAAAAAGAAAAGTAAAAATCTTGGGGATTAAGTTAAAATACTAATTATAACTTATTTTCCTTTTCTTATGTGTATTAAAATCTAACATATAATTGAAAACAAATTTGTACAAAATGTAATCAGTTTCTGCCCATAAATTCCAGACTAATTAATTAACAATAGTTAACTAATTTCTGTGTAATCAAAAATATAAGATAAAAAAAAATGTAACTAATTAAAAAAAAAATAAAGATCAAATGAATTGATATCATGGGTAGGAATTTGAGCAGTGGGTGGAGTTGGAGGAGAGTATAAATGCTGCAATCACCTATTGTCCAAAAGAAGAACAGCAGCAGAAAAAGCAATAAGCAAAGAAGCAAAAGGAGGAAGCCAGTTAGTTTGTCCAGAATAGTCAACCAAAGAGTCTATAAGCCAGCTACAAATGACTGAGTCCAGTTAGATGAAGCAATCTTCATACGGTCATGCTGAGAGAGAAATGCATTGTTAAACCAAAGCTCAGTGTTCATTCATTATTTCACTGCCCATCTCATGAACACAATAGACAGATGCAGTAATATATCTCTTACTTGTCTTTGCCAATGTTTTTACCTGCTGTGAACTAAATCTATGGAACCAAACCTCATGGTAGTATACTGAGCCAAGACGAAGTGACCAGCTACTTGCCAATAGACCCATTATGAATCTGGTATGATCAAAAGATAGGGATGATAACCCAAATGCTGTCTTAAAACCTAGGTAAATATGTCTAGACATCATTAAGAGAACTTTTAAATTTTATTTTAAGTGTGAGCACTTTTAAATTTTATTTCTATATAGAAATGTAAATGTCATTTCTAGTGCTAACTTTTACATATATGAAAATAAGCATATAACTGTTTAAAATATTGTAATTTTAATAAGTGTTCATATTTGTGTTTTAAATGTTTAAATATTCCTTATATCTAATTATCTTTTAATAAGTATGTGTAAATTATTAGTGTGGTTTAAGTTTCTCACTCTCTCACTTTCCCTACAAATAAATAGATAATCACTTGAAGAGTGTTAATGTCATCTCATGGGTTCAGTCTAAAGCTGGATGGTGCCTGTAGAGTTTAAACCCATTATAAATATTCCCATGAGATATGCCACATTTCTTGCAGTCATGAAGGGGGTTACCTCAATCTGGAAAAGTGACCTCGATTTGTTTGTTTTTTAATTCAATCTCGGTCTGACCAGGGGTTGATTAATATGTAAGTATTGATCATATTTACTTGTCTGCTTGAATAATGGGGTTTTAAAATAAATATTAAAGTTCAATATGAGCTAGTAACATAAAATAAATAATAAGTATATTAACCATAGAATAATAGTTAAGGATGGAAATTCCTTACTGTATATTGTGGAAGGAAACTAGTCTTCACACGTGCTATAGAATTGATACACACTCCCCTTTAATAAACATTTTAAATTTTATAGTGCATGTGTGAAAACTAGTTTTCTTCTGCAATATTACACATATGTAAAATCACTATATTATTACTTATTGTATGGATGGATGAATGAATGGATGGATGGATAGATAGACAGAGACAAACAGACAAACAAGTGGATGTACAGACAGATAGATAGATAGATGGATGTATAGATACACAGATAGATAGGTAGGTAAGTAGATAGATAGATAGATAGATAGATAGATAGATAGATAGATAGATAGACAGATAGACCCAGACAGGCAGACAGACATAGATAGATAGATAGATAGATAGATAGATAGATAGATAGATAGATAGATAGATAGATAGATAGATAGATAGATAGATAGATAGATAGATAGATAGATAGATAGATAGATAGATAGGTAGGTAGGTAGGTAGGTAGATAGATAGATAGATAGATAGATAGATAGATAGATAGATAGATAGATAGATAGATAGATAGATAGATAGATAGATAGATAGATAGATAGATAGATAGATAGATAGATAGATAGATAGATAGATAGATAGATAGATAGATAGATAGATAGATAGATAGATAGATAGATAGATAGATAGATAGATAGAAGCAATATAGATAGATATATAGGTATATAGATAGATAGGTAGATAGACAGATAGATATAAACATTATTAAGTAAAATAAATGATTAGTCAAACAAATTTATTAGTGCATAAAACGTGTATTGTCTAATAATTCGACACAATTAGATATCTATATATTTATTAAATTTATTAAGTTATACGCTAGAGACATCAGAAAATGTTCTTGTGAAAAATAAAATAAGTATTATTTGTAATTATACTTGGATTATTTCCATCATCTAAATTAATTATTTAATGTTTTAAAATAATTTAAACTCCATATAACGTTTCCAAATATATTCATCTGTAAGTAAAGACACAATTTAATATAAAACATGCCAATCTATTTAAAAAACTATTAAGCAAAGTTTTTATTTTTTTTGTAAAAGTTTAATTCAATTAGAATGTAGAGATAGTCCAACATAAAACTTAAGCAAATAATTGCCATCATAAACCTTCAGATAATCACAAAATATATATTAAGTCCTTTATTGCATTAATATATGAATGACTATATAAATATATCTACCATGTTTATTTTATATACATTTGAGGGTTTTATTAATTGATTATTTTACTATATATATGTACACATATGCAGTGTGGCCCAATAACAAGATGATTGATCCTCTCTCCATGCTGACACGATTACCATCTCAAAATCAATCCAATTTTTACATAGTGAAACAGTTTAACTATTCAACCCCAAAATTTTAAAATGCTTGCATGTCTGAATCACAAGTTATGACATTAAATATGATATAATGTATAAATGCATGCTCTCATTGCATTCTGTTTAAACTGGGGAAAAGTGCTACTGGAGTGCTTGAAATGATCCATCCTGTATATGGCAGAAAAGACTCAAGTTATGTAAAAGATTTTGTGATAGCAAGGAAAACATTGAAGATAAATCATGGCAGCATAAAACACACTTCCATTTCATAGAATAACTCTTGATTCATATATGCCTGCATCTTAAAAATTTGTGGTGAATAGTTAAACTGTGTCACTAGATAACATATTAATTCAGAAATGGTTTTGCATGTAGCTTGGAGAGAGAACCAGTCATGTGGGGACATATTGTGTATATTGAATCCACACACTACATTCCATAATCTGTGCAAGTAGACTTGGAAAATTATTTGGGTGAAGATTTCCCAGCAGGCTCAGGAATTTTTCTCAATTAACCAATCAAATTATTTATCAACAAGTGGCAAATTAGGTATTTTTTTTACAGAAAATAAACCAAGAGATGGGAAACATAAAAACTTTCATCAACTATCAGTTAAAAAACCTGATGAAAAATGTCTTTTTTTTCTATGTTTCTTAATGGGAAAATGTTGGAGAAGTTTTTGCCTTTCAATCTGTTATTTGAAATTGACTTATTTTTGCCCATCTATTTCTATTTATATAGTAACTACTAGGATATCAATAGAAAAATTAGACCAAAAAAGACATATTAAAAAAAAGCAGACATCAAGCAATTAATCATATCATTTCTCAGTTCTACATTTATTCTATATATCCTCTGCAACCTGAGAACCTATTCTATAAAATGATTTTGTAACTAGTGGGCATTTAATTTACAATATAGCTAATCAAGGAACATTAGTAATGTAAATTAATAGCCAATAGCAAAAACAGATTGATCCCATAAATCTGATTGTTCATAATGGGATAGAGAATTGGTTATAAAACAGAAGTTTATTTAAGTAAATACCTTACAGTAAATTAAGGATGATTGTGTCATATTCAAAACAGTAATTCATATTCTGGAATTATTACAAGAGTAATGCATATTTTTAACTACTTTCTACACTTCAAACAGGCATCCACAGTCCAGAACCAAGAAATTGTTAGCAGCAGAGTTTTTTAACTTTTACAAGGCAAGCCAACATGGGCAGAAATACTAGATTTTATGAGAGGGATTTATGGCATTCTTCTAAATAACTAATCCTTGCTGACATTAATTAAGCATTTGTAATTCTCCAACTGTAATTGAGTGATGAACTCTTTTAACTGTTGCAACAGTATATAATAAATTGACATAATTTTATTTATATCTTATTTATTTATTAACTGGCAACCCTTTTCCGTCACCAAAATATATAGTGATATGTATATAGTTAATAAAAGTGACCATAGAATAGATACATATAATTAGTCTTAAATTTAAGGTTAGATTTTATTGCTAAGTAAAACATATACTTATTAAAATCAATAATATAATGCATATAATTGCAGATATTAATTGTCTTACATCACGTCACTTATAAGCCATCTATATAGTTTTGGTAATTGATGTTATGAAGTGGTAAGGTCAGGCTTATCGCCAGATTAGTTTTTAAACTCTCAGCATTCATATAATATTATTCAAGCTAATGGCTTAATATTTCAAACATCTTAAAGTTTTAACTCACACACCCTTGCATATTTACTACATGGGTCTTACAGCAGGTCAGAATTAATGGCCTCTGTAATTGCAGATATCTAGTTCTTTAATAAAACGAAAAATAAAAACTATTTGGAATGACAGCGTATAGGTAAATAAAGTAATTATAATAAAATCAAATATCTTCTTTTAATCTTTTTCTATTATGAAGTAATTTGATTTGTGATTAAAACAAAACAAAAAAAAAACTGTAACAGGTAATGGTAACCAGGAAGTGATGAAAATATTAAAAGAAGAAAATAGAAGCATTGTATTTATAAATTTACTACGCTACTTAAATATGATTTGATTTATCATACTTGAATTAATCATAGACTTTTTTTTTAAAGTAAAGCAATTACGAAACAAACTTAAATAGACATATTTTTGTCATATTTTTTGAGATGTTTGAGCGTAAATGAATAAATATCCAAGTTGCTTTCTAAAACATTTACAAAAGTGAAGATAGAGCATGGCTAATATCGTATTTCAAGACGTAATAAACCTGTTTATTTAAAATATTGTAGTTGAAAACATGTTATTATAATAATTAAAAAAGTGTAAAACTTGAAATTTTACCATTTTTTTATTGTACTGTTTTAAATTAATAAATTTACATATGATTGCAAATACAGTGTACAGGCTTAACCTGCATTTATATATGTAATATATGCGGGATTCGAACTCAGACTTTCACACGATCCACTACTCTGGTTTAGCACGAAATACGGTTGTTGGTGATTAATTATCTTTTCAACATGTGTGTGATCAGATGAGTCAGCAATATAAGATGGTACTGAGAGTATTGGGTCGTGTGAAAGTCTGAGTTCGAATCCGCATATGACTGCAAAGTAATTCTATTTATCAGTTATTGACGAATCATTATTAATTCTCGGAGTTTATATAAATAGCATTTCTCCAAAATTACCTATCATCGACTTGGTTTTTTCCAATTTGTCAAAGAAGCGTTCGTTTTTTTTTGTGATGACTAAGTCCAAATCACCTCGTGACTGGTTATTTTCTTTCTCTTCGTTCACCACCATACTTTCTGAACAATTATACCCTTTTTAAAGAAATTGCATTGACCCATCTGAATAATAACTAAAATACATATCTTTAAAAAAATTCATATGTATTTACACATGTCAAATCATAATAACTAAATCAATACAAAAACAAAATAGTTCAAGTGAAAAACCTTGATCAGAATAAGAAAAAAATAGTCCTTACTTCTATGAAAAAGTTCTAAAATAATGCTTTTTTTAAGTATCATCATTTTTGATCATTATTGAACTGCAGGATTACTTGCTGAGTATAATTAGATTTTCTTATTCTACTGATTTTTTTTTTGCATGGTTGTAAAACGTGGACACTGAGTAATAAAATTTGGAATAGATTGGAAGCCTTGAGATGTGAAAATAAATAATGAAAAAAATCAATTGGATGAGTAAATAACAAATGAAGTTTTGCAAAGAATAAATGAAAAAAGATTGATTGAAGAAATTAGAGAGAGAAATAGAAACTGGATTGGACATATCATCATCATCATCAACCATTATCAATCCACTGCAGGATGAAGGTCTCTCCAAGTTTAATCCATCTTCTCCGATCTTTAGCTTCTCTTTTCCACAACACCCCTGCACATTTTCTTATTTCATCCATCCATCTCACATGTGGTCTCTTTCTGGGTCTTTTACAATCTCTTGGAATCCAGTTTAAAATTTCAATTGTCCATCTATTATCATTACTTCTAGCAATATGTCCAGCCCAACTCCATTTCAATCTTTTAATTTTTTCAATAAGGTCAGTAACACCTGTTTGTTGTCTTACCCATACATTGCGTTTTCGATCTCTTCTTGTTACTCCCAACATACATCTCTCCATACTCCTTTGAGTGGTCTGAAGTCTCTGTATTGCTCTTCTATTAAGTGTCCAAGTCTCAGATCCATAAGTAAGAACTGGTAAAACACATTTGTTAAAAACCATTCTTTTCAAACACATAGGCATATTTCCTTTTAGTATCAAGTTATTTCTACCAAAAGCACTCCAACCAAGTTTAATTTTATGATTAATTTCCTCCATTATGTTTCCATCTGTATTAATAATCTGACCTAGGTATTTGTAACTGTTAACTTCTAATTCTTTATAATCAATCTTTATTTTCATATTTTGAGCAAATCGATTAAACATTACTTTAGTCTTTTTAACATTTATCTTTAGTCCTACTTTTTTACTTTCATCTGCTAACTCCTGCAACATTTCCTGCAGCTCTGAAGCATTATTTGCAAAAACAACTACATCATCTGCAAAATCTAAATGACTTAAATACTCTCCATTTACTTTCATTCCTTTAGTTTCCCATTTTGATCCACAAAATACTTCTTGCAGCACTGCTGTAAAAAGTTTGGGAGATATGGAGTCACCTTGCCTTACACCTTTCTCAATGTTGATTTTTCCAGTATCATTATGTAATCTAATTGTTGCTGTTGCATTTTTATAAATATTCTTTAAAATATGACAATATCCTGGATCTATACCTTGATGATACAATGCTTTAATCACTGAAGAAATGTGTATAGAATCGAATGCCTTTTCATAATCTACAAATCCAAAACATAATGACAACTCATATTCGTTTGTCCTTTCTATGACTTCTCTCAATACCTGGATATGATCTATTGTACTAAAACCACTTTTAAATCCAGCTTGTTCTCTTGGTTGGTGGAAATCCAAAGTTCTCTGTAGACGAGTTGTAATTATCTTGGTAAAAATTTTATATAAAACTGATAAAAGGCTGATAGGTCTGTAATTTCTAATATCTTCTTTATCACCTTTTTTAAATATTAATATTATTACTGCATTCTTCCAATCTTCCGGTACATCTTTATCATTTAGACATTTGGTATATAACTTTGCTAAAATTGTTTAATGAAAAATGTTTTGGAAGAAATGATGAGTAAAAACAAGAAAAAAGGATAGAAAAAATTAACATTGCTGGATAAGATAAAAGATGGAAAATTACATGAAATTGAAGAATTGAGCAATGAAGGGAATGGAGTGGCAAAATTGATAAACTTGTGATGTGACTTTTCTCTGAACCTGTCAGAATATTATTGATTGATCACTCCAGGAAATTTCCTTATTTTATTTACATTAAATGTGATCTTTTTTTAGATTTTTTTTTACAATCTCTTGTTTTGGAATATAGTTTCTTTTTTTTTTTTTTGCATTTGTCTTATAACTAATCCATATATATATATATAATGACTTAGAATAGAATCTATATAGTCAGATAGTAATTTGGTTTGGGTTCAAAATTTTGGAACATTTGTAAAATTTCAAACCATTAGCTCTAATCAAAACTTCAATAATTTCATCTAAAAAAATATTAAGATTTCTGAAAGGAATAGATGAATATTTTCACAGGGAGAATAACAGATCTATCAAAACATGCATAAATCTGCAGACATGAATTATCTCATTGGAACAGTTACTTCATGCAGTGATTAAAAGATGAAGATGAAAGTTAAATGTTTCAGATCAGTTTGGTCAAAGGGGTTAATTTGCTACATTCATCCCATCACTGTGGAAACTTGGCATTACATGACCTCCCAAACCTTAAACCATACAGTTACTTAAACTTTTATGGAAAAAGATGTCTACTGAATGAAGACAGCATAAAAGCAGTGCTAAACACTGATGAAAATGGTATTGATGTTTTTTTTATATATGGTATTATTGATGTTTACAGAGGTATTGCTCTAGAAAAAAAAAGAGTACTGCTGTCAAAAAACAAGTTGTACCAATAAAAGTTTTTGTTTTTTTTTAACTTTTGATCAGTGACTTTACCAGTTATTGCAGTGTGTATTTACCTGATTATTATTTTAGAAATAATTACTTGAGGCTTTATGTAACACTTTATTATCTAAGTGAAGAAATTATTCATATATGATGCTATATGAAAAGAAGGGTTTTTCTAGATTCAGTAGTTTACATAATTTTGTCTATTTTAGAGTCATTTATTGTAATCGTTAAGTAATCAATAAACACTAAATGGATATATTAAATCCAAAGATCTTCATTAATAAAAGACATAAGCCAAAAATTAGACTGTGGATTTACATATAATAGTATTAATATCTAGTAATTGCTGATAATTCCAAGTTTAGAATAATTGTTCTGAAATAGAATGCATTATTATTCCTAAAGGACTTACGTTGAAATGAAAAAAGTTATATATTAATAAAAACCACTGACACATTTCTTTTTCAGATTAATGATTCATAAAATTTACTTCACAAATGAAAAAAATGTGGACATTCATTATCTGTCTTATGATATCTTGTTTTCCTCAAAATAATTTGTTATAACTGGTGGGTAAACCCAGTATTTTGATTGTTTATAAGATTAATAATCATATGCTTAATTTCTCAGGATATCATGTGACATTTGAGCATTCAAGTGATAAGTTTTTTTTAAGCTATGTGCAAATAAATGTTTTGGCTTATATAATGTTTTTTTCTATTGTAACTATTTGTGTAAAATATATTCTTTAAGAATCTGCCTTATTTTTTTTTTTATATTATTATTATTATTATTATTATTATTATTATTATTATTATTATTATTATTATTATTATTATTATTATTATTATTATTATTATTATTATTATTATTATTATTATTATTATTATTATTATTATTATTATTATTATTATTATTATTATTATTATTATTATTATTATTATTATTATTATTATTATTATTATTATTATTATTATTATTATTATTATTATTATTATTATTATTATTATTATTATTATTATTATTATTATTATTATTATTATTATTATTATTATTATTATTATTATTATTATTATTATTATTATTATTATTATTATTATTATTATTATTATTATTATTATTATTATTATTATTATTATTATTATTATTATTATTATTATTATTATTATTATTATTATTATTATTATTATTATTATTATTATTATTATTATTATTATTATTATTATTATTATTATTTAAATAGAGGAATTTAAATTCAGGATTTTTCAATATATTCTTTCACTACTCTATCTCAAGCAACTAATACACATGCAAAAAGATAGAGCAGAGAATGAATAGACTGAAAAATCCTCAGTTCAAATCCCTTTATATATATATAAATCATTTAGTATAAGTAAATGACATACTGCCTCAAAATAATAATAATAATAATAATAATAATAATAATAATAATAGTAATAATAATAATAATTATTATTATTATTATTATTATTATTAATATTACTACTACTACTACTAAAACAGTAGCAAACTCTAAAAATTATAATGCACTCAGTGCAAGCCAGAGTTGATTACATGGCTTGCACTGTGTGGAACTACTTTCTGGAAAGTTTGATAAACAAGTATAGACTGATAGCAGTAACATCAGTTTTATATAAAGTTTTTTCATATATGGTGGCTGGAAAGGTTGCAAAATGGATGGAAGAGAATAATATAGTAGGAGAAATGCAAGGAGTTTTTCAATTGGATAGGCATATAGGAGATAGTTTATTTGTAATTACACAACTTATGGATATGAGTAGGTATACAGGTAGACAGTTATATATGACTTATAGATATAGAGAAGGTATATGATAGAGTAAATAGGAATAAATTATGGATAAGTTTAGTAAATTTGGGAATGGATGGACCTTTAGTGGATATTATTAAGAAATTATATAAAAATAATTACTATACATATCAATTAGAGAATATAGAATCAGTTAAAGTTAAAATGGGGTGTGACTAAGACAAGGATGCCCTATGTGATCTATTTTGTTTTTTTTTGTATTTGAGAGAAATGGACAAAGCAAGACTAGGAAGAGGGATAGAGATATCATTAATAAGTGACAAATGAGTATATGCATTATCGGGTCTTTTAAAACAGATGATGTCTTTTTGTGTGCAGAAAGAAGAGAAGATATGGAAGTTATGCTGAGAACATGTGCAAGGATGGGTAAAAAGATGGGGATTAAGTTTAGTAAAAAAAAAATCAAAAGTAATGATGATTAATGCTGGGAAAAGAGAAGGCAAAGAATTTTTATTGGAGGATATAAAGTTAAGTGTGGTGAATAGATATAACTATTTGAAAATTGTCTTAAGAAATCAGAGAAATTGCTTGGATAAATGGGAGAAAAAAATGATAAATGAAGCAAAGAAAAGAAAGGGATTGATAAAGAAATTAATAGTGTTTTCATATAATAAATATGATGTAGCTAGAATTGTATGAAAGGGAGTGGCAGTAGCAGGGTTAACATATGGTAATGATGTGTTATGTGTTAGTAAAGGAATATTAGATTTCTTGGAAAAAGTACAATGATAAGTAAAATGCATTACATGCAGATGTGTGGATGGCAAAGGAGGCAATTCAAGGAGAAATGGGATGGTCAAGTTTTTATATAAGAGATGCAACAAGCAAAATGAAAATGTTTGGTAGATTGCAGTTTATGGATAATAAAAGAATAGCCTCAAAAGTATTTATTTGGGTTATGAATAAAGGGCAGGTAACACAATGGATGAGAAAGATAATGCAGTATGCAGAAGATTTGGATAAAGAATTTTTCAGTATACTTGTAAAAAAGATAGGATGATTGCATTAGGAGAATTGTTGAGTGTTATAGTGGTAAGAAATTGGATAAAAGAATAGATACATTAATAAAGAATAAGGAGTTGGAGAGATGAAGAACTAGCAAGGAGAGTAAAAAGAGTTTAAATATATATAGAATTAAACAGAATACTGGGTGTGAGTTAATTTATGATAATAGCAAGGAAATTAATTTACTGCTTAAGGCTCGAATGGGATCTTAAGCAACAGGGGATTATTCACATACATGGAAAAATGTGGGTGATTTAGTCTGAAAGTTGTGTAAGGAAGGCATAGAAAATATTAGACATATGTTAATTGAATGTAAATGCCTGAAAGCAGAAAGGGTACAAATAATAAAGTTGTGAAAGAATAAATTTAAGCAAAGTGATTATATAGAAAGTGGGTTATTGATTTTTATGCTGGGTTTGGGAAAAGATAAGAAGGATTTAGATATAAAGGCCATGGAGTTGACAAAGATTATGTTGTAGAAATGGGACAGAGCAGGATATAGGGAAACTTAGGGTGGGGAATTGAAAGGGAAGGTAAAGTGGCTAACAGGTTTATCTGGGCATAGTTGCTGAGAGTTTCCTGACTCTGTATAAGAAGTCATAGTGCATCACATCACATCCCATAATGTTTTAACATCTTGTGTCAGCATAGGAAATGGTGATCGTATGATATTATTGTTGCTGTTTTCTTATTATCATGCATATTACCACACAATTATTTTTTTCTGCATTTTTAAAATCAGGTTTCTTTATTTTGTAAATTATTTTAATAATAATTAAATGCTAGTGATATAATAAATTATATAAACTAGTCAAATCTATTAACATATGCTGATAACCAAAATTGTTTAAAAGTAATTAATAATTATAAAAGTTTAAGTTTATTACTAAATGATATATTATTAAATATTGAAGAATGTCTTTTATAGATATCAAAATTAACCAAAATGATTGTAGATAGGTATTATATTAATAACACAAAAATAAATTATAAAAATAATCATAGGGTGAACTGGAGTCTAACTTTTGAATCTAATCTGAACTTTTAATATTCAAGCGAAACAGAACATCTTCAAATCATATAGTGCTATTGGACAAAGCATCAGCAATAGAAAATTATTCAGTACAAAAAAAAATTATTCATATTTATTTAATGTTTTGGTGTTACCATGGTTACATTTTTCATTTGAAGTTTTGAACAGCAATAATAAAAACTATATCAATGAGCTATATAGAGTTTGCAATAGATTTCAAAAATTGATTGCTATTAACAAAATAATTAATAATATTTCTCTAAAAGATTTTAAAAAATTTTAAATCTTAAAATTTATTTAATATAGTAGATGAAAGGATATTATTAATAGACTTTATCTCAGCAATTGATATTAAAGAACTATATTCATAATCTTAGAAAAGTTAATATCCATGAAAGTTTTACATCATTTACGTTTAGATTAACAAATAATAATCTTAATATAATTAATCTATTCATTCATTATACTGCATCTTTACTATAGTAAATAGAGGGAATTGAACTTATGATTTTTAATCTATATTTATCCCCCACTCCATTTCAAACAACTAATGAGTGCTAGTTCTGCACAAAATATATATATTGAGAATTATTTATCTTTTTCACATGTATATGGGCATGTATATAGGTTGTTTGATATGGAGTGGAGGATGAATATATACTGAAAATCCTATGTTCCAATCCCTCTAGTTATTAATCTTAATATAATTATTGATATGACATCAATTTCTAAATTGTTTTTTATTAAATTGACAGTTAAGAAACAATATTAATGATTTTTTCTTTAAATATTATTGTAAATGGCTTTGACTGTAATGTTATAAATAAATAAGAGTATAGAGGTAAGATATGCAACTAAATGTATAACAATTCCTGAAAATAATGGAATTATTATTAGCATCTTAAAAGAATCAGGTGAAGTAGTATACAAATTTATGGCAAATCTGTATATTACTTATAGTAAATCTCCACATATACACTTCAATGCAATTTTTTAAATATAATTTCTTAAATTTCCTAACAATTTCGATTGTCCTGCAGTCTTATTCAGAGCACTTGCATAACCTTCCCCTTCCTTTTTTATATAATTCCTTTAATTTCCTAATAGTTTCAATTGTCCTGCAGTCTTCATGAGAGCACTTGCTTAACCTTGTTTTTTATATAATTCCTTTAATTTCCTAATAGTTTCAACTGTCCTGCATTCTTCATCAGAGCACTTGCATAACCTTCCTCTTCCTTTTTTTTGAAAAAGAAAGAGGAAGGTTATGAAAGTGCTCTGATGAAGAAGGAAAAGAAAGATTATGCAATGCTCTGATTATGACTGCAGGACAGTTAAAACTGTTAGGAAATTAAAGGAATTATATTAAAAAATTTGCATTAAAGTGTATATGTGAAGATTTATTATAACTAATATATATATATATATATATATATATATATATATATATATATATATATATATATATATATGAAGGAATGTAAAAGAATAAAGGAGAAGATATAAGAATAATACTTCTAAAACTGTATATTAAGTGTTCAATGATAAAAATATACCAATGACTGGAAGAATACAATATCGATATCAACATTATAAAGATTATAAAAAGGGACAAATAAACACACATTTATCAGTCTTCTATGTTATCTAAAATAATTACAATTCATTTACAGTGAATGTTGGATTCAAACTAATCAAATGAACAATCTGGATTTATAAACCTCATTCAATAATTGAGAGAAGTTATAGAAATAACCAATGAATTTAAGTTGTCATTATGCTTTGAATTAATGGATTATAAAAATACTTTTGATCTTATAAACATTTCCATAGTAATAAACACTATAGGCTATCAAAATAAAAAATCAGAATTGTCATATTCTGAAGAATTTTTATCATACTGCAACAACAATTAGATTACATTGTGATACTAAAAATATCAACATAAATAGGAGTGTATGACAAGGTGATTCCATATTTCCAAAAACTTTTTCAGCAATTTTATACAAATGAAATATTTGGTAGATTAAAATTAGAAGCCAAGAAAATAAAAATATATGGGCATTTTATGTAATCATCTAGATTTTGCAGATGATATTATTTTGGAAAGTAATGTTTTAGTTTTCACAAATGTTGCAAGAATTATCCATACTGAATTATCAGATGAAAACATGAAAGTAGAACCAAAAAGAAATGCTCACAAATGTAATGGCAGTGGATTTTCTGAGAAGAAAAAAAAATTAAAGTTGTTAATCATCAATTAAAAGGATTTAACAACTACAAATACTTGGTCAGATTTTTAATACAGATGAAGTAATAGATGAAATTAATTCAATGTGTTTGAAAAAGAAGGTTTTTAGTAAATGTGTTTTACTAGTTCTTACTTATGGATATTGTCTCTCTAGTTTTGCATTAACATGTATCTTACATCTTACTAATCGATGATTACTTCCTGTGTTAAATTTATTAAAAACAATACAAACCTGAAATATATATTTTTTGTTAGTCAAAATATAATCCAATTCTGCTGTACTTTCATTTGGATGCTTCCATGTCCATTTCCTTTTAACATTTTTCTCAAAAAAAGAATTCATAATATAAAGTTTTTCTTTTTCTGCAAACTCCACAAGTCTATGTCCTCTCTCATATCTATTACCATAACCAAAACTACCTTCAGCACTTTCATCTGTTTACCAATTCTAGCATTAAAGTCTCCCATAACAATTTTAAAATATTGTTTCCTCTGATCAAATGCCTTTTGTACATCCAAATAAAAATCTTCTAATTATTTCATCACTATGAAAACTTGTTGGGGCATAAACCTGAATTATCTGCATTTGGTATCTAGTTGTAGAACTAATCTTGGCACTCTGCCCGATAGAGCATCAAGCTCCACAATGTTGTTCTTCCACTTTTTATTTATAATGAATCCTTTTCCACTTGTATTTCCAATATTTGTGTCTTTATAATAGAGTACATGTCCACTTTTTAAATCAGTTGCCTCTTCATCTTTTCTTCTAACTTCACAAAGTCCAATAATGTCCCATTTAATATAAGACAGTTCTTTTTCTAATTCTTGCAATCTTCCTACACTTGAAAGTGATCTGCAATTGTAAGTACTTAAATAAAAATTCATCATCAAATGGCAGTCTGGGTCAGCAATCAGGGGATTCTTAGCACCTTTCCACCATCAGCCACCAATTGCTGCCATGATTGGTGACTTTACAACCTCCTAGGAATAAGGTCCATGATTTATTTTTGTCTGTCATAATTATATATATGTATTGGAAAAATATTTATCATTTACACAAACATTCATTCTGCCTTATCAAGCAACTGAGAAATGAGACCATGGTGTTTCTTGATCTTAAACTCAGAGGTAAAAAGCCAATAAACTCACCACACTGGCTAATGCACGTTGGTGAGCAGCCTATCCATGTTTGTAGACTATATGAATAATCATGTAGTAATAATAGCTGCAACAACAAGAACATATGGAGTGGACATAAGGAATTTGCCCTTCTTGGTTCCTTTAAGACCTCCAAGAGGAATCAAAGGGTTAAAAATTATTAAGAAAAACAATATTTACAGTTGATATTCCTAATCTTCAGAAACATTCTAATGAATTTAAATTAGAACTTACAAATCAGTTTCAAGTATTACTAGATTTTGAACATGATTCAGATTTGAATGAAATTAATATGAAATTAACTGATACACTTTTAAAAACTGCAACAATAATAACTGGTAGAAAAAAGCAGTAATTGACCAATAAAATTTTTACTGAGACTAGAGAATTTATGAAGAAAAGAAGGAATATGAAGATATACAGAAATGATGCATTAAAAAGGATTGAATATCTCAAATTTTGTAAAATGGTGTGGAAAAGAGTTGAAAATGATATAAGAAAGTATAACAATAAACTAGCAAGGAAAGCTGTAGAAGAAAATAGAAGTCTCAAGAATGTAAAACTTCATTTTGGTATTGGTAAGAAATTTTTATCTGCAATAATAAAAAAGATGGAATTATTACTAAAAAAAGAGATGACATCATGAAATGGGTAGAAAACTTTTATCAAGAATTATACAGTAATAAAAAACAAGTATCTCCTATATTTATTACATCTTTTGAATTGGCCAGAATTTTAAATGAAGAAGTGAGACATGCTATTAAATATATAAAAAATGAAAAGGCTCCAGGTAATGGTGGAATTACAAATGATATATTAAAAGAAGCAGGTGAAGAAATATAATTTTTTTTAGCAAAGTTACATACCAAATGTCTAAATGATAAAGATGTACTATATGATTGAAAGAATGCAGTATTAATATTAATATTTAAAAAAAGTGATAAAGAACATATTAGAAACTACAGATCTATCAACTTTTTATCAGTTTTATACAAAATTTTTACCAAGATAATTACAACTCGTCTACAGAGAACATTGGATTTCCACCAATCAAAAGAACAAGCTGGATTTAAAAGTGGTTTTAATACAGTAGATCATATCCAGGTATTGAGAGAAGTTATAGAAAGGACAAATGAATATGAGTTGCCATTATGTTTTGGATTTGTAGATTATGAAAAGGCATTTGATTCTATAAACATTTTTTTCAGTGATTAAAGCATTGGATCATCAAAATATAGATCCAGGATATTGTCATATTTTAAAGAATATTTATAAAAATGCAACAAAAACAATTAGATTACATAATAATACTGGGAAAGTCAACATTGAGAAGGGTGTAAGACATGGTGACTCCATATCTCCAAAACTTTTTACAGCAGTGCTGCAAAAAGTATTTTGTGGATGAAAATGGGAAGCTGAAGGAGTGAAAGTAAATGGAGATTATTTAAGTCATTTAAATTTTGCAGATGATGTAGTTGTTTTTGGAAATAATGCTTTAGAGCTGCAGGAAATGTTGCAGGAGTTATCAGATGAAAGTAGGACTAAAGATAAATGTTAAAAAGACTAAAGTAATGTTTAGATTTTCTCAAAATATGAAAACAAAAAGTTAACAGTTACAAATATCTTGATCAGATTATTAATACAGATGGAAACATAATGGATGAAATTAATCATAGAATTAAGGTTGAAGTGCTTTTGATAAAAATAACTTGATACTAAAAGGAAAAGAGAGGTTTTTAATAAATGTGTTTTACCAGTTCTTACTTATGGATCTGAGACTTGGACACTTAATAGAAGAGCAATACAGAGACTTAAGACTACTCAACAAAATATGGAGAGATGCATGTTGGGAGTAACAAGAAGAGATCAAAAACACAATGTATGGATAAGATAACAAACAGGTGTTACTGACCTTATTGAAAAAATTAAAAGATTGAAGTGCAGCTGGGCTGGACATATTGCTAGAAGAGATAATAGATGAACAATTGAAATTTTAAACTGGATTCCAAAAGATTGTAAAAGACCCAGAAAGAGACCACATGTTAGATGGATGGATGAAATAAGAAAGTGTGCAGTGGTGATGTGGAGAAGAGTAGCTAAAGATCAGATAAGATGGATTGAACTTGGAGAGACCTTCATCCTGCAGTGGATTGATAATGGTTGATGATGATGATGATGACTTATGGATATGAGACTAGGACACTTAACAAAAGAGCAATATGAAAATTTCAAACTACTCAAGTTTATTGGAATAATAAAGACTGGTCTATACATATTTCTAGAAAAGATAATAATAGATTGATAGTCTCAAAGTGCTAATCTAAATATCAAGAGATTTTAAAAGATCTAGAATGTGATCATATGTAAAAGGAATAAAATAAGGAATAGTGTGAATGGAAACTTGGAGAAACTTTTATCCTGCAGTAAATCAATAATATTTAAAAATGATGATATAACTTTTATGTAAATCTTAAATAACATATGACAATACAAAGGTTTAGAATTAATTCTTATATGTATACATATACATATATTCACTATTGTTATAGGATTGAAAATGCAAATGTAATGTAATTTATTTTATACTTGAAGTTTGAAATCTGACATGAGAGGTTGGTGCATTAATGCAGCAACATGGGAAAAGTTTATGAATATTCTGTTTACATATTATGTTAGATGCTTTGTGCATTAATATATATATATAATAAAAATTACCCCAAATTCATAACTAACAGACTAGCCAAAGAAATACATTTTAAAACAAAACCAATGGTTTCACTGCTACAAGAGACTTCTCAAGTGTAAAAGACTAAAGCATAACAACAAATTTATACTACATATTACCCACAATTCCTACTTAATCCTACACACCCTTAATATTAAAAAAACTTTTAATATTATTATAATGTTCATAAATTTAGAAACTTGAATTATACATCTCTTTTTAACACAGATCATGTGGAACTATGAAATGAATGTTTAATAATAATGGTATTGAAAGGAAATTATTCATCACTTATGCACTATTTATTAAATTAACATGCACTCATCCATCAATAAGTGTTTTAAAAACATAAGTGGACCATTTATGCTTAGACTCTATTCTTATGTAAACCAGTCCTTGTTGGCTGTGCTTAAATCACAGCTTGATCTTATTGCATGCCTGTTATTTCAAGTGACAAATTATTTGCATCTATTTAATTTATATATCACAGGAAAATGAAAATTTCTCATTTTTAAATACCTGCAATTTTGAATCATACTAGTTTGAAGCTTTTTTTTGTATGACTGTTACTTAGTCATGCATTCCCTATCTATATTATCTATTACAATTATTTGAGATTTTGTTCTAAAAATACCTTCATATCCATATCTGAACATGACTACTCCAAGCAGACAAAATACCTCTAGCTTCCTTTTAAAATTAGTTTTATATATATATATATATATATATATAAATATATATAATATATATATATATATATATATATATATTGGGAATAACAAGAAGAGATCAAAAACCAATATATGGGTAAGAGAACAAACAGGTGTCACTGACCTCATTGAAAAAATTAAAAGACTTAAGTGGAGTTGGGCTGGACATATTGCTAGAAGAGATGATAATAGATTGACAATTAAAATCTTAAACTGGATTCCAATAGATTGTAAAAGACCCAGAAAGAGACTACATGTGAGATGGATGGGTGAAATAAGAAAGTGTGCAGGGGTGAAGTTGGATTGAACTTGGAGAGACCTTCATCCTGCAGTGGATTGATAATGGTTGATGATGATGATGATATGTCTTAAGATAATTCAACTTTGATAAAAAAAACATAAATTCATGATTTCTGCTTAATTGTCTTGCTTTTTAAGTTCTCACTTGAACAGATATATATATATATATATATATATATATATATATATATATGTGTGTGTGTGTGTGTGTATGTCCAAAGAAGGTTGGAAGTAAATTTAAAGAAAGTTGGAAGAAACTTGGGCAAGATTATCATGAAGCATAGATTGATATTACAATGTGCTATCATAACCTACAATTCTTTATTGAGAGAAATCATTTCTGTACAAATAATTAGTGTGTAAATCAATAAAAAATTTTAAACCATAGTTTTCAACTGTATAAAATAATGTTAAGACCTTAGGAGTTTCTATGTGAAAGTGTTTATCTCTTCATCTAATAACATCATTAGTTAAAAGTACAACAGCCTACTATATTTTCTCACTTCATCAAACATGTATTCTATAGTTCCACATGACCTGTGTTAAAACGTGAGGGTATAATTCAAGTTTCTAAATTAACAGCACAACATTAAATAATTTTATTTTGGTTTAGTTGAAATTCTTTAATTTTATGCTCAATCATAATAGAAGTATGTAAATTTTAATATACAGGTATATACAATTATACACATAGAAAAGTATGCATAAATGTATTTATGTTCTTTATTATTTTTTTACAATGCTTTTTTATAACCCACTATTGATGTTTTCGATTACCCCAGTAATCTTTTTCAGAACTATAACAAACTCAATACAAATACATGAATACAAATATTTTACATGAACATATATACTTTATATATATACTGTATATTATATCTTATAAATTATTATTTATATACCCATTTTTATGTATTTGTATTGTGTTTGTTATAGTTCCTGAAGAAGATTGCTCGGACAATCAAAACTATCAATAATGGGTTGTAAAAAAGCATTGTAAAAAGTAATAAAGAACATAAATGATATTAATATTATATAGATTTTGGCAATGCAATAAGAAAGATAAAGTTATAATTAATTATAATTATATGTTGAACTATTTCTATCATATCAGTTAATTGTTAACTGCTTTAGTAAAATTCAAACTTTATTTAAAAATGTTCAAATACATTCAGTTGTTAGAAATAACATACAGGTTTCTATATACACCCCACTGCATCAAGTAATATCATTTTCTCCTCTTCTTCAAGTATTGCTGATCTTAATGACAATGCTAACTTGGGATTCGAATAAGTGACATTAAGATGAATGGGTATTAAATTTAAAATAATGCTCTAACTAACTAACTGCTGTCAAATGTAGTAAACATTTTACTTATCTGTAAGTTAGTATGGTATATTTCCTTTTTTCTAAGTAAAAATTAGTGAAGGATTTCCAAACCATATGGATTATCACACTAGGTAGATTTGTAAGACTATTGCTTTTGATATATAATAAGACTGTATATTGGTTATTACATGGTAGAGATGTCTGCCCATCCCTTGTATATGTATTAAATGGATTATGTTCTGTACATGAGAGGTCAGTTTGACCTGAGGTCAACATGGATGTGAAAAGAATATCAGCCTCAGGATGGCCTTTGAGCATTCCACCATCAGATTTTTAATTGGATGGATAGTTGAAGAGTTGGAGTGTGCAGTGGATTGAAGCCTGTTCATTAAAGTATAAAGATTGGCTATCTTAATATATATCTGAGCACTTATTGCATATATGTATAGAAATGACAATCTGGGCCAACTGATGATTGCTGGTTTAGCATGAAATATGGATATTGGTGATTATTTATCTTTTTGACATATATGTGTTCAAGTGTATCAGTGTTATGAGATAGATTTGAGTGGGTTGTGTTTAAGTCTGTGCTCATATACTCTATATTTTATTATGTCATATACTAACTTGTGTGTTATTACTAATAGTTGAATATACTGGAAAGTTTGAACTTTTCTAAAAATATTTACATTAAATTATATTATGGAAATAGTCCAGCATATAATTACATATAAAATGGCATCTTCACAAGCTACTGGTCAAGCATTTCTATACAGTATATATATATAGGTGGGTGTGAGAGAGCTGACCAGGCCGTAGTATAGTATAACCAAACAATAATACTTGATTATTGGCAGCAGATTATTGTCGGTTAATAATCATTTTGTACCTTATTCACAACAACGTGTAACTTTTTAATGAGTCTATACAATATTATGACGCAGTTATATACAGTATGTGAGGGTAATATTCATAAAAAACATAACATTTCATCAGAAAAAAATGTCATTGTCTTTGAATAAATTATGATTGCGCTTAATTAAAATTTGTTTTATAAGTATATGGTATTAATAAAAATTACTTGTTATGGATGAAAGAGTTTTTCCTTTTGCATTAAAATTATTTGCATATATCAGACTTGACCTCTGCGGTAGAGGGATATTAATTCATCAATTAAAAGAAAGCTAGTCATTTGTCGTTTTTCTGAATACCATATCCTGTTGATACACTCAGAAATATTCTATTCAATTAGAATTCCAAACGAATTTAAAAATGATTTTAATATATTAATTAAAAATATTGAGCAATAATTTAGATTATTGTTAAATAATGTTAATTCAACCGATAAAATTTTCAACTGATAAGGCTATTGTTTTAATATAATAAACAAATAGTAAATATGATTAATATTATCATCATCATATTTAATCATCATCAATTAGATGTGAAATAAAAGTCTACCTAAATTTTAATATGATTTCTTAGATCGTAGCTAATCTTTTCTACATCGATCCAACAAACTTTTCTATCTCGTACATTTTTTCGTATGTTTTTAATCTTAGCTCAGTTCTATCGCAACCATCCTTTAACTCAGAAATCAGACCGACCTCTTTCACTGTAAATGTATTTCGAAGCATCCATTTTACTTTTTCAAGTGAGCAAGTCATAAGTAGCATACAACTGTAATTTAACTTCATATTCCCATTATTTTGGATATGTTTACATATAGTCATTTTTTAGTTCTTTAACAATCTATTGAAATTCAGCTTAAAATTTTACCAACCATATGCTTTGCTGCATAATTTAAATCTTTGTTAGTCTTTTATTTAAGCAGCAAAGTTTCCATCCAAAAGTAAGTACTGGTAAAACATGATTTATTAAAAAAAACTTCAATACAAAGACATTTATTATTAGTATTAAATTATTTCTACCAAAAGAATTCCATCCTAGTTTCATTGTCTATGATTAAATCTATTTGTTATGTTTTCATCTGATATTAAAACAGGCAAAACTATCCATACAGTAGAGCCACTCAATGCAAATCAGAGTAATCAATGGATGCCAGAAGGCTTGTGCATAAAAGCTCTATCTAGTGCCTACTCATCCAACACCCTCAGACTAGTTTCCGCATTAATTATCTGACCAAAACCACTAAACATTACTTGAATCTTATCAGCATTTTATTTTAATTAATTGTATTTTCTTGCATTAAAAGTTTGTTTTCTTTCTTTTATAGCTATCAAGTTAATAATTATACTGACATACCATTTATTTATTAACACTTAATAGTGAGTTATCCTTAATATGGGCATTAAAAATGAATACATTCTAAAAACTCTGAAATTTATGTGGTGGCAAAAAATAGTAAAGGAGGCGTGGGAGGAAAACTGGAGATAAATTATTGACAAACAAATATTGAAAAAAATGGTTAGAAAAAATCATTGCAAAATCAAAAAAAAAAAAGGGGGAGGGGGACTAAAACCAATTTGGTCATATGTTTTAATAAACATATTTTGAATAGACTTTATGATCTAATGGTTATCCGATCTTACTACCATGCTTATGACCTTGGGTTCAAATCTAGATTAAGTGATATTTGTCAAGAATAAGTAATCTGAATTTTCTTTCAGGTTATCAGTCTGTAGTTAACCTAGTTAACCCTAGTTAACCATCCAATTTATTGGTTGGATGAATATATGGATGCATTAAAAGAAAAAATAAGAAGGGACAATCTTCATCAACTAAATTTTGACTAGCCTGTCGAATGTTAGATTCTTCATTACCTCTCTGAAATGACATATTGAAAAAACATCCTGGAGTGGGATATTGAATGTTATTTCACTTTTTACTTATTTTAAATGGGACAGATTTATATATATATATATATATATTTCAAGGATTTTTTTAATCAGTACATTCATCAGCACCATGCATATTGCAATCACCACCCAAACAGAAGGTCATACCACTCTCTGACCGAGCATACATTTCATGAATAACCTCCATGCTTCAGATGTGTATCAAACACTTAATCTCCATGCAAGCTTGTGTTGGCAGCTTGATTTTTCTTTACTACATTTCTCTCACACATTTTCCCAATTACATCATGTTACATATGGTAAAATCTATTGCTTTGTGGAAGAGTGAACAATTACTGCACTGTAGATGTATATTTTCAAATTTTTTGCTTGTTATTATTCCACCTCACATTTTAATTTCGCCATATTACAAACATCTACCAGTGCTTACATATATTCTAAAATGAATGTTTTTATGGGCTACAGATATAAATGACATTATCCAGGTCCAACCATGTATATACTGACATTTTGCCTGTATTGCCCCAACCACAAACATAGATAAGATTTTAAAAAAAGTATTTGTAAAAGAACTGTAAGTATTGATGTATAATAAGTTTAAAGGTTTAGTCAATAGAAAATAAAAACAGAAAAATTTTTAAAATATAAAGATGGAGGTGAAAAAATAATGGATAAAAAAAATCAGAAGTAATTCAGAACAATGGGTTTTTAAAAAAAATTCTAAATGGAAGATAGTTTCCGTGTATCTTTACATTTGCTGATACAAGCTGGTCTTTAAACCCAGATATGTTATTTATACATGTGTGTGTTCACTGAAAGCAATGAGGTTATTTTAGAACTCAGCAAATTTACTCTATTAAATATCAGTATTTATTTATTTGTTTACATGATTGTAAAGAATATATAAAATAGAATCTATATCTGGTATCTTTTGATGATTATACGAATGGGCAATGGCCAATTAAATTCTATTAAATAGTAAATCTTCTTCTCATAAAGAACAAGGAAAATAATGAATAAATTAAAGAAAGAGAAGATGTAAATAGAATTTATTTAATACAAAATTAAATATTGGACACAAGTTTTTCAAAAAAGAATGAGGGTATAACTTCTGGTTCTTGAACTTCTTATGACCTCTCAACCCTTTAATAATTATTATTATTATTATTATTATTATTATTATTATTATTATTATTAGTAGTAGTAGTAGTAGTAGTAGTAGTAGTAGTAGTAGTAGTAGTAGTAGTAGTAGTAGTAGTAGTAGTAGTAGTAGTAGTAGTAGTAGTAGTAGTAGTAGTAGTAGTAGTAGTAGTAGTAGTAGTAGTAGTAGTAGTAGTAGTAGTAGTAGTAGTAGTAGTAGTAGTAGTAGTAGTAGTAGTAGTAGTAGTAGTAGTAGTAGTAGTAGTAGTAGTAGTAGTAGTAGTAGTAGTAGTAGTAGTAGTAGTAGTAGTAGTAGTAGTAGTAGTAGTAGTAGTAGTAGTAGTAGTAGTAGTAGTAGTAGTAGTAGTAGTAGTAGTAGTAGTAGTAGTAGTAGTAGTAGTAGTAGTAGTAGTAGTAGTAGTAGTAGTAGTAGTAGTAGTAGTAGTAGTAGTAGTAGTAGTAGTAGTAGTAGTAGTAGTAGTAGTAGTAGTAGTAGTAGTAGTAGTAGTAGTAGTAGTAGTAGTAGTAGTAGTAGTAGTAGTAGTAGTAGTAGTAGTAGTAGTAGTAGTAGTAGTAGTAGTAGTAGTAGTAGTAGTAGTAGTAGTAGTAGTAGTAGTAGTAGTAGTAGTAGTAGTAGTAGCAGTAGTAGTAGTAGTAGTAGTAGTAGTAGTAGTAGTAGTAGTAGTAGTAGTAGTAGTAGTAGTAGTAGTAGTAGTAGTAGTAGTAGTAGTAGTAGTAGTAGTAGTAGTAGTAGTAGTAGTAGTAGTAGTAGTAGTAGTAGTAGTAGTAGTAGTAGTAGTAGTAGTAGTAGTAGTAGTAGTAGTAGTAGTAGTAGTAGTAGTAGTAGTAGTAGTAGTATACTAATGCAAAAAATAAATTATAAAAAATTAAACAAATTCAACTTTCTTATTATTGTTACAATACTTATTAAAATTAACCAACTTGACAATTTTGATTGACTAGCAACATCTTCAGAGCTATGAGATAAATACAAATACATGAATACACAAATAATTTATCATTTAAACAAACAACCTAACATTATATATTCTCTTAAATTGACTCATTTTTAATATCTTATTCCATATATATATATATATATATATATATATATATATATATATATATATATATATATATATATATATATATGGGGACAATCCTAGATAAAGATGATTTGAATGCCTTCTCTTGTAGTAGCATTTATCATAAGAAAAAAAAGCTTGTTTAGAGCTTATTAGCATGCTCTTAATTTTATATATATATATTCATCAATTATACTACATATAAAGTTAAGTTGTTTGTTTAAATGATAAAGTATTTGTGTATTCACGAATTTATATGTATCTTATAGCTCTGAAGAAGATTGTTCACCAATCGAAACTATAAGGTTGTTTAATTTTAATAAATAACCATTGTAACAATAATAAGAAAAGTGGATTTGTTTGATTTTTCTTAGATTTTTTTTTATAAAAGATTATTTTTAAATTATATCATAAAAATTATCTTGCAATAGAAATTTAAAAAATTTATATACAGTGCATTAGGTAAAATAGCAAAAGGTATAAACAAATAAATATATATTGAATAAAAAAAATATTCTCAACATTTCAATTAATTACCATCAGAAAAAATATGTGAATAGATTTTATAATGAATAGAAACAAATTTTTAGTAAAAAAACAAGATTCTAAAAAATGTATGAATTATTTACATATATGAATACACAATTACAATACCAAAATCTAATATTTAGAATAAATTGAAATAAAATTACAAAAAGAAGAGATTTCACTTTTAGAATTTTTTTGCAAGATTTCACTTTTAGAATTTTGAAAAGGTTCCAACATTCTTAATATCTATGCATTTTATACAATGCAACATTCTCTATATCACACTTGCAAAATACATGACAGTTTCGACTGTTCAACAACCTTTCTCAAAGCTGTAATAAAGCCAGTATATTTATAAATATACTGCTATAACTACTCATTAAAATCAATCAACACTTGGACAATACCAATATTTATAACAATCAACAGTCTCATGCTGTTGTCAAGGCAACCTCCTTTTAACAACAAAGGAATTATAATTACATATATAATTCAAATTGCAGATTAACCCATGTTACTTTTTTAGTTTAATTCAATCTTATTTTTTTTATAACAAATTAAATGTTGCTAATTATTCAATTCTAATTGTAAAAGATATTGGAACCAGCATATAAACAATGATTGAACAACTAATTTACAATATACCTGAACACACTTTATTTAATCAATTTGTGGTTGTTGTTTTTTCTAAAGAAATAAAACAAAAATTTATGCACAAGTACAGAACATTGCTTATACTTTTTAATGCAAAATTTATTTAGCATCTACTGATTACTCAAGCATACACTAGGTGGCATAACTGAAATGAGAAAAAGAATTTGCTACTTAGAATTTGAATTGTAAATATAAAGATATCTAGATAATATTTGCATATCAGGCTTTATAAAATGATTTTTTTCATTAAAGTGATAAATTGATTTTCTAGTGACTTATTGAATTATTTATGCAATTTTTTCTATTCTTACTACTTTTATGTCATTAGTAAATTTAATAAAAAATCATTATCTATTGCTGCCCTCTTCAAATATCACCCAATTTCTAGCTTATGGCTTTCACTATTGAGAAACTTTTGGATTTTTGAAGATGACATTTGGATCTTTGGATATAATGCACAATTCTTTCAGCAGCCATTTTTAATTTTTTTTTTAATTTTTTTTTTATAAACTTAAGCATCTTTATTTTCTTTAAAGAATACAGATGTCTACACTTATAAAAATCATAGTTCACTATAATATATAGAAACTGAACTGGTTTTAGATTTACATAACCATGCAAATAAATAAGCTTGGATTGAAAAAATTAACAAGATTTTCAATTTGGACTCAGAACAAACAGTAAAAAATGATTGCTAGATAAAATGTGCATTAAATCAATATGTCCACAATGCACAGTTAAAAAAAAATCTAAAAATTGTCTCATTGATAAAAACTATAAACTAAAAACTAGTCTGAAAAATATTTGCTTAGTACAGTACTAGATAAGAATTCATTAAACATTAACACCTAGCATTTACTGATTACTAAAGCTTATTCTAGATGGCATAGAAGTAGTAAGAGGAGAAGAATTTGCTAATAGATAGCAAAGTGTAAAGCTAAGGTTATATGAAGTCTTGGTGGTCATGTGATTATTTATTTTTGTTCATTTATTACTACTATTTTATATTGCAGTTATTTTACTCAGTTTTGCATTTCTTCAAAATAATTTTTATTTTTTCAAATATAGTAATAATTAATTGCTTATAGTGTTTCTTTTCATTAAGTAAAAACAAAAAATTAAGAACTAAAGAAAATGTATGGAAAAGATATTAGTGCTGCTAAACATTTGAGAATAAGCCATAAATATTAAAAAGTATAACAAAGAAAAACATTTAAATTCTTGGGTTTTATCAGTGCATTTCTCATCTCAACTCCCTATATTGCAACCATAAATTAGTGAAGACACTCAGATTTTCTTTTCTCAGGGTTTTTTATCAGTGCATACCTAATTTCAACTCTACCATATCACAATCATTTTCCAGTTAAAAACTCAGATCACCTTCTCTTGTAATTTTTTGTTTTTTTAACAGTGCATCCCTCAATCTTCATCTCAACTCCAAAATATGATAACCATCTACCAGTGAAGAAACTCCTTCTTTTATAGTTTATTTTATTAATACATCTCTGATCTCAACTCTACCATATCATAACCATCTATTAGTACAAAAACTCAAATCTCCCTCTCGTATAGTCTTTTATTTTTTTTAGTAATGCATGCCTCATCTCAACTCTAACATATCACAACTATCTACCAGAACAGAAACTCAGACTTCTGACACTCATGATTTTTTGTTTTCTATCAGGGAATTCCTTCATCTCAACTTTATCACATCACAATCATTTACCAACACAGAAAGTTAGATCACACTCTGTCACTATGCATGCAATTCTCAGGCCTTTTCTTACTCAATAGTTGGGCAAATGCAATCAAGTATCTGAATCTCCATATTCATGTTGACATCTTAATACCATTCACTAACAACATCCTTTTGCAATGTAGAAATTAGTTATTCATTTTTAACATTTTGTGTAATCATTGCAATAGCAATATTTTATTTATTTATATAAGTATTAGCTTTAAGTTTTGCATAAAGACAACTAAGTATATTCTCAGTTTTCTTTTGTTACCATCAGTGCATACCCCCTTCCCTCAATTTCTTTACATTGCAACCATATATATATATATATATATATATATATATATATATATATGCATATCCATATATATATATATATATATATATGGATTGCACATACTTCTAATTAGAAATGCAAGTAAAACTTCAGGTATATATATATAATAGAAATGAGATTATATCCATATAAACAGGGATAACTTTTAACTTCTGATATTGCTAAGAAATTATCAATTACTATTCAGTGACAATCTGTAAAGTTAAACAAATTTTCTCATTAACCTATAATAGGCCTTTGGTTGTGTGTAAATAAAAAAAAAGCTTATATATACATTTATATTGACAGAAAAATTGAGAACAAAATGGTACACTATTCTAAGTCTGGAATTTCAAACTCAAGCCAGAATAAATGAGAGAATTAGTTTGAACTTAAATGGTTGAAGATAGCCTCTCATTTTGACTCCTATTTCTTATTTACAATGGTTTATAAAATGAGTTGCTGTCTCTTACTGTTGTCTATTTAAGTATAAATTCAAACTTTTATTTCTGCTATTCATATATGGCCTGAATTTGAAATTCAAAGTTAACTTAACCCTGCACTTCTTAGAAAAATGAAGCCTTTAATGCCAGGCTTAGAGTAAAACAGTGCACCATTTTATTTTCAATTTTTCTAACAATAAAATGCATATATATATATGTTCACAACCAATGGAAGTTGGTCAATTTTCTTTTATTTGTATATACTTTAGCACTACCGTTATTGATATATATAATTAAAAGTATAATTTTTTTTAAAAAATATTATTAAATATTTTTAATGCAATCTACCCTCAGGAATAATAACAAAAAATTCCTATCATAGTTATATGTAAATATAACTGAAAGTCGGGAATTTATAACAAATTTGCCATACATGTTTTGGCACAGTTGGTATCGGGCAATCCCAAGATCGATTCTGGGGATCGGGAGATTCAGCATTGATTGATGCTTGCAGGTCTAGTGCTCAAACTTCTTATGAACTTCTGAGCAAAAAAGCCATGTTTTTTTTATATAATAAATCTTACATTCTGCAAACAGCACTAAAACACACACAATGATTAAATACAGTATATAATTAAATAATTAATTATACTTCACATCTAACAAAGTAATATTTATATTGTGCTAAAGTGCAGAAAATGTGAAGCTATAAAAATAAACAAAATATGAAGGCTAAACACTTTTAGGAACATCTAGTTCCTGTATTCATAGCATATGATAAAAGTTCTGGTAAAATGTTATGTATAAACTTAGCGTATACATTCAAATATCAGCCTTTTAAGCTAATTGCGTATGCAAATTTATGCAATGTATTTAAATGGCCCATTTTTTAAAGTGAAAAAGCAGAATTTCTTCTGATTGATGGTGTTGGCATTGTCTGTTATAAAGCATGCATTTTTTACATTATGTTTTACATTGTTCTGCTACATGCAAACATATGGCCAATAAAACTTTGGTGATGTAAAAATAACTTTATAACAATGATGAAGAATCACAAATCCGATTGTCTTTGTAAATAATCTAATCATAATTTTCAGATTACTCTTGAACTGAATTCTTTCCATTACTATTTTGGGATTACTCAAACAAATATTATTTCATACAGATTTAATATTTAAGGCTATTTAAATAATACTTAAAATAATAATGAACAAACAATTTATTACTTAGAATCAGAGTTATTGGTGGTTCTATCCACTCCCTTCATCAAGTCTTTACTCTTTTCTTCACATAATTTTTTCTTTGCTTTATTCATTCCAGATATCTTTAATAACTTTTTAGCCTTGGAATGTTTGCCTAATTCAATTTCTTTTAAATTGTAGCCATAAATAATCCTTTTTTAAATAATAACTTTTTAACAATTTTACATTATTCTTTTCTTTTCTATTCATCTCACCATTCTATCTATAAGAAGTCTACACACCTAAGTACTATATCTAATTCTTTTTCATAATTTTTTTTTTCAATTTACAATTAATTTTAGAAGGAACTTTATTCAAGGAAATATATACCTATAGATATTTCAGTTTAAAAAGGGGAAAAAATTGTTTATACAAAACTAATTAAAGACTACTACAATGAGTATTTTCAATAGTATTCAGTGAATTATACTATTATTAGGAATATTTATAATAATAAAGAGAACAAAAAATACATCTCACTAGGGATTAGAGCACTGGTGGACAAACTAAATGGCTGTGAAAACGTCTGATGGGGTGATTTTTTTTATCTCTTTGTTTTATTGTCTCTAATTTGTTTTTAAAGAATGAGTGCACCTTGTGCACCATAACATATATAGTATAAGTGTTATACTTCTTATTTTGACAAAGCAGGTATTTAGAAAATACTTTATAATTGAACTTACAATGGTGTTCCTTTTTCTGATAAATTTTTGTAATACAAGATTAAGTGTATTGTAGGCTACTACATATAAAGCATACGTTTTTGTTTCTCTTCTGATCTGTGGCATTGTGTCAATGTTAAGTGTGTTTCTTTTATATCGCATGAAGTGTCCAATATTTAAATCTTATGTATTAGTTGCTTATTATTAATGCCTAGCATTGGCAAGTCTAAGTTATAAGTTGTGTTTGTGTGTAGAAGTATATATGTAGTCCAGTAGTACCATTTGTCTTGTGGGAAATTTGTTAGGGGTAGATATTGATTTAATAGTTCTAAGATTGTATGCAGATATTTGTGTATGGAGATTTGTCTGTAGGTGTTATTTTAAGAGTGACTCATAAATGTGGGCATATTCTTGTCATGGGTGATATAAGATTAATAGTTTTTTATATTGAAAATGCATGAATAGAATGTAGTCATAATCCATTTGAGTTATGATGCTGCATTTACCTAAGTGAGATGTCTACTATTTTTTTTCCCCATAAAAGTTTTCTACACAATGAATAAGTCTTTGATATAAAGGATTTGGTGAAGACTATAATTGATATATAATAAGTAATTTTTGTAATAATCAGCATGTTTATAAGTGATACTGTCAAGTATGGAGAAAGATATGCTGTTGAGAGAAACAATATGATCCATTCTGTTGTTTGAATTACTTTATTTTGTATTTTTATTCACATAGCCATGTAACTCTAGTGAAAGGGAAATCCTAAATAGGTTGTAGTTTTACCCTGAAATACCTTTATATGTGTTTGGCTTGTATACATATATCATGCACATGTTATATCAAGGTTAAATTTTGGTTTGTAGATGCAAATATATTTGTGTAATGTTTGTATTTGTTAGAGAAAGATTATATCTTCCATGTAGGCTGTGCAAATATCCCCAAGTGTGGGTATATAGATCCCTAGAAGCCACTTTTCAATGTTATTAAGTAGTGGATTTATGTACATGGAGAATAGCAATGCACTAAGTGGAGACCCTTGTGGAATTGATTGACATGGATTAATAGGAACAGACATTTTCCCACTTAGAGTTATGTATATAACTCTATTTATTAGTAAGTTTGTGAGCAAATAAAATATTGATTTTGGTACTGTTGTTTTTCTTATTGTTTTTATGAGTACCTCAATTGGTACCAAGTGAAAAGCAGTTCTTATATCCAGTTGTACTTCCCATGGATGTATTTTTTTTTTTTGCATTTTGCACAATATCAATGACAGTTTTGAATACAAAACCTGCTGGTTCTGTTGATGGGCATTCTTTAGCAAATTGCGCCTGTGATAGCAAAGGTGTAAGTGTGATTCAATTTTGTTTTTATTACTATTTAAGTCATTTAATACCCAATGGGGCAAGGATTTTGGTCTTCTGTTTCACATTGTGCAGTGCAAAGTTTATTTCTTCATAAATAGAATTATTGCTATAAGATGTATATCCCAAATATGATATATCCATTTTGACAGAAAGTTAGCCATATCTGCAAAGATAAATAGAAGTGAACTGGCTTAAGTGTGCAAAAACAAACTTTGGTTTACCTGGTGGTCCTGGATGGTATGAATCTAGCATCTCCAAACTTTGTATAAAATCTTGAGGTTTAAATATTTCTAGATTATCTGGCATTCCAAAGTGGCTAAAAGATAATACTGGCTTATTTTGAATTCTTTTCTTAAAGTGTTTGCAGACTGTTGTTAGCATATTATGACCTGTGACAACTACATCTCCAGTCACTAATACTGAAGGAACTCTTGTTGAGGTGGTTGGCCTAGTGCCCATAAAATATATTGTCTAGGCCAGGTATGTGATTTTGTGATGAAAGGCTTTTTCTTTTTTGTGGTAATGTATTCTTTTAACATATCATATGTAGATTTGTATGGTTTTTTTAGTTTAATTAATAGATGATTATTTTCTGTAGTTGGAATATTATGTATTATTCTTTTATGTAATTCATCAACAAGGGCTAAGAATTTTATTAGCAGTGTAGTGGTTCTTGTGACATAGTTTATAGTAGTAGATGATATTATTTGTGTGCATGCTATCCATTTTAGGATATATTTTTAAGCTGTTTAGTTTAGCTAATAAAATGTAAATTTCTGAAGAAAATTTTGTTGTTCTTGTATGTAATAGGATTCTTATTGGTTTTTTGTGTAATGTTACAGAAAATGTATAATTTAAATCAAGAATGGCCATTATTTCTACATGCACTGAGAGATGAGAGGGAACTAACTGAATTTTTAATGTAGATTGAAGTGATGGTGAATAAATACTAGATCTATAAGTGATGAGTATCTGCCATTATTGAATGAAATGGAATTACTTGGCAGAAATCCTTCACCATTCACAAGTGGACTATTGATGAGGTGCAACTATTTATTTACAAATGTATAATATGGCATGTTAAAGTCACGCATCAGCCTGGATGTCTGAGAGGATATAGCAGCAATAATAAACTTATGTTTTGAATAATTCTGTAACAGTGTTCTAGTTAGGGGACATATACACAAACACTACATTTAAACTTATAGTCTTATGTTGTATTGTGAGCATTATTGCATAGTCATCTATAAATACAATTTTGAATGAGTTAAATGGGCATAATTTCATGATTACTACTTCTGTCCCCACTGTGGATGCAGATGTAAGTCTAAAGAGTGCTGAGCAACCCAGTCTGTTCAGGTAATTAGGAGGATCAGTTTGTGATCCACTGTAGATTTGTTTCTACTAATCCTATGTGGTTGTACTATGTCTAACCACTAAATTAGCTGGTAATATTTTCCACAGCATTCAAACTCCTATGGTTATGTACACTTAGTTTTAATTTCATTACATATATATATATATATTTCCATTCTTGCTATTAAAAGGTGTGAAGGTTGCCTTGACAGCAGTTAGAAATATTGGTTGCTATATTTACTGTGAATGTTTAGGTGGTTACTGGTTGGAAACTAATTATATATATATATATATATATATATATATAATAGAATATGCCCGGTTACAATATATATATATATAATATTATTTACTCTACTTAGCTTTCCTCTTTTAATGTTATGATATTCAAAAGCTGTTAAAATCATATATCAACTAGATAGAACAAGTTTTATTGTATGTTGATGTGTTATATTTCTGTCTGTGCATGATCAGTGCTCTCTAATCTTAGTATCTATATCATTTGTCTAATATAGTGAGATGTACTTAATTTTTCCCAGTGTGCATTGTTGTCTTCTGAGATGTCAGCAATCTCTGCTTTGACTAGATTATCCATTTTCTTTTTTACTTTAAATTGTTCTAGAAATGATGATCGACTCTTCATTCTCACTGCTGTCTTGTAATATGCTTGGTATATTTCTTGCATGCCTTTTTCTTGTTGGATAGGCTTTCTATTGTTTAGAGCATTGTGTGTGCTATGTAGTACTTGCAACATACATGGTGTTAAAATATTCATTACTTCTGATAATGCTTTGCTCATTATATTTGCTATCAAATTATTTGTTGAGTAAATATTCATTTTTTTCCACATATAAAATGTTTTCCAAGTCAGCTAGTGTATTATTAGACTGCATGTAGGTAATATTCTTTTGAACTTTTTCCTTTGTACAATTATATGATAGTATGTTTATTGGGTTACAATATTTGCACTGTGCATTATCACAATTAACTATCCAGATGACCATGGAGGCTGCGCTGAAAACACAGACTTGATTCCTCAAATGACTATTAGCAGCATAGCCTTTTTATCTGTAACTTGCATGGGTATGCTTAGCAGATCAACAACTGTTGTAGAATTGAACTCTAAATTCATAACATTCCAAATATAGGTATCAGAGTATCATTGTGGTATACTGGTTGCAGATTAATGATGTTACTGAATGACTCGATAAGCTTTTTAAAATCACCTATAGGGTAATTTAGGTATGCATTTTGAGCTTTCTAATAATCATGCTTTGTCTGTGCTCATTTACTATGACTAATGCATGCTTACCCATGGTTATTTGCCATTTAAACTGATTTTTTTATTCAGTATTAAAAAAATTCTAAGATGAGGTACATGATTAGGATAGTCTGCTATTTGAAAAACACTATCCCACAAGTTGTTTGAACCAAGCACTTCATACAGTAGTTCCTTTGTAAAACTATATAGTGAGCAGGCAATATCTGTAACAGCTAATATGATCAATCCATCAATGAAAAACATTTAAAAGAGTTAAATAATTCATGAGGGATAGTTGAATTAAATTTGATTGAAAAATTTTCCAACATTTCATCTGTCCATTGCATAGTCGGGTCTGCATTAGTTCTAACATATTACCTACACCAAGGTCAAGATTGACAATGTTGTTCAACATAGTTTTATAAAATCTGGGTGCATTTTTTTGCTTCTTTTCCATTAAATATTTGGCATGAGCAATAGAATTTCTCATTTTTGCTGGTGATTTAGTAATGATAGTGTAAGTTATGGTCATCTCTCCATGTGCTTTCTTAATGGAAGCAACCATATTGCCTATATATAAGTTAGGCAACAAAATGATCTAATTTTAAGAGCTCTAAGAAAATATTACTTAAATGCAGAAAATTTATCTGTCAAATTGACTTTTCTTGCTTGTAATACAGAAAACTTACCTGTCAAATTAATTTTCCTTGTTTGTCTTTGAATATTACTAAAAATTAATTTTATTTGTAGTTTTAATAAGTATTTTGCACAATAACTTGGACACTATTCTCGAGCATTTTTTACTAAGTTGATACATGCACATCTATCTTTTCAATTTATAATTAATCAGTGTTTAAAAGTTTGTGATGATGTTTTAATAATAATTATCTGTTGGACTATTTCCATTATCCAATATTAATTGTTAAATGTCTTTAGAAAAAATTGTACAAATAGCACAATGTGTCACATGGTATTATTCTTTTCTCTTCTTCAGATATTGCTGCCTGATAAGTGACAATATTAGATGGATTGAACCTGAATCTTTAGATTCATCCATATTGAATAGTTCAGTTAGTTAGAGTATTACCTTAAATTCAATATTCGCAAATCTAAAGATCTAGCTTCAATTCCCACATTAGTAATGCCAATGGCCAGACCAGCACACCTGAAGAGAGAAAAATAATACCACTTGAAATGATTGTTATGTACTAATCTGCATTTTATTATCTAACAGATGAATGTATTTAAAAAGTTTAAATAAAATTTGCATTTTTCTAAAGACATTTAATAATTAATATGGGATACTAACATATAATTATTATATTTAAACACATGAATCAATTTTTGTTTTCTGTTTTCTGGCAAATCCATATCTCAAAAGATTCGAAACTTTTATTTTTTTAAATAAATGTCCACATTTCTTCTGCATGTAAAAATATATTCCATTAAAATATTTAACAATTTCTTTTCTGAAATGTATTTCAATGTGATACAAAATATTCTCCTAGCTTTATTAACATGCATCTCTCAATCTCTAGATATATCTCTATCTTACTTCCATCTTTAAATATTCAATTAAATATTTAAAATTATTGATCAGCTACGTAATTTTTAATCAAATGTATATTTTTAATCATTTCATAACAGAATTCATTTTTTACCGTTTTAGATTTTATTTGTATTTTCTTTCAAACCAAAACTTTTTTGTATTTTTATCAATTCTTTGCAATATTTTGATACACTTCACTCTTTCTGCAAGTACTGTCTCATAATTATTGTCAATGGCAAATTTGGTGCAGTGAACTTTTTTATCTCCGATGCTAATTTTTACATTATCAAAGCAACACATACATAATAATACCTATTAAACAAAAAGTTGATAGATAAAATTTCCACATTGCATCTTTTATTATATCTATTTTTTTATATTTATATAATACTTTGCGATTAGTACTCCAACACCGGTCTATTAAGGAAATGAAATACTCTCAAACGAAAGCTTTTCTTTCTTTACCTCAATTTATATAGAGAGAGTACCATTTATTTAATAGACCAGTGTTTGAGTATTATTCTCAATGTATTATATAATATTAACTGCTGGGAAATTTAAAATAACAAAAGAAAAAATAATGATTTTAAATCTCACCACAACATTCTTATGATTTGAGTAAGAAGAAGCTCTGAGGAAAATACTTATTATTGTACTGAAATGTCAGCTATTTAGTTATTATATTTTTATTACAGGAAAACTCCCAAAAATAATATTATGAATTCATCATTTATCCATAAGAATATTAGAATATACATATTTGAAGAATAGAAATGATTACTAAAATATTTCAACAGCGCTAGCTATATTTGTTTGATACAGACTTTGTGATTTTAAATACAGATAGCGTTATAGAAACATTTTAAGCATTGGTTTAATTTATTTACTATATTCTAGCTTCATTTAGCATTAAGAATTCATTAATTTATTCAAATAAATATACAAAATTCAAATATAAGTATATTGTCTATACTAAACTTAATGTAATTATGAGTTCTAATTATATAAATAATAAATATAATGATAATTAATAATTATATTTATTATTACAATAGTTTTTAATTTATGAACATATATATATATATTGCTAGAAGGAGGTTTCTTTGACAACAACTTGAGATTATTGATTGCTATTAATATTGTGTTTGTCTAAATGTTGATTGTTAAAAGGTTGTTTTGACAACAGCTTGAGATTGTTGAATGTTATCAATATTGTGATTGTCTAAATGTTGATTGTTAAAAGGAAGTTGCTTTGTCAACAGCTTGAGATTGTTGATTGTAATTAATATTGTGATTGTCTAAATGTTAACTGGCTTCGAATAATTATATATATTTAACTATCTCCTGATTCCAATCTACACAATGTGTTTCTGTAGAAAAAAGACTAGTTATCTCTTCAAGGTCGCTGCAGTACCATCCCCGAATCAATGCATGTGTTATGTAGTAACATGGTTTAATTATTTATCACAAAAATTTAATGTGCAAATGCATATGGATCACAAATTATCACATTAAAGGTAATAGTGTGTTTTGTATCTTCATAGATAATTTTCAATGCTCTCCATGCTGACACAAAAACTTACAAATTGCTAAAAACATTTTTATGCCCCACAGTTTCAATGCCATAAACAGGTGGGCTTATTTCATACGATTCAGTAGTAGTTTTGCCCAACTTAAAACAAAATTTATTGTTGCAATATTATTTCATCATAGGTTAAAGCATGAAACACTACTATATTATAGAATGTAACTCATAATTCAAGCATGCTAGCAACATTGAATTTTTGTGGTGAATAGTTAAACTATATTGATATGTAAAACATGTGTCAGTTATGAGATGGCTCTGCAAATAGCTTAAAAAGAGAGCCAGTCCTTTCACTCAGCCACATTGTGTATATCTTTCTTTTTTTATAAAATCAATCAAAGCTATTCAACTCTATATACAAATGCTGTTTCAAAGTTAGTAAAAAAATTCACTAATAGTTTTTTCCTCCAGCCAAATCTCATCTAATTTTTTTTTTAAATTTTATACTGAAATGTATTTAATCAATTTAAAATGTATAACTTCAAGACTCTCAAAAACATCTTAGGTAAGATGAAAAGAATTGTTTTAGATAACTTACATTTCATTGCATTAGGTTTTTTTATTTCTAGAATTCTAATTCCTGAAAAAACTATACATGCAACTTCTAATAATTGTATATTATAATATTCAATTTCATCCTTTCAGTGTTTAATAATTCAATTCTGACCTCTATTTTCATTTTGATTACTTCTACATTTACTATTGCATTTTTCGATTACATCTATAGCTATCTTCAGAACATGTTCTTACGCCTTTATTATTTTCTTTAAAATCCTATGTGATTTGATGCATTGGTAGAATAAAGTTGAAGGTGCATAGATCATGATCTAGTTATGGCACTCCCAATTCATAAGCCTGTTGTCATTCAAGCAATAAACCATTCTTTAACCCTGCATGGTCTAATGCAGTAGGAGAGTGGGAGACTTTAGAACTCAAGGTCCATAAATTGTGATTCAGCTCTGTTACTTCTGGTACTCAAACTTTTTGTGAGCTCCAAAACAATAAACCATTCAATTACGTTTTATATATTATTAAAAAACAATATATCAAAAAACCTACTACAGCACTTAATACTCGGAAATTATGTTGCAAATCAGTAACTATATTATTACAAAGTGGAATACTACATGCTATTCACAATATTAAACCTGTCAAATTCATATATTACATAAATTTTTATTTTTTTCCGGTTTTATATTATTACGGAAAAAACTGAAAAACACTTTTAACATTTAAAAAATGAGATCTAATTGTGTGTGCATGTGTGTAAATAAATAGTGCACTAGTAATAATGAAAAAAAAAACTTTTAATGGTAGTTGTTGATATTTTAGTTTAAAATTGAATGAATTTTTGGCCTGGTGCATAATAATTATAGTTTATATATATATATATTGTATGGTCTACACACTCTTGTGGAATATATATAATTTCCAATGATCATGGATCGACTGCAGGATAGAGGTTTCTCCAAGTTTAATCCATTTTTTAACCTCTAACTTCTCTTCTCCACATCATTCCAGCACACTTTCTTATTCCATCCATCCATCTCACATGTGGTCCATTTTTAGGTCTTTTACAATCTCTTGGGATTTTAAGATTTCAACTATTTATTATCATTATTTTAGTAATATGTCCAGACCAACTCCGATGTTAATTCTTTCATTAATTTCAGTGAAACCTGTTTGTTCTCTTACTCATGCATTGTGTTTTTGATCTCTTTTTTGTTACTTCTAACATATATGTTTCCATACCTCGTTAAGGTGACTGAAGTCTTTATTGCTCTTCTGCTAAGTTTCCCAAGTCTCAGATCAGTAAATAAGAACTGGTATCACACATTGTTTAAAATTCTACCTTTTTAAACACCTTGGCATATTCCCTTTAAATTTCAAGTTATTTTTATCGAAAGCATTCCAATTAAGTTTAATTCTATGGTTAATTTCATCTATTATGTCTCCATCTGCAGTAATAATTTTATAATGTATTTGTAATTGTTAACTTCTTCTAACTCATCATTATCAATCTTTATTTTCAACTTTTGAGAAAATGCACTGAACATTATTCTAGACTTTTTTAACATTTACCTTTAGTCCTACTTTTTTTACCTTCAACTGATAACTCCTGCAACATATCCTGAATATCTAAACAATTGTTTTCAAAAATAATTACATCATCAGAAAAATCTAGATGACTTAAATAATCTCTATCCATTTTATCCCCCAAAATGCTTATTGCAAAACTGCAGAAAAAAGTTTTGGGACTGTGATATACCCTTTTCAACATTACTCTTCCTAGTATCAATATATAATATAATCATTGCTGTTGCATTTTTATAAATTTTCTTCAGAATATGACAATATCCTAGGCCTATATCTTGATGAAACAATGCTTTAATTAGTGAAGAAATACTTATAGAATCAAATACCTTTTCATAATCTACAATCCAAAGCATATTGAGAACTCATATTTATTGGTTAATATAATTCTCTCAATTTTGGGATATAATCCACTATACTAAAACCAGTTTTAAATTCAGCTTGATTTTTTGGTTGGTTAAGTCCAAAGTTCACTATAAGTGAATTGTAATTTATCTTGGTAAAAATTTTGTATAGAGCTGATAAAAGACTGATAGACTTGTATTTTTAATAGCTTCTTTATTACCTTTTTAAAATATTAATATTGCATTTTCCCAATTATCTGGTACAACTTTATCACTTAGATATTTAGTATATAATTTTGCCAATTTTTTTTCTACTTCTTTACCTGCTTAAGATATTGATTATAATTCTATCATTACTAATCTTACTTTTTCATTTAAAATTCTGGGCAAATCAGTGTTTTTATATTGGACTATTTCCATCATCTATCATGTGTATTGAGTGTCTTCAGAAAAATTTAACTTTATTTTAAATATTCCAAATATATTCAACTGTTAGTAATAGCACATCAAATAGGTTAAATATATGCACTACATTTCAAAAGGTATTATTTTGCCCTCTTCTTTAGGCATTGCTGGCCTGACCAGTGACAGTACTAGCATGGGATTCGAACCTGGATTCTTAGATTCTTGTGTATTGAATTTTAAGGTAATGCTCTAACCAACTGAGCCATCTTGCCAAAGGCAACAATCAGTAGAAATTTCATACACTTATCTATGAGGTTCCTCCTGATTTCTCCACTTTTTCCTTAGAGCAAAGTTGTTTAGTGGTTGGAAAAAGTGAAGAAATCAAGAGGAACCTCATAGATAAGTATATAAAATTTCTACAGACTGTTTCCTTTGGCAGGAGGGCTCAGTTGATTAGAGCATTACCTTAAAATTCAATACACAAAAATCTAAGAGTCCAGGTTCGAATCCCATGCTAGCACTGTCACTGGTCAGGCCAGCAACACCTGAAGAAGAGGGGAGATTAATACCTCTTGAAATGTTATGCATATACTAACCTGTTTCATGTGCTATTACAATAGATGAATGTATTTGGAATATTTACAATAAAGTTAAATTTTTCTAAAGACATTCAATATGCATATTAGATTATGGAAATAGTCCAAAATAAAAATACAACTAGAATACCATCATCACAAACTTTCAGGAAAACACAAAAAGATGTAGTAGTTTTAGGAGATTTTTTTTGTTCTTTATTGGTATATAATTCTTAATAGAACTTTTCTTCACATTTCATGATGTCATCTCTCTTTTTAGTAATAGTTCTACCTTTTTTGTCTTATTGCAGAAATAAGTTTCTTACTAATACCAAAATATTATTTTACACTTTTCACATTTTTATTCTCTTCTATAGCTTTCCCTACTAATTCATAATTATATTTTCTTATATCATTATCAACTCTTTCAAACATTTTATAAAATTTGAGATATTCAATTATTTTTAATGCACCATTTTTATATATTTTCGTATTCCTTCTTTTCTTCATAAATTGTTGCCTCAGTAGTAATTTTTCTGCTTTTTTAATCTTTCTATTGATTCTGTTCAAATCTGAAGCATGTTCAAAATTTGTTAATATTTGAAAATGATTTGCAAGTTCTAATTTAAACTCATTGGAATGTTTTTGAAGGCTAGATATATCATCTGTGAATATTATTTTTCTTAATAATTGTTGTGTCTCTAGTTTTGCATCTTACTTCCTATGTTGAATTTATTAAAAACATTCCAATCTTGAGATACCTATTTTCTGTTAGTCAAAATATAATCTAATTATGCTGTACCTTCATTTAGATGCTTTCAAGTCCAATTCTGTTTAACATTTTTCTCAAAAAAAAAAAAAATTCATAATGTAAAGTTTTTCTTTTTCTGCAAACTCCACAATTCTATGACTTCTCTCATTTCTATCATCACAACCAAATTTACTTATGACACTTTCATCTTTCAATTATTTACCAATTCTAGCATTAAAGTCTTGCAATGAGAATTTTAAAATCTTGTTTGATATGATTAAAAGACTTATATATACATATAAAAATCCTTTACTTCATCATAGTAAGAATTTGTTGTGGTATAAACTTGAATTATTTGCATGTGCTATCTATCATTAAGTTGAATAACTAATCTTGTCACTCTGTCTGATACACCATTAATCTCCATAATGTTGTTCTTCCACTTTTTATTTATAGTGAATCATAATTCAAATGTTTGTGCCTTTGTAGTAGAGAAGATATCCATCTTTTAAATCAATTGTCTCTTCATATTTTTTCTAAGTTAAAAGTCCAATAATATCCCCTTTAATATTGTAGACAGTTCTTTTAATTCTTGCAATCTTCCTTCACTTGAAAGTGATATGCAGTCATAAGTATATAAATAAAAAAGTCATCATCAAATGTCAGCCTGGGTTCATACACAGAAGATTCTTACCCCTCTCCACTTTTGGCTACCAACCGCTGGTTGTCTGATGACTTTACAGCCTCCTGTGAATAATAGCTATAATTTAATTTTGCCTATCATGATTGTAACTATCTACGTAAAAAATTTTCATTCTCACATTCATTTTGCTTTCAAGAAAACTCGACAGATATTTAAGTTAAAATCTGTCTGACAACTGAGAAGAAAGACCATGATGTTTCTTGATTCTTAAACTCAGATGGAAAAATCAATAAACTCGCCATGCTGGTTAATGCATATTGGTGAGTAGCCCATCTACTTTCATATACTATATAAATAATTATATAGTAATAATGGCTGCAACAATAGAAATTTGCCCTGATTGGTTCTTTTATGACCTCAAAGAGAAATCAAAGGGTCTTCTTGTAACTAATAGTAAATTCTTTTTGTGCAGCCATAAAATATATATATCATTCAAATCAACCCACCTTTAGACAATTCTAATATCATTCAAATCAACCCACCTTTAGACAATTCTAATATCAATAAAAATCTACAATCTCAGTCTGTCATCAAAGCAACCCACCTTTTAATATATATGTAATGAAACTTAAATGGAAGTAACAACACTCTTCCTATAAGCTATATATAAACAACGCCATACATCAGTTAATGGTAAAGAATGGAATGGACCATATAATTCTTTAATCTTTCAATGGTTGTAAGCTTTTGTTTATAAGTATTATGGAAAATAAAGAGTGGAAATTTGATATTAGTCTGATTTAAAATATAAGTTATTCTGAAATTATAATTGAACAATCAAGAGAGCAAAGGCAGAATATTATTTTTAACAACCTCATAACATTAATGAAATATCTGTTTGTAAATACAAACATCAACTATACATTGCTTAATATAATATGGAATTTAAACAAAAATAACAACATACCACATGCTATTTTTAATTAAAACTCATACATCCATAAATGATAAAGAATGGAATAGACCATAATGCTCATTTAACTTCCATCAATCTCTGATAGTCATATATTTCTGTCAATAATTGACATCATCAATAGCCCAGAAACTAGATGAGACTTTATCACACACAAATGCATTATCAATTTAAACTCACTCACAGCATCCCATACGATGTTAAAGATGAACATACTTTTCATAGTAATTTAATGAAAGTCTCTTGTGTTAGCTTAATTTTAATATGCAAAACAGAGATTTTAATTAAACTTATTTTTAATAACTTCATTTTCAAATAATATTGTCATTGCTTGAAAAGTCATAAAAATTTCTACAGATTGTGTAATTTAAATTAATGTTATTTAAAATTGTATGCAATGCACTATGACTTCTTTTTTATCAAAGTCAGGTATCTTTCAGCCACTATGTCCAGAGAAAACTGTTACCCACCTTCCCTTCCCTTACCATTCCCCAACCTAAGTTTTTCCCATAATCTCTATCCTGCTCCTTCCCATTTCCATGACATCATCATTGTCCACTCTATGGCCTTTATGTCTATACCTCCCTTATTTTTTTCCAAACGCTTCATAAAACCAAGAACCCACTTTCTGTGTAATCACTTTGTTTATATTTATTTTCCCCCAATTTCATTATTTGTACCTTCCTGCTTGTAAGCATTTATGTTCAATTAGCAGATGCCTAATATTTTCTGTGCCTTCCTTACCTAATTTTCAGATTAAATCTCCTACATTTCTACATTTATGTATACATTCCCTTGTTGCTAACAATCGCAAGTCTTAAATAGTAAACTACTTTCCTTCCCATTATTGTAAATTATCTCACACCTAATACTGTTTACTTATATATATATGAATTCTTTTTACTTTCCGTACTAGTTCTCCATTTCTAGAAAACTCTCCATACAGTAGTCTCAGCCAGTGCAAGTTTTAACAATCAATGGATACAAGGTTTGTGCATAAAAATCCCTATCTACTACCGATTCATTCAATATCCCCAGACTAGTCTCTAACTTGTGGCTTTCAATAGCGAGGGGCCTTGGATCTATAAGCATAGGAAATGGTGGTCATGTGATGTTTTAGTGGTTATTTAAAATTATTACAAATTTATATGATTTTAAATTAATTATTTATATATATATCATATTTAAAAAATACAATAATTAATAAAGCAAGTCATATATAACATGACATTACAATAGGTGTTTTTATCATGAGTATATATAAAAAACTTAAGAATTTTGTTATATTATTTTACGCTGATTTTGGACCTAAATCTTTATCATGATGAGCAGATATAATATCAAAGTCAGATGTTATAATTAATGGTATTTACCTGATATAAAATCTATATTTATTCCACAGTTTTAAAAAGTATTGATTGAAAGTATATTGAGAAACTTCATACATAAAGTATAAAAACTAGTTGTGTGTCATACAATTTTTTAATTTTTAAAAGTTTAAATTTTGAATAAATGATAACACCAAAATTAAACATTATCTAATACTTTAATTAAAAAAGAATTAAATTATGATAAATTGGAATTGATTAAAGAGTATCGAATTTAATAGATTTATTTTTATTTAGTATGAAATAAAACCAAATTATTCAAATGAGCAATGAGATCAGATGTTGTTGTAATATTACTGTGAAGAATAAACACAACATAATCACTTGATCAAACTGAGATTATTTTATTTCTCAGATTAAAGTGTATTTATAAACAAAAATATTATATATGGTATGGCAAATGAATATTAAATGAAGAGTAAAGGTTTTGGGATAAACTCCAAACAAATATCAGTTTTTATTTTCAGCATGCTATTTTGATATTTGAAAATGATTAATCCTACTGAGCAAGTGATCACAAGATAAAATAACTAATCAGAGTTAATTATAAAAATGAGACCATCTAATCAAGAAAGAAAGCATGAAACCAATCCATTCTTTGCTTCAAGTATATAATAACAAAATAAACTGTGATAATGAGTTGTTATTATTTAGACATATACTTCTGGATAGAGAAGTTAATGTACATGCACATTCTATATGTTGCAATGGACACATGATACATGCATACATACGCATACTCTACATTGGTTTGGTGTAGTAATAGTATGTCAGCCTCAAGAGCACAAGATTTTTGTATTGATTCCAGTCTGGCACTTTTGTGCTCAAACTTTTCATGAATTTCCCCCAAAATAAAGCTATTTGATTAATATATTTTTATTATGAAATGTAAAATGGTTTATTCTTAGATGAAGTCATAAGTTTTTGTGTACATGAAATCAGAACATTCTGTGTAAAATGGCTTCTTTTTAGATGATGTCAGGAGTTTCTGTGCATAGATTGTATAGCCACAGACCTATTAGTCAAGTTAAGCATTCCATCTAATTTGTCTAGATCTTATTCTCTACTATCAAATCATTCTTCCAAGCATTGATTTTATTTTCCCTATTTTATTTTAATAAAAAATGCTTCATCAACTTTAATTTCTTATTCTCATATCGCCCAATCCTGTCATAAAGAACTTGAATAAAACCCCCAAAAATTTCTATCAAATCATTCTTCCAAGCATTGATTCTTTTTCCTCCTGTTTTATTTTAATAAAAAATGCTTCATCAACTTTAATTTCTTATTCTCATATCGCCCAATCCTGTCATAAAGAACTTGAACAAAACCCCCCAAAATCTCTGTTCCTTTCATTTCCTGTATCAATACAATTCTCACATTCTTCAAACAATTTATCATAATTTTCTTTTAACATCCACATCTCTGTTCAGTAGTTTCCCTTCAATATTAACATCACATCTACAATCCAAGTTCTTATTCTATTTTTATCTATCTTTTACCTTATCCTTGCATCAAATAATAAACATTTCTATCAAAGAAATACATTTAAAGTGAATGATTTATATATTTATGCACTTCTGGAGACTTAAGATTGACTTATATAAGTGCATTTGAGTTTGAAAATATTATTTTTTATTTATTCTCTCAAAGTCTCTATCTTGTGTCTGGTGTGAGAGTATCCTTGCAGTTTTAATGTCACTGCTTAATGGTGCTAATGAAGATGGATTTTTATCTTCTACATAATTACAAATCTTAATTTTATATATTTTACATATATTTATTGCTATATAACTTCAAACATTTATTTTTCCTTAATCAACTGATCTATTTTTTAACATATTTTATAATTATATATCTGTAAAATATTCTCACATATTTATCTCATTTTTGGTGTAAGTACCAGGGAGAATATTTATAATTTGAATATCTATCATTCAAAAACTTTATTATTGAAACAATATTTCAGAAGTGATTTTTAACTTTTTGTAATAAATAAATTAGTTTATATACACATTTACAGGTAAAATTAAAAACCACTCAGTACACACTTATAAATGAATAAGATTAATTTTAGTGATCTGTCTATAGTTTTTTTTTTAATTTATTGGAATCTGGGATAACATTTACAATAAGAGGTAAACAATCTATTCTTAAAATGTAAAAATCCATGAAACCAGAGACTCCAGATTAATAGTGTTTTACACACTATATAGAAATAAATTCATTACATATTAATAATTTTTATTATCCATTCATTAGACTAAAGATTTATGTAGTGTACTTTTCACTACATCACTCATACAAAGTAGAGACTGGTTTCTATCTGCTTTTATCACCTTGTGAAGGTGTGTAACCATAAACATATGGCCAATGGCATATGAAAAAGATGTATGATTCCCAAGATGCACATTTCATGCTAAATTAGCCCTTATCAGATGGCCCAGACCACAATCTCTTACACATATCTTTATCATTGTTTACTATATATTTATAGCCAATTACTACAGTTTAATTGATGTGTCAAATAAATTAAATTTCCATATAGTACAAATTGAAACAAAAAAAGCAACAGAAGACAGAATGGTAACCACTTTGTCTTTAAGCTCTGTTATTATATAAGCTTAGTTTTTGATGTAATTTTGATATTTTTATTCATATATTACAGCCTTTCAAACATGTCTATTTGCTTTTAATCATTAAAAAAAGTTGTCCATTTCTTTTGAGTGCCACTCAATCGTCTATACTTTCAGTTAGATTATGAAAATCTTAGTTATCAGTGATGTTAATGCAAGGACTGATTATATCAATGGATTTTATAATATTCATTTTGATTGGAATGATATACTTTTTGAGTAATAATTTTATTATTATTACTGAAATGAGCAAAAAGTTTAAACTTTGTGCTAATTATATTAAGGTACTATATGTGAGGGGTCAGTGTGACTTAAAGTTACCATGCATGTAACAACAATATTGGCATTATCAAGGGCTTTGAGCATTCCATCATCAGATTTTCATTGATATTGATGGCTGAAGAGTTGTAAAATGTTTTAGAGGCTAGAATTTTTATCTTTAGATGTTTATGAAACAATACTTAGATTATCTTTATTAGTTTCTTTAACATAAAAACACATAAATGATTTATATAATAGTTTAAGAACAATATCATTTTAGTGATTATGTTTTTATTTTTATATGAATTATAAAAGTAATAAAATATACCAAAAATATTTCATATAAAAGTTTTGGCTAATTGGTCAGAAAAAAAAAGATTGCAACCTGTAGCAAGTAATTTAACCATAAAGTGCTATTTCAGTTACCTAATTAAACATTGCAGCCACCACCTTTCAGAGAATATGTGAGGCCCAGTGCAACTAATAATTTAGAAGCCCTTCAAAATTTAAAATAAGAACATGGGGGGAGAGAGAGAAGAAATGAGAGTTTTTACTTAAAGGGTTGAAAACAGGACTCCAAGAACAATTAGTTATGTGTCATAGAAATGAGCAAGAAGATTAGATCCAGATAGCACTTGGATAGTGTAAATTCACTATAGCACTGTTAATATCATAAAACCCTGTTAGCACCCAACTGACTGACAGGGGGCTGAGACTATTAGTTCTGACAGTCGCTGAGTGCTGCAGTCACTTTCATTGCAGAGTCATCAAATTGGCACTTCATTCCTAAAATGGCTTACATTTTCAACTCATGGTATGTCTGCTTGGAAAAGTTTTTTTCTAATATTTTTTTGGAGAATTTAACTGTAAAATTAAAGCCATTCTATGAGCCATAATATCGCTTTGCCTTCTATATTTTTGTTTAACATATTGAGTTGCCAAGTTTAGGCCCTAATACTGTGACACCCAGGGCAGCTGCTCCTCCTGCCCCCCTTCTCTTATTGGCTCTATCACTCCTTGGTGTGGATGTTAGACCAATATTGTCATACACATATCTATTAAAATCAAATCAAAAATGACCCATTAATAATATGCTATAAGCTATATCTATATATGTTTTATACCGTTTTAGTTTAGTATGTTATATTGGTTATGGTCAATATCACATGATTTCTCTTTAAGATAACTCTAAAATGTATCAGGCATAACTAAACTGCTATTTTCTTTCTCAAATTTACAATTTTTTTAACACTTACTTAAAAAGACTCACTTATTTTATAAATAATTTATGCCTGTATTTATGATAAGAAAGTGCAAAGTATATTTACTACCAAATTGACATTTTCTCAAGCCAAGCATAGGGAAGCATTTTGTTTATTCATAAAATATGAGAAGTTTGTTACTGCTTTCCCCTATAAAATTTGAAATGATGATGATACTAATATTATCCTATACCATTGCTGATCCATGCTGATATTAGTAATAAGACATTAAAAAATTGAATTTAAGCAAAACTGAAGAAAACAATAAAAATAAAAAAAATAGATGAGAAATGTTTGTATTCATTTCAAACCCAACTATTTGAAGTTTGTTTACAAATTTTTAAGACTGTATTTATTTCAAAGAATAATATCACATCTCAGAAAAGTTCGCTACCTTTATACTTTACCTGGAAAAGACTTACAATAAGATCTTATAAATACATAAGATCTTATAGTTTTTAGTCCTTGTATTATATGTAAAGTTTTTTAATCACTTAGCATAGATAGAAAGCTTTCCTATGTAATATAAAGCATTATTCTTTTACAATAACTGACATCACAAAGTCATGAGTCTTAGCTTCTTTCACTAAGAATTAAAACAATTATTAATATAAATTACTCCACTTAAGAGTATCTTTCCACTCTAGAACCATCTAGCGTGAATTTGAGCAATCAATGATCAACAGATGCATATAAAATCACTATCCTAGAGTAGAGAGCTGCTCTTGCCTTATCCTATTAAATTAGAGAGAGTAGGGTCTTGATATTATTAATGCTCTGTTTACTAACTAAATCAATATAAGTTTAACTAGTTTATATAAAAAATATTCTAACACTGGACCAAAGTTTTTAACACATGCATTTAAAACCTTAACTGGTTTACGTATTTGTAATATACTAAATAGCAGAATTTTAATTCAGTTCGCTAATATTAATTACTTTTGCTTTGACATTTTATTTATTTGCGGTGTCAATTTCACCGCCGCCACCATCTTTTAAAGTCTGTAACATTTACAAGAAATTAAATTGTGATATTTTGATGATTTCCCAGCTCTGTCTCTAAGGATGAAAGTTAAACGTGTTGTTCCAGCATAATCAGTCAATTGAGCAACTGATCGCTTTACATTAATTATTACGATTCTTCTGTGATATTGAACCTTACTTAAAAGCAATTCCTTCACCTGCATCGGAATATCTTTATCAGACAATCATTTCTCAAAGTATAAACCTTTGATGTATGATCTAATCATATTTCCCCATTTATCAACAAGCCGTGTTTAACAAACCATTAAAGTAATTTAGAAAGATCTTAAGCTCAAACATGCTCCAAGTATTTACGAATCTGTGTGAACAAGTATATAGATGTATAGTATTTTGAGGCCTTTGTATATATTTGTATATGTGTCACAAGCTAGTTTCAAATTCGAATAGCTCATGAGGGGGGGGGGATAATACAACTGATAGATGACCTGGCCCAACTGATGAGTGCTGGTTCAGTACGGAATGCATTTTGGGGGTTATTTGTCTTTTATTGTATCTTTATATGAAATTATTTATGAAATAAAAAAGAATGGAGAAAGATGGAAGTTGTCCATATATATAAAAAAGATATTACACATGGGAGAAAGAGAAACGTAAATAGGTGTGTGTGTGTGTGCTGAAAATCAGATATATTAATCTTTAACTGGATTAAAGTTTATATATGGGCTAGAGAAAATCTCTAGTTTAATAAATGATTAGTAATAATCATTACGTGTTTATCAAAAAGTTGATAACGTAAAAGCTGGGAGAGGAGTAAATTGACGCTTGAAAAAAAAAATTAGTCAATTTGCTCTACATAAATGCTCTTCGTGTAATAAAGATGTATATGAGAGATGATGACCTGGCCCAACTGATGAGTGCTGGTCCAGCACGAAATGCATCTTGGAGGTTATTTGTCTTTCATTGTATCTTTAATTATATAAAATTATTTATGAAATAAAAAAGAATGTAGAAATATGGAAGTTGTCTATATATTAACATGTTTAAGTAGGTTATCATTTATTGATAACGTTAGTATTTATAGCACTATATAGCACTATGTGGTTTAGTGTAGTGCCAACTATTAGATTCTGATTCTTGGTTGAATCCCAGTTCAGGCTATTCCGGGATTCAAACTTCTTTTAAACTCCGAAGCAATAAATGCCATTTGATTATTTATTTTTTATATTATAAGATAAATATATATGAATAAAAATATCATATACAACATAGATATGAATTTACATATACACCATATATACTTAATTAGAGGACATTTGAACCCAGACTTTCAAGCTCCCTTTAGTCATCAATATTGGTTGCATAAGATGAAGTGGATGGCTAAAGGGAGCTTGAAAATCTGGGTTCAAATGCCCTTTAATTACATCTACCTTAAAATATAAATACTATTTAATTATTAGAATATACTTAAATGCATCATGATTTTGGCTTTTCAAACAGCACAATAACAAGTCATTCATATTAATGTACAGTGAGAAACTAATAACTACTTTGGCATTATACATTACCATGATAACATATATTCAAATTTGATTAGTAACTCTATTTAAGAGTGGAAAAAATCAAAATTCTGAATGTACTTTTATAGGATATCAAAAAATTAATTCCATAATTATATATACAAATAAAATGTCTGATGATTAAAAAATGTTGTAATAACAATATAAATAATAAATATAATGGTAATTAAATATAATATACAGTCTTTCAATCTGCAGAAGTACTTTCAGTTAATTTCTTAACCTTCCTCAACTGCTGTTAAATTCAAAACATATCGGAAGCAATGAATCCTGAATTATAACTTTAGCAGCTTATCTATTAATTACATTCATTTTATATCTATTTATTAAAACTGCCTTCTTATTTTTTCTTTTATTATAAATTGCTATCTTCATGAAGAATCTTAACACTTTCAAGATCAAACTCCTTTCATGAAAAAAAATGAAGCAGTCATTAAATCATTATTTTTATTAGTCATACAATTATATAACAGTTCATGCTCCTTTAATCTTTTCTCTATACTGCATCTTGATTCACCTATATATGATAACATACATACACAAAAAATTTGCTACACAACATTATCATTTTGCTTGACAGGTGTGACATTTAGAATTATTCATTAACTTATTAACATTATTTGTGTTTCGAATGTTCAAGTGAAATTTTTTAAGGAAATATATAAGGATGTGTTTATTGTTTCATTTTGTTTCAAGTAATGTTAATAAATTAGTGAATAATTAAAAAGAATCATTCCTGTCAAGCAAAAAATTAATGTTGTGTATCAAATTTTTTGTGGATATATGTTATCATTATATAGGTGAATCAAGGTGTAGTATACAGAGAGAATTAAAGGAGCATGAATTATTATGTAGATGTGTGAAAAGTAAAAATAGTAATGATTTAATGACTGCTTTAGTTTTCTTGGATCAATGAAAGGACATGTAAATATAAATTTAAGTTTCACATTGAAAGTTTAACATTCTTTATGAAGAGAAAAACCACAATAAAAGCAAAATTAAGGAGATAGTTGTAATAAATAGAAATAAACTGAATGTAATTAATAGACAAGCTGCTAATGTAAAATTCAGGATTCATGGAATTTGAGTTGATGATGTTTGCTTCTGTTATGTTTTAAATTTAATGGCAGTTGAGAAGGCTAAGGATTTTATTGAAAGTACTTCTGCAGATTGAAAAAATGCATATTACATTTAATTACTATTATATATATTGTAAGCAATTATCAAACAGACATTAAAATATATATATATTCAAAATATATATTTAAATATATGTTCAAAATTATTGTGTGTATCTATATACATATAACTCTGATTTTTATTTACATATAATATTTATAAGCACAAATATGATTATATTAAAAATAAATGGGTTATTTAATAACTTTTTCAACATGTTTAAAACTACTTAATCACATGATAGTTTCGACTAGCTAGCAGTCTTTTTCAAATCTAAAAAAATAATTATATTGCAAATATTTTTACATTACTGTACAATAATTTCATTTAATATATATACACACATACATATAAATAATGATAAAATTGTGTATGTGTATGTAATTGTTTTTTAATCTGAAAAAAACTGTTGGGTAGTTAAAATAATAAAATAAATATAGCATTGCAAAAAGTGTTTTAAAAAAAAAGTGTGGCTTTTAAAAGATTTATACAATTAATTAAATCAAATTATTAAATATATGATTAAAAAAAATATTATTTCTCTTTTTTAACTAAGAAAAGATAATATCATTTTTATTATAGTTATAATTTACTGAGTGTGCTGCTTTCAACATTGATGGTTAGAATCATAGCGCTCATATTTTGCTGCAAATGCGACATTTAAATAAAGTTCATGTTATGTATAATGTCCTATTTGCATATTTTGCTTGTTTGATAAGAATTCCGTGTTTCCTTGTCAAAGAAATGGAATATGTAAATAGGACATTTACATAATGTACACCTTATTTAAATGTCACATTACTTCCTGTGATAAAATATGAGCGTTATGATTCTGACTCTCAATGTCGAAAGTATGCTCAGCAAATTATAATGAATAGAAACAGTATTACCTTTTTCTTGGTTAAACATTCAAAATGTTTACTTATAAAAATTAAATATATGATTATGAAATTAGACTCTAAAAATAAATATAAGTTTTAGATTTTTATTTTTTTGTATTCAAATCATATATGTATGTAGGCCGTGTATAAAGTTATATAGAATAGTTGAAGCTTTCTTCATGTCAACTCTTCAAGACATTAACAGAAGACAGCTTTTGTAGCCAAAGAACTTCAAGATTTAAGACTGACATAACTGCTCTTAGTAAAACTGTCTTCCAGTGGAAACAAATTAATTGAGCATAGATTTTTTGAAAAATTATATTCTTGAGTGAAATAGTACTGTGTAGTGTTGAATTTGCTATGAGATCTAATGTAATATCTCCTATTCTTGGAATTCATAAATATGTAAATGATATGCTAATGATATCAAGTTTCATTTACACATTGTACTTAGTTTATCAATATTTATATTGAATGTTAGATTTAGAGAAGTTCTAAAGTTGAGACCTAACACTGACAACAGAAATGCTCTACTCATTGATTCACATATGACATCCTAACCTTGTTGAATTGTACAGATAAATGTATAATTACTTATAGAGTTATAATTATTTATTAAGCACACAGGAAGTATGCTATAACCTGCATCAAATGTGCCTTGAAATTTATAATAGTCAAGTAATATCTTTATTTTACCAATGGAGGGACCTCTCAAACCACAATACAAGATAGCAACTTTTATAAAGATAAGAGTGACCATCTTATCTTTATCTAACTTTCCACTTATATAAGCCAATCTGAACCTTCTTGATTTGGGAGCATATGTAAATGAGTTGTACACTCAATGGTTGAGAATATTTTTATCTGAGTTTAACAGACATAGAATAACTAGTTATTAACTGGCAGTAATCAATACAAAACAGCTAATATTATTGTGGCAGATAAGCAACACAATTTTCATATATTGATTACGTATTTCCAATAACAATCATAAGTGATCAATTCACACTTTAAAAATGTACTTTTTTGAAATTTCTTGCTCTTTCAACTCTCAATCAACTTTCAGCACTATGAATTTTTTAAAACAATTTTGCCTACTAAACCTCAATTAACTTCACCAATACATATTAATTCTATTGTGATGCTATTATTGATTGTGAATGAGACTAATATATTTCAAAACTCCTCTTAAAACAACTATTTGATTGGATGCTTAAAAAATTTGGATATTGTATATACCAATAAGATGGCTTTCATTTCAGTGCTATATTTTAGCCTAAATAAAATTAGTTTCCTATATCTCTGGTATAATGTAATTTCTATTTTTGTACTGCTTCTAACAAATTTATTTTTACATTTGTTTTGTAAAACTTGTCAGTGTTTAACTGTTTAGAGGCAAAACTATCCATAGAGTAACACCACTCAGTGTAATCCAGAGTAATCAACAGATGCAGGAAAAGTTTGGGAATATTGGATGAGTAGGCACTAGATAGAGATTTTATACACTAACCTTTTTACATCCCTTGATTACCCTGGATTGAACTGAATGATGCTACTGTATGAAGAGCTTTGCCTCTGTGTAAACAGCTTGTACAAGTGTAAAGAATGTTGATCATGTGAAGTATAATACAGATAATATTAATACTTTATATTAAGAGTAAGCATTGAAAATGCAAAATACAATCTTAATGCAATTTCAGTAAAAGGTAAATCAAGAATGCAATAAAGTTGTATTCACTAGTTTCAGTGTTTACTCCAAGAATATATTAGTTTTACTTTCAATTTATTAACTGTTAATAGTATAAATGATTAACAAAAGTTATTATTTTAGCTTAATTCATTAATAATTATTGCTAACATTTCTAACTAAATTAATATTTATTATATGTTTCTCTCTGCATTTTTTTTTAAATCATAGTCTTCTGTTATTAGATTATAGCAGACCTGGTCATGATGAAAGTCTCACAGCCTCAGTAACTACCTTCCACTAACTATGGCAGAGATTAAATACTTAAGTGGCCATATTTCTATCCTTTTATCACACATTCACAGTATCTCTGACTCCATTCTTTCTTTGTTTCTAATTGCTTAATGTTTGTTTGTTTTTTCTGTTTTTTTTTCTGAGATAATGATGCTTATATGTTTATCGTATGACATAATTAACAAAGTTTTGAAATGACAGAAACCCAATATGCTTTTATTATTATTGTATTTAAATTATAAAAATCTTTACCATGTTATATGTTTGGTGAACTGCTAATGAAACTTCTATTGTTATGACTGTGTTTTGGCAACTATAATTAAGGCATGACAACAATTCAAGCCTGACTAACAAATTCTCCAAATATATCACATGGCAATGATTCTTTAATTTAGATGCAATAATAAATTACAAGCAATATTTCAGTCTCACAACTAGTTGTCATGCTTATGTTGCTTTAACATATCTCAGAATTTCTAATTGTTATCTTGCAAGACTTTCATTAAGTGCCTTTATATATTTGATATTGGCTTTTTGTATATTATTAATTTAAGATTCATTTTAAAATGTTTAATGATGGTATTGATGTACTGTTAATTTTTTAAAGAAATTCTTAGTTTACATAGAAAATATTCAAATAATAAATAATGTAATTTTAATGTATTTCAGTTGTGAAGTACCTTTGTCAAAAGCAACAGATATAATATATATATTTAAAAAAAACATTATATCATATCTCCAAATGGAAATTACAAAATTGGCATTTTAAATACTCATATTCCAAACTATATTTAACTGAATATTAACAGACTTTGTATTTATGGCAAAGTTATCATTATTAATACACCAAACCTCTTTAATTCTGTTTTCTACTAATATGTTCACTGCAAAATACTTTTATCTCATTAGGTTAGAAAACATGACCAAAATAGACATTCATGATCCAAGAATGCTGACAACAATGAAGGATCCACTTATGTCTGCTCTGTATTCATCATAGTAAATGTAATAGCAACTATATTCCTAACCCATAATCAAATTATATATACATATGTAGCAGGAACTTTGAAAAAATATTTTAACTGTTGCCTTTAACAAAAATGTTCTGTGCTTAAAATGTTGTAGGTCATATTATTTATTACCTATTTTTCTTCCTACTTCTGGTATTACCCCTGTTCTTCATTACATTTTTGTGACGATTTTTACAGTAAGTGTTCAATGCATAATTGGTATTTGAACATCGTTTTAACGCTTTATATATTCCTTAATTTCTCTTTGCTTTTCCTGGCCATTAAATATATTTGAAGTAATAACTGAACTTCTGGCAGATTTCTATAATTTTCTTAAGTATGCATTAAACGTTTTAAAATTAAATCCCTACTTTGTTGAAGATGTGCGTTATTTGATTAGCTTTAAATATAACACTTTCCTTATTTTTAAAAATTAACAATAATTATTCCTTCTTTATTTTTAGACGCTATTCATACAATAGAATGAGATATAAATCAATTTCATTTATGTATCTGTACGCATATATATTAATTAAATAATCTAATACTTTAATGCTCGTAAATTAATAAGGAATTTAAGCGCCGGAAGTGACCGACTCGGCGCGATCTACGGACTTTTAAGTTCCAGGGTCTGCCACTCTATTAATTAATACACTAATAAACAATGAAATGTTATATATATATATTTAGAGAGAGAGAAAAAAATAATTATAATTCAAAGATTTATTCAATTATACTTTCAATTTCTTCCTAAGAATGCGTTGAAAAATAATCAAGACAGGAAAAAGAAAAAAACATAAATTTTCTGCAGATTTACAAAATATTTTAAAATCAAAATTCATAAAATGAAATCAACAATTGAAAGAAATGAAAATTCAAAAGTCATTTTGAATAAAATAGAATTATTATTTTTAAAAATTAATAATTTTTAAGCTTATTCCTTAAGTGTCACGTGACCGTCACGTAACCAAATCCGCATGAATTTATATTTAATCTGTATTATATTTATATAAAGTTATATATATTAAAAATGCGAAAATATTAATTATAACATTAATTAAAACTACTTTGACTAATTAAATCTATTTTTATTGTCAATCTTTTATTTAAAAATTTGAAGGTAGAAATAAATAAACCCATTATGTGATTTTATTATTATTTTTTTAATAATCATGTCTCATATCACTAAGACATTAGAAAAATAAAAGAAATAAAACAAGTAAAGTTTTTATAGATAAGATTATAATCTATTCAATTTCCGAAAGCTATTTTGAAGATCTAAATAGTTCTTTGACTTATAATTTCAGTTGTGAGATAAAGCTTATGAAATTTTGAATAAAAGTTTTCAGTAAATGTTGAATAATTTACAGTTAAATACATCAGAATAGTATAAAATTGATAGAGCAAAAGCTACTTAAAAATATAATGGTATTAAATGATAAACAAACAGTAAGTTATAAATAATAAAACGCATTAGGTGGTAAAATATGCAGTAGCAAAAGTTATAATATATTCCATATATTAAATCTAATAATAATAAATGAAAAAAAAGTATATGTATAATTCAATTTTAAAAAGATATATAAAAACTTCTTAATAAAAGTTTGGCAAGATGATGAACAATACACAGATTGAGGATAATATAATACAAAACAATAATAATATCAATAATAATTAAATTAACATCTCATACTGTGCCATATTAAAAATTCAAGCAATATATAAACAAAAAATAGTATTACTTCACAATGTAATATCATATCTGTCATTATGTGAAAAAATTTGCTTTTTACATGGTATTTTTTTTCCACACCACACTTACACCACCTCATTTAAACTTTGGTAATAGGTGCCAGATGGTAATGCTTTTCAAATCCCTATTCATTACTATATCCTGCCTGATTTTTAGCTTTTGACATTCATCAATGAAGAACTTTGGATCTGGAGGCAGTGGTGCCTGGACTTTTTGGATCTACTTTTACTCTAGTAACTATCTTTTAGTTCTTTTTTTTTCTATCAAGCTGTACTCCCAAAATGAAAGATGTATTATTTTTTTCAATCTAAACCAACTTGCTTATATAGTTATACAGATCTGAAAGGAGTTCAGGATCTACATATTGTAGTGTCCTTACCTTTTTAATAACATTAGGCATCTCTATCCTGTCACCAGAAATTGGTGTAAAACCAATAAAATGTCTCATGACCCCAACTTACAAAATGCAAATTTTCTACTGAACAGCATTATACAAAATGGTATCGTGATGTTTTAATAGGAAATTTAGAGATCAAGGAATTGATTTTTAATGAAAAGAAACCTTGATGCACTACTATTTTGAAAAATTCCATTATGCTGAATTTTTTCAGGTAAATAAAAAATGATTTAATTATTATTTTTATATATCTAAATTTAAAAAAATCAGATATATTAATCTTTAACTGAATTTTAAAGTTTGTATCTGTGCTAAAGACAATCTCTAGTTTAGTAAATGGTTAATAATAATCATTACTATATTTAATCTAAAGTGGATGGTGTCAAAGGTTTGAGTTGAATCAGTTGCCACTTGTAAATCAAATTATTATAAGTTAAATAAGTGTAAACAGATTTTTTACCCCTTTTTTTTTTTTATTATAAAAAAAGACATGTATAAAGAGAATTAAAACTCCTATGCAATTAAAAATAGCTAAATATCTTTATTCAATTTTTTAAAAATTAATTGTTTAATATTTATGAGTTTAAAACAAAGATTTTAAATTTATTTCAAAGTTAGAAAAATTTAACAATTGGGTATTGATTAAAAATTTTGATTGATAAATTTTCCATTAAATAACTTTGGCATACAGACTTGATGTTTTGATGGTTGCAAACTGCTAACATTCAGACAAACATTTTTTGGGTATTCTTGTTTTCTAAGAGCCCCTATGTTGTAATTTTAATTGTTTTAGAGTTACAAATAAGTAAATTTAATTTAATATTATAATAATTATTTTCATGAAGTTAAATTGAGTATTTAATTGACATCTGCAAGACATAAATAACATTAGCATGTTTCAATACCAGTATCTGTATTCCAGTTTTTAATAACAAAATAAAGTTTTGAATTAATGAATGATATATTCCAATTCAAATTATCTTTACGGTCTGTACATTATATGTTATACTTCTATGTCTTGCAAATTAGAAAATTAAGAACTCATAAAATAAAAGCACTTTTTGAATTTCTTGGGTTGTAATATATCTTCATATGTATTTTAGATAAAATATCCATATGTTCTAGTTTTTTTTTTCAGATTTGTCCTGGTGTCCTAACATATTGTTTCAGGACAGTTAATTGTCCTGGTTTTTTAAACCACCTATTTTAATTTTTTAACTTTTATTTTAACTTTATATTTAATTTTTATTTTTTATATTTAATTCATATATTTATTTTAAATTAATATTTATTCATTTATATTTTATAATTAATTTTTTGATTAGCTAACTGGATAATTTTTCCAAAATGGAAGTGGCTCCCTATTATTTTTGTATATTAGTAATAAGTGATTTCAATTTGTGATTTTGTTTTGATAGATAATATATGTATACAGACAATTGTCTTTTGCTTTCGTCTATATTATGAAATGAGTATATTGTAAGTATTTAAGTGAATTGTGAATGAGGGTTTATAAAAGGGGAGGGGAAGTTGAATATTTATTTATTTATATAGGTATATTAAAATATATGTATATGTATTTATATACTTTTAAGTTGTTATTATTATTTTTTATGTACTTTTATTTTTTATTTTATGTAATTTGTTTAAGCATTTATATGTGTAATGTTAATTATATTGTTGAAGATAAAATAATGTTTAATAGATAAAATAAATGTAGTTAATAAGTCATGTGATGTATAAAACTTTATATCTTGAAAAGGTTTCAATAAGAGATGAAAGATGGGTTGATAATTAAATACACCTGCGTCTCTTTTTGTGCAGATTTTTTTAATGCAATTTTGAAGTTATGTGATTCATGTTTCTTCTTAATATCTTTTTATATGGTTTCTTTTATGTAATAAAGAAGTTCATATTTCATTTAAAATTGGGATTTCCATGTTTTATATACACACATTAAATTTTACATACTTTAAATGCCTGTTGGAAAAAGGTTTGGCAATAAGTTTAGATACTGTAGAAGATTTAGAAAAAGATAATGAAACAGAAGTGGAACCCGTTTGTTTCACAGCAAAAATGATTCGAGAAAGTCTTCAACTTTCTAATCAAATGGAAAATCATTTTCTTGTTAATGACACAAATTGTTAATTAAATTCTAACAAGAGATAAATAGTTGTATGTCTGTGTTATGTATGTGTATGTTTATATTTTCTTTTATACACATATATACATGGAGAAACTTTTAAAAAGAAAAAAGTTATAAGTAAAAATATTTAAGAACTTTTAATTTATATCTTTAAAAGTTTTTAAATATTTTTATTTGTAACTTTTTTCCATCTAAAAGTTTCTCCATGTATATATGTATATAAAAGAAAATTTAACCATTAATCATTATTAACACATTCGTGGAAGTGTGTTATATATATATAGTTGCACTCATGGAAGTGCATTCTCTAACAGCTAGACATAGAAGTCTGGATATCACAAGCTTCACAAACAATTAGTAAAATCATTGTTTCAAAGTTTAATTACTGATTACATTGTCGACAGAAAACCATTAACACAGCACGAGACTGAAGTTGGTGCTAATTGTATTTTCTCTTGTGACAAATCCGATGTCTTACTAGTTCACAAAGGAACCACATATTGTCAAATAGTGATAATGATTAAAAATATGTATGAAAAATGTAAAATAAATTACACATAAAAACATATTGTTTTGAATAAAATTAAATAGTTAATAAAAAAGTAAAAAAGTTTGTCTTGTATCAATTTTTTTCAAATATTTGAAATATTTTATTAGTCATACTTTATTTTCTTATTTTTTATGTGAATTTTAAAGTAATTTTACCTTGTTGCTTTGGTTTTATGCAAATTTTTGAAAATTACAGAACATATCCCACATTTTTCAAGGTAAGTTAAGTCTATTTTTGTGCGATTTTTTTTAATGCGGGTTTTCTGTAGAACCTATCTACTGCATAAAGAGACTCAGGTGTAATTGTATATATAATTAGTTGTTTGTTTCAATTTTATTTAGATTGATTATTCTATTAAATATATATCAATAGCAACATTGTAGACATAATTATTTTTATATTGGATATTTGACCATTGCATATATTGTAAATGTGATTATAAGTTGTTGTTTTTTTTTTAATTTTGTACTGAAATATACAGTAAGCTGAAGTGAGATTTTTTTTTTTGAGTGTGTCCTGGTTAGGCCTTGTGTTAATATATGGACACTCTAATTTCAGAGCATATGTCTAAAGATTGAAGCTAATGAAATATTTTATAAATGGAATATAGATAATAATTAAAAAACATTTTAATGCTCTCAAATTAGTTTGGATTATATTTCTTTTGAAATACAATAAATGAATAAATAAACAATTTCTCATCTTTCTAGAGAAAGTTAAGGGTTATGAAAACTCAATCAAGTTTTGTTTTTCTTTAGCACAGAAAAATTAAAAATAGCTATATAATAACTAGAAAGAACAACTAGGAAACTGAATTGTTTGTCACATTTTATTATTTATTTTACTTGGGTTATGACACATTTTATAAAGTTTGTTCATTTTACACGGATTAATTAAAAACATCCTTAATTAAAAACATTCGTTTTGTCATTTCAAAGAGTAGTTCACTATTCAATAGATGTAGAAAAGTGTTAAGGTGTTACATATATTAAATACACGGATTATCATTTTTCATAATAACTCTCCAAAGATAATAAATTGAGACAGGTGTTTAATGTCTTCTTTTCTGCATGTAAGAGCCAAAGTAAAAATATAATGACAATTTTTAGTTAGAAAACTTTTTTGTAATAGATTAAACAATCCTAAATATATTAGGACCAAAATGTATATAACAACCTTTATTAATTCGATACTTAGTGCCCTCCCACCTCCAATATCATTACTTGTTTCAATTTCATATTTCAAACACTCCTTTTTCACAGAACATGCCATAGAGCATGTAAATCTATTAGGTCAGTATAACACCAAATCTCTCATTGGCATGCTATTTAAAGATTTAAATAGAATAACATCCACTCAGATATTTATGGACAATTTTTCCAGTTGCTAAGACTCTAACCAGTTCCAGAAACTTTGTGCTTCTCAATCATGGTTGAAATTTCTTTTTAATTTGTTATAGGGTACAATTCCAACCAAAATGTTTCTTAGTGACCTATTCAAGCTAAATTTTTAATCTACATATGTTTTGGGTAATAATTATCCAGAACAAATGCTACACCTTTTTCAAACTTGCCCGTACTTCTCATCTCTACACCTATTTGTGTTTCATAAGCATACAATCAACTCAGGCAATTACTTAAAAAAATATATAAAATACTTTTAACCCTATAACACATCTATAATTTTTCACACACTAATGACCAAGTAACTTGCACACAGTTCCATAATATTTGACAATAAGAAGTAACAAGGAATGGTTCGACTTATACTAAAAATTTTATCCAGTAATATCATGACCCAAACTTGGCAATCAACAATCTATCTCAGCTCTCTTATAGCTTAAGTATTTAGTTCATTAATACTCCCCATCAGATTTCACTCACATATCTGCAAATTTTCTTTAGTTTAGACATCATGATTATATTAGAATATGACACTCTTCAAGTTTGGATTACCCATCATTGAAGTTCAACAACTTATCATACTGTTATGGTTGCAGTTTCATCAAACTTTTGCCTACGTAACACAAATTTATTCTAATGTAAATATATTAATATTACCAATATTTGTATACAGTTTGTTATTAATAAAGTTTTTTTAATATATATATATCCATGAATTTTATATGCTGCAAAGTTTTTACAATAGGAAATCTTATTACAGATTTTTGTATAGTGAATTTAAAAATGTATGAATGCCTTTAAAACTAAAATTCTAGAATCGGGTTTGTTAAAAGAATGTCAAATAATAACAAATTACTAATAACGATCAAGTGTTGTTTAATCATAATACTCTATTGCCTACTTTCTCAACCTATCTTCATTCAGAGAAATTATATATAGAAATATTTTAAAAGTAATACATATATAAACAAACTGAAACAAATATTATAAAATACTAGAAAAAAAGAAAAAAATCAGTTACTATAAAATGTTTTATATAAGTTATTTCTGGTTCCTGTACAAACAATTCTATATATCAATAGCCACCAATATTGAATTAAAGTCACATTTACAATTATATCTCTGAAATAAAACAATGCAAAAACTACATTTCAATTATTACTAAATTAACCACTTCATTTATTTTGCTATATCTTATATAAATGCAATTTATTCACAGTACTTTAAACACTTTTTAGCAAAAACCTTTTATTGTACATATATGCATACACAATCTTATGTTTCGACTATCTTACAGTCTTCTTCAGAGCTATGATGTTTTTTTATTGTTTACATTTTTTATGGTATTATGTATATAGTTATGTATTTTATTTTATTTTGTTCATTATATCATAGCTCTGAAAAAGACTGCAGGACAATAGAAATGTAAGATTGTGTATGCATATACTTACAATAAAAGTTTTTTACTAAAAAGTGTTTAAAGTACAGTGAATAAATTACATTTCAATTAATAATAAAGCAATATCCTTTCACATTTCCATGGTATTTTAAACTTTTATCTGTTCTTCACAAGGGTTTATATATATATATATAAAACAGCCTATCATTTGTACAGTAATAGAGTCTTAATCCATATAATATGTTTTATATATAATAATCGGAATCTACAATCTCTCAATTTTAAATTTCATAGTTTAAATTAGCATTCTAAATGAATTAAGCTTCCAGCAGAGATAATGAAATTCAAGACTTGTAATCATGCCAAGATAGGTGTACATATAATTTAATCTTAATAAATTAATAATGAAAATTACCCACCAATAAAACATCATATGACTTTTATACCATATACATTTAATATATAGTTTTAAGTTAAACATGAATAGAGAAAGTCATATGATATTTTTTTTTATAATATATAATCCTAACCAAAGAATAAATGAGCCCTGAAAGTAATATAAAATTGAAGTCACTACAATATAGTTATTGATTTAATATCAGATCTCTATAACTATACAAACAAATTGTCTAAGATTTTAAATCTTAGTTTGTCTTGGTTAATTTCAAGTTATTAAGTCAATTGTATAAAGAAATTAAAGATAGCTGCCAGATGTATAAGTAATCTTAATTTCTCACTAATAAGGACTATCAATCAGAAACTAATCTGGAACTGTGAATTTTAGCATTACCTATTAGTTTTCATTCAACACTCAAGTTTACAAAGAATAGTTCTGAAATACAGTAAATATGAATGATTAAAATTTGCATTTTTGGAGTGACAATGGTTGCAGTAATTGTAAACTGGGTTAATTTTATCTTAAACAGTTTATTGTATTTTTATTATAGGAGATTTGAACACACACTTTCAAGCTCTCTTTAGCTATCCATTCTATCTCATACAACCAATACACACGACCACACACATGTGAAAAAGACAAACGATCTCCAATATATATATATATATATATGCTAAAGCAGCCCTCATCAGTTGGTCCAGATCATCATTGTCCATAAATATACATAATCAGTGCTTGTTAGGAATAACACACAAATAGACAATACAGGTTAGTAATTACACAACATTTCGAGTAGTATTAGTCTCCACTCTTCTTCAGGTGTTACTGACCTATATGCACAGTGACAATATTGGCTTAGAAGTTGAACTCGCACCTTTAGATTCTTGAATATTGAATTTAAGGCAAATGCTCTACCAACTGACCCTTTGACAGAATAGCTCAGTTGGTAGAGCATTTGCCTTAAATTCAATATTCAAGAATCTAAAGGTGCGACTTCAACTTTTAAGCAAATATTGTCACTGTGCATATAGGCCAGCAACACCTGAAGAAGAGAGGAGAATAATACTACTCGAAACGTTGTGTAATTACTAACCTGTATAATCAGTGCGTGGTTTATATTTGCTATCTTAATACAAACCAAGCACTGATTATATATATATATGGGAAATGATGATCTGGACCAACTGATGAGTGCTGGGTCAGCATGAAATATGTATATTGGAGATCATTTAGCTTTTTCACATATGTGTCGGTTGTATGAGATAGAGTGAATAGCTGAAGGAACTTGGATGTATGTGTTCTAATCTCCTATATTACATTTAAACTCCAAATATATTAATCATGCTTGTATTTCAAAAATATTATATCTTTATTAGTCTACAATGCTCAACAACATTATCCAATTTCCAATCACCATGCATCTATATCAGTTCATAAATCTTCCCATAAATTTCTTTCTCTAAATTTCTATATTCCTTCTTTACAACTATGTCTTGGATGACGTCTTATCCTCTTTCTCAGAGGTATCTATTTACTGAATGTCTCAGTAATTTATGATAAGACATCTCAATTGTCTTGTTTTGATTTTATATCCTATAGTGTGTGTATATATATATTCATCCTATGACTATCAATTCTTTTTCTACTCTTTTCTTCAACTGTTAAACACCATTACTATATGTAATGATATTCATGCATTTTTTGATTTGTGATGCATTCTGATTCCATAATATCCCATTTATCATGGCTACAACTTTTCTAATCACTACATTTCTTTTTCTCTTATATCTTCAAAAACTGTCATTTCCCTTTGTGTGATCTTCATGTCTAGAGTCTTATATTTTCATATTTTTCAATGAATTGTCTTTCCCAATATGTATATTTTTTGATTTTGTTATATTTATTTCCATGTCCCATTTTCAGGAGATCTAATTCATATCAACATGAACCAGAGCCAAAACAGTTATTCTAAAATTTGAAGACAACATGAGTCATTAATCATGTAATACATGGAGTCTTACACTTATTAATGGCATCAAGCATTGCAGAATTTTCTATAGGATAAATTTCAATACAACTATACAAAATAAATAAAACGTACAGTTTTATTTTTTTTTCTTTTAGGATTGCCAAATTCCTATTACATAGTTCATTATTAAAAAATTTAAATATGACCAAGCATAAAAGGCTTATAATTTTAATATCTTATATTCACAACTGAACAAAAACATAAAATTCATTCTTTATACAATACTATCTTTATGTTTTATTTTTAGTTTGAAATATGCTGTTACTACACAATTATTTAATATATTATTCATCATATAACTTTTCTGTGACTTTAAAAAACAATATTTATATTTTATTTTATAGTTTGGGTTTTATTATCTACTTAATAGCAATGCAAACATTAACTTATTCCCCAAGGGTAAATGGTCCTGAGGCCAAATTTTTTTTTCATAACACAAAATATCTCCAAGCAAGCAATATTGACTCCGTAAAAATTCAATAAAACATAAAAAATCATAGCAGAAATACAACTGATCTAATTTTTTTAAGTGTCAACAGTAATATGAAAGAAATCTTTAAAAAAATAATCAAATGGTGTTACTACTTGGGAGTTCATAAAAATTCAAGAATTGGTCTAAGGATCTTATACTCTATTGTCTGACATTCTGCCATTCCCTCAAATCCTATTGGCCAATTATTTTTGATGATGAAGAATTCAACTTTTTAAAATACAATGACAAGCTATGGTGTGCTATATGCTGAAATAGCTAAAATACTAATGAAATCTTCATTAAAAAAACTGATAGTCAACTATGCATACAAATTGCAGGTTTTGGAAAGTAGTTAGATCTTCTATGAACTTCACATATCTCCAATTCCTTAATCAGTGTATAAAACCATGTGACTAATTAGGAGGATGAATTCTGAGGCTTTTGCATTTTAGGAGTATTGTCCATATCAGTCTTTTTTTTTCATATGTCAAAGTATCGAAGGGAAAGAGAACCTGGGCCAGCTGCTTGTAAGGCAGCTATGCTAACCACAAGGCCACCAACGCTTGACTCCATATTAGTCAACTATGCATACAAATTGCAGGTTTTGGAAAGTAGTTAGATCTTCTATGAACTTCACATATCTCCAATTCCTTAATCAGTGTATAAAACCATGTGACTAATTAGGAGGATGAATTCTGAGGCTTTTGCATTTTAGGAGTATTGTCCATATCAGTCTTTTTTTTTCATATGTCAAAGTATCGAAGGGAAAGAGAACCTGGGCCAGCTGCTTGTAAGGCAGCTATGCTAACCACAAGGCCACCAACGCTTGACTCCATATTAGTCTCAGTTATTTAAATAAGCTTTCACTCAATAGATCAATTTTTTTTTTTAAAATATAAAATAAACCTGTTTAATAATAACGAATTATATACAAGTTTTCTAAATTTTCTAAATTAATGTCTAATATGAATAATACAATACTCTTGATAACTCCTGCATATCTCATTAACAAAAAGCATAAAAACATTCACTTTTAAATTTGATAATAAATCTTTTTATATTATTAGATTTCTGAACTGATAGGAATTTTTTTTTGAGATTAAAAAAAAAGAAAATTCTTTCTGGTATTTTAAATTAGCATTGTAATTATAAAACAACTCTGTTCTCAATACCATCAAATAATATACAATCTTTAGTGCAGTACACAATAAGTACATCATAAAGGGGTTCAAATGCTAGTACCTGAAATTTAAATACCTAATTAAAATCAATGTCAAAGCTCTTCCTACTGATACAGTTCTTTTCTACAAAGTGCACTTTATGAATATAGATCCATGATTTGCCCTATGTCATAGAGATGAAAAGACCATGAGACAATTCCTATTGGAATACTCTTCTCTCCAAACATTCCAATCGTCATCATACCATGACTCATTCACATACATAAATAATAATCAGCCTTGTTGATAGCATATGGTAACCCCATCTTCGCTTTTTTCACTCTGTGGTTCATAAGATGATAATTGATTTTTGTTTTGGGAAATATAAACAATCTTTTTAATAAATAAGATAATTTTAAAAGGAAAGATCGAACCCGTGTACCAGTGGATATTTACATTGCTAACCAGAGTTTGGTCTCAATGACAACATCGTGATGATTTGCCCACTTTTCATATTTTATTACTGACATATACCAAAAAATTATTAAAGACTTTTTAATATTTAAAATATGATTTTACAAATACTTTTATCAAATAAAAGTTACTTTAAAACTAGATAGATAGATGGATCTAACGCGGGTGTGTTAAATTCATTACACTAAAGCAGATTGGAATGCTTGGACAATGGAATACCACAACCAAATGATAGTTAGTTATCATCAGTGATAATGATTTGCCATTGCCTTGATATCTTCTTGATATAATTTATTGCAGTATATCATGTTTAGAAACACACTATATAATTAAGAATCCCTTTACGTCGTTGAAGATATTTAAAATAATACTTACAAAAAAGGATTTTTTTGTGTGTTTGTTTATAAAATGCTACATTTCAACTCAAAGTAAATCATCCAGATTTTTTTTTATTACTTTAATTAAAATGTTTCTTCAATATTTTTATAACTATCTTTATATATATACACAATGGTTGCTTTAAGTGATTTATATAATGCTAAATATGTTAACCAAACAGATTAACGTCTATCATGATTGTTCATCTTTTGAATAATAGAGATGGACGTAATTAGAATCTTTCAGAGTCGCAAATCTTCTTTGCAACAGTATATTTTAATGGATTAAAAAAAAGACACATTTTAATCATTTGAAAAAGAAAAATGAAATTAAAACCGAATTTAGAAAAGTAGTTTAACCTAGTAGACCGAATAAATTTTAACATGATATAGTATACTCAATAGAATCAAAACATTAAACAAATATAGACATAATATGATGTAATATGCAAAATATTTATTAAAAGAGAATATTTTATAAATTTTAAATAATAGATCACAAGTCAATATAACAACACGCACGCACATATATAATTTTTTTTTTTTTTTTAAAGATTTTTTTAAAAGCAGTTATCATTTCTCGGTATCTACTCCTCGTTCTTTTCTATTCAACAAATCTTCTATCTCATGTTTCTATTCTCCATTCCATTATTCGAATCTTCCTACCATTTATATCTAAAATGTCCTCTATTTATTTTTACATATTAACTACTTAAAACTGTGGATAGTATTCCACTTAATCCTGACATATCTAACTTTTTTATATATCATTTCAATAAACTTTTTTTCTCTATTTATTTTACATATACTCCAAATCTTTGCAGAATGTTATTTGTTTTTTATTTTTTCTATTTCAATACCATTATATATTGTTAAAAGAAGGTTGCCTTGATAACAGTTTGAAATTGTTGATTGTTATTGATATTGGGATTGTCTAAGTTTTGAATGGCTTTTAATCATTATATATATATATATTATCATTCATTTATGCCCAACTGTTTGATGAAAAGTCTACTAAACTCTTGCAGACCCATGTTTCTGTCAATCAATTTGATATCATCAGCTGCTTGGGAGATCAGTCGAGGTCATATCAAACATAGCAATTCAGTTTTTATTTAAATAGACTCACAGCACTCAATAAGTTATTTAAATTTGAATGTGAATTTTAATGATGATTTAATTAAAGCAGTCTTTTTATTGTCTTAATTAAGATTGATTGAGACATCAAAAATTTTAGAACCCATAAGTCTAAAAAAATATGTCAGCCATTATATATTTCCTGTTATTACTTTACATTCCTCACAACAATTAAAATTTTTAATTTATTTTATTTTATATCCCACTTCTATAAAATTACCATTTCTGATTTAATAACTTAAGTTTTAAAATCATTTCATCATTTCCAGTCCTAAAAACTGGTTAGTTTTATTCTTTTTGATTATCTACTCTTTAAATAAAATATCTAATGTTTTCAACATTTTTTAAAACTTAATGTAACAAATACTCCATGATCTCCTATTTATAAATATATTCTTTTGTTGCCAATGTTAATTCCACTTTTAAAGAGTAGACTTTCTTTATAAATTATTTCACTTCTGATAATCTGATTATTTCCGAAATACAGTTAAACTCTTCAAATTTTGTTTCACCTGTTCTGTTTTTCTGATCTCTGCCTTTTATCAATGACAATATTTTTCTATCCCAATCTTTACAGCTCATACTAATTTTTATAAAATATTTATTTTTTTATTTTATTTAGATAAATGCTAATATATTATTGTACAGTTCCTTATCATATTCTACTATTCTCTTACCCAGGATATTCTTTGCATATCTTTTCCTGAAAAATTAATTAATAACAATTTTAGTTATTATATTAATATCCATAAATTGCAAACAATCACTGTCAACATGTTTACTGTATCTCTTAGTATAAAAACTTAATAGTACTCTTAAAATCTGTGATGTATCATTAGTTGGAGCCACCTACCACAAACCAATGATTAAAAAAAAAACTAAACACTAAGTTTCATTTTTTGGATAAAAAACCCCATCAAAAACAAAGATTTAGGAACAAATCTGAAAATAATATGTATAGGAATCAAATATCCACAGTGAATATAAAATACACTTAATGCAAAAGAAAATATAAATGGTAGTAAGCATTTCAATATAAGCAATTCATAAAAACTGAATTAAAGCTATTAATTCTCTAATAATGATGTCAAATGCATGTTTATAAGAAATGAAATTACAAATACTAATTATGGAATGAATATATATAACAATTTAAGAAGCACAATAATACAAAAAGTAATTCATGGGTTACATAAAAAATTAATTGACAAAATGTGGATTAAACATAAACAATCCACAAGAAATTGAATTCCAAACATCTATTAATTTATATAAAAAAATACAAATTTGGATGATATAAGAAACATTCAAACAAAAACATATATTTATGGTAATAAATACATTAAGTAAACTATAAAATTAATTAGCATTTTAGCATTGATACCAAATGCAAATCCATAATAAATTAAATTCCATAAAACATTCATTACTAAAATATTATTTAATTCCATGGTTTATTAAATACAAATTATTGCTATAAATGTACAGTTTTATCTTGTGCTTTTTATGACATCCATATTTTTCATTTTTTCATGCATAGTGGGATTTGGTGCGGTTGGTAGAGTGTCTGACTTGGGGTACCAAAAAGCCCCAGGATCGATTCTAGCACATACGGTTCTGGCACTCAAACTTCTTATGAACTCCTGAGCAATAGAACCATTAGCATTATTTTACCCTATGTGGTTTGGGGCAGATGGTAGAGTATCCACCTTGGGATCAAAATGTTGCAAAATCAACTTCTTATAAACTCCTCAGCAATAAAGTTGTGTCTTTTTTTTTTGTAATTTAATTTCTTATTGGTTGCTTTGGTTTAACCCACATTTATTGCTGTCAACTACTTTCTTATAGCTTAAATAAATTATTTTTTTGTATCGCTGTGTTTGTTAAATTGTTACTTATATTCTCAAAGGTCTGATTTTTGCTATTTATTTCTTATGGATTTCTATGTAGTCTCATTGCTAAAATATTTAGTTTTCATAATTTTAATTGATATAATTTTTCTGGATTCCTTGTACTGAACACATTTATAACTGTATATTACTTTGTTATGAATTAAAAGTACTCTTTTATAATTTTTGTACATTGGTTCATTGCTATATATAAATTATTTTAAGATTAATACAGTTCTTATGAATTTCTGCCTTCTATTACATCGGTGTTTTTTTATTTTTTTAATGCAAAATATAAAACTTATTGATTAGTTTCTTCTTTGATCATAGGTATGTGGCAGATGGCTCCATTTAATGAGTAGACCCCAGATTCTAATAACACTAACTCAAGTTTGCTAATTTCTCTTACTCCATTTGCTGGATATATTTTCTTATCCAAATATGTCTTGTTACTTCTTTTTGAATTCTTCCTTGAAGTTTTTATTAAATGCATCTTGATCACTGTGTCATTTATCAATTTTATTTCACAATCACCCAAATAATTTTTTTTTGTTTATTCATATTTATTTAACCTTTTTTCATATTTATCTCTTTTAAAAAGCTTTCTTCTTCAATTTCTCTAGAATTTGCTATTATTATTTTTTTACTTTTTTTTTCATTAAATTTTATCTCTATGTTGCCCACTTTCACAAAGTCTTCTAGAATAGATCCATGGCTTTCCTATTTTCTGCACTCACAAAATATCAACAAAGAAATATCTCAATATAACATATAGCCTCTTATCATCTACTAAAAGCTATTTCCTCATTCCTTCTTATCTCTTCTTTTGACATATCCATTTTTTAAACAACATGAAGAAAACATAAGATAACCCTGCCTTAATAGCAATCTTGACTATATTTTCTAAGCAATGTAATAGCTATTTTTATGTAATTGTTCAAATATATCTATTAATTCTCCAATCCATTCTCACACTTGGAAAGCTTTTTACAATTTATTTCTATCCCTTTTTTATATCTATAAAAGATATTTTTAATTGCTAATCTACTTTACTATTAATTTCTATCACTTATGTAGTCCTATATGAACTATTATCCATATGGCCTCCAATATCTATCTCTTTCCATCTATGTTATTCTCTTTTTGCACCATAAAATAAGTAAATACTTCTATCATCATATATTTTTCCAGTTGTCTAAAACTTCTGTATCTCAATAGCATATGGTAAGATTAAAGAAAGGAGAAACAATTTAATTTTTTCCTAGATGGTTTAAAAATAATTTGTTTTTTAAACTTAAAATGAATTGTTTAAATTTTTAAAAGAGCTATTATTAAAATACTGAATGCAATTTTTAATTTTATATTAAAAATTATCATTTTTGATTTTGGTCTTACTATCTGTATCACTGTTTCTTTATCACTAAAACTCAGAAGTCCAAATAATCTTACAACAACAACAACAAAAAACTGATTATCCAACTTTTTCCATAGATTTTGTCACTTCAATACACACACAATATAAAGCAAAGAGTGGATTGGTATATTACTCTTACCTTACTAATATGTGATAGTTTTAGTAAAAAATATTTTTAACAATACTGGGATGACAGCACATTTATTGGATAACATTTAATAAACTGTTCAGAACAATGGGTATGGAACTTGATAACTGCTTCTACAAGAGAGGGAAAAAACTATTTCCAATATTTTTAAATTACTGTTATATCACAAAAGTAAATAGTGGTATAATTTTTAACAATTTCCTAACACCGTATATAGTATTGCATAACCACTGATGGCAGCACTGTTTCATAGGCTTTAAGATGCCCTCTTATGACTATTTCTAACATTCGTTTCCTGTTTTGCATTCATTTGATAGTAATAACTATAACTAAATGATATTGATTTATTAGTTCAAAAAAACTTTCAAGATATCAGTATTAATACAACTTATTACAAGTGGGCCAATGACCCATTGATAGTTTTTTCTTTTTTCCACATGGGAGTGCTTGCAAGTGCTTTAAGTGTATTCATTCTCAAAACATATTTTCCATGATTTGTTTATATATTTATGATCATTTTCACAAACTATGTGTTTAGTAATTATTATTAGAAGAATAATGTGATTAGTTTCAGATTTTATTGGAAAATATTTACTTTTAAAAAAAGAAATCCACAATATATGACCACAACTTATAATTGGCTGAAAATAAATCCTTTCATATAGTCTACAGATATACAAGTAGAATTTTAAATTTTTATTATCTTTAGATAATCTGAAAAATAATTCCTTCAAGGTTTACAAACTAAAATTAAAACAATTTTGATTTTTTTTTATCAAATATTTTTACTAGTGATGTGATAACTATCTAATAATAAAAAGATATTTGTTCTTTATAAATCTTACTTTATATTTCAGTTTAATATTTTTTTATACATTTACAAAGTGGAAATAATTTTAATTTTTATTTGTAAATGTATATTTCTAGCAAATAATTCAAAATTTCTTAAATTAAATAAATGGTTGGAAATTTATTTCCACCTGCCACTAGGGGTTTTGTCAAAAACACTATAAACTATTAAAGTATTAATGCTACTGGTTTTGATTTTGTTAGTTTCCATAAAACCAAAGATGTGATAGGATAAGAAAATGTTATCGGAGCAAAGCATTCTAGGACCAACAGTGATGTAACATTCAAAGACAAGATAAAACAAACAACTACTTAATTTTGTCATTTTTATGTAAAATATTTATATAAATGCTTGATTTTGTTATTTTATCTGAACAAAAAAAGTTGAGAAAATTTATAAAATATTATAAATATAAAAATATTATAGTCAAAAAATGTATTTATTAAATGAATGCAATGCTTCCTTTGTGTAATGTGATGTGATGCACTGTGACTTCTTATACGGAGTCAGAAATCTCTCAACCACTATGCCCAGAGAAACCTGTTAGCCACTTTACCTTCCCTTTCCATTCCCCACTCTAAGTTTTTCCATAATATGCTCCATCCCATTTCCACAATATAATCTTTGTCAACTCCATGGCCTTCGTATCTAAATCCCCCTTATCTTTTCCCAAACCCAGCATAAAAACCAATAACCCACTTTCTGCTGCCATGCCACTGCTGCCCTCTACATTAACATATTAACAAACAATTTAGTTCTAGTTTATAGATTTATCATTTCTACTTTATTCAATTCATTCTATGACAGATTATCATTTTATTTATTATATAGATTTGCAATTGCTATCTTAATTTGCTTTATGTCTTGTTATTATTTTCTATACTTATTGAAATGAAGTTACTATCTTCTATTGAGTTATGTAATGTCAAAAACACCAGTGGGAGATAATTACTTCAATTTCAATTATAGGTTTTTAAAAATTTATGATTATTTATTATTACATATATTTATTCTATAATTGTTTAAAATCATCTGTACTTTTTATTGATAAATTCTCTTTTTTTCTTAATCAATTAATACAATTTATTTTTCTACTTATTATATTTTATTTGCTTTTTTTTATAGCTTTATTAATGACCAATAGTTCATTATATACTGTTTAATCTCATTCATTTCTTATAATTATTCATCTTAACCAACACATTTAAATTTTCTGTCATATATAATTTAATTTTATGAAATCTTTTAGTTAAATCCATATTGACTACTATTTCTATTTATTATACTAATCTTTACAATTAAATCTAATCAAATAATTATTATTTTTTTCCTAAAACTGTACAATATTTATCAAATTTGTTTTTATTATTTATATCCCATCCTTATCCTAATCTATCTTTTCTAAATTGGGTTGTTATGTATAACTTCATCCATAAATTATTAATTTAATCACTATTTTTAAAACTAAATTGATTGCTACACTAATTTGAAATAAAATCGGTATTCATAAATTAATTAAGTCAATCACTAATCTTTCCATACATTAATTAATTCATTAAGTTAATTAATTCAATTACTAGTATGGATAATCGGTATTTTTACTTCAAGTTACATATAACAAATCCAAATTACAGTTGAAATATATATATATTGTTTTTAGTGCATAAAACCGAAACCCTACATTATTTGGTATAGTGATAGAGTAACTGATTTTGGAACTTAAGATTCATGGATCATGTTCTGTTCTACAACATAGAGCACTCAAACCTCTTAGGAATTTCCAAGCAATAAAATATTTGATTATTTATGCTGACATTAAGATAAATAAATTTCTATTCATGCAGATTATCTTTTTTTATTCTTAAGGTAAAAAGTTCTCTTCACTGAGGTGCAAGTGGACTATCCTGATTATATTCCTTACATTTATTTCTTTATTCACACTTATTCTATTATAGGTAAAGGAAGTAGCATATCTTTCTAAGATGGTTGGCTTTCTAACATGACAGACAGATATATTTTGTTACAATGTTTTTTTCTTTGAAATTCCTTTTTATTGTTAAATAGTTTATATTTTCCATCATGTCCAGATTGTGTATTATTTATAGATTTTGTTTATTGAAGCTTTTTTTTATCTTGGTTTAAATAAACTTTTATCACATTTTTATATTAAATTTAGTGACAATATCTTCATTCTTCTGTAAATCCAAGACTTTAGGGTCAACAATATTAAAAGAGCATGTTTATCTTTCTAAAAGAAGTCCTAGTTTTCAAACATAAAGGTCTCATCAGTATCTAATTCTTTTAATTATCTCTTAATGAAAATGAATATAAAATTAATTATATTTGAGACAAATACAAAACAAAACAACAAAACTAGAAATCATGTGCCATTCTGTGCTATATTACCTATTGTAATAAAAAATATATGTTGATTGAAAGATTATAATAGCTAGATTATTATGTGACACAGCACTACATCTTCTGCATTATGACCAAAACTAATATGTCATGGGCTTTAAATTATTATATTCTCTATTTAACAAAAATAAAGAAATATCAAATATTTGAATACAAGATTTTTTTTTTTCAGTCACAGATCAATGGGTTATCCATTGGGTGACTTTACTAATCTGAGAATAAAATAAAAAAATAAAATTATAAAATCTTCTTTGGACCAGCATTTATTTAAGGTAATGAGTAATGTTTTTCCTTTTTTACTATTTCTCTGTGAGAATAGTGGAGAGTTTTTGCTTTGGAAAGAGTCATTTAAAGACCTTTTAAATTTTGTATATATAGTTTTATAAATATTAACCCCCAGTTATGCACATATGTATACAAAGTATATTTGTATTTATGCACATCTATTTGTGAATATTCTATCTTTTTATAAAGTGGAAGCATAGTATATAGTATATATGTTAATCTCGTAGAAGTAAGGATCTTTATATTATTGGGTTCAATTATCCCATTATGAGATAACTCACGAAATTTTTCACTATATTGAGTAGATAAATCACTAAATCCAAAATATTGATTATTCTGCTCTTATAAATATTTTATTTTATCTCCCTTTCTTTATGTATATACAAATTGACGGTGATGAAGAAAGTAGATCTTAAGATTTAATTAATGTATTTGATCACGCACACAATTATTTATTTTTTGATTATTAGAAACATAATAGCTCAAAAATTTTAAATACTATATATATCAACATTAATTTCTAACTGAAGACAGATTCAATAAATCTTTTTAAATCATTTCACTCTTTATTTTTTTGTCAGTTATTTTCTTTAGGTCAACATATATATATACGGCATATACTTTTTTTTTAAGAACACAATTTTTTATTTTTTAAGACTTTCATTTAAAACATCTATAAACTATTTTTCCTTAACATTATAACCGATTATTATTATTATTTTCGAAATTACTTTTACAATATATATATATATATATTATTCTTTTTGACTTATAGTGCATATATACACACACATACACGTGAGCGTAAAGTATTAATTAAATACAATACTTACTTTAGATTTAAAAAATAATACTTATAAATAAATCTAATATTATAAATTTGCCCCAAAGCAGCCTCAATAGTTATAAGAAAAGAACGAGTGAGAAAATAAATAAATGTGCATATTCGTAAGCGTATGTGCGTACACATACCAAGAATATAAATATAATAAAAAAAAACATTTTTTTTTTTTTTTTTTTGCAATTTCAAAAGTAAAAATTTATTAACAGAAGACTATATATATTCTGGCTTTAATTTTATAACCAAATAAATATAATTATCATCTAAGAGTAAAAAACAGTACAAAACAAGTAAACATATCAGTTATTGATTCTTCATATTTAGTTAATGCATCGATATTCCGATTTAGATAGTCAATTTGTTAGCATTCAAATTAGCCGTTTCAATAAAAAACATATCTACAAAATAATTTATTATATATATTTTAAAAGATATTTTTTGAAGCTATTTATATAGAGAAATAACATTTTTTAATTTTATTATATATATAAAAGATACAGAGAAAGAGAGGATTTATCATACAAAATGAACCATTAAAACAAAAGACAAAGACAATTATTCAAAATGTCATACTATTAAAAGGCAAAAAGACACCTTTTAAGTATTCAAAGCAAAGGTAAAAATAAATGAGTTCTGTATCTCTATTAGATAAAGGTTTTTAAAGAAAGAAAGAGAAAGGAAAAAAAATTAAATCACTAGAACATTAAAATTTTATATATATATATTAAATCGCTACCTGATTTATTATTTTAATATAGTAATAATAATGTTCTTCATATTTTATTACTATTAAGTACTTATATTTAACCATTTCCATAAGCCTCACCTATATTTCTCTTATCCTAACCCAACTTCAGGTTAATTAAGAAGCATACAAAAATTGTCAGAATAAAAGACATTTTGAATTAGGACCACACCCTCAACACGGCCATATTTCTCAGCAGAAACATCTGCACCTTTTCGTTTAGGACTGAAACAAACTACCGAAAACCTTCCAAAATAACTGTTATAAATCTAAACAATAATGAATTTAGCAAATAATGGGGGGGGGGGGGCGACAATTTTAATCAGTTGTAATCCGTTTATGATTTTTTGCACAAAATCACACAAAAGCATTATATATATCATAATCTCTCTCTCTCTCTCTCCCTTTCCTCCAAAGAATAAAATCACAGATTTTCAAAAGTATAAATGACATCAAGTTTAAAACAATACATCAGAGATTTTTTGGAGTGAATATCTATTATTTAACTTTACGAATTTTTTTTAAAAAAGATAATATTCAAAACAAGTTTTATTAATGTTGATAATAATTAATTCTATAAGAAATTAGTTACAAATTACTTTACAAAGTTTAGATAATTGCTAAATGTTCGAAAACAAAGATATGTTCTCATATTTTTACTAATAATCGCTGTTAACAGACACGCCAATCCACATACACACATATATGAACTTTAACGCAACTGATACGCAGCTATACCCAAAAACAATGTCTATAAAACAATGCGTATCCATAGTAACAAAAATACATATTGCCACTTATTACGAAATTATGTAAACTTACATTACGTATCTATAAATGTGTAACATCTATTTATGTTATGTATATATGTATAAAATATAACTTTTTTACAAACACAAATATATATAATATATAAGACACATTTGCATATTTAAAATTTATCTTGTATGCATATATTTACAAACACACACATAAATATATATTCCATACATATAAAATATATTAAAATGTTAAGACGTCTTTTAAGCAATATACGCACGTCCAGCCATATATATATATACACGCACATGCATTTTTATATTCTACTTGTACATATCTCCATATATCAATATTATGCTTGAAATATAAATATATATGTATGTGTATCTATTATACTTTTTAAATATCTACGCACATAATATTTTCAACTAGAATAACTTTTTAAGATGGCTATACGAAAAAAGTTTAGAAGAGCTGGTATTTTGAGCGTCTATTATTTAGATAAGAAATCGTCAAGTATAAAATAAACCACTTGCCTAAATGATGGAAAGACGCATCACTGAACAAGATGTTCCGTTGTTATCTTTCACAGAACAGTATGAATTACATCTCGGTCCGGTACAGCACCGGTCTGATCTAGCTTCATCTGACCCTGGGGATCTAGATCAGTCTGTGGGACTGTCTGGACAGTAAGAGTTGCACATTTTTTCTAACACTTGCTCACTTCTCATTGCGGCTTGGTCCACTCAGACCAAATGTCTGGTTTGACCCCTGGGTCAGTGATGTGTGGATGAACGAAATAAGTCAACCAGGGAATTCCAGCACCCTCTGCTGAACATGACGACTTAAACCTGTCTTTAACTGCATCATTTAATTAGAATCAGTTTTAAGAATAGTGTAAATGATAGGTCCTACCAATAGCTGCAAGCAATTTAAGAAAAATGATAGTCTTTAAAACAGAAAAGTTGATGGAAACGTGAAAAAAAATCTTTTGATTTTAAAATTGTTGCACCTTTTTCCACCGCTTTCCTGTCACCGTCTTTAGCTATGATTGTGTCCCCAAAGGCAAAGAATAGCACGCCAAATGACAAAAGCACGTCCGTTAGCATTACAATCAGCTCTCCTTTGCTCAAAAGAGCATACAAGTTGGGAACTTGTAACATTTTATCATGATAAGTATTTTGACTGCACGACTTATGAAGTAACGGAAAAGATCCGCACTCCATTAAAAACGGGACCAATATTTGAGCTTTCACAATTTTAAACATCTGTTTTCTAACAATAATAAAACGCCCCCCCCCTTTCAATTAAAATATTATTTCTTTTAAATAAATAAATAAATTATTAATGTTTGGTCTATTTATATTTCCTACGCATAGTAAATATATAAGGCAAATGCTAAATCATAAACTATAAAGTTAAACGTTTGAATAGTTGTCCGATTAACATTTAGGACCACTAAGTAGATCTCAGTACAGATAACTGCTTGAGAGATAATTCAATCGTTTAAATCATTTATTTTAATTAATTGTACTATTTAACTTGTATTTGTAAACCTATTCTTTTCCAATTTTAATATACACAATAAGACTAATTAATTTTTTTTTTTTAGTCGGAAGCGTGTCTAGCAAAGATAATTTTATATTTAAAATCAGATCAAAATGTTCAAACATCCCGATTATCGCTCCCATCTTGTTCTCGATTAACCAGAGTATTGTATATACAGCCGAGAAGAACAGATCAGGGCAAACAAAAAATAAAATAAAATACTCGCACTACCTGCTTTCAAATGTGAAAAGTGTAACACTCAAATGGAGTCTTAAAATAGAATGTCAAGTCCATCCCTTACTCTTTATTTATAAAGATTGTTTGGATGTATTCAAAGCCACTTTAATAGAAGCACAGACTATTCTATGGGACGCCTAAGATTAAATGTTCTTTTAAAAACAATGTTGTCGAACATTCTGAATTATATTCATTCATCTACGTAATAAAGTTCAAAATTATAACTAATATTTTGAACTTATACTAAATTATATTTTTATGTAAAAAAAAAAAAGGGCTAAATTATAATGGAAATATTACTTGGATAATATTTATGGATCCGAACTCGTTAATATTCACGGAGGATTGTAATGGCTATAGAAAGCATGATAGAATTGAGGACAAACACACGTTTGTTGACTATTCAGTAAGGTCCTATTTAGAACAAAAACAATTAGCACAACTTTAGCTGGTCCCATTCTTAAACAATATAAAAATGAATAAAATTCCGCCATTTAGGCTTCTCCACTCTAAGTCATAAATAAGGTAAGTTGCGTACTTACTTTTCGTTAATTTGCGAGCCTTCGGTTTGGAACGCATATTTGATGTAGTGACGATAGCTCGGCATCTAGAAACAACTACACGCACACTTGTCAACATGGCCTAGTACCTGTACGCATGCGTTGAACAGCCTTCTTGTTCCTTCCCACGACATTCGAAGCTTCCCGCCAAAACAATAGATAATAATAAGTGATGGCGAGGTTAAAAAGCTGAAGATTTGCTCCATGACAGTAGCGATCGACCTGCGGAGAGATTACCTCAGTTAGTATCTGTTGGTTTGTAAGTTTATTTTATTTTATTGATGGAAATCAAGAACGTTTAGAGGTTAATGAAACTACACTAGTCGATAGCCAACCAATTGAAAATAAGATTGGGGCTTTTAATTTTCTTTTAAAATATTCTTTTATTTCGATATAATATTTTATTTAATAATTTTTTAAGATTATTTTTTAAAAAGAAGATTACAAAATTAAATCTATTTTAAATACGGAATGTGTGATTGCCGATGAACTGTGATCTTTTGCCGTAAACTTGATCTGCGTTTCAAAGATGTAGTCGGTTATAGAAAGGCAAATATTTAAAGTTGGAGATGTTTCTAATCTTTCATACCCCATTATTTATTTATAAAGAAGATAAATTTTATTTTATTTATTATGTGCGATGTAATTCTTAATTTTATGTAAGTAATTTTTTTATTGAAAAAGAAAATGCTCCGAGACAAAGCTGTACATAATTTTTTAAAAATATAATAGAAATTTAAAATTATGCTTAATAGTTCCATTTGCCTTTCTTTTAATTAAAATAATATTTAAGAAATATCTATTTTTATTTATTCCTTATATATCATCCTTTACACCTTTGGGCATGATATTTGTAAATAATACCTTTAAAAATATTTATTTGCATAAATAAGAGTATATATGTAGATATACTTAATGCGTTAAATATATATATAACTTTGAGTATATATGTAAAATAGTTTTCAAATCATTTATATACAAATGTGTGCAGACATTGGACTATAGTTGTCTGTGCACGCATAATACAAATTGCAATATTTTATATATATTACCTTTATTTTTTAAAAAAGTTTGTTTTAAAATAACTTGTTTTAATCAGCTCTTTAAAAAAAGTTATAGTTTTCAAAATTATTTTTGAAATTTGGGACCCAAATGAAATAAAGACGAAATATTAAAACTCTCTATAGGCATTGATAAATTTTACCTTGACTCATCAACAAACTTTACCCAACAGATCATTTAGTGTGTGTGTCTGTGTGCATGTGTGTAGTCCGCCTTATAATATCTACTGTAGGTGAACAAAAAACTATAAACATAGATCTTAGAAGATATATAAAAATTAAAATGATAGAATTACATCTTAACTTTCATTTGGACTTTGGCCAAGTTCTGAATTTAATGTTAACAGAATCTTTTGCAAATTCACTGAATGTATAGTTATATTATTGTATAAAAAGATCTAACAATTTCAATTTTGTCTTTAATGTTAAAATATGCTATTCATTTTCCTGTATGCAAATATAATATATGTATATTATGTAAGTTCTCTACTATTTTCTATTGGAAGGCAAATTGAATAAATAAGTAGTAGAGTATTATGAAAATATAAGTAGTAGTTTACCACAGTTTGCCACTACCAATAAAATTCATTTAAATCTCCCAATATTTATAGTTGCATCATAAATTTTAAAGCACCTCTTTCACCATTAAGAATAACAAAATAATTGTCATATGTAGATGTAAATGATAGTTTTCGGTTAAATTAAATTTAATCAATCACATTTAATGATTGTTTTTGATTTCTTATTTACCACTTAAGTTCTACACACACGTGTACATATATATATATATATGCTACTCTGTGATGAAAATGGTCACCTAATAATTTACTAAAAACTATTTAGGCAAGCCCTAACCGCTAATGTGCCTTTCATCTAACGATGATATCTTCTATGAAAGCGATTATTACAACATTGATTGTATATATATCATTGCTTTATATTAAGTCTGAAAACTAGATTCCCGATGATGAACTATTTTCTTAAGGCTTGTTTGCAGCCCTGAATATTAGCAGACATTTTACAGTATTCATTATAATAAATCACTACACAAAAACACACACACGCTGACTACACATACATACGTGTTGTGCTTAATATCATCCATTTTTATATTATCCCCCCCCCCCCTGTAAATTAAAGCACAAATATTTAATATTTTCGGTCGAATTTACTATATAAATGTAATTGTGTGTGAGAGTATTATGTAAGTGCGTAGGTGTTTTGGATCAGTGAGCAACTTTTGAAAATATAATGTTAAATCGATAGAAGCTTAAATAGAAAATAGTTTATACCTTTACTGTTATATTTTTTAAAAAATTGACAAAAATAAAAAAAAGCTGCATACATTTATAAAACCATTTTTTTCCACCCTATTTATTTACGCTAGCAAAATATTGACCAGTCATTTTACTATCGAGATTAATTCTGTTGTAAATTGCACACACAAAAAAATATTTACTTTTAAATTGTGTGTATATACAATATATATACAAGTAAATTATTTCCCAACCCACAGTTCATTATTGGGAGTTTTAGAACGGAAAGATTTTTTTTTTTTGTTTGTTTGTTTATAACTGTTGTTATGGCTTATCTTAAAAAAGCTTTAGAAAAGAACTTGTTAAAGTTTATGATGTAGCTCTAAATTGAGATGCTAAAAGAAATTACGTTAAGGAGGGGTCAAACTAACACCAAATTATAGTGAATAAATGTTATCAGTTTGGGGAGAGAAAATAACAAAATTACATAATAATTATTGAGTAAATAAAACTATAAATATTATGAAATATTGACTATCTGTACAGATAGTCAATATCTTGAAGATAAATGGCGATTAATAGGTATATGTATATTATCTTTGAAGGAAGTCTGTTAGTCGGTTCATAAAGTGATTTTGTAAATATAGTAATTTGCCCCTTTTTTTTTTTTTTTGAGTGGCGTCATAAAAGCACTTCGTAATTAACTCAGTCTAATTAATGTTGTTCATGCATCCCACATGATCGAAAATAATTATGAAAAGAAAGTTTTAAAGAAATCAAATATATAGACGTTCGATTAATATACATAAGTATATGCTAATGGTCACCCATGCAGTATATAGTATCTTATATGTGCATTTTTTCTTATTTTTTCTGGAATAATTAGAAGGAACGAAAATTTTAAGAAATAAAATACATAAAGAATATTTCAGTTATTACAAGATATGAAAAAAATAAGCCAAAAAAAAAAATAGATATTGAAAAATATAAAATGAAATATAGAAGATGGTAGGAGATAAATTGATATTGTTAAAAGAAAAAAAGGAATTCTACCTACATTGAAATATAAACTCTTTATATAGAATAATTCTAAATGATAGATACAATTGGGGGTAGGGGGGTTACAGAGAGATAAAAGTAAATAAAAACATTTTATAGTTAGTCTGAATGTTCCGTTAGTCAAGCATGGAGAAATAGTATTTTTGCTAAATAAATGTGTAGGAAAACTGAAATTTCAATGTTATTAGTTGGATTTAATTTAATATATCAAGAAATCTGTACATTAAAAAACTTATTTATCTTTTATAATGTTTTTATACATATCATTCACATAACTTTTTTTATTTTAATCTTTATTGCATTACTTAGATAATAATTATGAGTTAATATCTAATTATATAAAGAAGTTCTTTTGAAATTAGTGTCAATATATTATGAACACTTAAGAGTTAATAAACTTGATTATGTATACAAAGTTAGCATATTGGTGTTGTGTATTACTATGTAATTATTATTATTTTGCCGATTCAATAAATCGTACGTATTGTTTCTCTGATATTTTTGTCTCTATATGCGCTTGTGTATGTTTATATATATACGCGCACACATGTGAGGGAACTAGTTGTATGTAGAGGCAGCATATAATTTTGTCCCAGATTTTTATTTAAATTTAATTCACAGAATGTTAATCTGTTGACACCATTTTCACAAACTCACTTTCTTATTGGAACATAAATATAAATTAATAATAAAATAGGTATCTGTGTTTAATTACTTTTATAAAACAAAAAGTAAAAAATATCGGTTGTTCTTTCGGTCTGACTTTCTTTTTCTTTATTTATCTGTTCATCCATAGTCGGTTAAACATATATGTATAGAGAGTAAAGATGTATAACTGAGTAATGTATCACTTTCTTGTAGATGAAATAAATCTACGAAACAAATCAAATCAAATAAATTGTAAAAGCTAAATGTTGGCTATATATGCATACACTTTAGAAGTTATATGGTTTGTACTCCTAAAAAGTTAGTGGCTATCATGATTTAATTTTGGCTATACTAAATAAACACTGAGGGCGCTTCGTATTGCACATTTTTCAGCTTTGATAAGATTCTGAGTGAAATTTTTGATATCCAAGTACTTTAATTTTTATTATAATTGTTGGTGCACTGTTTTATTTAAAATATGATACTGTCTTTCATTTCAAATTTTTAAAATTTCATAATAACGAGGGTTTAAAATTGCAAATGCATTACCCTGCGTGTGTGTATCTGTTTTTCGTGCGTGAGGGTAGAAATGTACGTTTAGAACCCGATAAAATTATCTTCCCTAACTTGTAACAACCCTAAAATATATTTTATGAAATGTATTTAAAATAATTTTTATTTCCAATTATAAAATTGCGTTTTCTTGCACTTCGATCTCTCAGAATGATTTTTATAGACTAATGAATCTTTTTCTTTTCTTCCTGCTAGTTCGTAGTTTTTTCCCACACATTTTTTTTTTTTAGTTGAAAGCATCTAACACGTATGACTCCTATACGGGAGAAATCAGTCCGCTTCTATTGAATTAATTACTTGTAAATAATTAGTAAAATAATATTCTTTCTTAACTGATTTAGAGATGCGGCAAAAATTAGACTTAGCAGAATATCGTTTGCTTTAGTGGCGAAGATGGGTCAGCTGGACCGCTTCAAGTGGACTGCTGTTTTGTGCCTGGGCATTGCCCGGAACGAGTAGCTCTCCCCTGCTTCCTGTCTACTGGAGAACCTTTGAGGAAGGCTTCGCTTGCTTTTCAAAGGTGTGTTTCGAGTTGCGTGAAGTCGCAATGGCATTTTGTTGAATTGCTTCGCATTAACATAATTAAAGTTAGCTTTAGAATTAGGTATCGATTTTTTTTTTTAACTGTTATTTGTGGCAAAAGTAATAATAATAATAAGTGGATAAAAATAAATAGACAACACGATTTGTTAATTTTAATCTTCTCCAATTTTTTTTTTAAGCATTTATTTAAAAAAAAATAAAATCGATATAATTAAATCTATAATTATCAAACGTCTGCTTATTTCCTTTAAAATATATATATCCGAGCCTATACATACAGAAAACACGCCCGTATGCGCACACACACACATTTATTTACATATTAATGAATTAAATTTATTATTTTAATAACAGGTTGAAAAATTATACAGCGTATATGTGAAGAATAGCTTTTCTTAATAAATCAGTTAGGGGAAGTTAACCTATACCAAGCATCGCCTATGTATCGAGAAAGCTAACTAATAATAATAAAAATGTTTAAGCATACATGTACACATTGTGTAGGAAGCATATTAATGATGTAAAGAATTCATGAAACTTTATGTTGTACCGGCATGTCAAAACATAATGTGCCAAGGGATGCGAGCAATGAAAAACTAACATCATTTGATAATTATTATTTGGATATAGAACTAACTATATTATTGATTTCTTTAACTTATCTTGGACTGAGAACTTATATATGTTTGTATGTTTTTAAAAATGCAACATCATTTTTAAAATTATATGCTATTTCTAGAGTGGAATAGTATATATTTGAATTTAAAATCTGTAGATTGAGAGCTGGCAGAATATTTGGAAGGAGAATGTCCAAAAAAACATACATTTTCATTGTCGAATTATATAAATAATAAATGTTTTAAAAAGTTCCTCTAAATGAAAATTTATTTACACACAGACTTTTTATAGAAAAATTGATCGGGGTGGGGGGGTGCACTTGCACTTGGCGCTCTATTGACCACCCTCCCTCTCGTGACAGTATCTTTATCTAGATTGGAAAACACAAGACTAGATTTCTGCAACAACATTTGGATAAATTTATGATTAAAGTGTTTCAATTTGATAATAGATTTTGCTAACAAAACTAATTAATATTTAATAGTTTGCTAAGAATGCAATTGATTAATAGAATAAAATAGATGTTTATATTTTCTTTAAACCAACTGATAATAAACAAATCGCATGATTATCATTTGCTGTCTTTTGAAAACGAGTGCCATCCTAACTCCATAAAAGAGAAGAACAAAAGTTAGGAAAGAATTATGAGATAACTATACCAATCCATTAAATCACAAATATGTCCATATTTATCATTTTATTTGATAACTTCAGATGATGACTTTTAAAAAATTTCTTTTGCAGCTTATTTTTGAACGATTTTAACAATTTTGATTTCAGCTTATTGCTTAGGTCTATTTGGATCTTCACTCAAAAATCTACAATAAAAGAATTATGATACAAAAATAGAATTCTTGTGAAGATTTCAAAAAAATTTCTCTTTTCATACCCAACAATAATGCCAGCTTGATTTGACCTTCATAGTTACAACTAGAATCTTATTAATAAATTCAGGACAATCCACAGTTAAATAAATCCACTTTTCTTTATCACTGTAACAATGTTTTATTTAATTTAATCAATCTGACATTTTCGACTGACTCGCAGCCTTCTTCAGAGCTTCTTTTTCTTATTCAGTGAGTTGACACTATCAGACTGATTAAGTTATATAAAACAAAGTATCATTACACTGATTGAGAAAAATGGATTTGTTTAATTATTTATAATTTTTTATCAATGCTTATCAAAGGATATAAAGTGAAAATATAATGTATAGTTATTATGCTTATTTTCTTCATAAAATGAATTTAGCAGCCATTGATTTGTATAGATATCATCATCATCATCATTTTCAACCATTATCGATCCATTTGCAGGATGATAGTCTCTCCAAGTATCTTCTCTGATTTCTAACCTCTTTTCTCTCCATCAACCCAGCACACTTCCTTTTTTGTGTAGATATAGACAAAAATAAATCATGCCTGTCAAATCTAAGAAATAAAGGACTTAATAAAGTCACTAATGAATCTATCTTCTGATTGGATTCTTTATAGGTCTCTTTATGATATTTTCTTAATATAAGCAGTTCACAAAAGAAAATTCACACACTGCTACTCTCGTATACTACTTTCTTTGGTGAATGGAATTGATTTGTAGCAGAATTTAAATATACTTAAGATAATCTTTATGATATAAAGGAGTTTACTTTTTTTAGTAAAATGTGAATTACATAGCATTCTTAATTTTCCTGCTTTTATATTACATGTGTAGAATGATCTATGCCTTACTTCCATGCAATAATTTTACAGAACAGTTTATATATAATTAATTTAATTAATATATAAGGGATTCAAACTCAGATTTTCACATGACTCTCAACCCTCCATGCCATCTCATATTGTTGATCACCTGATTACACACATGTTGAAAAGATAAATAATCACCAATATACGTATTTTATGCTAAACCAGCAATCGTCAGTTGGTCCAGATTACTATCTCCACACATATGTATGCAATCAGCTGCCCAGCTTTATATTAAGATAGCCAATCTTCATAATTTAATGGTCAGGCTTCAAACTACTTCAACCCACAACTCTTCAGCCATCCATTTCATTGAAAATCTGATGATGGAATGTTCAAAGCCCAAATTAATGCCAAGGTTGTCTTCCTACCCATGTTGACATTAATCATTCTGACACATCATGTACTGGAGAATAATCCATTTACATACATATGCAAGAGATGGGCAGACCTTTAACACACTGTTTCAATATGTAATTTAATACACTGTACAGGCTTACACACACCTGCACATATATAATGTAATATATAAGGGATTATTTACTTTACTGTAATGAAATACTCTATCTTTTAACTTTCTTAAAAGAAGAAGAATCATATTACAATCCCTGCTGCACACTAACATCTACATTTGATCGCCTACCTAAAAATTTACTGCACATTGTTTTCTATTCCATCTCAGGATAGTAAACATCTGAGTGTTTAAATATTAGTTATTAAATGAAATTCTTTATAGATAAAATTCAAAAAATTAAGAACATTCTGTAGATCATCATCATACCAGCAACCATTTAAGTACAACCATTCCAATTCAAAAATGAAAAAATAAAACAACAATAACATCAATAATAATAATGATGGTGATAATAATAATGATGATGATGATGATGTAATTTTATTCTATGAAGTAAACATTAAGTATATTACAAATTGTTTGAAAATTCCAAACAAGAAAAATCTTGTGTGAGGAGCTTACATGTAAAATTTAATAAATTAAAAATAAAACAAAAACAAATAACTCTGTCCCCAACAAAGTCACAAGTAGCCAAAGGTAAGAAATATAATTTAAAAATTAAATAAATATAAAAACAGAAACATAAATAGATAACAAAATTAATATATATTGCACATCTGCTGATATAAATACTTTTTAAAAGATACATGAGAAATATTATACAAATCAATTAAACACTCATATATAAATGTATTAAGTAATATATATTAAGACTATGTGCTTAGATGTGACAGTAGAGACCTCTGCAAATCTTAACACAAAATTAACTTTAAAAGACAAGAGCAGCCACTCTCGTCTTTGACCTACTTTTTAATTACATAGGCGAATCTAAAGGATTTTGATTTGAGAGTGTGAAGCTATTAACTACTTCACTGATTAAATGCATTAAATATTTTACAACTAGAACAGACATATTGTCTTCTATTAATTCCTTAAAAAAACTTGATTAAACTAATTGAAATTTAGATGAGTATTGATAACAGAAACTCTAGGATGCATAAACAGTTTGCTATAAAAAATGTCAAGAATGATTCTATATTGATATAAATGAATCACATCAAAAATATCATACTCAGCAAATATATTATGAACAGAAGAAGATCGATATCTATCAAAGATAATGTTGTAAAATATTTGTAAAACACACAAAGAAGATAGAATATATAGAGAACTATTACCCCAAATAGAAATATTGTAGGATAAAATGCTCTGATAACAGGCAATATAAATAAAAAGAAGAGCTGACTTTGGAAGAAATTTAGCTAAATGAAAAAAAACATATAATTTAAATTATGTAAACATTGACAAAGATATGTAATGTGAACCCTGTGGGACATTACTAATACTACCATAAATTTTAGTTAACTGTTTTCTATCTTTTAAATAACTCTCCAAACAAAGAACAAGAAAAACATATAATGTTTAATTAAAATATTATGGTTAACAGAGTCAAATGCCTTAGATAAATCAAGATAAATAGCTAGTGTTTTAAGCATGATCTAGTGAAGATGTTAAATAATAAACAGTATTTTTAAAGCACCTGATGTACTTCTGCCAGAAATAAAACCATATTGATTGTCAGATAAAATTTTATTTTTGAACAGAAATGACATTTTATTCTTAACTATCATTTCCAATAATTTAGAAATAACAGAAATAATAGCAATAGATCTATAATTATCAATAAGAGTGGAATTACCCTTTTTATAAATAGGAGTAATAACATTAATTTTCAAACATTCAGAAAATGATCCAGAACACAAAAATAAAAATGAACCAGAACAGGAATAAATACTAACCTATTATCTTTAAGAATCTTAGATGTTAAGTCATCTAATCCAGAAGAAAGAATACTTTTTAAACTATTAATACAGATAACTGAGATTCAGAAACATTTGAACAAAAAAAAAGGATTAGGAAGAGAAAATCTGTTCTGCCATATGGATTGAAACATTTGCAAAAAAAATCATTAATCCTATCAGCCGAATATTTTTCATTACTCTGTAATTCCATTAAATTTTCCCTATACTTAATAAATTTAATTTGACTAGAAGACAATTTTTTTAATCAAAGAATTGTTTGTTCTCTATTTCAGAGAAACACTTTTATCACTAAGAAATTGCTGATATTGAAATTTTAACTTTCTAATATCAGATTTAATTTCAGCATTGAGTTCTTTTAAATTAGCTGTTGCTCCATCCGAGAATTTTAATTAAATTTCTTTGCTTAATAATAATAATGATGATGATGATATGCACTAGGAATTGATTTTATGATGATTATATAAATCAATATAAGAATCACAAAATGATCCGCATGCATGTTGGTTCAATATTCTGTTTACTTGATATTTTGCATATTATATTTGAATTTTTAAAGAAAACTTTTCTCTTTGAAAGTCTTGAACACCTTGTCTAATTGTAAGTCTCCAGTGTATTCTCAGCTATATGCTCCTTTAAGATTTCTTTAAAAATCTTTATAATAATTAGGCCTGCCTCTTCCTTTTGGAAAAACTTGTATGTTCATTGCTTTTATGTATAGTGGACTCTGTAATAATGTCCCATCCAGCAAGTTGAAAAACATTGATTGACCTTATAATGTCACTATTGGATTTGTAAAATTTTAGGACTATCCTTAAATTAAAGTTTCATAATGCCTTTATGGTAAGTCAGATAGGGTGTCCAAATTTTTCTTCCATACAATAATAGCTTTAGATTTTAATTAGTTTAAGATTAAAATCTATTTCAAACATATATCTCAAAATATTATTTCATGAAAACATTATAAGCCAATCTATAATCATTGCTAAAAATGAAAAATAAAATCAGAACTAGTTTACTTTCCTGTTGGTAATCTTCTCTTAGTGTGTTGAAACTGCTTGAGGGCATAATTTCTATGCAAATGCACAGAAATATGCCATTTAAGTGGTTGTGCCACTATATAACATTCTATTTCAATGCTTAAGCATAGAAATAATCTGGTTCTTGTCTGTGACACCTATTTTCCATGCTACAGCACAGAAATAGGATGTTTATTCTGCCACAGCGGCTGCCATCATTTACGGTGAACTTCGTGTTACTGCAGTTTATATGAGCAATCCCATTTTAAATTTTGCTATGGTATTTTGTGAGGGTATCTGGAATTGAGACTGTCAAAAGTTCTCAAATTTGCATGCCCAAGTCATTATTTTCCAAATCCAATGAAGTAGTATGAAGTAATAAAAATTGTGGAAACTTTGCCCTGCTTCTCTAATCAACACTTTAATCAATTGTCAAAGGGGAGGTGTGAGCATGATATTTAGAAAATCATGCTAAAATTCACATTTGCGCCCTCAAGTGGTTTCAACACATTAAGAGTAAACTACCTTCCTGTTTAATTTTAACTGTCATTTCAGAGTTCCCATCAACAGTAATAAAGTGATTTTTAATTCTGTAATATCCTACCTAATTTAGTAATTACTCTTCTACGAGTGAAAGCAACTTCAACAAGTTTGTTAAAAGAGCTTTTGCTGCAATGGAGAATCAGGATCTCTTTTATCTTTCTTTTTATCCATTGTAACAATAGAAGCATCTTTATAACACATGTATTTCTATAAAAAGTTCAGTACGTTTTGAAGCTAATATATAATTACTGTAGTTTAAAACTTTTCGATATCCAACAGGATCTGAAGGTATTATAATGTTAAGATTACACAAAATAGTTTTAACATTAAAATAAATATCTATACAAATCCAATTGAGTTAATAGAAGGGGTAAATTTTTTAATATAGTTTTCTGAATTTCAGTATTACTCTTATATAGCTCCACACACATTTATTTTTTCAGATTCAACAACAAAAAAACAGATTTTAATTTTTCTTAAGACAACTAAAGTCTGATCAGCACATTAACCATTGGTCAGTGCACTTATTTATTTGATTTAACATCAATTGACATATATATATATATATATATATATATATATATATATATATATATAGATATATATATATATATATATATATATGAACAAATCCAAAATAGGTAATATAATTTATGACTATTAAATCCATGGTTCCAGTAGAATTGACCAGTCTTAAAGCAAAATCATTTTTTCCAGATCCAACAGAAAAACTAACTGGATTTGTATTTCCTAGACATCATTGGAATTCCATCAGCAGATTCAGGATAATCCATGACCATTGCACTCCTACATTTGATAAGTGGGAGTTTAACCTTCTGACTTATGTAGATGTGGACAAACACAAACCATGAACCACATAATTAATGATTGCTAAATCTCTGTCTATATTGGAAAAAGTGAAGATCTTAATAAACAACATGAATCTATCTCCTGGTTGAAATCTCTACAAGTTTGTTTGTGATATTTTGTTAATAATTAAGCTGTGTAAAAAAATCCATTTGCTAAATAAATAATTCAATTGTTAAATTAAAAATATTTGTATTATGTAAGAGAATACCCCATTGATATAATGAGATTACAATATCATTTTTCAGTGAACTATGATACTTATAATGGTTTTAAATAACTAAAGTGCCCAGTTAAGATAATGATTTAATTTCCCAATCATTCAATTTGTCAGATATGGAATTTCTGTATTTAAATCTCTGCATTACTAAATAAAGTTCCTCATTCATTTTGTTATTTGGCTGAGCAGAGAATGCCACAAATTTTTTAACAATCAACCCACCAATGATGCAATCTATCTCAGAGAAGCAATTAGGAATTTTATATCTAGTGACAACAAGAACCTACCCATTTATATCACACCACATTTTTTAAAAGATTTCCTTACTTTTGTAACCAAATTGAAAATTCTAATTGGAAGTTTAGTGCTAATAACTGGTAAAACTTAGCATCAGATGTTCTAAAGAATGCACAACCATTTTTTATTAATGTGTTTCAATAAGACCTATCTGTACAACAACTTGAAATTGTAAGTACATGTAATAGTGGCTTCTTTTACATTCCGATTTTTAACTGCAATATAATTTATGAAAGTCATTATTAATAAAAAATATTAAAAAAATCAAAATTAAATTATTTAAAATTTTAGTAATCTTTTATATGTTTAAATTGTTGTAATAGTTTATATACATAACTATAGTTATACAGTTTTTTTTTTAGAAAAACTAGTTAAACATCACAGAAGCAACAGCCTCTTGGAATAACTAGAGAAAAATTACCGAAGCAGCAACTTCTTATAACAATAAAAAAAAATGTTTCAGAAAGATCAAATTCTTAGAACAACTGGAGACTAGAAAAACATTAGAGAAACATTTCAGAAGCTTCAACCTTTTACACTAACTAGAGAAATATCAACCTTTTAGAATAATTAGAGAAACGTCACAGAATTATCAACCTCTTAAACTAACTAGAGAACCATTAACCTTTTAGAACATCTAGAGAGAAAAAAGGATCAATCTCTTAAACTAACTAGAGAAACATTAACCTTTTAGAACAATTATAGAAACATTACAGAAGCATCAACCATTTAAATAAACTAGAGCAACATTAGCCCCTTAGAACAATATAAAAATATTTCAGAAGCAACAATCTCTTAAACTAATTAGAGAAACATCAATCTTTTAGAATAATTAGAGAAACATCACAGAAGCATCAATATTTTAAAACAACTACATAAGCATAATAGGAGCATCATTAACTGTGAAGAAGTCTGTTGGATAATTGAAACTGTCGACTATTGTTGAAAATGTAGAATAATAAATTATTGCATTTGAAATAAGTAAAATTTATAGATGAATATGTTATTATTGCTTAATTATATTAGTACTAGAATTCATTGTTTTTAGCATGTTTATAGTCAAGTCTTTAAGTCAACTGAATATTCAGGACAGTCATACCAGGTACTATTGAAAAAAATGTAATTTTAATTTAAGAAGGTTATTATTTACAATAAATTTAGGCCATAGCTTATCAACAAATTAATTAAAATTTCCAAAAAAAAAAATTCTATCTTTTATTACTGTGAATGCAGTAATCCTATTTGCCTAAATACCATTGTATAGAAAATAATTTTTGATATTATTAGCTTTCATCAAAACTAAATTTTAGACTATGAATAATATGATAATCTCAAGGCTAATACATGATTAGTAATAATCATTAATGTATTTATCTGAAATGGATAATATCAAAATTGTGAGTGCAGAAAATTCACTTCTGTAAATCAACTGATAAATAAAGACAATAGTTTAAAGTTTATATCTAAACTAAGGATAATCTCTAGTTTAATAAATGATTTGTAATAATCATTAATGTATCAATCTGAAGTGGTTGGTATCAAAATTACAAGTGCAGAAAGTTTGACACTTGTAATTCCAATTGTAATAAATTAAACATCATAATGAATTAACATGGTGCATTATTTTTTCATTTACTAAATTGCTCTTCTAAAAATATATAGCCATTTCTCTGTTCAGTTAAACTTCCCTTTTATTAATGAATTTCACTAAAAAAAAAACCCATATTACCCCCAGCCATTTCTTAAAATTAGCCAATAAAATATCAACATTCTGATAATAAATGAGTTGCCTTGACAACAGATTGCTGATATTCTATTGGTTAATTTTAAGTATTGTGATGTGATTCCCATATGATAACCAATTAGCTACATGCACTTATGGTTATATTAATTTCATACATGCCAACTTATACCACAACACTACCCAGTATCATTTCTTTAAATCTGGACAAAATTAGATGAAGGTATCTTTAAATTTTTATGATCACTTTATTATTTTACCATAAAGTTTCAGTTTATTTAGTTAATATTTCTCATTTACATGTGCAATATTATTTGAATACACTCATTGTGACATCATCATCTAGGATACAAGTTAAAGATTATTTACTAATCATTTTATTAGGCTAAATTATTCTTATTATTGAACTGTTTTTGGTAGAAATATCTTAATTTTAAAAGGAAATATGCCTATGTGTTTGAAAAGAAAAGTTTTTAATAAATGTATTTTACCAGTTCTTACTTATCGATCTTACAAATAGACATTTAACACAATAGCAATTCAGAGACTTCAGATCATTCAGTAAAGTATAATAGAGATGTATTTCAGGAATAACAAAAAAGGATCAAAAATGAAACATGTATTGCTGATATGGTTGAAAGAATTAAGAGACTAAACTGGAACTGGACTGGACATATTTCTAGAAAAGATAATGGATGGATAGTTGAAATCTCTCTTAAACTGAGTCCTCAGAGATTGCAACAGACCTAGAAAGAGACCACTTATGAGAGAAATGGATAAAATAAATAAGTTTTCCAGAGGAATGTGGAAAAGAAAGTGTAGAGATAGAAGAAATTGTATTTTGAGAGTCCTTTTTCCTGCAGTGAACAAATGATTGAAAATGGTGATGAATATAAAAAATAAATAAAGAAGAAAGAAATATTAACAAATTACAATATAAACAAATTCATGCACCTACAACAAAATAAAATAAAAGAAATAATGAGTAAATTTTATTTTTTATCATCATCATCATTATTATTATTATTGTTGTTATTATTATTATAATAATAATAAAATTACAATGCCAATATAAAAAGCTTAATATTCAGAGTATAGTATGCATATTAATTGTTGCAGAATGGATGGTATTTAATATCTACCATTAAAATTCAAGTTAAGAGTAGCATACCTGAAAACATGGGAGATTTGTAATGAAAAGGTAAAAGAGATATTGTACAGTGAATTAGAAAATTAAAATTTCATATCATCACCTTTTCTTTATGCTTACATAAGCTATTAAAACACTAATAAATGTTTCTACTATGACAGTGCCACATAGTACAAGCTCTAGTAATGAACAATAATTTCATTAATGGTAACAATAATAGTGTTAGGTTTTACAAAAAAAAAGCCTCATTTTAAGTGTATATGGCTTAAGTACTAACAACTGATTGGTTATCATATGTAAATCTCATCAGCACAGCTAACGCCTAAATAAACCAATAGAATATCTGCAATTAGTTGTCATGGCAATATTCAGATAATATTACTTTGATATCAGATTGCTAATATTCTATTGCTTTATTTTAACATTGGCTAGTGATGTGATTTGCTTTCTGAATCTACACAACCATTCCTTACTGGTAAATGGTTTGATGTCATCTTTTTTAGTAAATTCTTTATTAAAATCTTTGTTTTAGAGTCAATTTGTTTTTAACACAACACATTATTATCCATAATAGAATATTATTTTTGCCCATTAACTAAATCTGTATTTTTTTTAGAGGCCAATGCTTATTAAATGTGTGAAAGTGAAGAGATTTATTGCTTGGCAGTTCATAACAAATTCAAATGGTCTGAAATGATAATGCTGATCCACACTCCACAGAGAGAGTTCCAGTGACTTCCATTTTACCATTCCAGTAAAACACTTCTTCAATTTTTTAAAAATAAATTATAAAATTATTTTTAATTATTAAAGTGCTAGTATTTATTTTTATTTGATTTTTTTCACTGTTTATAAAGGGTGAAATATGTTTAGACTAATTTGTTAAATGGTAAAACAACATAATGTAGAACAAACATCATTTCAACAGTCTCTCATAAAGATACAATGAATATCAAGGCAGTAGTCAGTAGATATGCGATTTGCTAGGTAAAGGAGATTTGAAGCAATCATCTACTTTTGTTTTCACTTTCTAGATAAGAAAAGTTAGTTTGCCATTTATTGAACAATATTGGATAGATAATCATTTAACTATGTGTTGAATGCTTAAAAGTACATTTTAAGTCTGCTGAAAAATATTTTAAAGTTTATTTGACATGCATTCGAACCCAGATTGTAAATATGGCATGTGGATACTTCATCAGTGCACTTTAGTACTTAAAGTATTACTTGGTTTGTCAATAATTATCAACACTAATACATAGATAACACTTTTGTGGATTAAATGCACATTCTGCTACCATGTCTACAACCTAAGTTTGAATCTTAGTCAGGCAATTCAAAATATTTTCAGTAGGCTAATATTTTTTTTTTCGGATATAACTGACCCATATTAACACAGTTAACTTTCTTAACATTATATAATTAATAGGTGTATAACTAATTTTAGTCTGAAAGATTCATCTGGCAATTGGCAAAATAGGTGGGGGGGGGGCAGATCTTCTATGATGAGCTGTTGAAGAAATCTTTGGGACATTTAAAAACTGACTGTTTTACCTTTTACTGAAATATTATTTTATAAAACAATATAATCAAATTGGAATTTTATATTTCTAAGTATTTATTTTATTTACATACCATAATAAGCACCAAAAAAAATTTAAAAACATTGAAAAATATTGTTTAACTTTTTTAAATAATAAAATTGTATTTAATTAATAAACATGATGAAAAATTAAAAATCATTTTTAATTCATAAAAGTTACTTCTAATTAGCGAATGAGTAAAAGTAACAGATTTTAGAAAGATATGAAAATGAATTATTCTAAGTCAAATAAATGGTTTCTTCCTTGAAAGATCATGCGTGCTATTCAAGTACAAAAAGACACAAGATAGTCTTTGTACTATTAACTTATAGTTCTCAGAATTAATGCACATATAATTAAAGGATTAAAACATGGCTGCCCCAAAATAATCCCATTTTTATGGCTTTTTTTATACTGATGTCATGAAAATAGTCATGACTCAGATTTGAAAATAGTAAAATAAGCAAAAAAACATGAAGAGTGAATAAAGAAAAGTACAGAGGAAAAAGAAGTTTGTTTGCATCAGAAATAGTGCCTAATCATTGATAAGCTAACAACTTATTTTATCTAAAAGTAGATGGCAGTTCATTAAACACTGCTTACTGAGTTATCCATAGTTAATCCTCATATCTGAATAACTTGTACTATTTATCAATTATGGATGTTCATAGTAGTTTAGGTTAAGTACCCATCCATATACAGATATCTATGTTTTATAATTTTCAATTATTATCAATCCACAGCAGCATGTAGGTCTTTTCAAGTTTAATCCAGTTTTTTTTTTAGCCCTAACTTTTCTACATCATATCAGCAAATTTTCTTGTTTTACCTATATATCTTACACCTTTTACAATTTCTTGAAATCTAATTTAAAGCACTATGTCCTTTCCACTTCCATTTCAATCTCTTAATTTTTTTTAGTGATATCTGTTTATTCTCTTTCTCATATGTTTTATTTTTATCTCTTTTTTCTTCTTCTATGCTTACATCTTTCCATACTTTGTTGACTGTTATAAACTCTGTACGCTGCTCTTCTATTAAATGTTGGAGTCTCAGATCCATAAGTAAAACAAATCTATTAAAAACCTTCCTTTTCAACCAAATGGGCATTTTCCTATTTAACATTGTTATTTCCACCAAAAGCATCTCTATTCAAATTTAATTTTACAATTAATTTTATCCAATATGTTTCCATCTGTAATAATAGACTGACCAAGGGATTTGTAATTGTTAACTTATTTTAATTTATTATTATCACTTATTATTTTCTACTGAGAAAATAGATTGAATGTTACTTTAGTCTTTTTAGCATTTATCTTTAATCCTACTTTCTTACTCTCACCGATAATTCTTACAATATTTCTTGAAGCTCTGAAGTATTATCTGCAATATATAAATGATTTAAATCTTATTTATTTTTATTTCTTAGCTTTGCATTTTAATCCACAAAATATTTCTTTGGAAAATGGCTGTTAAAAGTGTTGGAGGTATGAAATTACCATGTTGTACATCCATCTCATCTTGTCAGTATCACCATATAATCTAATAACTGCTTTGGCATGATAAATATTCTTCAGAGTATGACAATCTTCTGAGTCTTTATCTTGACAGAAAAAGATTTAATCACTGTGAAAATGTTTATAGGATCGAGGTCTTTTTTTATAATCTATAAACTGTAACATAATGACAACTTACATCTATTAGTCTTGTCTATAACTTCTCTCACTCCAGCTTTTTTTTTTATAGTTTAAATCCAAACTTCATTGTAGATCAGTTATAATTATTTTGGTAAAAGTTTTATTTAGTACTGATAGAAGATTGATATAAGTTGATGTTTATTTTTTAAGGATCAATATTACTTCTGCATTCTTCCAATCATCTGATACCTTTGTATTATTTAGACATTTAATAAATAGCTTTGCCAACAATTTTTCTATTTTTTTATCTTTTTCTAAAATATAAATATCAATTCCAATACTTCACTGAGGCAAAACTCTCCATACAGTAGGGTGATTCAGTGCAAGCCAGAATAATCAATGGATGCATGAAGGTTTGTGCATAAAAGTGCCTACTCATCCAATATTGCTAGACTAGTTTCTAGCTTGTGGCGTTTATTAGTGAGGAGCCTTGGATTTGAGAGCACTACACTTAGACCTTAGGATCTAATGCTACTTACTGTTTTAACAGCTTGGGTGAGCATAGTAAATGGTGATCACATGAAAAAATACAATATGAATTTTTTTTATTAAAAAATAATAATAAAAATCAGTAAAAAATGAAGTGATTGTTTTTCCAAATAATATTTTAAAGTTACAGTAAATGTTGCAAGAGTTATCAGATGAAAGAAACAAAGAAAAGCTAAATATAAGTCTATAGAAATGTTCAATGGCTTTTCTCAGTAGTAAAAATTAATAATCATGAAGTAACTACAACTACTTTTGGTCAGATTATTAAGATATATAGAAATATAATGAATGGGAATTAATCATAAAATTAAAATGCTTTTGACAGAAATAATTGATTATTAAAATTATGTATACATGGATGGGAAAAAAGGTTTTTTAATAAATGTATCTTACCAGTCATTGCTTTTTTTGGATTCTTAACAGAAGAGCAATACATGGATGTCATATCATTCAATAAAGAATGGAAAGATGTATGCTAAGGATAACAAAAAGAAATTAAAAGCAAAATAGTTGGATAACAAACAAATAATACCTTTAACATCATTAAAATGATTAAGACATTTAAATGGCACTGGGTTAGACATATAACTAAAAAATAGCAGATGATCAGCTGAGATTTAAATTGGATTCCAAAAAAAAAATAAAAGATCTAGAAAGATAGTCGATAAAATAAGGAAGTTTGCTAATATGTTGTGGAGGAGAGAGACTATGAATGGGAAAAAATAGATTAAATTTGGAAAAATTCTCATCCTGAAGAGGACTGATATTGGTTTAAATTGATAAATGAATAGCATAAAATAAGAAAACAACAAATAAGAAAACTATGACAATTATATGGAAAAAGGAAATCAATAAAATTAAGGAACAATATTATAACAGCAGTTTGCAAAAATCGAAAATAAACAAAGCAATCAGAGATTTGTAAGATGAAAATGAAGTTTCAACTTTAAACATGTTTGATGAAAATTCCCATGAGAAGTTTATAACTGCAGAAATAAGAACTAAAAGAAATGAAATGAATATACAGGAGAATATAAATAGATATAATCATATAAAATTAGCTTTGAAATTAATACCAAAAGATTCAATTTTAAATTATTGACTTTACATCAGAAAATTTACTGAAAACGAAAGAATAAATAATAAAAGTTCTAACCAAATTATGCCCATTTATGTGGGAAACTATTTGATGGCCAGCAAGATGAAATAAATTAATTTACCTTACTACATTAATATATATTTATCAATATATTATAAAATCTGAAAACTATCATATCATTTATATCATATGGAAATATTACCCTGCAAATTTTCCTATACATATTAAAACCTTATGATGAAAAAGAGCTGTCAGATGTGGAAATGAATTTAGAAAAGATATCATTTCTAACATATGCACAGAGTATTTCAGTAAAAAATAACTAGTTCTGGTGTGATGTGATGTGACTTCTCCTTATGCGGAGTCAGGAATCGCTCAGCAATTATGTCCAAAGAAACCTGTTAGCCACTTTACCTTCCCTTTCCATTCCCCACCCTAAGTTTCCCCATATCCTACTCTATCCCATTTCCACAACATAATCTTTGTCAATTCCATGGCCTTCATATCTAAATCCCTTTTATCTGTTCCCAAACCCAGCATAAAAACCAATAACCCACTTTCTGTATAATCACTTTGTTTATATTTAGTCTTCCATAACTTCATTATTTGTACCCTTTCTGCTTTCAAGCATTTATATTGAATCAACAGATGCCTAATATTTTCTATGCCTTCCTTACACAATTTTCTGACTAAATCAACCATATTTTTTTCATTTATGTGTATATTCCCTTGTTGCTAAAGATCCTGTTAGAGCCTTAGACAGTAAATAACTTTCCTTCCTATTAATTAACTTGCACCCAATGTTCCATTTCCTTCTACATATATATTTAAAACCCTTTTTACTCTCCATACTAGTTCTCCATCTCTCCAACTCCATATTCTTTATTAATGCATCTATTCTTCTATCTCATTCCTTACCATTATAATGCTCAACAATCCTCCTAACACAATCATTCCACCTCTTGTACAAGTATACTGATATAAATTCATTATCCAAATATTCTGCATACCACATTACTTTTCTCACGCATCTTTTTGCCTGCCCTTTACTCATCACCCAATTAAATACTATTTTGGCTATTCTTTTATTTATCCATAAATTGCAATCTACCAAACATTTTAATTTTGCTTTTTGCATCTCTCATATAAAAACTTGACCATCCCATTTCTTCTTAAATTGCCTCCTTTGATGTCCACACATCTGCATCTAATGCATGTCTTCCTACTTCCCTTTGTACTTTTTCTAAGTAATCTGATACCACTATACTAACACATAACACATCATTGCCATATGTTAACCCTGCTACTGCTCTTCCCTTCCACACAATTCTAGTTACATCATATTTATTATATGAAAATGCTGTTAATTTCTTTATCAATCCCTTTCTTTTCTTTGCTTCATTTATCAAATTTTTCTCTCATTCATCCAAGCAATTTTTCTGATTACTCAAGATGATTCCCAAATAACTATATTTATTCCACCACACTTAACTTTATATCCCCCAATAAAAATTCCTTGTCTTCACTTTCCCCAGTATTAACCATCATTATATTTGATTTTTCTTCACTAAATTTAATCCCCATTTCTTTACCCACCCTTGTGCATGTCCTCAGCATAACTTCCATATCTTCTCTTTTTTCTGCACACAAAAAGACATCATCCACAAAAAACCCAACAAAGTATATACTCCCTTGCCACCTATTAATGGTATCTCTATCTATCTTTCTTTGCTCTATCCATTTCACTCAAATACAACAAAAACAAAATAGGTGACATAGGGCATCCTTGCCTTACTCCCATCCCATTTTTAACTTTAACTGATTCTATATCTCCTAATTGATATGTATATTAATTATTTTCATATAATTTCTTAATAATATCCACTAAAGCTTCATCCATTCTCAAATTTGCTAAACTAATCCATAACCTATTTCTATTTACTCTATCATAAGTCTTCTCTATACTTATAAAACTCATATATAATTGTCTACCTGAAGTCCTACTCATGTTCATAATTTGTGTAACTACAAATAAACTATCTCCTATATACCTATATGACCTAAAACCTCCTTGCATTTCCCCCAGTACATTATTTTCTTCCATCCATTTTGCAACTCTTCCAGTCACCATATATGAAAAAACTTTATATAAAACTGATGTTACTGCTATCAGTCTATAATTGTTTAACTTTCTATGCTCCTTACGCTTTCCTTTAAATAATAATCTTATTCTTGTATTATTCCAACTATGAGGAAAAATTCTCTTCTGTGCCATCTTATTAAAACATGATAATAGCTTTACTTTTGCCTTATACCCTAAATTCATTACCATCTCTGCTCCCCATCCATCTAAACCTCTTGCCTTTCCACTTTTCAATTTCTTCCCTGCCTCATTCAGTTCATTTTCTGTAAACCTAATATTCCCATTACTATAGGCCTTCATATTTTCTATTCCTCTGTCCACATCTAACATATTTTCTATATCCATTACATACTTATTCAAGATTCTCTTTAATTTTTCTCTAGAGCTACGCTCTATTCTCTCATCATCTAGTAATACTATCTCTCTTCCCCCTACATTTTTTAATGCAATTCCAAAATTTTTTATTGTCATCTCTTCCACTTTTATTAATATTCTCCAACAATTTACTATTCAATTTCATTCTCTCTATATACTTATCTATTTTGGCTAACTTCTTCTTTTCTAAGTACTTTTCCCATTTAGCATTAATATTTTTTTCACTTTCTTTGTTCTTAATAGCACACTTATATTCTCTGCATACTTCTTTCCTCTCTTTTACACTTTAACTCTTATTTTTTATTACTTTTATTCTTCTAAATATTCTCATCTAAAACCCTATTTGCCACTTTTTCTATTTCATCATACTAGTCCTTCCTTATACCCATCCCCAACCAACTCTTCCATAGTTTTTTCAACTTGTATTTTATATTCTTCCAACTTATTCTTATCATATTCACTCTCCCTCCACATCTATCACTATTGTTTCTACTTTTATTTCGATTCTCCATCACATTACTAACCATTTCGATTACAAAGAAATTGTGATCACTATTACATACTCTCTCTTCATTATCAAACACCTTAATTCTCCATACTTCATTCATTTCCTTTTTCTCTACCAGTACATAATCTATTGTGTAAAAATATTATTTCAAACCATGTGTATTGTCCCTCATAAATATTTGATAAATTTCCAATGCTCAAATTCACTCTCTGACAAAATTTCTTCAAAAGCTGTCCATTCTTATTATCTACATCATTAATTTCTTCAATATGCTTATTCATATCTCCTATAACCATTATTCTTTTCCCCTTTTCTTCAAAACTCTGTATATCCTTAACTAGGCATTCATATATGCTACTGTTCCACTCCATTATAGATTGACTATCTCCAGTAGTTATATAAACTATAGCCACCATCCATTCTTGTCTTTCCAACCTTATTTCAAACCACAAATACTCTTGGCATTTAACAGTATTTAAATATTTTTTGATATAACACCTATACCACCACCCCTTTTTTTTTCTCTTTTCTATTTATACCCTGCCATACCAAATCTTCCGAAATAGGTTCTTCTTTTCTTAGATATGTTTCCACTACTGCTAATACCTCAAGCTCTTCATTTTCAATTGCCCTGTTTAATTCCAGCCACTTTTCTGATCTCCTACCACATTGCATATTCAAATACCCAATTTTAACATTTTTTTCTTTCCTAACTATTTTATAAATTCTTTTGATTCTTTCTTCTCCATTACACATATAAATAACTTGCTTACCATTAATTTTACAGATCTATTTCCTCTCTACATCTACACTTATATCTAAATCAACTACCCTTTGCTTACTTCTTACATCCTGTCCATTCTTCTTCTTTTTGATAGTGCTGCAATTTACAACTCCACTCCCCATTATAAGTTTCCTGAATTATATTTCTTTATAAATTAGACTCCCTAACACTTCACTTCCTTGTTTTCCTAAATGCAATCCATCTTTACTAAATAACTCCTTCTTTCCAATAAACCAATCCCACACATCCACAAACATAACATCATTTCTTTCACACAATTTTTCAATCTCCCATTTATATAACATGCCCTATCTAACAAATGCCTCTTGTCAAATCTTGATAATAATCCAACTATCCCTACTCTTCCTTTAATCTTACTCAAATTCCTAATCAATTCTATATACTCATTCATTACTCTCTGATGGTTTTGACAAATTATTAGTCTCTACCATAACATACACTTCTCTACTACCTTGATTTTTTACTTTATATGTCACATCCCTAATTCTAGCTCCAGGAAAACATACTCTTACATACCTACTTCTATTTTCCCTTGCAATTGTATCCCCACATTCTCTAATTAGTGAATCTCCTATCAATAGTGTCTCATATTCTACTTTCTCTGCTCCATCCATAACACTTTCTATCACATTCTGGACCTCCTTATCTACTTCTTCCTTATCATTTCTACTCAATAATTCCTTTATCTGCTCACACTTCTTCTCTAATGATTTTAATTTTGCTTCTATAAGAGGCAAAAAGTCTGATAAAATCAAGAGATGAAGCAAATGTTGAATTTGATATTTGGTTTATGAATTTAGTTTTTGTGATTAACACAACTAACTTATTATAATGCCCTGTGTAGTATAGTACAGTAGTTGTGTCAGCTTCTGGAACATGATGTGCTGTTTTTATTCTAGTTTTGATACTTCCTGCTCTACCATGAATTCCTGAGCAATAAAGCCATTCATTTATTCATCTATAGTCTTAACAAACTGAACTTACAATTGCAAGGAATAAGCAAAATCAATAGTAGAAGTTAAAAGGATTGGATATGTTGATATGTGCCTTCAAAAATAGATTAAAGCTGATATTTTTCCAGATGATGAAGAACAATTACAAAAATTTTCAAAAATATTTTTGGAAATGCTAGTAAATAAAAACACACTCACAAACATAGGCATTATAGAAAATAATGTCTCTTTACTCTGAATTTGAGAAACATCAAGAATTTATCAGACTAATATTGCCTGTTTGGCATTGTTTCAGGAAAGGAGAATATCTAACTGTAGAGAAAAAGCATCTAAAAGGGATCACAGTTGATTGACAAAGTGTCAGTGAGTTGTTGCTCAATGCAAAAAGGACATACTAACCAAAAGAATATCTGATAGAGAAAAAACATCTAAAAGAGAATTATAATGGGATACCATTGAAAAGATAAATAATATATTTTCTTTATGAGTAATGAAAAATTAAGTTCTTTAAAATGACAAATTTAAAATTCAACCACAATTCAGACTCTAACCATGATTTTTGAAACTGCATGAAAAAGTAATAAATTTCAAAAAGATTGCATTTAACATAGTCTCTACCTACTTACATATGCTATGTTTTCAATGATAATTAGGTCACATCATTTCTATCTCATCGACTACAGTTTATGAACCTGAGTAAGACTAGTGGTTATTAATTATATATCAAGATATTAAAGATTAATGGGCAGTATATAATCCTCAAGTCTTCGATAACTTAATAAATACTCCTGATTCCACTTTGAATTTATGTATGATATAACCTTGTTGTTTCTTTGATAATAAGTTCTTTGTGGCCCATGCAATACTATGATATAATTAAAAGCATCTCTTGATTAGCAAAGGTTTTCCCAGGCCTGCCCAACTAGACGTCAGCATCTAATTGGGTTGTCTATTAATAATAATTGTCTGATAAAGATTGGGCACATAACTTTACATTGATGGATCCACCTTTTTTTTTTTACTACATATTCAACTGATAATTAATCAGGGGCCTTAATGTCTTGAATCGAGCCCATTATTACTGTAGTAGAAATTTGAACTATTACTACACACTCGCTGAAATGCTAGCGTAGCTAATATTACTTCATATGTTTTTTTTTTTTTTAAAGTGGAGCAAAACAACTATAATTATTTTTAAAATAGATCTGTGATTTATTGAACTAATAAATTTCTTCTTTTCAATGATTGGTTAAACTTTAGATTTTCTTCCATCACAAATAATTATGATAAAAAAAGAAAGTAATTTTCTTTTGTAACTATTCAATATATGTATATACTATTGTGTACAATATACACAAGTGTATGCATCAAATATAAATACAACTATATATTATAGGTAAATAAATGTATATTGTTTAATATCTGATTTTATAAAGATCTTTTGGAACTAAATTTTCGAAATTATTTAAAGATTTTATTTTATTTCGGTTTACATTAAAAATACGTATTGATCTTTATATTAGTTTATTTCTACTCATAAATTCACTCCCGTACAAATTTTGATTTTGTTCTACTCTGCTTTTCCTTAAAATACATGCAAACTACGGAGTCTAAAACCGCCTTTCTTTCAGTCCAATAAAATAAATAAAGTCTAATTGAATAAAAACATTAAAAGAAGGCAAATAAAATATATCATTCATTTTCATAATAACTAGCTACGAGCAAACTAGAATCGTTGAAATGTTTTAAAATTAATACCGACTAGAATTGACCTGCCATCTATTGGAAATCTTGAATAAATAAACAATTCTGCAGTTGCTACAAGATATGGTTAATCTTTGATTTTAATAACCGTTAATGAGAAACTAATATATAGTTCTGAAATTTATATTGATAACTAAATTAAGTTAACAAATATTTTAATAAAATAAAATTATAAAATCATCTTCGATAAAAAAACATTTTTTAATTTTATATATTAGTAAACCTAATAGAATATGAAATACGTACATCACATGATGTTATATTTGCATGGATGAGACCCATTTATTTTTAAACATAAACATTTATGATTTCAGTATCGATTAATAATCTTTAGGATTTTCCATGTCGTCATAGAAATCAATCCAGGATCCATTGAATCAACCTTCGAAAATTTCATTAGAAAAAAATATTTTACAGATCCAAAAATCAATCTGTAAATAATTTTAGAAGGTATATCTGCACTTCATTCTAAAGAAAGTAAATTGGGATCTTTAGCTTAGTAAGCAAGTGAACTGTAAGTTCAAGGCATTTAGAATTAAATAACGTATATAATAATTCTTTTTATTAAATACAATTCATCCACCTTACTTCAAACACTTTAGCAAAAACTGATGTTTTGACTTTCATGCAGTTTTCCTTAGAGCATCTCCTATTCCAATTTCTTAAAAATAGGAGTGGCTCTGAGAATAGGAGTTGTTCTGAGGAAGACTGCAACACAGTTGAAACATCAGATTGTGTGTATATATAAACAATAAAAAAAATTTGCTAAAAAGTATATGAAGTAAACTGGATAAATTGTATTTATATAAAATATTACAGTAAAATAAAGGGAGTGGAAATTTTAGTCATATTTGTTTTATTATTTATTGTTTTGATATCAAATATTATATTAGTCATCAAAAATATTAGAAGAATACATTTCAAAAAAAGATGGAAGAAACACATTTAAAAAGAGTAAATATTATAAATGTTAGAAGAAGAAACAAATTAACAGTTATCTATTATACTCTTCATCTTCTTTGCACCAAACATTTTATATGATATCCTGAGTTGTTTTTTTTAAAAAATTGCCTAATAATATTTACATTTATAATACAGTTATAATTAATTATGTAAATGAGAAATTAAGGTTAAGTCAAATCTCCAACACTTTTTACTTGATAGCAATTTTCCTTTTTCAAAAGCATCAGAAAATGTTAACTTGCCCCTATTGTACATTTCCATCATACAGACCATGTCTGATGACCAGACACATATTATATCTGAAATATCTTTGGGCATTTAATTTAACTTTTTAATTAGAATTTTTGGATGCAAAGCAAATTGACACTGCCTGTTCTATTTTACTTGTTCCAACACTGTTACAGATTGATTTTACATTATTAATCTTCACTTGTTTAATCCAGTTTTCAGTTGATTAACAGTTTATTGTTGAAGAAAATTTATATTTTAGTTTTTATTTTTGTACATAGATGTTAGGACTATTCAGGAAGGCAGAAAATATTAATCCACTAAACTTATTACAGTGCAAGAGAAATTTTTCACATTATGCTTATCAAAAAGAAGGACAAGTTTTAATTTAATTTCAAAGACTATTTTTACATTCAAATATATTTTCATTTATTTCAATAACTTTTTTTTATCAAAAATACACTATATTTAATTTTTATATACATTAACATTTTTTTAGAGATTAAAACAACTCATGTGGTTAAGAGAGAAAGGAAAATAAGTTGGACATTCAGAAATTTTTTTTTTTTTTTTTGATCATAAATTAATGGTTTAATAAATTATTTCACTTTTTTAAATATGTTTACTAACTTTTAAAATATTAATCATTATAGAAAGTAGTATAATTTTTTATAAACTAAATTCATATTGAAATCTACATATATATATAATTCTGATATTCTCATGGATAAATGATGAATTCATAGTAATATTTTGAGGAGCTTCTGGGTAATAAAAGTAACATTTCAGTACAATAACAAATATTTCCTCAGAGTTTCTTCATTTTCAAATCATAAAAAAGTGTATGTTGAGATTTAAAATTATTATTTTTTTTTGTATTGTCTCCTCATTCTCAACTTCTATTGGTTGACACGTTTTAAAAAAATATTTTATCCTCCAATAGCTTTTGCCAAATATTGTTATTTTTCTTTAAGTCACACTTTTTGTTTATGCTCTTAGGCCTTTTAAAAACCTCTATAGCATCAATTTAATAAAATGCATATTCTGGCAAAAATTAAACAATATGATCAGAGACTGCTAAGGGAAGTTATAGAGATTTTTAAAAGGCCTAAGGAACATAAATAAAAAGTGTGAATTAAAGAAAATGAAGAATATTTGGAAAAAGCTATTGGAGGATAAGATATTTGTTTAAAACTTCTCAACTAATAGAATTTGAGAATGAAGAGAAAATAACAAAGGAAAAATCTATCCACACACATTCTTATGACTTGAGAAAGAAGAAGCTCTGAGGAAAATACTTATTATTGTATCAAAACATAATTTTTATTATACGGAAGCTCTTGGAAATAATACTATATATATATACAAAATCAAAAACATTTGAAGCATTGAATTATAAATATATGAATCCAAATAATAAATTGTCTTCTACAGACCTTAATATTGAAATAAAATTTTAGATCAACAAATTATGATTTCTGAAAGAAGTACAAGTTCAAAGAATCCAAATACACACCCATAGTCTCAAGTAGAATTGGTAATAATCTTATTTTATTTAAAACAGATTTTATTTGCTTCTTTAAAAATATGAAAGGTGAAATACTAAAAAAAATTAAATCTTATGCTTTTTATCTTAAAATAAGTTTATTTATATGTAAAACATATACAGGTACAAGTTATACACATATAGATTAAAGACACATAAAATTAATTAGGTGGTTAAGCAGAAATACTTTTGATCAATCATGTCCAAATATATTACTAGGGCAAATTACAAGCAGATTCTAAAAAAACCTTTTATAAATAAACATTACAACACATCCAACCAAATTTCACATGAGGGAGATTTTTTATCTGATGAAATGGATTAGCATTGGTATATGAAAAGGTAGATGTGTTTGCAAGTTTATTTATAAAATGGCTCTTTAAAATCTGCTTGTAATTTGTCCTAGTCATGATTATTCCATGAAATTTTTATATTCCTAACATTACATATTCGATTACTAGTAAAAATCATTTACATATGATTAAAATTATTAGTAGGTAAACGTATATGTTAAATGTTACATGTGGTTCAATTCCAATATACATCAACAAAATTAGCTGATGGTGATCCAATATTTCACATTTGGATTTGCAAGTTCAATTTTAAGGTGTTGACACTATGCATTATATGGATGATATTCTTGAGATGAATAATTAGTATATCATGCACTAATTTGCTATTTTATTTTGAATAAACTAGTGTTGTTGACTGGAACATTCTGTGTTACACAGATGCCATATTCTCCATACAGTAACCCATTCAGTACAAGCCAGAGTAATCAATGGATGCAAGAAGGTTTGGCTCTCTCTCCAAGCTGCCTGCAATGCCATAATGTATGTATTACATAGGGACATAGTTTAACTATTTGCCACATAAATTTAAACACTAATCATGTCTGGATAATAAGTTACATCATGAAATGTGAAGATGTATTTTATACATTTATCAATGCCGCCAACTTGAAATCTTGCAAATCACTTCGAAATATTATTGTAACTCATGAGTTTATTGCCAATCACAATTTGCAACATTTCAAATATTTTAAAATCCAGTTTTTCCTGATTAAAAAAAAAAAACCAAAATTTTATGTTAAAACTCCATAGTGGTTACAGGCATGAAACATAATTTTATATCTTAACTGTGATCCAGATCTGATAGCACTTTAAATTTTTTGTAGGATTAGCTTAAATATATTGTTACTTAATGCATGCAGTGATTCAAAGATGGCACTGCAGTTGTGTTGGAAAGAGAACACTTACATGTATTGTAAGATATAAGTCAATCCGCTGAAAAGTAATGTATCAGTGTGAATATCTACTAAGTAAATTATTCAAATTATTACTATTTCAAAAGCCTGTATACAGAAGAAAGTCTCATAAACAAATGTCTTCAATGTAAAGAAAAAAATTGAATAAATTTGAATATTCTCACTAATAACAATATCATCAGAAATCAATAGAAATGTTTTATTATCAGAAGCTTTGGAAGTATTTTCTGAGGTGACAATATGAAATTCTTGGTTTTAAATCTGTAAATATTAATTTCTGTTTTTATATTAAAGGTCTTTTTTTTCATGAGTTTAAATCTTCTTTATAAAGTATTATAACTTTATATTTTTTATTGCATTGGCAAATCCATATAATATTGATATCATCTGTTCTTTATTACTTTTTACAATGCTTTTTACAACCCACTATTGATGGTTTCGATCGCCTCAGCAATCTTCTTCAGAACCATAATAAACATAATACAAATACATGAATAAAAATATACATGAACATATAATTTTACATTATATATATATATATTCCAACTTATAATCATTATTTATATATCCACATATATCTTTATATAGAGAGGTATATAAAGATATACTGTGGATATATAAATAATGATTATAAGGTAGAATATATATATATAATATAAAATTATATGTTCATGCATACTTGTATTTATGTATTTGTATTATGTTTATGGTTCTGAAGAAGATTGTTGGGGCAATCAAAACTGTCAATAGTAGGTTGTAAAAAGCATTGTAAAAGTAATAAAGAATATAGATGAAATTAATATTATATGAAGTTTAAATCTTGTTTTGTAGTAGACTTATTATAATTTTTGATTTTCTTAATTTTAGAAAAAGTTAAATGAATAGTGGTATTTTTTATCTCAATGGTACAAAGGTTTACTTTTCCAACTGAAAATATGGCTTATGAAAACTTATCCCAAAATCATTTTGATAGCTATTATAATTAACATTCTCTTCATTTCTATTTACTTAATGAGTTTTTTTTTAATTTTCACTTTATTTGCATTAGTATCACTTACGGTATTTTAATTCATTTTCTAGAAAAAAATAACCAGTTATTTTTATGTAAAATTTGCTTAGAAGCAGGTTCCAGATCACTATGCTTCAATTAAAATTTTTTTTTACATACTTTAAACAATAAAATAGTCTGTAAATATAATTTTTGGAACTGTTCATTGTATTTAATAAGTCAAATTAATAAAATTAATCTGTAAATAAAGCAGTGTTTCAAAGTTAATTTTGCAAATAATTAAAATAAAAATTACATCTATGAGTGACCTCAATAAAATGTTTTTGTTGTTTTAAAAACATATCAAAATTTATAATCAATTCCATTTTCCGTAAATAATATCATGAGATTATATATATTTATTTTTTAATGTGTCATAGCATCGGCCGGGATGCGAACCCGGGACAACTGCTTGTAAGCAGCTGTGCTGACCTCTCGACCATCAACGCTTGACAAACCATGAGACTATATTTACCTCATGAGACATAGGGAATTCTAAATCATTAATCTGTTATTTTTACATAAGTTATAAACACATCCAGTAATCTTCAGTTTCAAGCCATCATCTTATCCCTGCACCAACACATGTGGTATAGTAAAAGTAATTAAGCCATTGTTGACCTTACTAAATTAAATAATGCTTGGCAATAAGTAAAAGTTTTCAGATTAATTAATTTAATCTCACTGTTAACCTATGTTGAGAATAGTTTGTACTTAGAAAAGATAGGTAAAAGGTAGAAATGAAGTAATGGGGATACTTATTAAAATGTGCAAAAAGGGCAAGCTTATTCTGTGAAAATTTGTTCATTGTTTTTAAAAATTCTTGATAAGATAAATTGAAAATAACTCAGTTTTATTTTTCCCAAGATAGAGTCAACTGGTATTCATTTGAATCACTTTAAGAAATAACATCATTCAGTAAACAAAACTTATCCACTTTTTTAATTGTCCAGTTTGGAGATAATTTCGATTTTATTTCTTTCATTGGAGTGATTTCTTGCTTGTATATAAACTTAGCCTGCAAGCAAAAGCATCTTACATTTATTTATTAAAAACATTTTAGATGTGATAATGTGAAGACTATAGTATTATTAAGTTATAAATTAATGAAACATTTTTAATGTCCACATATTATTTACTTTTTAGATACAGGTGAACACAGTTTTGTTGTGGTCCACCAGAATTAAGTCCACCAGCTAATTTCGCTGTTTACTTCAGAATTGGATCATAATTTTACTGCTTTAAGTCACTTTTCTACAGCGATCTCTACTGTTATTATTAAGTTTTGTTAAAAAATGCTAAAACCATGAATTATTGAATATTTATTTATTAATAAAAAAAAGTCTGAATAGATCAGTATTTTACAGATAGTTTTGAAATACAGGCATTCTTATACCTGGAACTTAATTGTTTGGTAAAGATCAAAGTCTATCTCCATGTGTTTAGTCCCTCTGCTACTTTTTGATAGCTTTTGTTCTTTGTAATTTATTTTCCACAGCAATAGTGAAGTTACTTCAAGAAAATTTTTGGTATAACAAAAATATGAATTTTGCATAGTTTATTAAATATTTCTGATTATTCTTACAACATAATAGTATAACTATTTAAAATCAAAAGAATACCATTATATACTTTGATTTTATTCATATAGGTTTTATTTTAAAAATAGATGTCAATACATTTGACCAAAATGTTAACAAAGAAAACTACAGATGGTAAGATAACCATGCTTTAGATTGTGTAACACCATGACTCATCATTACAACATCCTGAAAATTATAAAGCAATTTTAATATTTTAAAGCAGTATTTTATAGATTCATTATAATTTTGAGATTTATTAGAAATTAACATTTATTCATTCACATTTAAATCAACTTTAATCTAAGACAATTCCATTAAATTTCTGAAATTCATTGCTTAATCTTTTCACAATCCACTCCATCTTTTTTGTGAAAGAACCTAATAAGAACTTTGTCCACATTTGCAAGATTTTATTTTTTAAATTAAACCTTTTTTTCTATATCATATTGGTCATTTTTACATTATTTATGGCAAATGTAAGTTTTTAAATGATAGACATTCTAAAAGTTAATATGTGAAGTTAGTAAAATAGAAAAATAAACTATAATAGTCAGGTTTAATATTATTGGATGTAATTTTATCTATTCAAAAAGTTAGAAAAATGAAATATTTTTGTTTGAATTCCATTTACAAAATTTAAAAATATTTGAGATTAGTTATTTATTAAAAAAAGAAAATAAATCTTAAAATTAATAATCAAATTTATTGTTATTAAAATTTTAAAAGAAATTTTTTTACCAGTGTTGATAAAAAGTCATTCTTATTACCCAATTAAAAACTGCTTTCACATTGTCTTAGTGAAATTTTTATGCTTTATCTTGATAAAAATAAGTACTTTCAAATAAATATAATTTTAATTACATAGGTTTTTGGTTTAAAATAAGTATTTTACAAATATATTGCTTAAATAACCTTAAATATGTAAACAAATTATTGAAAATTATAATTTTTCTTTTTGAAATAAAATATTTGATCAAATAGCTTTAGTACAAACAACAAACCAATCAGAAATTGTCATTTACATTGATATTAAAATGGGGCAGGTCCACCTTCATTCATATGAAAATTATACATTGTAATTTTCTAAAGATCTCTATGATGCTGACATCTTCAGCTTTCCCCCCAACTAATAATTTTAAAATGATTTCTATAAGAAAAAGCTTGCATATGATAATCTAATCTTATAGATAGTTTCTAAATGATGATAAAGAGATATAGTGGCAATGCCATAATAATGTTCAAAATATTTCAAAATAAGTGTTTTTCTACTTGCTAAATTGCAACATATTAAACTATTTTCCTGCCTATTGTTGAATGACAAAAACATCCTCTGTTTTCATTGCAAAGTTTTTTCCAATATTTGCAAAGTTCAAATATGTTTTGTTAGAATCTTTTTCATTTGTAAACTTAAATTTATAATGAATCAAACAAATTAGTAAGTTTTATTGTAAAATAAAGATTTTATGATAAAATCAAAGATTGAATATTGACAAAAACTATCATCAGGGCTAATATTAATAAAATATCAAACTGTTAAAGATTTAAATTGCATTATTATAAAGGTGATAGTTCAAACTTCTTCATATTACATATTAAACAATATTTATAATATTGCATATGAGGAATGCTGAAGACATTTGTAAAAGCAATTAAAATAAAATGTACTTTGAAAAAAATAAAATTGAAGCATTTTAAAGTGGAAATTTAAAACATACAATTCAAATAAAATTTCATTCCTATATTTATCATTGGAGTAATTAATTTCCTATATAACAATTTAGGCTGTAAGCAAAAATGTTACTTTGCTGAATAAAATTGTTTTAGATGTGATAGTGTGAAGGTTATACTATTATCAAAATACACCACTGAAGCAGTAAGAGGTCAGATTTTACTACATTAATATATAAATTGATTTATTTTGTTGAATATTTTAAAAAGAAATTACATTGATTGTATATTGGGATTTTTAATTCCAAAAAGATATACATAAAAATATAAGATAAAGATGACATCATTTTCTTTAAAGTTTAGTTTAAAATATATTAAAATAGTCTCTAAATAAGTGTTGTTTTGTTAAAAATTGAATTAGTGTGGAGAGAATGGAGATTTATAGTACTAAATTTTCTAATATAGTGCTTCTATTTGTGAATAGAGAGCATGGATGCAACAAAGTGCTAGAATAATTAGCATTCATAATAGTATAATTTTGAGAGGAATATAAATATAATTAAAAATTCATACATTAAAAATAAATGAAGGTAAAAAGTGTAAAGGTAATGACATCACATGACTATAATTTACATAATGCCATTTGGCAGTAAATTTCCCTTTTCTCATTTCAGTTACTGCTTTTATTATAAGGTTGAGCTAATAACAGATGACAGATAATAATGCATAACAAATCCTTATCTAGTGCTGGTCTATTCTTAATTCCACAATAGTTTTCTGTCCTATGGCTTCTATCATTGAGAAGTTTCAAATTGCTCACAACAGAGCTGGATTTTGGGGTCTATTTTATCTTTTCTGCAGTATCTATCTTTAATCACTTTTTTCACTATCAAGCTGTCAGACCAAAATTCAAAAACATTCTTTGAATTTAGGTCAACTTCCTTATGTAGTCATCCATCTCTAAAAAAGTTTATTGCATATACAATAAGGAATCTTTAATATTTTAATAACTATAAGCAGCTCTCTCTTATGGCCTAGATCAGCAGAACCATACCAATAACCAAAGGTCTTCACTGGTAAAATTTATAAGCTATAAAATAATTTGAGAATATGGATAGGTCAGCAGTGGGTAGGGGTTTATTAAATACTATCATCTATTAAATGCTCAAGCTTAAATGGAGTTAGAAAAGAATTTGCTACTGAATAGCATTGTAATACATTAAAGATCAGCCTTTTCAAGCTATTGTGCATGCGCTTTTTAAGAGTGTTAATAATAAATGAATACTTTCACTCCCAACATGAGATATAGTATTTAAGAAAGAATAAAATGAATCCACACATTCTTTCTAACCCAAATGCTTATATATGGGCAAATCTTAATTACTGGAAGTGACAGCGTGAGGATAGCTCGAAAAGGCTGATCTTTAATGTGTTACAATTTATAAAGCAGAGCATTATAAAAATAAATGCTTATTTACATATGTTTAAGTGTCACTTGAGAGTGACATTTAGTAAATTCTAGATAATTTCATCGATGTCATTCATTCAGACATTGTAATCAGTAATTTAAAGTGAGTGGTCTATCCTCATGCTTTCACTTCCAGTACTTAAGATTTGCCCATATATAAGCATTTGGGTTGGAAAGAATAAGTGGATTCATTTTATTATTTCTTAAATACTATATCTCATGTTGGGAGTGAAAGTATTCATTTATTATTAACACTCATAAAAAGCGCATGCACAATAGCTTGAAAAGGCTGATCTTTAATGTATTACAATTTATAAAGCAGAACGCTATAAAAATAAATCTTATTTACTGGATAGCATTATAAAAGCTGAGGTCATGTGATGTTTTGTTGTCTTCATACCAATTCTAGCTATAGAACAGACATGCCTAAATTTTTTAAAAATTAAGAACATCATAATATATGCATAATGACCTAGTTTTAGGTCTATATAACTCTACAAGCAAGATGGCATACATTAATAACCTTAACATGTTTTTAAAATTGTTCTTAAACACTGATATCAAAGAAGGAATTTATTGAAAGAAATATGCATTAGACCTGACAATCCAGATACCCTAAACCAAGATTTATGGTCCAGCATTATTAATTATTCAAGCTTACATAAGATGAAAGTAGATTTGTTACCATTTAAAACTAATCCTTCTAAAGAAAATTAAATAATAAATTTATACTTTTAAATAATTAGAAAGTTTTTTGAGAGTTTATAATAATTACATTTTATTTGTTATTGCATGTTCAGGGGTTCCCAACCTAGGGTGTCTATACTCCTAGGTGGTATGGTAAATCAGGGGATATGGTGAATAGCATGTAATTAAGCATACTGTGCTAAGAATATATTCCAAAAATAGATATGTTATTAATATTTCCAGGCTTTTCTATGTTGTCACTTTCTGTCAGCCACACCAGCAACATTTCAGGTCTCTTTTGACATGAGCACAATGAGGTTGCATAGACTTTTTTCTTACTACAGGGTCTGATAATTCAAAATTCCCAGTTAAGATTTGTTTACCAAATAAAACTTTTATAAAAACTTAATTACTATTTATTTAGGGGGTACCAGATAATTTACTAAAGTCAAAGGGGTATGGTGACTAAAGAGGTGGAATAAAGCTTTAATGAAAACGGAATTACTGTTTATTTCTTATTATAATGAATTGAGGGGGGGGGGTAATGGATAATTTACTAAAAGGTAATATGGATGAACAAAAAGGTCAGGAACCACTGATCTAGTTCAATTGTTAAATATTTTTAGAAAAATTCATACTTCATTCACAATTTTCTATACATATTTAACTGTTAATAACAGCATCTAGATTCATATATAATACAATGTTTTAAGTGGTATTATTCGTGTCTTTTTTTAGGTGCCATTTGACCTAACAAGTGACAATATTAACATGAAAATAAAACTGTTGAAAAATTGAATATGCATTACTTTATATATACTTAGTATATATCAAAATGAGACTCTTTGATTCCTCTTGGAGGCCTTAAAAGCACCAAGCAGGACAAATTCATAATGTCCACTCCATACATTGTTATCATTGCCGCTGTTATTATTATGTGATTATTCATATAGTATACATACATGGATGGGATGCTCACCAACATACATTACCCAGTGTGTGGGGGGGGGGGTATTAGCTTTTTACCTCTGAGTTTAAGATCATGAAACACCATGGTCTTTCTTCTCAGTTGCCTGATAAGGCAGAATGAATATATGTGTAAATGATATCTATTTTTCCAATAGATATATAAAATCATAACAGACAAAAATAAATCATGTCCCTTATTCTCAGAAGGCTGTAAACTCACCAACCAAGGCAGCGGTTGGTGGCCAAAAGTGGATGGTGCTAAGAATCCCCTGATTGTGAACCCAGCTTGCCATTTGATGATGATTTTTTATTTAGGTACTTACAACTGCAGATCACTTTCAAGTGAAGGAAGATTGCAAGAAGTAGAAGAATAACTGTCTTATATTAAATGGGACATTATTGGACTTTATGAAGTTAGAAGAAAAAGTGAAGAGACAATTGATTTAAAAAGTGGACATGTACTCTACTACAAAAACACAAATAATTGAAATACAAGTGAAGTAGGATTTATTATAAATAAAAACTGGAAGAACAACATTGTGAATATTGATGATGTATCGGACAGAATGGCAAAATTAGTTATACAACTTAATAGCAGATACCAAATGCAGGTAATTCAGGTTTATGCCCCAACAAGTTCTCATGGTAATGAAGTAGTAGAAGATTTTAATATGGATGTACAAAAGGCTTTTGATAAGAGTAAACAACATTTTAAAATTGTTATGGGAGACTTTAATGCTAGAATTGGTAAACAAATAAAAGATGAAAGTGTTATAGGTAATTTTGGTTATGGTAATAGAAATGAGAGAGGATATAGACTTGTGGAGTTTGCAGAAAAAGAAAAACTATATATTATGAATTTTTTTTTTTTAAAATGTTAAAAGGAAATGGACATGGAAGCATCCAAATGAAGGTACAGCAGAATTTGATTATATTTCGAGTAACAGAAAATACATATTTCAAGATTGTAATGTTCTTAATAAATTTAACACAGGAAGTGATCATCTATTAGTAAGATTTAAGATACTTGTTAATGCAAAACTAGAGAGACAAAAATTATTAAAAAAAACAATATTTACAGTTGATATTTCTAATCTTCAGAAACATTCTAATGAATTTAAATAAGAACTTAGAAATCGGTTTCAAGTATTAGTAGATTTTGAACATGATTCAGATTTGAATGAAATTAATATGAAAATAACTGATACGCTTTTAAAAACTGCAACAAAGATAGCTGGTAGAAAAAAGCAGCAATTGACCAATAAAATTTCTACTGAGACTAGAGAATTTATGAAGAAAAGAAGGAATATGATTGATATGCAAAAATAATGCATTAAAAAGAATTGAATACCTTCAATTTTATAAAATGATGCAGAAAAGAATTGAAAATGATATAAGAGAGTATAACTGTGAACTAGCAAGGAAAGCTGTAGAAGAGAATAAAAGTCTCAAGTATGTAAAACACTGTTGGTATTGGTAGGAAATTTATATCTGCAATAAGAAAGAAAGATGGCATTATTACTAAAAAGAAAGATGACATCATGAAATAGGTAGAAGACTTCTATCAAGAATTATATAGTAATAAAGAACAAGTGCCTCCTATATCTATTATATCTTTCAAATTGCCCAGAATTTTAAATGAAGAAGTGAGATGTGCAATTAAATTAATGAAGAAAGGAAAGGCTCTAGGTAATGATGGAATTATAATTGATATATTAAAAGAAGCAGGTGAAAAAATAGAAAAAAATTTAGCAAAGTTATATACCAAATGTCTAAATGATAAAGATGTACCAGATGATTGGAAGAATGCAGTATTAATATTAATATTTTAAAAAGGTGATAAAGAAGATATTAGAAATTAGATAATTATCAGCCTTTTATCAGTTTATACAAAAATTTTACCAAGATAATTACAACTCGTCTACAGAAAATATTGGATTTCCACCAACCAAGAGAACAAACTGGATTTGAAAGTGTTTTAATACAGTAGACCATATCCAGGGATTGACAGAAGTTACAGAAAGGACAAATGAATATGAGTTGCCATTATGCTTTGGATTTGTAGATTATGAAAAGACATTTGATTCTATAAACATTTCTTCAATGATTAAAGCATTGAATCATGAAGGTATAGATCCAGGATATTGTCATATTTTAAAAAATATTTATAAAAATGCATCAGCAACAATTAGATTCCATAATGATACTAGAAAAGTCAACATTGAGAAGGGTGTAAGACAGGGTGACTCCATATCTCCAAAACGTTTTATAGCAGTGCTGCAAGAAGTATTTTGTGAATTAAAATGGGAAACTAAAGAAGTGAAAGTAAATGGAGATTATTTAAGTCATTTAGATTTTGCAGATGATATAGTTGTTTTTCCAAATAATGCTTTAGAGCTGCGGGAATGATACAGGAGTAATCTAATGAAAGTATGGCTAAAGATAAATGTTAAAAAAGACTAAAGTAATGTTCAATAGATTTTCTCAAAATATGAAAATAAAGATTGATTATGATGAGTTAAAAGAAGTTAACAGTTACAAATGCCTTGGTCAGATTATAAATACAGATGGAAACATAATGGATAAAATTAATCATAGAATTAAACTTTGTTGGACTGCTTTTCGTAGAAATAACTTTATGCTAAAAAGAAATATGCCTCTGTGTTTGAAAAGGAAGGTTTTTAATAAATGTGTTGTATCAGTTCTTGTTTATGGATCTGATACTTGGGCACTTACTAGAAGAGCAATATAGAGACTTCAGACAACTCAAAGAAGTATGGAGATATGCATGTTAGGAATAACAACAAGAGATCAAAAATGCAATATATGGGTAAAAGACTGAAGTGGAGTTGGGTTGGGCATATTGCTAGAAGAGATGATAATAGTTGGACAATTGAAATCTTAAACCGGATTCCAAGAGATTGTAAAAGACACAGAAAGAGACCACATGTGAGATGGATGGATGAAATAAGAAAGTGTGTAGGGGTGATGTGGAGAAGAGAAGCTAAAGATCGGAGAAGATGAATTGAACTTGGGGAGACATTCATCCTGCAATGGATTGATAATGGTTGATGATGATGATACATTTCTGTATTAATAAGTATATGTAACACTAATACAGGATATGCTTGTATTTATTTTAATGCAAAATTTTATTATATGAGTAATTAAAACAATAAATCAAAATAATAATTCGCAACTTTGCCCCGAGTTTTGTTTACGTTGGTGTTAATTTAGACATCGTTAGCTTTGAATCCCCCATAAGCAGATATAATTAATGTAAATAAATTATTACACGGATTAAAGAAAAGCGAAATAAATAAAAAGTTGTAAAAATAAAAGTAACAACAAAAAAAAGAGCGGGGACTGTAATTGATATATAAATTATTAAAGTATTTTACATATGAAGTTTTGTTACGTTTGACAGATTCCAAACTTCAGTATATTAACGCGTTGAGAACATCTCTTGTTGAATTTTGAGAGAACAACTTCGGACGGGTATATAAAGAGGAAAATGTCAAAAAAAAGCCTGCTGGTACATATATTGTAAGATGATATTCTAACGGTCATGATTTTACACGTTTCGCTTATTTAACAGACGACTATAACTTCAAGTTTGATAAATAACTCGATTAAAAAAAAAAAAAAGTTGGTATTGTAATACAAAATAATATATACAATTCTGTTTTAAAGTTCATTCAATTGTATTGTTTAGTAATTCTGTAAGATGATATTTTTTCTTTCCACAGATAAATTTAAAGTCAAAACTTATTGACTTACCTGTAATCCACGTAAAAGATTAATTTTTAAATTACTGACATTTTTCATGAAATTAAATAAACTACTTTTTTATTTCATTCGTTTTTTATTTGAGTATAAATTTCAGAAACAAAATCTTTTTTAAAAAATTATAATTATCCACACGCACACACACTTATGAAATTTAAGCCTGCTCAGTTTGAGTTTTTTTTTATTTTATTTTACACACCTGCGAATTGATTTTGGACTCTAGATTTTGAGCCCGCGATTTTGGTTATTGTGATAACAATAAAATTCTGCTCAATCTGATATTTGGGTAGTGGAACATCACATGATCTCTTGAATAATTAATTACATTGATCGCTCATATAAGGATGTGATATAACGTGTATACATACTATATCCCAGTAAAAAGATAATTGGTTCTTTCTCTATGCTACTGCAGTGCCATTTCTGAATCAACACATGTACTATATAGTTCCATAGTTTAACTATATCACAAACATTTTAAAATGCTAGAACGTTTGAATCGTGAGTTATATAAATTTTTGTTAGTCATTCATTAGACTAGAGATTATCTAATAATGGATAATATTTCTGTAGTGTAAATTTCATTTATACCCCTCTCAAGCAAGATAGGGATTAGTTCCTATCTGCTTTTAACATCTTGGGGATGATGTCATGTTTTTGGTCATAAGTTTCTGATTACATTTCTCCACAAGGTGTTAAAAATGGATTAAAACTGACTCCTACCTTGCATGAGAGAGGCGTAATAAAATTTACACTGCAGATATATTATCCATGAGATATATAAAATTTGATAGCATGTTTGTACCTTTATAAAAAAAAAAAATCCATGATGGAGTAACAGACTCACATTAACTTTTGTTTTATAACTGGGCAAAAATACTATTAAAAGTTTTGAATTGACGCAAGCTGTCTAGGAAATAAAGCCCTAAATCATAAGAGCATTTTCAAGAGGTTTCCCAATTTCATGATGGCAGAGAAAACATTTAGAGATTATTGTATGATGTAGACAACTGATATACTTTCAGTTGACCTCATTGGCTAGGTATAGCATGTAGTGTTGTGAAACCATTGAACAAAAGTGACTAAGGTATCTAAGTTTATCTAATACTTCCAGATATTGTGACAGCTTGCCTTGGGTCAGATTTATAGTCTAGTATCTTCCAGTTCTATGTGAACTGGCCTCATTGTTTTAACATTACAGTTAACAAACTGTGTATCATTTCTGACAGTTATTTGAAGATGTCTTCTGTTAACTCCAAATGGACTGCCTATTTATAACCAGATACACTTCCATAATATGACAATTGGATTCACTGAACATTACTATTTATCAGTTTATCTATTCGCATATCCATTGGTCTGTAGCAGTGAATGCTCAGTCCAATGAAGATGTCCATTGGAGCTATAACAAGGAAGATTCGATAAAGCGAAAGATTTACAAATTCTTTATATCTTACTTGTTGACATTTGACTAAATAGATGACACAATGGAGCACTGCAGAGAAATGCAAAGAACTAGAAATACGAACCTGGAATCCTTGACAAGCATTGAAACAGGTGATGAGTTATAGTGTTTCCAATGTGGGGCATCAGATGAATCAAAATATTGTATTACTTGCCACAAACATATTTCTGAAAATCAGACAAAAAATGTTAACTACAATTTGGCCATTTTGAATTGGTTGTGGGTTAAAATTTAATGCAAGTAATTTGAATACTGCACAAAAATAAGCTGACCCATAATTACAAGACAGTGTGTGGGCTTTTTAGCCAAAAATAAACATCATTGTACTTAAGCATCCACTTTAATCTCTTCATTTAGCACTCACTAAGTTTTTACTTCCAAAATTAAACATTAGCCTTGAGGGGAGCCTGCCATGGGAAATTCAGGATATCCAGAAGCTGGGACAAAGTTTCTCCAGATAATTCTTGTGAAGGATTTCAAGGATTGCTTCAAACAGTTTTACAATCATTTCTATTGGTGTAACGAATTACAAAGATACCACTTTGAATACTCAGTAATAAAAACAAAACAGAAAGCTTGTAATCACCTTTTTATCTGGACACACACACTATATATATAATCAAAATTGCCTCAAATCCATAACTCAACCAGAGTGGCAAAAAGTAAGCTCTAAAATCCAACCAATGGTTTCCCTGCTACAAGCAGACTTTTCAAATGTAAAGAACTGCAAAATAACAACGTATTTATACTAAACATTAATCACAATTCTATTCCATACCCCCTTAATATTAAAAGAACTTTTAAATAAGTTAACTGTTTCAAAATCATAAATTTTTAATAGTAAAAATTCTTTAATTCTTCTTTTTATTTCATTTCTCCCAAAGAAGACAATCTTAGCTTCAGCAAAATTAACTGTGTGGCCTGTACCTTTTTCATGAATATATAAATCAGAACTAAGATATTTATTTTTAATTCTACTTTTATGTACACACACACACACATAGATAGATAGATAGATAGATAGATAGATAGATAGATAGATAGATAGATAGATAGATAGATAGATAGATAGATAGATAGATAGATAGATAGATAGATAGATAGATAGATAGATAGATAGATAGATAGATAGATAGATAGATAGATAGATAGATAGATAGATAGATAGATAGATAGATAGATAGATAGATAGATAGATAGATAGATAGATAGATAGATAGATAGATAGATAGATAGATAGATAGATAGATAGATAGATAGATAGATAGATAGATAGATAGATAGATAGATAGATAGATAGATAGATAGATAGATAGATAGATAGATAGATAGATAGATAGATAGATAGATAGATAGATAGATAGATAGATAGATAGATAGATAGATAGATAGATAGATAGATAGAAGTAAAATGATCTTTAACTAGTCAACTGCAAGACGAAGACCTTTCAAGCACCTTTCTATAAAAAATAGTAAAAGACAAGATTCACCAGTTTAATTATATAGTGAGGGAAGTAAGGATTTTTTACACTTTTTCTGTTTTATATTCTGGCTAAGAACAGATAAGTACTATTCTGCTGTTTACTGCAATAATTAAGTGTTTAGGGGAGTTAACTGAGTGATGTTATCTAAAATAAAAATTTTAAGATTGCATAGAGTCTAAAAAAAAAATTTCTAAACTTTACCCAAATTTAAATTCTGGGCTTGTGGAAATAATAGGCATGTGCAATCACCATTACTTTATAATGCTCTAATAATGCATATTTAAATTAGATTTTAAAAAGATGACAGATGCATCAATCATCAACAACATCATCATCATCATCATAATGATGATGATAATAATAATAATGATGATGATGATGTTTTATATTGACAATAATTTAAATGCAATTTTGAAATTATATTATAAGAAGGATTTTTTGGGGTAATAATTTTGTATAAAAATTTCATATCCCTAACTCTTCTTTCTTCTAAAAGAGATATATTACAATTGTTTTCCAGTTGACAAAACTTAGAAAACTTTTTGAAAACTAATTGCATTTTACTTATGTCTTTTTGAATTTGGATTCCATAAAACTGATCCAAATTCCAAAATAGGAAAAACCAAAGATAGAAAAAGTTTGTATCTTGTGGAGTATTCAAAAGCACTACCATAATCTGTAAACAGTTTCCATCATCTTAAGGGCTTTATTTATTATTGATTCTATGTGATGATGAAAGTAACCATTACTGGGAAATATAATTCCAAGATCCCAAACTGTATCAGCAGATTTTAATTTAAAATTATTAATACAATATTTAAATAATAGAATTTCATATTTATTAGAATAAACATAGAAAAGCATTTGTTACATTGACTATCATTCTATTTTTTTACACCATTTGGAAAAAACTATTAATATCTTGAAGCAATATACAATCATGAATAGAATAGATGTATCTAAAAATCTTTCAATCATCACCATAACACAGGAGATGAGACTATTGTAGACAAGTTTTGAGGTTATTAATATATATGCTAACGAATAATAGAACCAAAATACTATCTTGAGGCACTCCAAGATAACAATAATATTGAAAAGATATTCAGTCATTAAACTTAACAAAATCTGCCCTACTTTTTATAAAAGATTCAAACCAACAAATTAAATTATTTTCTAGACCAAGGATATATAATTTAGTAAGAAGGATGTTATGATCAATCTTATCAAAGGCTTTAGACTTGTCAAAATGGATAACATCCATCAAAATGAATAACATCCTTTCTACTTTCTTCCACAATTGCCTGTGCAATGTGGTCACATACAGTAATGAGATTTGTTTCTATTGATTTATTTGGCATAAAATCATGTTGATCTGATGTCAATAATTTACTAATATTATGCACTACTTTATTATTATAAATGCATCTCTCAAATATTTGTAATGGTGTGCAAGTCTGAGAAATGTGCTTATAATTATTGGCCTTATCTTTATTTTTATTTTTAAAGATACGAATGACTTTAGCAATTTTTAGAGATGTGGGAAAGTAGTTATATTTTTATATTGGACTATTTCCATCACCCAATATTGAAACAGTAAGATTTTCTTTACAAATCTTCGTTTCACCTTCACCTTCTCTCACTTCTTTCCTACCCTCATACCCTAGTTTAAACCCGAATTTATCGTAGTGTGTCTGTACTGCCGCTTATATGCCGAAATCCCGCCTAATTTAGCCCGCGAGTATAAATGCTCATAATACATATAATTTCAAAACCCTAACAATTGCGAGTATGTGCATGTATACATATTCATTTTAAAAAGTAGATCATATAAATAAATTTACACACAGACTGCGATAATATATTTTAAAACTGAAATAAAAATAATAGTTTCGTTATTTAAAGTTATTTTTGCTTAAATCTATTTATTTCTCCTCCTCTTGATTTATTAATGTGGTTGCTTCGTATTTTCTAATATTTTACTATAAATGCTTCAACTGTATATCTTATTATTGTAGCATATGGCATTTATTTTATAAACTCACTAAACTTAGCCATCACTTTACACTTTCTTATTTTTTAAAGTGTCATAGCATCGGCCGGGACGCGAACCCGCAACCCGGGCAACTGCTTGCAAGTGCAAGGCAGTCACGCTGACCTCTCGACCACCAATGCAACTATCACTTTACACTTTTACCTTTATACAATACATAGCATTGTTGTTGCTTATTTGTTCTAGTTTTCTTTAGGGTACAGTATATATATACTTACACACAATTTGATTTACAAATGTCAAACTTTCTATATTTCACAACATTGACATCAACCACCTGATATAAATATACTAATGATTATTAATAATCATTTATTAAGCTAAAAATTTTCCTTAGTCTAAATATAACCTTTAAATCTCATTATAAAAAATAAGATATATTTTATAGAGATATCAACGTCTAAATCTCCATGCTCATGTACAATAACTTTCACAATAGCATTCTCACACAAAGTAGAGATTGGTTTCTGTTCATTTTCAACATCTTGTAAAAAAGTAAATAATCACTACGCTTTAGCTATATATTATCATTTTTTGTTTTTATAAATGAATCCCTCATCTGAACTCTATCATATCACAACCATCTCCTAGTACAGAAACTCAGATCTCCCTATCTCATGGTTTATTGTTTTATCAGTTCATTTTTAAACTTAACTCTACCATATTACAACTATCAGTGTAGCAACTAAGACCTTTCTCTTTCATAATTTTTTGTTTTTGACAATACATCCTCATCTGAACTCTACTCCATCACAACCATCTAACCAGCACAGAAATTTAGATCATCATCCTCTTTCACTAAAAATGCATTTTGAAATCACTTTTCTTTTCACTTAAACATGTGGAATAACTTTAAAATCTCTTCTTTTTCATCATGTTCATAATTATGATCATCAAACAAAGCAAAAAAAAAATAGCAATACTTTATTTTTAAAAAATTTTAAATCCAATTTTTCCCATTAATTTGAATGCTATTAGCTCTCTGATTTCATTCTTGCTTATTTTGTACAATAAACCAAGCCTCTTTAATCTTTCACTTTCTATCATTTCTTTTCTCACACATTACTTTAACAATATTAGGATCAAAACCATATCCACATTCCTTTTCATGACTATAAAACATGGACACATTTGTTAAATCAGCTTTACCTTTTTAAATAAAAATTTAATTGATATCTAGACTCACTTACCTTTCCTGACCATCATTAAATGATGAAAAAAATCCTTTATTTCCATTATGTACTCTATTTTTTCAATATTTGCTAAGTTTAAATATGATTTTTTTAAATGTTTCTATTTGTAAACTTATATTTCTAAAAAATCAAGTCCAATTTATTGAATTATAATATAAAATGAAGGCTTAATATTAAAATTAAATGTTGAACTTTGACAAAAATTGCCATCATGGCTAACAATAGAAAAAATTTTCATGTTAGGGGGTTCGTACATTTGTTGTTACTAATAAAAGTACTTACGTATTAGACCTGCTATGACATTTCACATATGTATCAGTCTGTCAATAACTTTCAAATCTGGCATTCTCATCAAATAATATATACACAGAAACTTCTGACACACTGAAGTGATAAACTTTTAAAAACAGATCCCTTGTGTACACATTACTTCATTATATTTTTACAAGATTTAGGAAGTTATTGGCAGCTAATATGTAAGTGAAATATCATGGCAGCTATAATCCATAACACTAATCTCCCAGATTAATACGTAAACCATAATTTGAACACAAAAATAATAAAAACACATTACAATACTAAATAAAAACAAATAGTTGTGAGTTTTTATTATGGTATTCTGCTGTCACAATCCCCCCCCCTCACATGAGCAGCGATTTACTGAATTTTACTTAAAATTCAAAAATACTATGTATATTAACTCTGGCAAAAAATTACAAAATGGACAGTAAAGCAAAATTAACAAAAATAAAATACTGCATAAGAATATATATATATATTAGTACATTTATTTACTCGATTAAAATAAAAACATTCTTACCATGTATATATAACAGGAATTCTCATAAAGAAACAGTCATGTATCTCTCTGCAGAAGGCCTTACTACTTCATTTTAAATGCATCCTCCTCAGTAATGGGTAACAGTTGCCAAATTTTAATCACAATACTTACAAATTGAAAATAATTACTTAACTATAAAATGGATAGTAAAGCAAAGAAAAAAATACTACTTCTATTAACTATGACAGAAAAGTACTAAATGGACAAATAAAAAAAAACCTATGTCTGAGTCAGCATTTACACAATGGATAGTTAAAGCACATGTTTATGCAAGATAATGCCTGCATGGGATTTTGATCAAGAAATGTGTCCATCTAAATGTATTTTCTTAAAATAAAAGAAATTGTAAACTTTTATCAAAATGTAAAAAAAAAAAAAATTAGTAAACTTGTATTAAAATAGAATCAATGTGGACTGATTTTTTTAATATTATCCAGAATGCAAACAAAAGCATCCTCATCTTTGTGCAATATCCACCATACAAATTCCACCAAATATGAACTGAGGTGCTGGCAGATCATAGTTCCTCCATTTTATACCATTTCCAGCAATCTGAATAAGTTGTTGGCCCTTCTTCCAAATTTTGTTTGCTCACTTTCATCAGAATTGCCCCTGTTCTATCCTCAATTGTCATGATGAAACAAAAACTCACAACTACCTTTGTTTATTTAGTGATAAATTTATCACTTAAGTTTGTCAGAAGTTCTGATATACACATTATTTGATGAATTCATAATGTTTAGTTGAAATTTATCTGCTTGAAATTTATCAGCAAAACTAAGTATCCTAAGGATTTAATTACAACAGCAGCAAATTCTCCATACAGTAGTGACACCCAAAGGTTTGCACCTAAAATCCCTACCTAATGACTATTCATTCAATATTCTCAGACTAGTTTCTAGCTTGTGGATTGCATCAGTGAAGTGCCTTGATCTGAGAGCATTACATCTAGATCTTAAGAAGCTTTACCTTTTTAGTTAACTATAAAATTACAAGTCCAAATTGAAAACACAATAATATTTTCAATTCAAGCTTGCTCACTTGTATCGTCATACAGATCTGAACCCAGTTCAATATCTATACTTTATGGTGTCTTCGGTTTTTTTAATAACCATAGTCACCATAATAATATTCATGAACAGGATTGGTATTATACCATTAAATATCATATGATAACCATTTCATATGCTTTGCTACTATTAGTGTAAGCATAGGAAATAATAATGATGTGATGTTTAGTGGTTGAAAGATTTAATTCTGTTATTTTAGAATAATTATAAATTAAATTAATAAAAAGAGTGAAAACACAAGATTAATTTACTGATAAGCTATAATAGTTTTCAAAAATTAACTGATCTGAAAGAACTATGTATATATGAAATAGAATTAGTTACATATCACTAACTAAGATTCAAATATATAATATCACTAGCGCAAAATGTTACTGAAAAACAATGATAAATCTAAATAAAGCAGTACAGATAAAAAGTAACCATGTAAGCTGCCAAGTTCTTAAGTATAGTGGAATTCAGACCTATTTAAACAAGGAGCATAAAATTAAATCAGCAAAAATTTTAAGTGCTAATAAACAAGCCTATTTTCAATTACGTATATATTACAAAGAAAGATGTATACAAAGAAAGATTAATGCAATATAGTCATTTTAAAATTTGAAAACTCCTAAACACAAAAATATGTATATATATGCATGTGTGTTTAATGAAATATTTTCATGGAATGTTATTATAATTAAGAATAGAATAAAGAAATTATATCCATGCAAACAGAGATAACTTTAGCCTTTTGATGTTGCCAGGAGACTAAATGCTAATCGAATGGTTGAAAACAGTAAGTTTTAGAGATATTATGGATTAAAAATATTAAAATAAGTCTAAATGATCATCACTCAGTAGATTGTCAATAGCTAAAAGTAGTGATATATATATATAACTATTTGTTGATATAAGCTTTAGCAATAAGTACATATGTAATTTTGGATTATATATATATATCTTGTTGTGTTTTTGGCCTATCTATATACATATTTGTGTTAAATATGTATATATTCTATTATATATAATAGAACTAATTATATAATCTTACTTTGGGTGAGCTTATTATATATCTTATTGTAAGTGTGGTTTACTTTCTTTATATATGTATTTAAGTAAGCAATATGGTTCATGGACTTATCCTCAGAATATAGCGTTAGACCGAATTGGCAATGATCCAGCTAACATTTCTCTTAAGGCTGCAATTAAAAAGGGTCAATTCGCAACAATAAGACTGGCCACTTTCATTAACTTTTCAATTTGGACTGCCAGATGTACAATGATATTTGATCATGGCTATGATAACTCAATGGTTAATCGATTTTTCAAATCCCTCTATAAGATAAAAATGATGATAAACAAACTTATCAGCCTTGGCTGGCTGACCAGACCTGGAGCCAGATGAGGCTGTAGCCTTGATTCATGCAATTCCTAGACCTAAAACCTGAACTTTTTTCCATCTACTGAATGAATAATATATCCCATTTTTGCATACCATATTTCTATGTATTCATTGAGACTTTGTTATTGACGTAATTTTATGCTGTCGTTGATTTCTCTTGTATCTATTCTAAGATGTAAATAAAGTTTTAATTTTGAAAGTATGTATATATCACTAATACATGCACACAAAGAGCTAAACTAAAATATAATTACTCATTAAGATGATGCACATAAAATTATATGAGTATACTTTTATTAGCTATCTATAATATTCTTTGTTATCATTTTTTATGACATTGAGTTTATTACTAATTTTTAGCTTTTTTTTTTTTCATTTTAAAAAGGTCTTTTTTTTTTAATTATTGAAACATTTAGTCTGAGAGATGATTTTTCTCTACCTTAGGCCACTGTTTTGTTTATATGAAATGGGTTTTATTACAATAGCAAACGGTAACAAAATATACCTCACTATACTAGCTTTTAACAATAAACATTTGAAAAACACAATGATTTTTTTCCCGTAGATGTCAGCCTGCTTTTTGAAGTTGTGAATTATGAAACTCTGAGCCCAAGGGCAACCACATTAACTAACGTTTGTTAGTCTAAGCAAACGGAACTATATTATTTGAAATGATTTAAATCAGAAAAAAGTCATACAGCCGTTACAAACATTTTAACGTAATTAGAAAAAAAATAGATAAAGACAGAAGATATATCGATGTTGATTTGTTATCGAATCCAGAAGTTTGATAAACCAGAAAAGATGTTTTAAATATTATAATTATTAGAAAAGTATCTTTAAATCAATATTTATTATAAATGTAGACTACAGGTTTGTTCGCTAAACTTTCTATATATATATGTATTTTATCCAGCATAAATTAGTTCAATGATAAAGGACAGACCCTGGATCTTATGGTCCATATATCGCAGGTCCTCTCCGTCGCTTCCGTTGCTCGAACTTATGGTGAACTCACGAGAATAAATCATTTGATTATTATTATTAATAGGCATCAGATAATTGGTAGAATACAGTACTAATATTTATATTTAAGAAAGGTGATAAAGAAGTATTAAAAATTAGAGAATTATCATTCGTCTATCAGTTCTTTAAAAGTCTTAATCAAGATGTTTACAACTTGTCTATAGCCATCTTCGAATTTAAATCAACCAAAAATTCAAGTTAGATTTAAGAGAGATTTTAGTACAGTGATGGCAAGTAAAGTTTGGATCAAAATATAAATCTAGGATCATCGGGAGAATGGTTATCAACTATTATGGTTAGATTACTTGATGTTGTTATAAAGATTAACACTGGAAGGATGATTCCATATCCCAAGACTAAGAATTTACAATAGTTTTACAACAAATATTTTGTCGATTAAAATGGAAAGCTAAGAGAGTAAGAATAAAAGATGATTATTTAAGTCATTTAGATTTTTCATGTAAAGTATTTGTTTTTCCAATTAATACTCTGGAGGTTGAAGAAATGTTGCAAAAGTTATCAGATGAAATAAGAAGTTAGAGCTAAAAGCACATGCTAATAAAAAAATAATGTTCAGTGGATTTTTTTAGAAGAAGAAAATAGATTAATAATTGTTAATTTAGAAAAAAATTAACATTATAAATACCTTATCAGATTGTCAATGTATATGATAAAATGATAGATGAAATTAATCAAAGAATTAAACTTGAATGTGATGTCTTTGGTAAAATAATCTAGTAATAAAATATATGCAATATACCACATACTCCATAATTTACACTTCACAGTGCACTTTTAACATATGATTTATTTTATCTCCTTTTGCGTACAGTTTTGACTGTCCAGCGGTCATCATCAGAGCTTTTATAAACCTCACCTCTGATGATGACTGCTGGACAGTTGAAACTGAAAGCAAGAGGAGATAAAAATAAATCATATGTTAAAAGTGCATTGTAAAGTGTAAATTATGGAGTATATGGTAAATTATATTATATATAATTCAGCAATGCAAATAAGAAGAAATAGAAGGAAATTTTAATACATCAAATAAAATATATACCTATGTTTTTTAAAAGGAATGTTCTTAATATATGTGTTTACCAGTTCTTCTTATAAATCTATAATATTTAAATACAAATATAGTATATATACTTAAGCTAAGGGAGGTATTCCTTTTCTGTGTATTTAAACAGTCTTAAGGACTTCCATGTGAGGGATCAGAATGACTTACAATCAGCATAGGTTTGATTACAGTATTGGTAAACAAGGGTTTTGAGCATGCCATAATCAGATTTTGAATGAAATGGATGGCTGAAGAGTTGCAAAGTGGAGAAGCTTAAAGCCTGTCCATTAAAGTTTGAAGATTGGCTATCTTAATATAAACTGAGCACTAATTATATATAGTATAGGAGATGATGATCCAGACCAAACGATGGATTGTGGTTCAGCATGAAATACAAATATTGGAGATTATTTATATTTTTACAGGTATATGGTCATGGGTATCAGTTGTATAAGATGGCTTGGATGACTGAAGGCAACTTGAAAGTCTTAGTTTAAATCCCTTTTAATGAATCTGTGACTTGAACCATTAATAGAATAGCAATGCAGAGATGTTAGGATACTTGATGAAGTATGGAGAGATGTATGTTAGGGGTAATAAGAAGATTATCACACATGAAATACATGAATGAGAGCAAACAACTGATATCATTGAAAGAATTAAAAAAATAAAATGAAATGATGTCATCATATTTTAGAATATATGATAATAGATAGGCAGTTATAATTTTAAACTGGATCCCAGGATATTATAAAAGACCTAGAAAGAGACCACATGTAGGTTGGATGGATAAAAGGATGGTTTCTAACTGTGATGTGGAAAATATAGACTTTGTGTCAGAGAAATTGGATTAAACTTGGAGAAACCTTAATCCTGCAGTGGATCAATAATGATTAAAAATGACAATAATAACTATATTCCTAATAATCATATGAATGCCTTTCTATATATTCATAAAATGTTCATCAATATATATATGGAATTGCTTGAGAATGTTTTTTTCTACCAGTATTGTCCTTGATAGCTGCTACATTAAAAATAAGTCAATAAAAAGAAATAAAAAAAGTAGCAGTACTATAAAATAAAGCAAAATTGGAAAAATAACAATAAAGATAAGAAAACAATATGCAATATATCCACTCTACTTTGAACACTTTTTAGCAAAAACCTTTTGTTGTACATATATGCATACATGCATACACAATCTTAAGTTTTGACTGTCCTGCAGTCTTCTTCAGAGCTATGATATAATAAACAAAATAAAATAAAATACCTAACTATATAAATAAAATAATACCAAAAAATGTAAACAATAAAATTAATTAAAAAAACATAAAATATAATAAAACATAATAATTTTATTTTGTTCATTATATCATAGCTCTGAAGGACAGTTGAAATCTAAGATTGTGTATGCATATATGTACATTAAAAGTTTTTTGCTAAAAAGTGTTCAAAGTTGAGTGGATATATTGAATTTATGTAAGATATTACAGAAAAATAAAGGAAGTGGTAAATTTGGTAATATTTCTGAAAAACAATATGAATCGTCATTATTAAGAATTATTAGGGGAAAAAAGGGAAACAATAGGGACGTGAGATATAATCACTAAAAATAACAAAAAGAGTGATTCTTCAAGACATATTACTACATTATTTACATTAGTAAATTTAAAGCATTTACTTTCTTAATGCATTGAAAATAAATGGTGTCTTTAAATAGGTTGCTGCATGATAATGCTCTTTGATGATTTTCTATAAAGTGTCAGTAAATGTGGCAATATTTCTCCTGTAGTCAATGGTTAGTTAATAAATATTTGTCTTTTTTCCTTTTAGTTTTTACTTTTGTAATAAGAATAGCAGTTATTCCTTTACTGACCAATAATTAGATAGCAAACAGAACTTTCTATGGGCTGGTTATCAGAAACAAAAGTCCACACTTCAGTTACCACAAATCTTTTAATTTTTCACATGGATTAAAACCCTTGATTGAGAATATGGTGGAATGATGCATTTCCTATTAGACTGTAAACCTCTTCTATGTCTTTATGACTGTATATAATTATACATCCATGGAAAAATAAGTTATGTTGCAAATTTACATCAGGCAAGTTTAAACTTGAATATTTAAAATTTTGCTAGTATTTTGTTAAAAGTGTGTCTTCCTAGACATGGAAGCTTCATAGTTTAATCTTACCGAGATTGAAAACCAGATCATAATCTAATTTATTGAGATCTATATAATATCTTATGTTTTAGATTCCACTTACTGAATATTTTGATTATTTATAAAATATTTTGCAGGGTATAATGTCAGAAGCAAGCAAAAGTCTTATACGAGGAATCAAAAGATTTGTAGATTGATACAAAATGTTTATGGAATTCTAAAGTGGTTTTAAAAAGTGGGGATATTTGTTAAAAGGAAGTTCCCACAAGTTAAACCAAGACCAATGTCTTTAACCAATTCCATCATCTGCTCTGTTTTTCAAAAGCTCATAGTTATAATAATTATTTTGTAAATATATTTAAAACAGGCTTAAACCTGTATCATGTGTCCTTGAGATTTATAATAGTTGAGCAATATCATTATTTTGTCAATAGAGGGAACTCTCAAACCTCACTTAATAATTGTAGAGATTCATGAAAATCTGCTTCATCTTCACAAAACCTCACTAAATGTAACCATTCCCAGTGATGCATGTTCACAAAAAATAATGCAAAAAGTGATTTAAAAATAATTCATGACTCCACTAGTTTGCATTTGATCTATGTCTATTAAAAAATATTTATATATAAAATATGGTAAGACATATCATGTGTTATTGTTTGGCACATTCCTTTCTTTTTTAAAAGTTCAAAAATGTCTATAGTTAGATTACAGTTGAAATAACTAAATTATATAATCATTTACATATTTTCAGATATATTACTATTATAGTTTTGCTTTTAAGTCTTAAGCAATGTTATACTGCTAAGGCTATTAACATATAGTATGGTTGAAGGTTTCTCAGCCCCTGATAGCTATTTAAGTTAGATATCTAGATTTAAAGATATACAGGTGTCTGAAATTTTCAGATTTTCTACTTCAGATAAGTGCTGGATTTGAATTGGTATTTTGGATCTAGTGTCTGAAATATCCTAGTGCCTCACTGAGGAAATCTAATAGCTTGAAACTGGTCTAGAGTTATGGTTAATTTCTAGATGGAGATTTTAAATGCTTTCTCTTGCGGCAGTTATCAATAAAGCTTGTTAGAGCTATTACCATGCTTTTTATTTTAGTTTAATATATAACTAGATCTAGAAGCATTTCTGGGCTTGAAAATTTCAAGCCATTTCTTTTAGAAATTTAAAGTGCAATGTAGCTGCTAGATAATTGAAATGCCATGGAAACACTTCTAATCATTTGGAAATTAGCTTGTCATAATGTTCTGAAATTCATTTATAACAACTGAAGTAATGAAATTATATAATTATTTATCTAGTTCCAGATCTATATAACAAGGCATAGAAATGTTCTGGGTTCAAAGTTTTACCATGTTTTTCGCTTTTTCTTTAACAATAAATTTTAAGTAAAAATTAGCTGTTAGATAAATATAATTCTATAGAAGTCATAGCAATAATCTGAAAATACTCTGGAAATCAATTTGTCATCACTTTCTGAAATTTTCTAATTACTCATTGTTACATAGATGGATCAGAAATATTGATTAAGAAGTAGAAATTTGCTGATTACTCACTATTACTAGATGGATCAGAACTAGTGATTAAGTAGTGAATTACTTACTGTAATTTGCTGATTGTCAGTCATTACATAAATGAATCAGAAATAGTGATTAAAAAGTGGATTGCTTCTTGAAATTTTCCAATTGCTCACTATTACATAGATGGATCAGAAATAGTAATTAAGAAGTGGATTATTTTAATAAAATGTAAGAAAAAGAGATGACTAAATGCTAATTTAAATTCATGAGAGCATTTAGAGTAATACTAATGCAATAGAAAATAAAATCAGAAACTTATATCAGAGGAAATATAGTAAAACAGGCAAAATTCTCCATACAGTAGTGCCACTCAGTGCCAGTCAGAGTAATCAATAGGTGTCAGAAGGCTTGTGTATAAAATCCCCATCTAGTGCCTACTCATTCAATATCCCCAGACTAGCTTCTGGCATCCATTGATTACTCTGGATGGCACTGAATGGCACTACTGTATGGAGAGTTTTGCCTGTTTTAATAATAGTTATGTGCAAGCATAAGAAATGGTGATCATGTGATGTTTAGTAGGAAATATAGTGAATAAAGCATAATGATAATATACCATAAATGATAATAAAATCAGCATTTTCTAATAAATTTTTAAATGTGTAATTTTTATTTAAGTGAGTTGAACTTATATACTGTTATTTGTAATATTTATATATTTGTAATACTTATATACTTTTATTATAATACTTGTAGTTGGAATACTTGTATGTTTGTATTTATAATTCTTATATGCTAGTATTTGATATACTTGTATTTTATGTGTAATACTTATAAATTTATAATACTTCTGTTATAATACTTAAATGTGAAGTACTATTATGTTTGTTTTTGTAATTCTTATATGCTTGTATTTGTGATATTTGTATTTGTAATATTTATATATGTGTGTATATAATATTTGTATATTTATATTTGTAATATTCCTATACTTATATTGTAATAGGTATATCAGAAACACTTGTATGCTTGTATTTGTAATACATGTATACTTATATTTAAATATTTGCATGCTTGTACTTGTAATATTGGCATTCTTATATTTGTAATATTTACATATATTTGTATTGTAATGCATGTATTTGAAGTACTTGAATGTTTTATTTGTAATACTTGCAGTTGTAGTATATACAAGTGCTTTAAAATGCTGAGTGAAGAAGCTGTTAATAGCAAACAATCAAAATAAATCAATGTAGGCTAAGTGGTTTCAAGGTGTTATCCCTCATAATCATAGCCAAAATAGAATTTAAATCATTGTTGTAATATTGTTAAATGGTAATATATGCAAATGCATATGTAAATTAATCAACTTGTCCATTTTCTGGAGATAGTGAAGCATGGGTCGCACCTATTAATAATGTTATTGTCATTAATGATAAAATACGCTTATTTTATCTTCCTTTTGTAGTCGTTAGTTTCAGTGGACACAATTTTAGGGTTGGAAGATTCAAACCTATGACCAGCCTGCTTCTCATGTTCGAGGAATATTGAAATGTTGTCCTTGTTTTTTTGCAGTTGTAATATTTGTATAATTTAATATGTAATGTTTGTATATCTCCATGTGCAATATTTGTGTATTTGCAATATTTATGTATTTATATTATAATACTTATATTTATATATTTGTATTTGTAATCCTTGTATAATTGTATTTGCAATAATTGTATATATAATATTTATATATTTATAATATTCCTTTATTTTGCTTATAATTATAATATTACTATAGGTAATATTTGTATACTTGTAGTGTAATGTAAAGTATTTGTATGCTTGTATACCCATATGTGTAATTCTTGCATATCTGTACACTTGTATGTGTATTTTTGTATACTTATATTTAAAACACTTTTGTCTGCAATTTTTGGATACTTAAATATTTGTTATATTTGCGTACTTGTATTTGTAATATTTATATAATTGTATTTAGTATAATTGTATACTTGTATTGTAATATGTTTGTATGAAATAGTTGTATTTGAAATACTTCTTGTATTTATAACATATTTATTGACCTCAGATTTTTTTTAAAAAGTTATTTGGTTATTTTTAATGTTGACCATAAAAGTTCAGATAAAGAATTTTGCTAAAATAAAAAAATAATAATAATTAGAGAAAAATAAAAATTAAAACAGGAAAAACTCACTATACGTATTGCCACACACAGCAAGCTATAGTAATCAATGGATGCCAGAAGGCTTGTGCATAAAATCCCCATCTAGTGCCTATTCATCCAATATCCCCAGACTAGTTTCTGGCCTGTGGCCTTCGTCAGTGAGGAGCCTAGTCTGGGGATATTGGATGCATAGGTACTAGATGGGGATTTTATACACAAGCCTTCTGGAATCCACTGATTACTCTAGCTTGCTGTGTATGGCAATACATATAGTGAGTTTTGCGTTTTAATAACAGTTAAAAGAAAGCATAAGAAATGGTGATTATGTGATGTTTATTGGCTTAAAAATAAAAATTCTGGAACATACCAGAATGTGTGGAATAGTTATTTAATAATAAAAAAAGGCTAATGGCTTTATTGCTCAAGAGTTCATAAAAAGTCGGAGCACTAGAATTGTGAGTGTCAGAATTGATCCTGGAACTTTCTGATGCAAACTGAACACACTACCAGTTGTATCAAACTACATAAGGCAAAAATACTAATGACTTTATTGCTCAGGAATTCATAAGAAGTTCGAACACCAAAACTATAAGTACCAGAAATGATCCTGGGGTTTCCCAATCTCAAGTCAAACACTTTACCAATTGTGCCAAACTCAGTTCTGGGACCTCATGATTTCAAGTCAAATGCTCTACCAATTGCAATAAACCCAATCCTTGGACCTCCTGAGATCTCCTGATTTCAAGTCAAATGCTCTACCAACTATGTCAAACTCGATCCTGGGATCTCCTGATTTCAAATCAAATGGTCTACCAGCTGTGCCAAACTCAATTCTGGGATCTCCCTATTTCAAGTCAAATGCTTTACCAACTTTGTCAAACTCAATCCTGGAATCTCCTAATTTCAAGATGAATACTCTACTAATTACATCAAACTTAATCCTGGGATCTTCTGATTTCAAGTCAAATGCTCTACCAATTGTGTCAAACTCAATCCTGGAACATGCCAAGTCAGATATTTTACCAATGCACCAAATCATTCTGGATAGTTATTTGATAAATGGCTATTAATCTAACATTAACGGAATATTTAATATTTATTATAAAAATTTCACTGATAAAATCAAAAAAGCTTATGATCAAAAGAGTTATGAGATATTACTAAAGATATTTTTAACTCTTTTTTTTTTCAAAACTTTATGAAATTCTATTAAGAATTATTAGCTAAAGCATTACTAATAATGCAAGTATTATAAAAGTCATTTAAAAATATAAAACAATTGGATATACATGCATTCAGTTATAAAAGTATTCAATTTCTTCTTTTATCTCAGTCACTGGGAGTTATCAGTATTATATATTAATGCTGATATGTATCCACAATATTGAATTGATTCAGAAAATTATAAACAATATTATATACATTCCCTTTCCCTATTTTGTCATTGTTATAACTAGTAAATTCTTATTTTTTATCATTGACAACCAACTCTTAATGAGAATGACTTAACCAATATAAATGAATAAATAAAAAAATTAAAGACAATTGTTAAAAGTGAGTTTTCATATAAAACAAACCATGAAACAGAAATATATCTAAATGTCTAGGATTTGGTCTCCAAATCTGTTTATTTCACATATTCTAATGCTGTCTTTTTACTTTGTGTTGTAACAAGTTTTTCTTTCTAAAAGATAAATATATTCTTCTCATTCAAAATCTGGTAGACCAGTCCATTTTACTTTGATAACTTCTGAAAGATGACAAAGTATAGCAATCCTTTATGCTGCCAAGTTTTTCTTAGTTCACTCTTCAAACAATCTTGATTCCAATTGTGATTTTTTTTACATTTTCAGATGTTCAAATTCACATAAAACAGGTTTGTAGTTCCTGAAAGCATATTAAATAAATGTCTTCTGACCCAAGATATCCTATCTTTTTAAAACTACACTCTTCTGTTTTTTTTATTCTTATTATCATAAATTTTAATATAGTATATGGAACATGAATTAATGGAAATGACGTAACCACCATTTGACTGCCAGTAATCAACATTTGTCAATATTATCCCTTACAACTGCCATCCAATAAAGATTGTAGTAATAACACATTTTGCAAAAGTAAGCAAAACAAATAGGAAAAGAAGCATGCAAGTAGAAATAAGTTAATAAAAAGAAAAGTGAATGGGAACATTTTTTTATAAATTTTTATATGGGATGAGAGTTATAATCAATAGACAAGAAAAATCTTTACTAATCCCACACAGAGTTTTCTATACTATTTTATATAACATATTCAAAAGTAAATCAATCTTCACAAATGCACTGTTTTAATATAAATTGAAACACACTCACCTTAAGCAAAGATTCTACAGAACAAGTGAATTCACCTGTCCTTCAAGCTTGTCTATATATAAGCCAACTTTTGCTTATTATGCATTATTCAAGATTTACTTTTAGATGAATACGTGTCAGTTTATATTAAAACAGTGCATGTGAGAATATTTATTTATTTCAGAGTATATTACAATAAATACCATGCTGTATAAAAAATAAATATTCATCAATATATTTTACATAACATAAAAACAACACTTTCATTTAATATTTTTAATACACTAAAAAATTTCCAGAAAATCAAGAAATAAAAATGTTTATGCATATGCTATAATATTAGACTTATTAAATAAAAAACATTTACAATTTTTTAACACTGTCAAGTGGAACTCATTCTTTGAATCATTTTCTTTTATAAGGTTTGTTCTGTTCCTATATAATGCTTTTATTTTCTGGTGCATTTGGAAGGCTAGTACTTTAACATAATAAGCCCATGGGTCACAATTAAAATTTAAAAAAAAAGCAGCTCTGAAAGAGTATAACCAAAATTACATCTTCTGCAGTACCAAAAGATATAAAAAATAATCTTGTTCTGAAATAAAAGTTGTTCTCAAACTTAAACTAAATCATTTTTTTAAAAAATGAATTTATGTATGAAGATCATATATTTGTACAAATTAGCATCGATAATTGGTTGGTTCATAATCTTATTGTAAATTCTTATAATATCATTTGTAATTTATGTATAATTATTTTTGTCTTCCAGAATTAATTATTAAATGTCTTTAGAAAATCTCAAACTTTATTTAAACTTTTCAAATATATTCAACTGTGAGTAATGGCAGAAGGGTAGTATATAACACAACATTTTGGGTATCAAACTGGAAATCTTCAGATCCATGAATACTGAATGTAAGATGGTTCTAACCAGAAAGACTGTTTAGTCAAAGGAAACAATCTATAGAAATTTTATATACATTATCTATAAAGCTCCTTATGATTTCTTCACTTTTTTTTAAGAGAAAGGTTATAATATATGTCTTTTTTCAGTATTCTATTACTTTACATAATCCTGAAAAAATTTCTAAACAAATTTATTTCATCACCCCCCCCCCTTCAAATTACACTTGCATTATTAAATATATATATATGTAATTTTTAATTGGAAGAGAATTACACCTTATACACATGCACTGCAATGTTGTTTTAATACCTGACAATGTTTTGTTGAGTACAAAGGATACTCTCAAACCAAAACACAAGATCAAGACTTTGAAAAGCTGAGTGACCATCTTATCTTTGTCTCTAAATTCATTTATATAGGCCAATCAAAAACACATTGGAATAAGAGCTTGAAGGTCTTCCCTTATTTACTTTATATTCATTAATTTTATTCTATGAACAATTGTGAAACTTTCCAATTTACTGTCTGTTAATATTATGAAATATTATAATCTGTATAACTCTATTTAATTTACTATCACATCATTTGTAAGCCTGTATCTTGTGCTTTGGTTTGAGAGTATTCTTTGTACTCAATAAAACATTGTTGAAGTATTAAAACAATATTATAGTGCATGTGAATAGGATGTAATTCCTTCTGATTAAAAATTACATACAAATACTGCACTAGTAAATTAAATAGTGAGTTAAATATAAGTTATTTCTTATTAATTAGGAAAAACTTTCCATACAGTAGTGCCACTCAGGGCAAGCCAGAGTAATCAATGGAATCCAGAAGGCTTGTGCATAAAATCCCTATCTAGTGTCTACTCATCCAATATTCCCAGAATAGTTTTTGGCTTGTGGCCTTCGTCAGTAAGGAGCTTTAGATCGAAGAACACTGCACCTAGATCTTAGGATCTAATGCAATCCTCCAGCAGCCACCTTTTATCTCTACTTAACTACAAAACTAAAAGAATAAAATTGAAAACACATTAATATTTTCAATCCAAGCTCATTAGCTTAAATAGTCATAAAGGTCTGAACTCAGTTCAGTACCCATACCTTTTGGTATCTTTGGTTCATTAATAACCATATCCACCACTATTCTATTAGGCAGGATTGGTGTTAAACCACTAAACATCACATGATCACTGTTTTTTATGCTTGCTCATAACTGTTATTAAATAGGCAAAACTCTCCATACAGTAGTGCCACTCAGTGCAAGCCAGAGTAATCAATGGATTCCAGAAGGCTTGTGCATAAAATCCCTATCTAGTGCCTACTCATCCAATATCCTCAGACTAGTTTCTGGCTTGTGGTCTTCATCAGTGAGGAGCATGCACAAGCTTTCTGGCATCCATTGATTACTCTGATTTGCACTGAGTGACACTACTGTATGGAGAGTTTTGCTTATTTAATAACAGTTATGAGCAAGTATAAAAAACAGTGATCATGTGATGTTTAGTGGTTTATTTCTTATTACTTCTTTATTATAATAAAAGTTATTTCTTATTAACACCTTTTTTATGATATATTTTATTCACCTGTTTTTACATGCATTACAACACATATTAATAATTTTGCTTTATTTTATTGTACATTATACAACTACAATTATTTGTGTGAATAAAATTTAAGAATAATGATCAAATAATGCAGCCATATTTATTTGTTTATGCATGCATGCATAAATAAATACCTATATAACTACACAAAAATAGGAATTATAATGATAGTGATCTATCATCTACCTCACTACTTGAAGTTTAAAATGTGAATGAAACTTGAAAGCTTTTTTCAAGTCATTTGCCCAAAATCAACCCTGCAACCTACCTGACCATTTGTCAATAAGCTGGTTACCTAGCTATTTTTACTAAGAGATCAGTATCTTCTTCAGTATTCATTAACACTGGAAAAGTCTTTGCCAGGTCACAATCTATTTAAAAATTATATGTTTTGCATATATTTTGCATAAATTACATATTAGACTTTTCAAATAATTTTATTTGTTAAATGTATATCTATAAATACATGTACTTTTAAATATACATTAAAAATTTCACTTCACTACACATCCTCAGTATATATAAAGACATTTGAAAAAGGCAAATGACCCAAAATGCTTTTATGATGAACCATAACTTTTCAGTTGGCTCTTATACTTAATTAAAATAATTTTTAACTGAGGTTTAAAGTTTATATCTGGGTTACAGAAAATCTCTAGTTTAATAAAGGATTATTTAAAATCATTAATATATTTATTTGAAATGATTGGTGGCAAAGTTCTAAGTGTCAGGAAGATTGACAATTGTAAATAAAATTTAACAAAAAATTATATAATCTTGTTCTTAATTCATGCACCAAACCGCGTTTTTGGTGCAAATAAAAGAGGCCTACATCCCCCATATTCATGTCATTATCAAATACAACATTATGAATATTTAATTTTAAGAAATTATTTTATTACTACGTACTTGAAATAGACAGAAAAGATAATATTGTTAATAGTCCACTGTTAATTAAAAAAATTAGAAAGTAAATTGCTTTATTTGCTTTATAAGTTGTTATATTTAGATAGAAGTATAGTATATATACTTAAGCTGGATGTAATTAGAAGGGGTTGGACCAGACTGAATGAGTGAAGGGAACTTGAAAGTCTGAATCAAATCGTCTCTAATTAATTTTATAAGTTGTTCTAATTAATGCAATATATAATACAGAATATTTCAGGGTAAAGACCCTCAGTGGATTTCTCTTTAAAGGAACAGTGAAGTAAAGGTCCTTACTTAAAAATCTTGACAAATATCTGGCGTCAAGGGTTTGTTCTCTTGATAAGATTAGTTAGATACCTATTTTTTGATCACAAATTAGATGACTTGCTAGATAGGTTATCATATATGCATATAACAATGTTTATATCTATATTATTCGATAACTTAGTAAAAATTAATTTCTGCTTAAATAAAAAATTCCTTATTAAAACTTTTTATAAATCATTGGTTTATATTAATCAAAGCATCAAATTCGAAAGCATTCGAATTTTCCAGCTTTAGAGAAAAATGTAAAAAATGGATTATCTATATCAGTATCAACGTTTATTAAATTCGTTCATGTGTAAATCTAAATATTTTACGAAGATTAAAAGTGATTTAAATTTATATTTGTATTATTGGTCAAAAATAAATAAACGAAACAAAAGCAATAAAACTAATTCTCTAAGAGGAGAAGAGTAACGTAATCGTAGTAAAACAATTGACTGAACATCAAAAGTTAGATCATTAAGTCCAATTCGTTGAGTTTCCACAAAATATTCATATCACTACCAATTTAGGCATTAATTTGACGCACTCGACTCTTTTTGTATATAACTTTTCCCTCAGACAGGGGGTGGATGGACGGACTAGCCTCCCGAGACTACATTTTCCTTATCACTAAGTTTCAAAGAAACATAAGAGGTATTAAGAAAACTCGTGCAGATTGTGGAAGTTAAACGCAGGATAACGCCGTAGGAGAGTACGATCAGATGGCCGACTCTCGTCGTTCAGTTCAACTTCCGTGTGGTCTAGCCTGGTTTTCGGACTTTACTAATTTGTCCATTTCATAAAAATAGACAAATGTCGCCATCTCAGACCTTATTATACGCCCAGAAGTATCCTATTGATAAGAGAAAAATAAAGAAGAAAAAATCCTGGTCTTAATTTTCCATTAGGACAAAAGATATTAATTAAATCACGCATGCCTAAGTCATCATATTTTATTAAACTTATAATAAACTTTATACATGCAAAGAATAGGCAAACATTTTAACATTACGTAATATAAATGAAAATAATTTTAAAAGCATTACTTAGATGTTTTGTAATATTTTGGAAAAATAATGAGCAATCTAGTTATACTCTGCACACACATAAAAATATTACTATTTCTAGTTATATATATAAACTAAATACCCTTAATTTACAGCGCTTACAGTTAAGTACAGTGTCAGAGTGGCGAATCCAAGAGAAAAACATATCAAGATAAATTACCAAATAAGCAAAAAAAAAACAACAACAACGAAACGCGGTCCTTTATCTTTACATTTTGGTGCTTAAGTACTGATTCATACCTATTTTGACATATAAAGTGGGATTCGTAAAAATATTGATGGAGTTGCCTGGTAATCAGATGGTATCTTTCTATGTGTAGCTATTTGACAAGCTGTGGATTTTAATGATTGCATAGTGCAGGGATCCCCAACCTTTTTGCATTTAAGAGCACATTCTATAATACCGGCCAGGTGGCGGGCACTATTTATTTTTTCAATGTAAATTTATAGTTGGATATTGTTAATAATACACATAATGTACAAAAAAATATTTATTTCAAAAATAAAGTATAGTATGCTCTACAATTTGATTACAATATAATACAATAATTTATAAGAAATTTTAAAAATTAAATTTATTTGTATCAGATAAATAATTTTTTATCGTATTCGGATAGCAGCGGGCACACGTAAAATGGTCTGCGGCTTGGTGCCCGTGGGCATAGGGTTGGGAACCCCTGGCATAGTGGATCATGTTTCTCTTAGAAAACTATTTAGAATATTCATAACAATTTAAATGTTATATACATTCTTAAAAATCATTATTATATCATCAATAAAAACTTCTGAGCTTTTGATTTTGCGATATTAATAAAAATATTGAGTGTGTCAAAAGTCTTTTTCATTTTTTCATTAAAATCACATTTTTTATAGCTATTTGTAATCTATTTACTGACTTAGTTTTATAATAAGTATTTTCAGAATTAGCTAATAAACATAATTTCAATTACATATTATGACACGTGATAATTTTGAACATCTTTGTTTTTATAATGGCGTTAGTTACATTCATCATACAAAGAACATATTGATTGGTTATTAGGATCATACTACTATATGTTTGGACACTTATAGACTCCATAAATGAAATTAGTTCAATGTCTTTGTGTTATACTGTTAGAGAGTTCACATACCATTATCACACAATGAACTGGGTAAAATACAGCCCTATATAGAATTAATTAATCTGAAGTAATTATATTACTATGATTAAATGCTTTAACTTATATAATGTAGTATAAACTATTTAGAATGTGGATACACTCAACATCCAAGTTTGATTATTAAAAGATTTAAACTGATCCATATTCGTAAAGTGACATTCAACAAATTTTATACATAAAGATTTTTCATTATTATTACTAGATGAGAAAGCCCTTTATGTTGCATTCAAAATAATGAAAAACCTTGGTAGATCATTCCTTGAATTGAAAGAAATAATCAATTATCAGCTTAATGTAGATTTAAATTCCAAGAAGATTAAGTTAATACTTTTAATTAGTTAAAATTAAATATCCATCATTGAAACCATATCACAAGCTGATGCTTTGCTAACAAAAACTCACTATAAACTCCTGCAAATACTACTATCAAAAAAACAAGAAAAGTAAGAGTTAACCAACATGTGAGTGTAAGTTCTTTACATTTCCTCTTATTTATCATCATCATTAATAACTCTTCATCTTATACCATTTTTGTAGCATCTATAGAATATAAATAAACTTCCATAGACAATCGATTATTTTCAGACATTCCCATAAACATTTTTTTTGGATTAATTATTTCAAATGCCTAGAATAAATCTATTAAAGTATATATAGCCATTGTCTTTGTTCATACCCCTCCCCCCTTTGCATTTGCCTGACAATAAAAACCACACCCATACTTCTTAATCCTCTAAACTTCCACATATAACTGGTTCATGTCTATGACTGGAATCAAAAGATTTAATAAACTTCTTGAAAGAATTTTTGCAGTTGTAAATAGCAATGATATTCAATAATAATTACATAATTCGGTTTACCTCTCCCTATTTTTATAAATTGGGACAGTAGCATTTTTACAATCATGCAGGATATCTTTTTGTCTCCACATGTTTCTAAAAAAAATATTCAAAAGTTTTGAAGATAAATAATATTTCTACTATATTTTAAAATTATTTTAGAGATCTCATCAAAATCACAGTTTTACAATTTTTAAGCTTACAAAAATTAGTTTTAATCTTATCAAGATAATAGTATCTCTATTTAAAACAGGCAAAACTCTCCAAACAGTAATGCCATCTTGTGCCAACTAGGGTAATCAATGGATGAGTAGGCACTATATGGAGATTTTATGCACAAGTCTTGTGGCATCCATTGATTACTCTGGTTGGCACAAGGTGATACTACTGTATGGAGAGTTTTGCCTGTTTAATAACAGTTATGTGCTAGCATAAGAGATGGTGATCATCTGATCTGTATTTAAATTTAAATGAGTCATCAGGATGTATGTATCACTAAATACAATGATTAGATATAACTGTTAAACCTATTCACAGAACAAACAAAACCCAGGTATTTATGTGTTCATTAAATAATTGACTGGCTATATTACTCGAGAGTTCGTAAAAATTTCATGCCCAGAAATGCCAACACCCTTTACTAGGACCCTCATTCCAGAGTCTGACCCTCTACAATTATACTGTTCTTATTAAAGTCATTAGAATATGTATATTAAAATAAACATTTTCACAGTCAACAGATGTAAAAGATATATTATTGGGGATAATTCATGTCTGGAAATGTTTTTATAATGATAAATATGAAGAGAGCAAAATATTTTATGTTCTCAGTTATTAAATATTATTGTTTTATTTAGATTAATACCCTATATGTATACATGTATGGCTCATTTTCATTGACCAATATTAAATATTAAATGTCTTTAAAAAATTTACTTTTATATAAATTTTGCAATTACATTTAACTATAATGTATCCACTCGATTTTGAACACTTTTTAGCAAAAATCTTTTGTTGTACATATATGCATACACAATCTTACATTTCGACTGTCTGCAATCTTCTTCAGAGACACTTTTAATTTAATTGTTAATAATAGTATAAAGGTTAGAATATACACAATGTTTCAAGTGATATTATTCTCCCATATTCTTCAGAAGTTGCTGTCTGAGCAGTGACTACTAGCATGGGAATCGAACCTGGACATTTAGATTCTTGAATGTTGAATTTTAAGATGGCAGGATGACTTAGTTGTTGAGAGCTTTGCCTTAAATTTAATATTCAAGAATCTAAAGGTACAAGTTCATTTCATATCGTGCAGGTACTGTCACTGGTCAGGCTAGCAATACCTGAAAAAGAGAGAAAGAATAGTATCTTCAAAACGTTGTGTATATACTAACCTGTGTGCGATTATTAATAGTTGAATGTAATTGGAAAATTTAAATAAAATTACAATTTTTTACAGACATTCAATATTTAATATTAGATGACGGAAAAAAATCCAACATTTATATACAACTAAAACATCATCATCACAAACCTTCAGACAAGCACTAAATATATTTATAGATGTCTGTGTAAGCTAATTTACATACTTTTTTAAAGTAGACGCTTCTGACAGAATTCTTATCATTTATTCGGTCTAACTATTCAGGTAGTGGAATGAATCTTTTAACTACACTACCAGTATTAGATTTGTTTTTAAGGCGATCACTGATTTTACGCTCCTCTTCGCGCGATTTACAAAATTTAATTAGAAATTTGATTCTACCTTGAGTCATCGGTTTCAAAAATGCTATGTTCAGGTCTTAAGTTGGTACATCTTGATCTTTGCGGAGCAGTGGATTTTCGAGTTTAAAGATTCGATATCCAGTTTGGGGGGAGGGGGAGTTATTGGGCCGAAATTTAAGTTCTCACACTAAAAATACTCATATATATATATATGTGTACACCAATGTAAAAATCATAAGGTCATTTCGAAGTAATAAAATCTAAGCAACGAAGAAAAGTTGATATATATATCTCCGGTATACCTCTCAATATATATTCGCTTCAAAAACAAATGTTTATTAATATATATGTTTATGATTTGTTTCCAGGTTTACATGACAAAGAAGCTTTTATATATATCTAAATTGTTTATTTGTCCGATCTCTTATTAATAAATTAAATTTCTGCACAAAATTTTTAAAAGTGGAGTTACAGCTAGAAGAGATGATAATAAACAGACAATTGAAGGCTTAAATTGGATTCTAAAAAATTATAAAAGATCTAGAAAGAGACCATATGTGAGATGGATGGATGAAATACAGAAGTGTGCTGGGTGATGCAGTAAAGAGAAGCTAGAGATCACAGAAGATGGACTGAACACAGAGAGACCTTCATTTTTCAGAGGATTGGTAATGGTTGGAAATGATAATATATGAAAAAAGCAGAAGTAACTGTATCTACCCTCTCCCTGTGATCTGTACATGAACTAATAATTCACCATTAATAAATGAAAACAATAAAATGATACAACCTATTCCTTTAGCTCTGATTATACTTAAGCATGCATTTGTTTATTATTTGTACACAGAACATGATGTGTATAATAGCCTAATTTAAGTAAATCCAAACTATTTTGAAATCCCTATTTAAATATTCAGAGGAACAAAGGTGCACCTTATTTTTATCAATTGATAAATGTTAGAATGAATTATCAGTTTAGTTATTGTTAATATAAATAATCATAGCCTAATGTATGTGAAAAAAGTGGCAATATGAATATGCATACAAAGCAGTTATTTAAAAAATAGAACATTATTGTGAGCCCTTGAGCAATATTTTTGATTATTATTAATGACTTTGGCACATTTTTTCATTGTTGTAGCATTACAAATATTTAAGTTTCTTTAATTAGTTTAAAAAATTTAACTATCTAATATTTATAAAACTAAGAATCCAGCTTAAGATTTCAAATGTCCATCTATTATCACTTCTTCTAACAATATGTCCAGCATAATTCCATTTGTTTGTTTTCTTATTGATCACTAAATCAGAGTTTTTATATACTGAATCACCTTTTAAATTGGCAAGATTTACATAATCATCAGTATATTGTAAATCCAGAAGTCAAGAAGATGAAGTTTTGTTTTTCACTGATCAAAATTTAAAATTCTGCTTGAAACCTGAATTGTATCTTGACCATTGATTCAATAAAGAGTCCCAAAGACCACTATTCTAAAAGTGGAAGCAAAATCAAGGTTAGAATATGGCCTCACTTAATACTGGATTTCATTTCAGATACTTCATATATTTCCATCTATAGTAATAACACTTTTGCTCATGTAAAAAATACACTTCCGTGGACCACCAAAAATTTTTAAAAAGTACCAAACCTGTTTGACTAATTTAGACAAAGACTTTACAAAATTCATAAATCCCAATATATAAATCATTGATACTGTTTTGATATTATCTTGACGATAAAAATACTTCATGACTATCTAAATCCATATTGTGCATCTAGTAGCTATTCTTTTTGAAAATTCATTTTCTCTCATAAATAACAAACATATTTTCTGATAGTTGATGCTTGTCTATTCTTTTTATTTTTAACAACTTGAACAATAAAAGCACCCTTAAATCAGATGACATAACTTTGTAAATGCCTATATTCCTCAAAAAATCCAACAGTTTTAAAGTTAACATATCACTACCATATTTTAAAACTTCTCCTAGTATCTCTTCTTTCCATTTTTAAATTCACAAAGAGCTGTTTTATTTGAAATGAACTGAATATCTTGGACCAAATTTAAAAATGCATATATTAAAAGCCATCCACTTTAATTCTTGTATCATTATTCAAAAGATGATCAAAATAGTCTCTTATTCTTGTTCGAAATATTATTTTTATCATATTAAGGAATATTACTGATGGATTTAATAGGATTATAATATGGTTTATATGTTCTCATGTTATTTCAGAGTCTAATTAGACATTTAATGAATATCTAAAAAGACACCTCAGCTCACTGATTTGATAGGAAAATCTAATAACCAACCATATCTTACAATCTCTCTACTATGTATGCTTATATATATATGTTGAATCAAGGAAACAGTAACAATAGCAAAGTATTACAAAGATGACCGAATTTAGTCATATGTTACTAAATATTAAAAGATTAATTGAGGAAATTAGAAATAGAAAGAGAAACTGAATTGGACATATATTAAAAAGAAAGTTTAGTTTAATGAAACATGTTTTAGAGGGAATGGTAAGTGGAAGCAAGAAGAAAGAACGGAAAAGATTGATATTGTTTGATGGTATAAGAAATGGGAAAAGTTGCGTGGAATGGAAGAGCAGGGCAATGAAGAGAACGGAGAGGGACAATGGATGAATTGGTAATGTGACTACTCTCTGGATCTGTCAATGGAACAGAATACTGATGATGGTAACTAAATTCTAAATCTCTTTTGAGAAATCAAATTTAACACATACAAATATATATCTGTTATATTTATTAAGCTACATATAAATAGGTAACTTATTTCATATATATAAAGTTAAACGAAACTATTTCTAACAGTTATATATTATTTATATACTTTATTTGATTCAAATAATAATAAAAAAGATTTACTAAATAAAACCAAATGGTAACGATTCGGTTCAAATAATTTGAAATATTTGAAAAGTTTCAGCGCGCAAGGCGTAAATGTCATCAATTCATTTTATTTAAATATTGTTTTAAATTCTTTTATTTGATTTAAAAGTACAACAAGCTTTCTTTCATTTTGATGGTTTTCACCCCTCATGTCTGTGACACGCAAGTCTTGGATGATTTGATATGAGCATAATTTAAAGCGACATTTTGAAGACTTAGTTGAAAGAACTCGTAATATAGACTGATGGTAATAACGTTAATGCACTTCCTATCATCGAATCTGTGATTTTTATATTATCTAATTTCGTAGTTAGAAGTTAATAAAAGTGAAAATTCGTTTATTAATAACTTTTTATAGTTGATTAGAAGGGTGGTTTGGGATTATATATATGTGCACTTTTACTTTCTGTACTATTGCTTTCGGTTTACTTTTAAATTTTTTGTTTCTTTTATTAATAATATTATTCCTAGCATATCGCAATGATGTATACAATTGAATTCTTCTGTCATTAGCGCTAACCGTTGCTAGTTTGTGTTATTAAACATTAATATTAATTCCTTTAATTATATCAAAATCTTAGAAATGAAGATACTGCTCTATAACCTTTATGGTCGAATATCACCTGAAAATTAATACATATAAACAAGATGATAGAAAATAATGAAAATATCTATCCCACTTACGTTAATATTTTGCAGGTTTAATATTTATGTCAACATGACATAAATTATCCTTGAGAAAAGCATGCAATTATTTAATAGATCTGGTGGAAAGCAGTGAACATTTACTTGTTCAAGGAGCAATTTTTAAAATATGTCATTAATTAAGCATTATGTGGTATAATACCAACAAAACATCATTTGAGCTCTGGCTATACATTACTTTTAAATAGAAAATCTATTTCTTTTACTCTAATTCTGCTATTTTGCATAATCTTGAGCAGTCAATAGATGTAAAATATATTCACTAATAAATCACTGTCCATATGCCCTAGACTAGTTTCTTTCTTATGGCTTTTTTCAGTGAGGAGTTTGGATTTGAATCTAGTGGACCTAAATTTTTTGTATGGTTTCTGGAGAAAAGATGAATTAGATCTAAAATTCAATCCAGATGTAAAATTCCTCTCTGATAAAGCTATAAAGAAACTATTTTGAGAATATAGACAATATTACTCCATATTAAGCATTATCATCTGGCATATGTTGTCAAACCTACTCAAAGTGGTGCAAGTAAAGTCAGGGAGAAATAGATTTGTAATTTGAGGTACACAATTTTATTCTCATGTTGCTTAACTCATATTTGATAACATAGTCTGCTCTATGAACACAAGGTATTATCATTCTTCAGTTGTTAATATTGTCAGAAAATAATGTTTTCTCTTTGAGATAAAGTTGTTTTTTAAATAATCTATCTCTGTTGATTATCCACATACAGCAGAAATTTTTAACCTTTTTTGTTCCATAGGCTCCTTTACCAGTCAGATGAAACCAGTGAAACCCTTATCAGAAAACAATATCAGAAAGTTTATGACATTCACTATTGGCATATATTTAATTTAAATATGAAGTACATTCAAAATTAAAAAAAGAATGGAGAATAATGGAAGTTGACTATCTATAAAAAAATTTAAAACTGTTTTACAATTTCAATACCTGTTAACCTAACATGGTTTAATATCTGTTCAAGCAGACATTTTCAGCAATTGCTTAGAAATTTGAATTTTCCCATGATGTCAAAAATCAACTCTGTATTCTTACCAATCCTTTTTGTAATTAGTCATTCATTTCCCCCAAAATATAATATATCAAAATAAAAATCATACTGTCCTCATTATATATCCTACACCTCTACCAATATGTCCTCACAAAAATAATGTTTTTAAAAGTGTAAAATAAAATAACAAAAGAAAATCGGATACAATGAAAAATACATTTACTAAAATAAAAAATATGATGTTGTTGCTTTTTTTTTTTCAATCCAGGCTCCTAAAATCTTTTCACAGGTTCCTTGGCAGTCTAGTACCCCTGGTTAAAAATGCTTAATGTACAGTAATGATTGGACAAAAATACAAGGTTGTCTATGATTAAATTATGAAAATTTTAGCACTGTGTTTTCAACATGGATTAGAAGGAATATTTTATGATCAATGAACATAAATATGTTGGGTTGTTAGAAAAAATGTTGAAATTATTATGGTCATTATGCTCACATGTCATAGTATTTTCACTAGAAAACAGTCTCTTTAAAATATCATCTTGTCAATTACTAAATGTTTTGCTTGTAAAATTCATGCAAATTGTTTCAACAATAAATGGAGATTCATAAGTTTATTCTATCCTCTGTTTTTAGCTATGGTATTATTATATTTATTGCTGTCAATTTTCAACTATTTTCCAGTTCAGAAATTTGGAATACAGGTAATAAAATGTGCCCAACATTTCTGTGTTAATTATAACAGATATTTCTGTTATTTTGTCAAGAACTCTTGCTCTCTTAATGCAAATATAACTTGACAAAATCTTCATAAGTAAAAGATTTCAATGTTTTGAGAACTTCATCCAAGTTAGTTATTATTAGAATTCATTTATTCCTGTCCAAATGTCAGCAAGCAATTTTGATAATATACATAACCATAATACTCTTTTGATAATAGTCCACTTCTTGTTCTTTCCCCATATGAATAGATTCCTGCTAATTCTTATTCATGAGAAAAACCTATAAAATTAATAACATATAAATATATGTGCACATAATTAAACAGATACAATTTATAGATATATCGAGCACATGTATGTATGTTGTAACAGTCATATTTGTGCATTCACACAACAAAATCCAGAGTCCAGGCAAAATACACCAAAGCTGATCTAGATGAGGTGGTGAGACCTTGAATTTGACCAAACTTTAACCCATTTACCAGCACTTCATGATTTAATACCCTATGAATGACATTTATGAGGTTACACTCAGTCTCAATTTTTTCTGTAAGCTGACTGAGCACAGGGAGAAACATGAGACTCAGTGGACAAATTAATAATTTATCTATAATTAAAATTACTTAACACACTATGACTTAACTAAACAAGGTATATTATACATATTAATAACAAGAATTTAGACAATTTGGAGTTGGATTGTGAGGATGATATGAAACAAATATAATTTTAGATAAGTTTATTAAAACAAATAATTAAATAATTATTGGTAGTTTTAATTTATATAACTACCTGTAGTTAATGAATCATACATATTACATTTTGGTATGCCAACATTATTCTTTGGTTTGCCAACATTATGAGTTAAAATGTTAGCCAGGATGATTATTACATTGATATCATTAAGCTGGTCATTTAAATATTATAAGAGAACAATTAAATAAGCTCAAAATACAGATTATTATGGTACGCTAGACCAAGGGTTCAGGCTACTGCTGAACATTACTGTTAAGGGAGAGAAGAACTGGTTACCCTTAAGTTTTGCATCTGAAAAATATGGTGTTTATAAAATACTAAAATAAAGGTTGTGGGGTGAGTGAGTAATTCTTCACAGGCTTCAGTATCTAATACTTGGTGCTTTAGCACTGAATAGCTTGTCACTATTAATAATAAAGAATATATCATTTTGAGAAGTTGGATAGGCTTTGAATAATGTTCTGGATTCTCATATCCCAGTTCTAAAAATATAGTCATCTGAATTGAAGAATGGGCAGCTTGATACTATAAACTATCTTAAAAGAAAGGTGTAGCAAGATGTTAATGCATGTTTAGTGCTTAATAAAGACACACATCACTTAGTAATATCAATATGTATATAAAAATTTAATTAAATAAGGAACCTAAATAAATAGTTTCTATCTGCCAAATTAAAGAGTTAACCAACTATTAATCCAGTTAATATACTGAATCTGTATTCACACACACACCTATATATATATATATATATATATGAGATTTAGTTAGGGAGAAGAAAGTATATTGAATGGCATTAACAACATTTAAAAATGTACTTTTAATATCATCCTTAAAACTGTAAAACTTGCCTGTATATTAAATATTGTGTTTCATTTTTTAAACTCGATTACTATATTTAGTTATTATTTTAAATTATCTCTAATTGTGGTCATGCTATAATTTCTGCATTTTTGTTATTTTTATATATGGTATGATATGCCAACATTTCAAGGCAGCACATAATTATTTTAATAAATGTTTAGGGAGAGACAACAAAAACTCTCCAGTGTAAGATTTAGCAATGCTCTTTAGCATATATAATTTGCTGCTCCAAAATCTTATTCTACTAGATACTAACTGATTGCTACATGCTTGTTATTACCTCTATTTTATTCATTTTAATAACATTATGTCTAGTAATGTTTGCTAAATAAAGTACCAGCTTATAAATTAATTATTAGTTATAAGTGAAATGATAGTTAATTTAAACCATCAAACATCACATGATTTGATTTGAAAGAAATTTATAATTAAAATGAACATTCATTAGATTACAGTAGCTAGTTTAATATTTAAATTTATAGTTTAAAGGGTTATTTAAGAGCTCTGCAGTTTGAAGAAATATTACCAATCTTCTTCTGCAGTTTAGGTGTTCATCACTTAGAGAAGGCATGGTGACATTCTTCTCTGGATAGGTTGCTTGTTGGTGAAGTTTTCTCTTGATAGCAGACAATGGCTAGAACTCTCCATTCCAGTGATGATGATGATCACACACCATGGTAGCATATAGGATGGGTTTGAAGGTGACTGTTCTCCATAAGAAGAAACAGCAAATCTGCAGTCTTTCTACTTGCTCATTATAAGATTTGAACTGGCATAGGTTCATGTAACAACTCATATATTATAGAATAGCATATTTTACAGTGACAAATATAGGATATTTATACTATTTTTCTAATCCTATATTATATCTTCCCACAAGTTGAATTTCCAGCAGGGAAATCCATTAGCATTTGTTTACAAGTTTGATTTTAAATTTAAAAATTGACTTCACTATTATTTAAATTTTTAATCATCTAATTTTATCTTGGTTTAGCCTACTCAATTCCCAATGGGATCTAAATAGTGCTGGTTGAATGAGTTTTTTTTTTCAACTAAGTTATACTTTAAAATTATTATTGTCAAAATATAGATTTACAGATTTAACTTCCATGCTATGCGTGTGATGTGATTTTTTAGTGACAACACATTTATTTTAAATTTAGAAATTTAACAAATCTTTTTATAAACATTTCATTATATATGTATTCTAGCCCTATGTGAAATTTATATATATATGCAATTTCCATGAAAACTAATGAATTGATAAATTTATATTTTTAAAAGATCTAATTTTCAATAAAGAATTGTTGTAATATACATAAACCTATTGTATAGCATAGTCTGTTCACACACACACACATATATATATATAAGCACTGGTACATATATAGCGATGTTATATAGATATACGTGTATTCGAGGGGTTTTTAAAATTAGCACAGATATAATTATGGGATAGGGTAGATGAAACAGATAATCTGTAATAATATACCATTTCAATGTTAAAAAGTGTTGAAATTTTGTTGTTGTTGTTTATTTTTGTTTTAAAAAAAATCTTATAAATTAGCAGAGCTAAAATATGAGTGATTTTAAAAATGGTAATTTTTTCTTTAGGCAGCTTATAGTCTAGAAGCCATTCAACAGCTAACATTCTGCCAAATGAAGGACAAGCTTTATAAACATTTTTCCAAAGAAAAAACAGTAATTGCCATTACTAATCTTTTTTTTCTTGAATGAAAAATCATATTAGTAAAAACTATCCTATAATCACTGAAGTATCATTAAGTTGATACAAAAACCTATCTTCTCTAAGTTTTCTAAGTTATAGCCACTTTTACTGATATCCACTGCAAACTACAACAGTGAATTTAAACAAATGAAAATGTTAATTTATGTAGTCAAAGGAACAATTAATATACTCATATATGTCTTTTTATGGTGCTTACTTTAAATAAGTAAACTAACTAAGCCAATGAAATATAATATTTTAGAACTTTAAATGTATGCAGTTAAAAATAATATAGATCTATGAAAAATTGCCTTTTTTAACATATTTTTCTAAGTAACAATTTATTTTATATTATCCTCTTAGTAATATTTACTGAGGCTATAACCTCTATAATATGCATATAAGATGTGATAGTAGGGACCTCTACAGGTACGTTTAATAAATTTATAATTATCCTCTTAGGTGACTTTTATATCAATGTTATATTGATTCTGTGATTATATTTCTACATTTTTCTTATATCTAACATAGTTAATATTTGAATCAGTAATATTTATATGATTTTTCTTGATTCCATTCATTTAATAGTTTATTATTTTAGTTTTATCTATTGTGCCTAGATGTCAGTAATAATCATGAAATAAGAGAAATAGATCTATTCAGGAAAAAATAAATTTCTATGCTTGTGCAACATAAGCTGCTTTTAATAGTTATTTTACTTTGATTACATCAATAATGACTATAAAATAATTTTATTTTTTATTTTACGTATTTATTTTTTAATATTAAATTAAGAAATATTTTATTTTTAATAAGTATTTGATATTTATATATAGTTTTTTGAAAAAAATGTATTTAATTTTTAAGAGTATATTGGTACTACTAAACACTAAACTTATATCAGAAAGAAAATGCTTTATGCTTATAGTATAATTGTGTTGCTTTTTATTTGTAAACTTAATTTGTCTATAATTCAAATAATATTTTCATTATTTTTATATATAGTTCTTTGATATAAAATTTTTAAAAATAAAGATTTGGGGTTTTCTTCCTATTAAATATAAATTCCACTTATACCCAAAACATTGTGCATAGGAAGGGCACCCTACTATGTTTCAGTACAAATCAGTTAATAGACTAAAAATTCTAATATTAATAATTGTAAATGATAAGAAAGTTTTTTAATAATCATTATATTTATTGATTTCTTTTAATTATGAATATTAGTGTATACAAACTTTTACATGCTTATGATTTATTTACCTATTTATTTCAGAAGCATTATATGATAAAAATATAGCCACTTTTATATGAACTGATTATTAAAAGGTGTAAATAAGAAATAAATGAAATTACTAAAGTCAAATATATTGTTGTTTAGTTTGAGTGTGACCTTGTTATAAGCCTTCTATAGATCATGTCGAAGTGAATTTGAATATTGTACAAGTAAATGGGATAGTGGTTTGTAAAAAAGTCATCTATTACAAATAAAACCTTTTTTCATCTTGAAAATCTGTAGGCTTTGATAACCATTAGAGTCTGTATATGATTACTACCTTATTCTCAAAGTATATATAATATATAAAAAAATTTATTATAAGAAACTTCTATACAATGATTTCTAAAACCTGTTTTAAATTTATCAAAATACTATTTCCATTGTATCTAAAATAAATCACACAAATCAATTTATAAAAATAGCTATTTTAGCTTACTCGGAATTTTAATCATTTAAATTTAAAATGTCAACATCAATTGCACCATAATTATGGTAAATATATATCATTTGTTAGATTCTTACTTTGTTTAAGCTATTGATATTGTAACAGTCAGATTCGTACACTCATGCAACAAAATTCAGAGCCCAAGCAAAATATACCAAAGCTGACCGTATTGAGGTGGTTGAGACCTCTAATCCGACCTAACTCCAACTCATCTGCCAGTACTCCAAATTTAACACCTTATGAGTGACATTCCTGGGCTACACTCAGTTCTCATTTAACCGCGAGCCGGCATAGAACAGGGAGAAACATGAGACTTAAGGTCATTACTAACTAACTAAATAAGTGATAATTATAACACTAGACACTCTATTAATCTTATATACTTAGACATATACATATAGCATATAAACTCATTAAGAAATTGGAGTAATGAAATGTGACATTTAAAAATACACTGTGGATGGGATAAAAATATTATGGATTGGATAAGATACTGTGGTTTGGTTTGATTTAGAGGCTGAGCAAGAAAAATATACAACAGTTTATATTAAAAAAGATTTATTAAAACAATAACAAAATAATCTAACAAAGAATATCATAATGGCAGGAATTGTACAATTTTCACGAGTATTTAAGGCAGGCAAGCATGTTACAATGGTTGGAATTGTTACCAAGTACATCTGTTCTCTTTTAAACATACTACTTTACATGTGTTTGGGAGTGATAGAAGTCATGCCTAATTATTTAATATGCTCATTTTGTGAACTGGACTTGCTTAAGTTAGAATTTGATATTTTAGTAGAGATGATGATGAGTACAGCCAGTTTTAAAGACTGTTATATATACTAATTAACTGAGCAACTAAATCGACTCAGAATCATGCAGATTCAAACTGATAACTAGATTCAAACTTCAGTCTAAAGCTGAAAGATTAATTAATATGGGGAAAAGAACTGGTTACCATTAGGTCCACATATATGCGCTATGGCGCTATAAAAAAATATTAAACAATTAAACTTGCGTGCGAGTGTGTGATTCTTCCAGAGTTTCCCAAATGCTCGGTTGCTCTGTGACCACGTTTGCTGCCATTGGTATGTGAAACGTCCAGGGTCGATTGGCTTTATGGAATATCTGGTCCTCCCCCCCGTTCTAATGAGATAGCCTTAACCCGAACTAAATAAGGGGCGTTTGTTACCTGAACCCTTGTCAGAGCCAAACGTAACACATATAAGTGTAATGTATAAAAACCACCCGCATGTATATATATGCAACAACTGCACTAATAATGCGCCTAAAACGATGCCTTATCTGTCAACTAATCACTTCTTTTGCAATCTAAAAGGGTAACGAAGAAACTTAGCTATCTGCATATAATATTCTTAATTAAGGAGGGCGTATCGTGGGCTAATACCATTAGCGAAAACTATCACTCTGGCATTACCCCTTCCACTATAAGCAAATTTGTATAACGTACAAATCTTAAAATACGATTCTACAATATATATATAATTATGATATAACGGTGGTTGGCTTTTTATTACCAATAATTTCGAAACAATTTAATAAATCACAATTTTTTAAAAATATCTAAGTGAAATAAATTTATCCTTTATAAATATTGGTTTATGTTTCAAACGCTATACACTATCAACATACAAACATTTAAAATATTAAAATATGGAAATTAGGCGATGTTGTTAGAAAGAATTAAAGAAAATAATTTCGGACATTTAATAAGTATAAAAAAGAAACTTTAATCATAAAAGATTTCGCAGTTTAGAAAATTAAAGAAGGATTTTTTTCTTTTCTACATTATATACAAGTCACAAATCGATAGTTTCTTTTATAAGAGGGTAAAATTGAAATAGTTTTCATTATCAATTATATGAACGTTCTCTTTTTAATGATATAAGAATTTATTAAGTTCATACCGCAACCTTAAAGTCCACTCTCTGCTTCCTTGAGTGGCTTGAGCGATATCATGATAGGGTTAGATGGCGACGCGACCCGTGGCCTTCAGATGGTAATTTTTCTTTCTCCTGCGTTAATTGAAGCTTCAAAGTGTTTAGAGGTAGGCGGCTTTCGCCAAATGGCCGCTTTTTTTTTTCCCACATTTTCGGAAAAAAACTAAGGTTTCGAAAACATTTACCCCGCAAAACCCCTTAAAATACTTAGACTTCTAGTTTTTGCCTTGGTCTCTTTTTTTATTTTATCTTTCTTATTTTGCTGTTAACTATCCTGTCTGATCTGGAAGAAATTCATTACAATCGTAATGAGAATCCAGAACACTTCCCGGACACGACCCTATCTAACTAAACCTTCCCAGCACAGTCTTTAACTTCAATTTTCAGTTTTACGCGCCTTTTGATTCTAATCCTTTTCTTATCTTTTTGCCAATTTTCTGGTTGATCTGGGGACATTACAATCAATGAGTTTCAAAAATTTGTCAAGACCTAGCTACTGACCCCATTATAAAGAACTCACACTGGACTCTATTTATTAAGGCCCCACAAATTTATTATGAAGCGCAACCCTCAAAAACATACAACTTCGGCGGGGCAACTGTTTGATAAACGCCAAAAAGAGCGGCTGGAAACAAACGCGCAGGACCGGCCGGGAACCGGGCGGAAGAAAAGACGACAATATATATATCCTCTTTCATTATTTTGCTTAATATTTTCAATTTATTATGGTTCCTTTTTTATTCCTTGTCCATTATGTTAATCTGATATTTATAGTAGGCAAAAATCTTTGAAATTTTTTGCACCCTGTGATTTAAAATATTATTTGGATTGTTATAATTCTGTTCATCATAAGAATTGTATTGGGTCTGTCTTTGTATGAGATTGTAAAAATTTTTTTTAACAATGTTGAGATAAGATACCTCTCTTATCAATCATCTCTTGCAAATCCATCTATTTTTCAACTTATCCTTGTGAATACTACAGTTAATTAGCTTAGCCCTGATCAAAATAAAATTCCAGACATTTCTTATTGCCATACTTGCTCCATGATTATTTCTAATACATCCTTGGGGATTAAGTGTTATGGCCGATGTCAAAAATATTCTCATCTCTCTTGTACAAAGTTGTCTAAATCTGATGCTATTATTTTTCAAACAGTTGCTAATGGTTTTTTATGTGTCAGATTTGTAATAATATATCTTTCAGGATAAAATTTTCAGATATTAATACTGAACTTACTAATGATATAGTAATGGATAGTGACTCAACTCTATCTTTGGACAGTGATATTATAGGTGTAGATTTTAAATGCAATGGATGCAACTTGGTCGATCATATGGATTCTAACAATAACATTCCAATTACTGATTATGATATATTTACTTGAGAAAATTCATATAATTTGGTTGCTAAAAAAAATTCTAATGATTATAATCAATTAAATTTTATTCCAAAATCTAATATAGTTGCACTGAGGACAGATACTCCAAATAGTGATTTTGGTCATTCTGATAATTATTCTATATCAGTATAAATGAGAAAAGCTGATAATGCTATAAATACTAATGTCACATGATCACCATTTCTTATGTTTGCTCATAACTGTTATTAAAACAGGCAAAACTCTCCATACAGTAGTGCCACTCAGTGCAAGCCAGAGTAATTAATGAATGTCAGAAGGCTAGGTGCAGTGCTCTCAGATCCAAGGCTCCTCACTGATGAAGGCCACAAGCCAGAAACTAGTTTGGGGATATTGGATAAATAGGCAGTAGATAGGCATTTTATGCATAAGCCTTTTGGCATCCATTGATTATTCTGGTTTGCACTGAGTGGCGCTATTGTATGGAGAGTTTTGCCTGATTTAAATACTAATGTCCAAGATGAATTAATTTATAAAGCTAACTGCAGTCTTCCTTATTGCAGCTACTTCTACTATTACACCCACGAACATGATTGAATCTTTTTCTACTGATTTAAACCAGTAGATAAATATCTGACAGATATTATTTCATGTTCTGAACATTTCACTTTAGAAGCCCTACAATCTTTTTCTATTTTACAAATTCATATTTTGATTATTAAGATGTCCCAACTTTGTAGTAAGCCATCAAATTATTATTCTAATTATATTCAATGCTCTCTTTCTTCTGTCAAAACAACTTGTTTTTCGAAGAATGGTCCAAATAAAACTAGGATTTTTTTATAATAGAAACTTTTGTAATATAAATAATGAAAAGCATGATACTGTTAATCTAATAAGTGTTGCAAATAATAATATTAGTTCAGTGTCTAAATCATTTAAGAAAAATAAACTAGTTGCGACACTGGAGTAAAAGGTGTTAATTATGAAATAAATACTAGGAATTTTTACTTTCCAAACAACATATTAATAAAAATAAAAGCACAACTTGATTACAATAAGGGAGAACCTAATGTATCTTACAAAGGGAGGGGGGAGCTTCTAGTTTCACTTCATCGATATATTATACTGACACCTCTTCTCAATTTTCTAATAGCAAATTATCAGTTGGGTGGCCAAACAAAAAGTATTATCTAAATCATATACATACTCTAACCTATAATTCTAGATGTAATTCAAATAAATTTGGTAATAAAAATGCACTAAGAGTTGTGGGTTGCGTGAAAGTCTGAGTTCAATCCCGCATATATTACATATATAAATGCAGGTGTTAAGCCTGTACAATGTATTAATTTATATAAATAGTCCATAATAGGTCTGCCCATCCCTTGCATATGTATGTATAAATGGATTATTCTCCAGTACATGAGGGGTCAGAGTGACTAAGCATCAACATGTGTAGGATGACAACCTTGGCACTAACATGGGCTTTGAACATTCCATCATCAGATTTTCAATGAAACGGAAGGCTGAAGAATTGTGGGTTGGAGTAGTTTGAAGCCTGTCCATTAAAGTATGAAGATTGGCCATCTTAATATAAAAGCTGAGTACTGATTTTATATATGTGTGGAGTAGGTAATCTGGACCAACTGATGAGTGCTGGTTTAGCATGAAATATGTATATTATTGATTATTTATCTTTTCAACATGTGTGTGATCAGTTGGGTCAGCAATATAAGATGGCACTGACAGTTGTGGGTCATGAGAAAGTCTGAATTTGAATCCTGTATATATTACATATATAAATGCACGTGTTAAGCCTGTACAATGTATTAGTAATTATTCTTCTAAATTTAGACAAAATATTTCTAAAGATGTTGATAACTTAGGTTTGAAAATATGTTTTCTTATAGAGATCCTAATAATAGTAATCTTTCATACTTAACGAAAGATAATGATAAATATCATAAATATTTGTTTTCAAATTTAGCAGTAGTTGCTAAATCTACTGATATGAAGAGATTTGTGGGAAACACACTTTAGATTAAAGTAATATATATTAAGATTAGTATGTTTATCTCTAATGCTAGTAGCTTTTTTATTTCAATTCCCAAATATAAGCATTGGGAGTTTATTTGTAATTATTTATGGCCTTGTGATGTCATTATTCCATCTTATTGTCTCTCATGTTAGCATGTTTAAGGCGTATCTGTTGAAGGCTTTAGCTTTCATGTTATTAAACATCAGATTATTACGTCAGATTTTTGGTCTAGTGATGTTTCTTTTTTTTTCTTTTTATTGTAATTTGGCCTATAAATTAATACTTCTTGACTAATTTTATAGTAATATTATTTCTTACAAAAAGAAAAAGATTTTTTTTCTATGGATGTGTTTTTTTTTTATGCTAACATTAGAGGAATGAGAACTAAATTAAATCAAATTAAAACTTTTTTTAGTTCAGAAAATTATGATTTGATTTTATTCACTGAAACTTGGCTTAATTAGCCAAATTCATGATAACCTATTTTTAGATGATAGATATAAAGTTTTTCATACAGATAAATGTCATGAAGGAATTACAAGAGGTGGCAATACTCTCATTGCTAATTAAAAAAGAAATTATTCACAAGTCTATGTTTTTAGATTTTACCTACTGTGAATCCACACATGGTGCAAGGGTTCCTTTGATCATCATATTAAATTTTTATTGGGAAATGTTTATATTAGACCAGCCTTGTCTTTTTCTGATTTGGATGTCTTACATTACTGGAGACTTTAACATCCCCAAGTTATTTAGTAATGCTTCTTTTAATGTTTTTTACTATTACCTAAGGCATATAGGATGTTATAGTTTTTAATTTTTTGAATACTCATAATTGAATACTTGATTATGTTTTAAGTAATTTATCTGAGATTAAATGTTTTTGTGATTTATCTCTTACTTTTCCTGTTGACTACATTACACCCCTTCCCCTATTGAATTTTTTGTTAATATAAATTATTTTAAATGTTCGCTTCCTCCAAATATTAAAAGATGTTATAAAGAAGGGGATTGTTTTGGTCTGTGGACTGCAATTTCAAATTTTGATTGGAGTTCATTATAATCCTCATCAAACATCAATTATAATATGGAATTGTTTAATTGAGTGTTTAATGATTTCATTGATTTTTAATACCCCAAAACACGTTGCTCACAATTATTTTTCTTCTTGGTTTTTAGTTATACTCAAGAATATTATTAGAAGGAAATCTTATCATCATAAGAAATTTTTTAAAACTCAGAATTTATTTTTTTAATAATAATGCTAATTATAGAAGATTGGTTAAAACTGTTCAGAAAACTGATTATCAAAAATTTATTAAAAATATTAAACTCAACATATGAAATAATCTTAAGGAATTTGGGCCTTTGCTAAAAATTATGGCAATACCAAAAGTAAGTCTCAAATGGATTATAACTGCTCTTTAAGTTCTGATAATTTTTCAATTCACTTTTGTGAATTGTAAGGAAATTCTCTATTGTCTTCTAAGTATAGATTACCTAATGAGTGTTTTAATGATAATATTTCTATTGATTGTTTCAACAATAATGATATTATATCTGCTATCAAAGAATTGAAATGATATTCAAGTTTAGGTTGTTATGGTAATATAGTTTCTATTACTTATAAAGGATGTGTGGAATTCATTGCTACTCCCCTATGTTACATTCTTAATTGTTCCATTAGAAAATGTATTTTTACCAACATCCTCAAACTTACCAAAGTTATACCTATTTTTAAAAATGATTCGACAGATAATGTAAATAATTACAGACCTATTTCAGTACTTCATACAATTGCATACATATTTAAAAGGTGTATTTATAAAAAAAATATTAATGACATAAATACAAATGTAGCTTCTATGCAATGTGATGTTTTGCCTAATAGATCAATTGAAACGAATCTTCTAACAATATGTGATCATATTGCAAATGCCTTTGAGAATCAGTGCCATCTAGATATTGTCTATTTTGATCTCTCCAAAGCATTTGATAAAGTTGACCATTCAATACTGCTTCATGAAATGTAAAAATTGAGGTTTCCTTACAATTTGATACTATGGTTTGAATGTTTTATTAGGGAAAAAATGACTTATGTCAAATTTAATAACAAGTTTTCTAACTCATATTATTGCAATCTAGGAGTACCTCAAGACAATATCCTTGCACCATTATTATTTATCATTTATTTAGATGATTTATAAGTAAATGTGGAATTTTCATAACTTTTATATTATGCAGATGATTGTAAAATATTTAGGAATATTAACTCAATTACTGATGGCATACTTTTACAAAAATATATTAACAATTTTGTAAAATGGTGCAAAAGAAATGATGGATATTAAATATGGATAAATGGTCAACTGTTTCTTATTTCAGAAAGTCTGAAATCTTTAACTGTCCTTATTATATTGAAGGCCATAAAATAAATTTGGTTGAAGATGTTGGCATTATTTTTGCTAGCAATGGGCCATTTCACCATCATATTGAAACTATGGTAAAAGCTTTTAAAATTATGGTTGTAATTTTAAGACATGATAGACAATTTATTAATTCTTTAAAGCATAAATTGTTTCTCACTTTGGTTCCTCCGATTTTGGAATATGAATCTGTTGTTTGGAACTTGGGTTCCAAACAAGATATTAGCATTCAATTAGGTTATAATAAATTTTTTAAATATATTAAGTTAAATAACCATTTTATATCCCTATCTGTTAGAGAAAAGATTAGAGATCTTAAATGCTTATATAACCTTGTCACTCCGAAAATTATTTTAACAAAGAAATCTCAAATATTATAATTAATAATTGTTTACATAAAACACACACATCTAATTTATTTTATATTAAGATTTGTTACTCTAACGCATTAAAACCTTCACCTTTGTAGAGTTTTCCTAACACTTATAATCAAGATTTTATTAATATAAATATTTTTGTATTAGATTTTAAAAAAATTGTTACTAATCTTATAAGAAAATATGACATGTAGAGACATTCATAATTTGATATTTATACTTGCTTATTTATATTATTGTATATTAATTATGGGCAATTCTGTAATTGGCTTAATGCTGTAGTTTTGTATGGTAAATAAAATCTATTGAATTATTATTATCATCATTATTATTATCATTATTATTATTTAATACATATTTAGTTGAATTTTATCTTTAATATTGAAACTATTCTCATAAAATTAATCACATTATAACTCTCTATACTTACAAGGCCATTAAAACAATAGCAAACTATTCATACAGTAATACTACCCATAACAATCCTTAATAATCAATGGATATAACAAGGTTTGTGCATAAAACCTCTATCTAGTGCCAATTGTCCAATACCTCCAAGCTAGTTTATAGCTTATGGCTTTCATCAGTGAGGAGTCAAGGATCTGAGAACATTGCACTTAGATCGTAGGATGTAATGGAACTTTCCAGCAGCCATCTTTTGGACTCATAACTCATAGCTTTATAGTTAATGGAATAAGTAAAAAGTGGCTGCTGGAAGGTTGCATTAGATTTTAAGATCTAGTTGCAGTGCTCTCAGATCCAAGACTCCTCACTGATGAAAGCCACAAGCTAGAAACTAGTCTGGAGATAATGGAAGAGTAGGAATTAGATAGGGATTTAATGCACAAACCATCTTGCATCCATTGATTTCTAAGGCTTGCACTGGGTGGCATTACTGTATGAAGAGTTTGCTATTGCATTAAATTTTAAAAGTGTTCTTTGTGTTATTTTTATTTTTTTGTTTTTTTCTGTACATCTGAAAGTTCTTAGTGACACCCAATGCTTAATCATCTATCATGGCTTTACATTTATGCTTAGAATATTTCACTTCATTCAATGTGTCCCTATCAAAAGGGTGATGTGCTACTTATTAGTTTAACCATACAAATTTTAAGCCATTATTTTGTCTGAATCACAAATCATGAAAATATGATAATATGTTTTGTACCTTAGATCATCTTCAGTATTCCTCTTGCCATCATGACATCTTGTAAACAACATGAAAGCATTCTTGCAACTCATAGCTTCACTGCCATACACTTTGAATCATTTCAAATGTTTCAGTAGGAGTTTTTCCCAATTCAAAACAGAATTCAATGTTATCATGTTACTCCATCACGGGTTAAGACATAAAGAATGCATTCACACATTTCATGCCATAACATGTGATTCAGATACATTATCTAGACTAAAGAGATTCTCTAGTTGAGTAATACTACTGTATTAACCCAGAACGGATGGTAGCAAAGTTGTGGGTAGGATAAGTTTGAAGCTTGTCATTCAAAATGCAACAACAATAAATGGTTAAACTATGTCACTACATAATACATGCATTGATTCAGAGGTGGCATTGCAAGCAGTTTGGAGATGATAAAGATTATGTTGTGGAAATAGGGTGGAGCAGGATAGAGAAGAATATGGGAAAACTTAGGGTGGGGAATGGAAAGGGAATTCAAAGTGGCTAACAGGTTTCTCTGAGCATAGTTGCTGAGAGATTCCTGACTCCGTATAAGGAGAAGTCACAGTGCATCACATCACACCAGAACCAATCAACAGTCACCTTTTCACTGGCATACATTGTGTATATCAAAAGTAAATTTACCAGCATATTTAATCATTTGAATTTTCATGTTTTAATTATAATACATATTCATTTTATTATTTACTCATAATTTGTTAATTTGAACTAAATATTTTTCCAATATCACAGGTTGATTTGACAAATTGCCATATTATGTTATTTATTTAAAAAAAAAAAATTAAATTAATAGATAGTTTAGAAAAATAACTTAGCTTCCAGAAAAAATACATAAACAAATAAGAACAATTTTTTAACGTAAATAGTATTAATAATAAAATTAAAATTGAATGAAGCACCTTATTAGAAAAAAAAAAAAAAAAGATTTTTAATTAGAGAAAATAATAAAATTTACTTAATATAATGTAAAAAGAAAAGATTATGGATTAGGAAACTGGATTCTTCTTCATGCAATGGATTTATAATGGGTGAAAATAATGAAGATGACCAGAAAGTTATTTAAACCTGGATAGTAGTTAAAATGGAGTTGTGCTGAATATATTTCTAGAAATTGTAAAAGACCTCGAAGAAGACCGCATGTGAAATGAGTAGATGAGATAAAGAAATTTGCGCAAATGATTTGCAAAAAAAAAAAAAAAATTTATTTTATTAGTAATAGTTATATTGAATAGCAATCATTCGTATGATCACCAGAAGACGATATCGATTCGATTTGCATCTCTAAACAATAATTATAGCGACAATTACCTATAATATGTATTTGCAAAAATTTTAATAAAAGCGTAAGACTTAAAACCAATAGTGATAGTTTCTGAAAAGTTTACCGATCCGTTATTATTAGAAAAGAATTTACGCGTGTGTGTGCGTGCGTGTGTGTATAACAAACATTCATATCTACACTTAAAATATATTTGTTGGCATAACGATTTAATTTAAACATAAATGAAAATAATTGGTAACCAAGCACTAATTGAATATAAAATCAATATAATGAAAATTCAAATTAATGGATATTACGGAATGGAGAAATGATCTTAAAATTAAAGGTTCTGTTTAATATTAATGAAATCTGATTTAATTTTAATGAGATTCAAAAGGTTACGCGGAATAACAATGACTGGAGAGAGACTTTAATGGTTCTAGTGTATTATTAATGCTCGTTGAATAGCGGATGGACGTAGAACTAATGTCAGGATTCTTGATTGAGATAATTAAACTACGCTTTGATTGGTTAACAACGTGTATTTAATTAGATTACTGTTAGCGAAGATTTTGATTATTACTAGCGCAGATAAAATCTAAACTTTACCAATTGCAGTCGTTCAGGGAGAGATAATTATACGCCTAGAGAAAAACATAAGTATTTTTTTTTTTTTAATAATTATAATCATTTCTAGCGATTGTCATGTTTTTTTTTTTCGTAAACATTACCAATGAAATAAAATTTTCGATTTTTGTTTTTCGAATACGACCTTTTTTATTGGTGAGGAGGAGAAATAAAACAGTCGAGTATAAAATAATTTATACGCGGTATTTAATTACAAAAGTCAAATAAAAATCACCTTTATTAAAATTAGCCAAACGCTTAGAATATTTTTAAAATGGTTAAATTAATTGGCTCAGGGGTTAGTAACTGGCATATAACAATATATTTCATTCTTTTTAAAATTAGTTAATGAAAATATATATAATCATCATGAAGGCATATTCATCTTCAGTTTTGCGTACTTGTAGCTATCTCATATGAGACCATCAAAATAAGCTCATAAGTGTAAAATAAAACTTGTAAATGTGTGAATATATAAAAGAAAATGAAATTAATTAAAACATTGTTTAATAATAGTTTTTAAATGAACGTATTTGGAAATTAGCATCATTTCACATAGTAGTAATAGTTGGAAAAAAACAAAAACACATTGAGGATATTCCAATTGATTAAGGGTTTTTAATATTTACTCTGTTTTGTTTTAGCTAGTTGATAATAATTACATATCCAGTTACTGATTAATAATTGGATAACTAACTTAGCTATAATCTAATTTTTTACCCAAATTTGAATGATATACTAAGTAGTATATTACAATGTTTTATTTAGAGCATAATTTTTAAGATGATTTAACTATTAACAAAATATCATGGAAGAATCTGTAGAGATTCCAACCAAAAAATAGAATAATAATGGTTTTATTAAGTCCTTCAACTGCAACCATAAATTCAACAGTCATTAATAATGTGGCTAATGGTTTGTATTATTCAATTTCTATGTATACCAATAGGTGTTAGGTTCCATTTATAAAGTTCGCAAGCACAACAACCATGAGTTGTACTGAATCTGTTGATGAGATTTCATATTTAGGAAGATCAAATCCAGCTGGCTTTATTTTTAGATCTGGAAAAAGAGATTGATTTGGAACCTCATTTTTGGTTGAACATCCAAAAAGGGGGATCTTGAATTGAGATGAGTTTGGGGAGGTAAAACTTTAGCTTGAGTTATTAGTAAGTTCTGCTAAACAGTTTTTTATATATTTTCCACGAGGCAACTTCTCTTCTGACAGCTGGTAAAGAAATTTGGGAAAGATTAAGAAGTCATTGTAAGAAACAGACTTAAGTATGCTAGTAATTCTTTGAGTATTGATAAGTTTAGTATAGGACTTTTTTTCTAATCAGATGCAAAAAAACTTTCTTCATATTCAATTTTATAAAAAGTTTCTGTTACCAAGAATATTCTTTGTATGAAAATAACATTATTCCTTTAAAAACAAAGTGCTTTAAGTTTTGAAGATTCAAGAACATATTTTAGGCACTCTTTGTCAAGAGGTTAAAAAAAAAAACTGGCATCAGAGATCTATGGGATAAAATCAGCACTGGTAGAATATTGAAAATATTTATCAACTCCTCTGGAATTACTCAAATTAAAGCAAGATTTTAATTCAACAAGAATTCTTCTTGCTCATTGCACATTAATCATTCCATTCAACTCATCTTGCAGTCATAAATTAAAAAACTCTGGTCACATTATCTTACCTAAAAATTCTTAACCAGATTATCAACAGCCTATGGTGATGAAATAATGAATTATATGAATTAACATATTAAGATAATTTAGAAAACTAATTTTATTCTTTAATAAATTATCTGTACTTACAATCAACTCTGCCAAGTTGTCAATTACTAAGATTAGAAAAGTTGTGGCAAACCCTTACACTGATGCAGTAAAATGGTATTACTTAGTATATATATAATATTTTATAAAAGTATAATATATATAAAAAATACTTTATAAAAAAAAAACACTTTTATTTTGATTGAGGATTAATGCAACAAAAACCAGAACATATTTTTCTTTCTTTTGACCCCAATTTAGGTTGGTTTATTTAACTTGAATGTAAAGTGTGTGTGTGTGTGTGGATGGGGAGGGGGTCCATAAAAACAAATTGTGGCAAAAGAAAAAAATATTTTCTGGTTTTTGGTGCACAACTTCTTAAATGAAACAAAGGCATTTTATATAAAATATTTTTACATATATTTTGTTCATTTTTATTATTTGGGTCATCTTCAAATTTAAATACTAAAACCATAAACATTGTTCAATTTACACACATTAAAGACCATTAACAAGATTTTTTTTTTTGTTTATGAAGGGAACATTTAAAAAAAAAAAAAAATTCTAGTAAAAGAATCATGAGAAATTAAAATTTCATCCATTTTTTTTTAATTAACTGTAAATGCTTTCTAGTGAATATTCAATGAAAGTGTCTTTTTAAAAAACAAAATGTCCTGCCATCTGGTGGACATCACTGTAAACTTATCAAACTTATATTCTATTTTTATATTCAGTGGGTCAACACTGTTAGACTGAACAACTAGCTGGACAACCATCTTTTTCATTTTTATACATGTACAAAATTTGAAGTTAATCCATTCGATAGAAGTATGTTAAAAATCAGTTACAAGATTTGATTCAATCAAACAGAATTTCTAAGTAAAATAAAAGTCTTTAAAAACACTTTCAGTTTATCTCTCCTTGGAAGTCGACAAGACTTTCAAAATGTTCAAGGGATATCTTTATCCAAAGACATTCCAACAACAATAGACAGGCTGACAACAAAAAAATTGTAGTTTATCTGCTGCTTACTAAAAACAAGATCATGGTTTAATATATTTGCTATGATGTTATATTAATTAGTACTATGTCAAACATATAATATCAGATTTGAGCATCAATGTTTAACAAAATGAATGGAAATTTTTAAAAAACAGTTTAGATTTGTAATCATCAATTATTTAGAATCCAAAATCTTTTCAAAGGATAATCCTAAAAAAAATATGGCAGCACTACATGTAAAATTTGAACTTTCTGCTAATCACATAGGAACCGAAATTATCAAGATGAATTTACACCCACATTTCATTTAGTCAACTAAGATTGTGCAGTTGACTAAATACTGTAACATTCATTATTAATTTTAACTTATATGTATCAAGAGCAAGATCAAACTCTAATAAAAGTAATTCTATAATATTAATACCATCTATATTCTTTACTACTTTTACAATGCTTTTTTACAAACAGTTTCAATTGCTCCAGCAATCTTCTTTAGAATTTCTGCTTATATTTATATTTGGAAATATGAGTAGAAATTCTGAAGAAGATTGCTGATTTGTCAATGCAATAAGAAAGATAAGGTTATAATACTTTATAAAAAAAGTAATCTTATAAGATTCACTACTAGTCCTTATCATTTTTGCTTTATGCATAAAGGTGTTTAGTAGAATAATTAAAAAGCATAACTAAGGACCTTTGCATATTCCATCTAAAAGTTACAGTTCCAATTCTCTTTTTTTGTTGGTCACATGATAATTATGTTAGTAGCACACAGATATATCTGAAATACCAATATGCTTTTAGTTTTCACTTTTGGATACAATAAATCATCTTTACATTAATTATTCATTGACAAAACTGCCCTATTTCATTTCAAGCATAATCACAAAATATTTGGGGATATTCTTATCCATATGATAAAAATGAAGATAAATGGTTGATTAAATGTTTAATACTTAATTGAATACTATGTGTGTCTTCACACTGCTACATTTGTATGTCCCTATTAGAGTTCTTCACAGAGATTTTAAAGCATAATTTCATCATTCCCAAAATTAAATAGATCACCAGGCATGGCATTTAGAATTGCATGCTTCTCTCATGGCACCTCACATTTTTTAGGTTTTTGAGGTAATCCCAATGAACAGGTGATAGGTTTTCTTCCCAACCTTCAGGCAGCACAATCTCTAAATCAGTGCATAAGTTACATAGCAACATGCATTACCTATTCACCACAAAAAAATTTCAAGTGCAAGCATGTCTAGATCATCATGTTATAACATGAAGTATGATAACATGTTTTGTATTTTCATCAATCATTCCTCTCTCTACCATCAAAAAATTTTGCAAATTGTTTGAACCTTTTTATAGCTAATAAACACCACATGATCACCATTTCTTATGCTTGCCTAAGATCTAGGTGCAGTTCTCTCAGATCCAAGGCTTCTCACTGACAAAGGCCACAAACCAGAAACTAGTCTGGGGATATTGGATGAGTAGGCACTAGATGGGGATTTTATGTGCAAGCCTTCTGGAATCCATTGATTGCTCTACCTTTCTGTGTGTGGCAATACATATAGTGAGTTTTGCTTTTTTTAATAATCATTTTTATAGCTTATGGTTTCACTTTTATTTACAGTTTGAATCATTTCAAACATTTCTGTAATAGTTTTGATCTAATTTAGAAGAAAGGCTGTTGTTGTGGTTAAATACAAAACACATTGTCATATTTTATTTTTCAAAACCTATGATTCAGACTTGCTTACAGCTTAACATTTTTTTGTTGTGAATAGCTAAATATCACTAAGGAAGAAAGGTGTTGATGCATACACAGTACTGCAGTCAGTGTGAAGAGAAACCAGTCTCTAAGTCACCTTTTTACTGGCATAAATATATATTTAAAAAATTCCATTTCCATTATCAAAGTCTCCTCACTACTGATTCTGATAAAGTCTATTAAAGTTTTTATAAAAAAATAAATTCTGAGTTTTAGAAAATTCCTTATGATGATGACATTCTTCTAATAATTTTCTTAAGTGTTGCTGAAAACCATAATAATAGTAATAATAGGATGATAATGATTACTTTGAGTGGACTTGGTAATGATAGTAATAGAGTTAATTTAGTCAGTGGAATGTGATGCTATTCTTAGCTTGTGTCTTTAGTGTTTAAACATTACATAAATTCACAAACTGAGCATTCATTATATTAATACTAAAAAAATAAAATTTATTTTAATTAACACAAAATTTAAAATATTTTTTTTGATTTAGCATGATTGGATATTTTATACTCAATTCTAATTAATAATCATTAAAATCTTGTTTTAATAATTTCACAAAATTCCATAAATAATAATCGAACATTTAAGCGGAATAAAAAAAAACACCATATTGTAAATAAGTCTTTTATATATTTATATAATAAATAAGGTATAATTTTGATGCAATTAAACTTTTTGAAAGATACATCTATTTTAATTATGAAATCTGACATTTAATATTGTTCACTTAATGAGAACTTTTGAAACTGTTTATCCTTTCAGTTTGGTATAAATCTTTATTTTACACTAAAACCCAATAAATTGGATTTGATTTCTTTTTAATTTAATGAATTTTATAAATATTTAAAAACTGAGTTGTAAATAAAAACAAACCATAAATGTTACCATCGATATCAGTGCAAACACTCTTTCAGAGAATTAATGAATTTTTTGTTTTTTTAATACAAACCAATGAATGTGTATTGATGATAAATCTATCAAATCCTGCTTTATAATCTGATATTTGCTTTATAATTATTACAACATTTGAAAAAAAAATTAATACCATGTCAATTCTGATAGATAATGATATAATAGATACTGTGATTTTTTTGGTTTATATTATAGTCAAGTTTATTAGTTTCATTTCTAAAAATAAAAGATAAATAAATAAATTTAATGTGTATATGTGTATTTTTTTTGTTTTAAATAACTATGAACCAATTAGTGTGTAAAAATAATCAAAAGTATTTTTATCAACAACCTAAAATCATACTTTTTTTATTCTAAAAACTTTGTGAGAAAACTAGACCAGAAGAAAATGAACACTATCTAGGTGTTTTTTCTGTTTTAAACAAAAGAATAGATATGTAAGATCTTAGCCAACTGTCAATTAAAAATCAATAAAGCCAGTAAGGGGAAATCTACATTATGAAAATAATTCTATGCTAAAATAAATCAATAATAGTAAAACAGTAATGTAAGTCAGAACAGTAGTGTTTTTTCTGAGGGAAACACCCAATGATTCTGAATGAACATGAGAGTTATGAGATTAATATATATATATATTATAACGATCGAAATAAAAGTGATGATCGAATCTAACCGCAAACTACGATATCTGCTCTACAAGGCGCCATCTAGGCATTTAAACCTAGAAAAATTTATAGAGTAGGCAGATACGCGCTGTTAAGATTCCACTTTATTTAAATATTCAGATCGTTAGCCCAAGTCACTAGCTCAGTGGAGACACAGAGATAAAAATCTATATCTTAAATATAAAAGAATAAAAGCCACTGCCAGAAATTAACACATAAAAATATTTATTTACGCACATATAAAATCATTCTAATTTGAGGAATAAGTTTAACATTTTAGATTTTTATATTAACTTTTAATTTTACATTTAACTAAGTTTCAATGAGTTTAATATTTTATTTAGATAGTTGAGTATGAATAGACTACATAGATCTGCATTTGAAAAGAAAATATTCTTCCCTGATTTAACCTTAGGCAACAAATTTCACAACCAAACCGGCGCCAATCCATCTGATACATTTATGTATTCAATGTAGCATGAAAATATGACAACACAAAATACTATACTGTCAGGAATGTACATCTGATCAGTAAGTAGAATTAGAGAAGACATTGTCTCTCCACCAACAGGAATGTCACATCTGTTGGCAAGTAGAACAATAAACATAAAACTCCATAGGAATAGACTGCGGTCCTTTGCCGTCTTACAAACCCATCCATAGGCAAACAGAAGGTGTGGCGTATATATAAAATCCGGCCTGTAGCGGATCTCATACTACATCTACAATTATACAAATATATCCAATCCATTGAACCAATTTAACTACAAAATGAATAACCTAAGATTACCCTCCCTTAATATAACTTTACAAAACTATATAGCCATTCACGCCCGACTTAAATTTAACATTTAAATACATTCGCACAGATTATTTTTATACAATTTGTTTTTAAAATGTTGAGTATAGATCGGCTGCACAGATTCCACGGTCAAAAACATCCAAATTAAACACAACCGATCAAAATACAAAATCATTGATAACATCAATTGCAAAAGGGAATACACAAGGTCCCATGGCATTCATCGTAAGATGCCTGCATTAACATCGTTGACTTATATATTCTAATCGACTGTGGAAACCACAATAATAATCAACCACTAACGAATCTATGCAACGTCTATACCCAACCTAAATTTCATCATTTAAAATTTAAACAATAAATAATTTATACAATAAGAAAAAAAAAATGGAAATGATTTTTATCAATCGGAAAACATATAAAATTAAACATTATTAATTTGATTTTAAACTTAAAAAAGTCAGATGGAAGTTCATAAGCTTGAACGAAAGTTCTTAATTATTTTTAAATTTAGAGTTCATGTCAATATAGCTTACGGTAGAAGAGTCCAGGTTTCTGCTTTTAATTCCCATGACACCTCCATTGGAAGATAATGTTCTGGAGATGGCAATAGCTGGTTCAAGGTATCACAGTCTTTTCCTTTTTAAATAGAGAGTGTGGTATGTGTGTCCTACCACAACTCTCAAACACACAATGCTGGAACTGTCCGAAAAAAACTATTTCCCTTTTTATATTAATCCACACGGATTCAATCAACAAAACGTCACTAATCCATCACTTTCGTTAGGGTCCGAGCCAAGGCTTAGTGCTTCCATTGGTCAAGCTAATTTCTCCTTATTTTCTTATCTATCTTTCATCAGATCATTTTAATTATACAAGAGCCCAAGGCTAGCTTGTTTTTCAAACAATTTATAAACAATCATTTCCATTTACAGATTACAAGAATTAATTAATACCTGTTTTTATTTTTAAATCTTGTACTTTTTTTTTTAAAAAGTACATTCAAATACTTATTTATTTGTTTTTTTTTAAAAAAAATATTTTTAAAGTTTGGCATCTGTGCGAATGTATATATGTTTAACAAACATTTTAATTTTAGCGTTTAGTTTTTTACTTTTATTTGCGAACTTTTAAGTTTTTATTTTAAATTAATGTAACGACATATTTATATATCGTTACAATATATATATATGATTTTGAGTTAGGTTTTTATTAATAACAATTTATTATTGTGTATTTAGTGAATCAGATCTATAGCAGTGCATCCCTCATGTTCAAATCCATTATATCATAACTATCCATCAATGTAAAAATATCAGATCACTCTCTCACCCTATGCATGTATTTCAAAGACAGCTTCTAGTGTCAGATAAGTCATAGATATAGAACACACAGGCAAAACTCTCCATACAGTAGCACCACTCACTGCAAACCAGAGCAATCAATTGCTGCAAGAAGGTTTGTGAATAAAATCCCTATCTAATGCATACTCATCCAATTTCCCCAGATTAGTTTTTAGCTTGTGGCTTTTATCGGTGAGGAGCCTTGGATCTGAGAGCACCGCACCTAGATCTTAGGATCTAATTCAACCCTCCAGCAGTCAACTTTTACTTTTTCATTTAACTATAAAGATTTGAGTGGCACTACTGTATGAAGAGTTTTGACTCTATAAAAAAAGTTTGTATAAGCCTAAAGAATGGTGATCATGTGATGTTTGATGGAGATATAGAACACCCAAATTTGTGTATAGCTCTTAGAAAAGAGTTTGTAAGTAATATTATTTTTATATTATTTACTATTTAAAATTTTTAAAGTCATAAAAGTATTTAATTTATATGGGGAAAAACTTACAACTGAGCTTTTAACTAATATCAGACATGTTTTATGATTTTTTTTAATTCTTAAAAAAACATTACTACATTTAAAAATTAATTCTATTTTATTTTTATTAATAAAATATTATTAAGTAAATGATATATAAAATGAAAAAAAAGCTTTCATATTAAATTAAAATGTAACTATCATCTTGACAAACTTAATGTGAAAAACTCTATTGCACTGCGCAAGGAGTGAGTGAATTTGGAACTTTGCTTGTTCCATGGTTAAGCCTGACATCTAGGAATAAAAATTAAAATTAAAATATAGATTCATTATTATTAGATATAAATTAGATGGAACAAAACTAGGTTAAATGAGTAACTATTGCAATGTAACATTAGTCTATAATAGTACTGTTGTGAGAAAAATGGGATAGAAAATAACACTCTGCTTAACATTTACATCAAACAAAGGAATAATTAATTGCAAAGCTTAAATAATATATTCATAATCATTTGTATACATGTGTGCTTAATCTATTAAGGCACCCAGGAGAGACATAATTTGTATCAATATTACAATATATTAAGAAGCAGTAATATATATATATATAATTAAATATTACACGAAAAATGCATGTAATCAATTAGATTTCTGATCTATAGCAATACACTCCAATTATTATTCTTATAATATGATATTTGTAATATTCTTGGTGTCATAATGTGATAGAATTTATTTACACCATCTATGTAAGCTTTAAAGTGGTTACAATCTCAAAAATTGGATTATCAATTTTTAGTGTGGAAATTTGTGTTCTAATCATTTATCTGACCTAAAAATAGATGGTTGTTTTTAAAACAGAGGAATAGTGAGGGAGAATGGTCTGACACTTTTACATTGGTGGATAGTTATATGATGATAGATTTTAACATGAAAGGTGTATTTTGTTATATATCTGAGTTCTGATTGTGTTCTCATTACAGCTGTTTTTCTGATGCAAAAAGAAGGTTGCCTTGACAACAGTTTGATTGTTATTGATAGTTGGGATTCTCTAAATGTTGATATATATATATATATATATATATATATAATATATATATATATATATATATATATATCCACAGATGGCGTCCTACCAAAAACACCTATCAAGCGTATTTTCGTTTACATAAACGTCAGAGTAGTTAGTATTCACTATCTCTAACTATAATTCCACTTTCAGATCATGATTTCAAGCTATTTGCTATCGTCAGTGAAAGACAGGAATAAAGAAACTAGATCTAAATACAAACTCTGAGCGTTTATGAAACAATTTCTATTCAGCTTGCAAGCGTGAATTTTTTAGACACGTAATGTCTTCAAACTCAGCATAGCAAACCAGATAGCTATATGGGTCTGATCTCAGTTCAGCATCACCACATAGTAGAAGCCTCTGCAATCTATATCATTGCAAGAAAGACCTCAAAGGTACATTTATGATAAACAAAAATGCAAGTTAGCAAGTTTTTTAAACTTGCTAACGCTTGTATTTATGTCCACAGATGGCGTCCTACCAAAAACACCTATCAAGCGTATTTTCGTTTACACAAACGTCAGAGTAGTTAGTATTCACTATCTCTAACTATAATTCCACTTTCAGATCATGATTTCAAGCTATTTGCTATCGTCAGTGAAAGACAGGAATAAAGAAACTAGATCTAAATACAAACTCTGAGCGTTTATGAAACAATTTCTATTCAGCTTGCAAGCGTGAATTTTTTAGACACGTAATGTCTTCAAACTCAGCATAGCAAACCAGATAGCTATATGGGTCTGATCTCAGTTCAGCATCACCACATAGTAGAAGCCTCTGCAATCTATATCATTGCAAGAAAGACCTCAAAGGTACATTTATGATAAACAAAAATGCAAGTTAAAAAACTTGCTAACGCTTGTATTTATGTCCACAGATGGCGTCCTACCAAAAACACCTATCAAGCGTATTTTCGTTTACATAAACGTCAGAGTAGTTAGTATTCACTATCTCTAACTATAATTCCACTTTCAGATCATGATTTCAAGCTATTTGCTATCGTCAGTGAAAGACAGGAATAAAGAAACTAGATCTAAATACAAACTCTGAGCGTTTATGAAACAATTTCTATTCAGCTTGCAAGCGTGAATTTTTTAGACACGTAATGTCTTCAAACTCAGCATAGCAAACCAGATAGCTATATGGGTCTGATCTCAGTTCAGCATCACCACATAGTAGAAGCCTCTGCAATCTATATCATTGCAAGAAAGACCTCAAAGGTACATTTATGATAAACAAAAATGCAAGTTAAAAAACTTGCTAACGCTTGTATTTATGTCCACAGATGGCGTCCTACCAAAAACACCTATCAAGCGTATTTTCGTTTACATAAACGTCAGAGTAGTTAGTATTCACTATCTCTAACTATAATTCCACTTTCAGATCATGATTTCAAGCTATTTGCTATCGTCAGTGAAAGACAGGAATAAAGAAACTAGATCTAAATACAAACTCTGAGCGTTTATGAAACAATTTCTATTCAGCTTGCAAGCGTGAATTTTTTAGACACGTAATGTCTTCAAACTCAGCATAGCAAACCAGATAGCTATATGGGTCTGATCTCAGTTCAGCATCACCACATAGTAGAAGCCTCTGCAATCTATATCATTGCAAGAAAGACCTCAAAGGTACATTTATGATAAACAAAAATGCAAGTTAAAAAACTTGCTAACGCTTGTATTTATGTCCACAGATGGCGTCCTACCAAAAACACCTATCAAGCGTATTTTCGTTTACACAAACGTCAGAGTAGTTAGTATTCACTATCTCTAACTATAATTCCACTTTCAGATCATGATTTCAAGCTATTTGCTATCGTTTGTGTAAACGAAAATACGCTTGATAGGTGTTTTTGGTAGGACGCCATCTGTGGACATAAATACAAGCGTTAGCAAGTTTTTTAACTTGCATTTTTGTTTATCATAAATGTACCTTTGAGGTCTTTCTTGCAATGATATAGATTGCAGAGGCTTCTACTATGTGGTGATGCTGAACTGAGATCAGACCCATATAGCTATCTGGTTTGCTATGCTGAGTTTGAAGACATTACGTGTCTAAAAAATTCACGCTTGCAAGCTGAATAGAAATTGTTTCATAAACGCTCAGAGTTTGTATTTAGATCTAGTTTCTTTATTCCTGTCTTTCACTGACGATAGCAAATAGCTTGAAATCATGATCTGAAAGTGGAATTATAGTTAGAGATAGTGAATACTAACTACTCTGACGTTTGTGTAAACGAAAATACGCTTGATAGGTGTTTTTGGTAGGACGCCATCTGTGGACATAAATACAAGCGTTAGCAAGTTTTTTAACTTGCATTTTTGTTTATCATAAATGTACCTTTGAGGTCTTTCTTGCAATGATATAGATTGCAGAGGCTTCTACTATGTGGTGATGCTGAACTGAGATCAGACCCATATAGCTATCTGGTTTGCTATGCTGAGTTTGAAGACATTCCGATCTAAAAAATTCGCTTGCAAGCTGAATAGAAATTGTTTCATAAACGCTCAGAGTTTGTATTTAGATCTAGTTTCTTTATTCCTGTCTTTCACTGACGATAGCAAATAGCTTGAAATCATGATCTGAAAGTGGAATTATAGTTAGAGATAGTGAATACTAACTACTCTGACGTTTGTGTAAACGAAAATACGCTTGATAGGTGTTTTTGGTAGGACGCCATCTGTGGACATAAATACAAGCGTTAGCAAGTTTTTTAACTTGCATTTTTGTTTATCATAAATGTACCTTTGAGGTCTTTCTTGCAATGATATAGATTGCAGAGGCTTCTACTATGTGGTGATGCTGAACTGAGATCAGACCCATATAGCTATCTGGTTTGCTATGCTGAGTTTGAAGACATTACGTGTCTAAAAAATTCACGCTTGCAAGCTGAATAGAAATTGTTTCATAAACGCTCAGAGTTTGTATTTAGATCTAGTTTCTTTATTCCTGTCTTTCACTGACGATAGCAAATAGCTTGAAATCATGATCTGAAAGTGGAATTATAGTTAGAGATAGTGAATACTAACTACTCTGACGTTTGTGTAAACGAAAATACGCTTGATAGGTGTTTTTGGTAGGACGCCATCTGTGGACATAAATACAAGCGTTAGCAAGTTTTTTAACTTGCATTTTTGTTTATCATAAATGTACCTTTGAGGTCTTTCTTGCAATGATATAGATTGCAGAGGCTTCTACTATGTGGTGATGCTGAACTGAGATCAGACCCATATAGCTATCTGGTTTGCTATGCTGAGTTTGAAGACATTACGTGTCTAAAAAATTCACGCTTGCAAGCTGAATAGAAATTGTTTCATAAACGCTCAGAGTTTGTATTTAGATCTAGTTTCTTTATTCCTGTCTTTCACTGACGATAGCAAATAGCTTGAAATCATGATCTGAAAGTGGAATTATAGTTAGAGATAGTGAATACTAACTACTCTGACGTTTGTGTAAACGAAAATACGCTTGATAGGTGTTTTTGGTAGGACGCCATCTGTGGACATAAATACAAGCGTTAGCAAGTTTTTTAACTTGCATTTTTGTTTATCATATATATATATATATATATATATCAGTCAACATTTAGGCAATTCTATATATATATATATATAACAGTGTGTCTCATGAAAAGGTGACTGATTATTGGTTCTCTCTCCAAGCTGCCTAAAGCACCATCTTTGAATCAATGCATATGTTATATAGTGACAGTTTAGCTATTCATAATAGATATTTAAAATCAATAGCATGTTTGGATTATAAGATTCAACATAAAATATGAGAGTGTTTTGTAACTCACAATAAAACATCATGTTAACATTAAATTGGGAAAAGCTTTTACTGAAGTGTTTGAAGTAACTTAAGCTGTATAAGACAGTAAAAACACAAGTCGCAATAAGTTTTTCAAATGGTTTGCAAGATTTTATGATGGCAGGAAAAGTCTTGAAGATTACTGATGAAAGTGCAAAACACCCTACCACATTACATATTATTACTTTAAAAACATTGTGGTGGATAACTAATTTATATCTCTCTATAACACATGCATTTATTCAAAGATGATTTTACAGACATCTTGAGAGAGGGGATAAATCACTTATTTATTGTAACACTGTAATATATGTATAGATGTGTGTAAAATTATTTTAATACTCTACCTATATTAATACTAATATAAAATGCCAAAACAGAGTTTGTATATACTTTATTGGAATTAATTACTCTGAGTATACTTTTAATGTTTGCATGTCATAATCATGATTAATCTGTTGAAAAGACTTAGTTTTTTTATTAATTTGAGTACTGTTCAATCCTTGGTTCATTACATATTCATTTTGTGCAATGAACCATGACCCTTTAAGCTTGTGCTTCCTGTCATTTCTTTACTTGCACATTATTATAATAATATTTGGATTAAAATTGTGTCTATGTTTTTTTTCATGATTGTAAAAGATCGACGTTCTGATAGAATCAGACTTTGTTTTTGGTTTTTATACATATTAAAGGGTATTGAGTTAGTCTTGGTTTTTAAATTATCCTTCATCTTCCTGCAGTATGTATATGGACAGCTCTTTGGGATGTATCCAATATTAAAAATGACATTAGGCCAGTCCAGATGATTGAGTATTTTGCCCTTTGTTTTATTAATCAGTCTGTTTATACTAATGGACATTCTAAAACTCACATCAAATTTGTTTGAGCATATTTTAACAACTATGTTTCCTGTATGTGATGAATATGGTAGAGCAATCCAGCTTTTATTATTCTTTATATATACCATTTTGTTTAAAATATTTCTTTTGGATTTTTTTATATATTTGTGTGTGTTATATTGTATCCTGCTTTTATCAGATCAGAAAAGTAAGTCTCTATATTCTTGGTCTTGTCAAACTCAAATTGACATAAATAGTTATTATGGTATACTTAATTCCAATAAAATATATACAAACTATGTTTTGGCATTTTATAATAGTACACCTGGGTCTCATTTTATGCGGTAGATCGTTTCCTCAGAAAACACAGACAAAAAAAATTGCACAAAAATAGACTTAACTTACCTTGAAAAATGGGAGATATGTTCCAATAATTTTCAGAAATCATATAAAAGCAAAGCAACAAGGAAAAATTACTTTAAAATTCGCATTAAAAAAATAAGGAAATAAAGTGTGACTAATAAAAAATTTCAAATATTTGAAAAAAATTAATATAAGACAAACTTTTTTTACTTTTTTTATTAACTACAGTATTTAATTTTACATTTTTTCATACATATTTTAATCATTACTGCTATTTGAGAATATGCGTTCATTTGTGAATCAGATTCATGAAGTGTGTACAACTAACACCACTTTTAGTCTTGTGCTTTGTTAATGGTTTTCTGTTTTTATATTAAAAAAATGAGATCACAACCAAAACAAAAAGATTATACATTATCATTAGAAAGATTATTTTTAGTTTAAAAAAATCAATAAAATCTTCGTTATTTATTTTAACAATCTAAAAAATTTTTTTTCTGTTATATCTAACAAAATGCTTTTTAGAAGTTTAAAATGTTTGAATATTTATTGTGATATTTTTATACATAAGTATAAATCTATTATTATTATTTATTCATTAGTATAAGTAGGTTATTTACATAGAAGCTAAGATTCTAAATACAGCTTTAGGCCATATTCACATTAGCTCCTAATATAATGTTATATTTTTGGGAAAAAAAAGTATTTCAAGTCAAAATAAGTTATTAATAATTTAAATTTCTTGATATCTAATAAATATAATGAAATATGAAAGATATTAAGAAGAAACATGAATCACATAACTTCAAAATTGCATTAAAATAATCCGCAAAAAACGAGACCCAGATGTATACATATATGTCATTAAAAACCAATCAACACATAAACAATCTCAATAGCAATAACAATGAACAATTTCAAACTGTTGTCAAGGCAACCTCCTTTCAACAATAAAGATGAAATTTCTACTATACATAAATATATGTGTGTATAGTAATGCAAATTAAATTAGCTCTATCATATATTACAAGCCTTTTAAAACATTCAAGCTTAAATCAAGTCATAAATCAAACATTTTAGAATAAAATGAAATAAAAGTAATACAGAAAAAATAAGATTATCTTGATTGATGTTTTATACTCATGAATATATAAACTTTGCAAAAACTACTGCTTATCTTACAAGTAATGTATATACTTGTGATAAAGTCACTCATATTCTTTATTTTCATTGAATATGGGTCTAGGAAAGGGTTATAAACAAATAATTTATAGTTTCTATAGTCTATGTAAACGATACAACAAGTCTTTAAATAAAGTATAAAGTAAAGATTAAACACCTGAGGTGTAATCTGAAATGAATTTTAAAAAATAAAATATATTTTGTTACTTTGTTTAATAATTTATTCTATCAAATAATAATAATAATAATAAGTAGAAGAGGAAGAAGAAGAGGAAAAAGAAGGAAAACTATTAATTAAAGATAATTAAAAGTAAAACTATTAATTAGAGATAATTAAAAGATTAACTAAAGCTAAATTCCATTAAAAAGAGAAACAAAGGAAAAAAACAATTAAAGGCAATTTACTAAAAAGAGTAAAAGCAAAAATGAAAACAAATTGAAGTTTATAGGAAGAATTGTCTTTCTGGCAAAAGCTATATAAGGAAGAAGAAGAAAGAGGAAAACAGCAATGTCTGTGATGAAAGTATATGCCACTAGCATTGTATAGCTTGGAAAGATTTTAGTTTTTGCTTCAGAAGCAATATACATTGCTATATTTTTGTAAAATATTATACAAGTTTGTGCACTCCAGAAAAACTAGAAAATATTAGAGAAAAATATTTAGATCATGAACTGATAAGTGGTAATTTTAATTTGCTATGAATATGAGGCAACCCACCTCGAAAGCACTTAGTATTTAATATTTTTGCACTCTTTATAGCTTCTCTTTCAAGCACTTCACACGCTTTTAATTTTGTTTATTAAAGAATTTATGTTAATTGTGATCGATAAATTCCATAAAATAGTTGCTGATTACAAATATTTCTCGATAAGACTAATTATTGATTGGATTGTGTTAATTAAAAATCTGTAAACTATCTTATCGAGACCATTTACATGAATCTGAACAAGGATTAAGAAAACAAGAACTGTAAAATTAATTGAAAGACAGATTTCAAGTTAAGATCAAAATTACAAATAATAATAAGAAATTAAAACAATTGGAAAGAAAAAAGTATATAAAGTCACTTTCTCTATTGTTATTCAGTTGAGGCTGCAATTTTCTAGATCATTCCTCAGTTTGGATTATTATTATTCGGTTTGGACAAAATTGCAGAGTAAATAACAAAGTGCTTGGTTCATTTTTTCAGTTCATTTTACAGAGAGATGTAAGTGATAGCAGCTTCAGTTAATGTGCAGTGCTCTCAGCGAAAATATGTTCATGGGCAGCAGCTGAATAGGCCCAGAGAGTTTGGGAAACTGTCTGGATAGCAGCTAGATGTAAAGAGTTGATTTTCCAGTGGATTTCAAGTGAAGTTACCAAGAGGATGATTGCAGAGATGGAAGCTGAAAAGAGGTTAAAGTGATAGTCGCAGTGCTATATGATGAAGCTAGATGTGTTTGGGTGCAGCTGAACTGGACCAGGGCCACAGTATTTGGAAACCGAGGCCCATGGGAACTGTCATTGATGCAACTAGTCTTAAGGTGCATCATGGGAAATGAACCATAGGAAATTATGAGATATTTGTGTTGCCAGGGTAGCAGACTATTCGCTATTCTGATCATATATTATTTCATTTGTTGGTATTCAAAAGGTGTGCATTTCAAATACACAGCATGCATCATCTAAGAAGATTACCATTATAGTACTTTTCAATACTGAATCAAGCACAGCTAGAATTGTGTAATAAAAATAATGAAAACTATATATTAAACTAACTGATGTTGTGTCAGCTACATTCTGAATAATGTAGTTTGACCAACTTTAAAAATTGCCTATAAGGAGTCCAAAGATTCTCTGGAGAAGATATGAAAAATAGTTTATTTGCCCATGGGATAACTGTTTCTCATCACCTGCAGTTGCACAGACAAGTTAATTATGTAGCAGATAACCAAAACCTAGAAATTTCTACCCAGATCAGTCAACAGAGATTGATTTTCGAATACTTTAGATTTAGATTTATAAATCTGTCTAGCAAGTTCACTGAATTAGTTAAAGAAACCACAATAAGATTTATGCATAAAAATAGGAAGCTTTCAGAATTTATAAATTTCATACTCATATTTTATTAGGTGTATTTTTGATTATAAACTTTCTTTAAAATTTTTATTCATGAATATTACTAGTGAAGTGTATATTGGTATTTATTTTATGTAAACATATAATTTTAACATTTATATTTAATTTTTAAAATTATATCTTTATTATGTTTATTAGTTTGTTACTTTGATTATAAAGTAATAATGTAAGTCGATAACTTTTATACATCAATCGAGATTATCTAAAATAAATAATGTTGTTATTTAAATTACTTAGTTGTCTGTGGTGTTTTTCTTTAAATAGTCTTATCTCCAATCATCTTCTGAGAGTTCTGCTTTAAGCTGAAATGAAACAGGATTGTTATTGAGAAAACTGTGGTTGTTGCCAGGAGATAGTGCACCCATGGGGTGTTCTCTATTAGATAAAAAGGGTGCCCCAAATTAGGGGTTGTGAATTTCAAATTTTATATATTCAAATCAATAAATAAATGTTAAGTGAAACCTCTCAAAAGATTATTTAATATATGATCATCATCATCAATAATATCAATTCTATTTAAATTTATATTGATATTGAAATTTCAATTAACTTTTGTAAAAGTGATGATTTTAAAGTAATTTGTGTTACATGCCAGAAGTATATATCTGCATCACATTTTCACCATTCCATATGCCTGCATATTTACCTCTGTGTATATCTGTACTTTATCTGTACTTTCAAGTATGTGCATGTATGAGTCATCAGTATAGCCATCATCACTATCATCAGTTGAGTAAGTCCCTGGTACAATTATATATATATATATATATATATATATATATATATATTATATATATATATATATATTACAAAGAAATCAAGTCATATATCACATGACCTAATTTAAGAAGCTTGTATTACAAATGTTATATAATGAGTTTGCAAATAGCTCTTAACAAGCTTTTCAAAATATTCCCAACTTCAGACCGGTTTCAGCTACTGGTTTTTGTATCTGAACTTAGTTCAGTCCCATATGGCTATTTAAGTTAGATAGCTGGATTGGAAGACATATGTCTGTCTAAAAATTTCAGATTTTCTACTTAATATTTGTCCATTAGATAAAGTGCTGGCTTGGATGGTATTTTAAATCTAATGCTTCAATATTCTAGCACCTCACTGAGGAAGCCATTAGAAGAAACTGGTCTGAGGTTGGGGATATTCTGAAAAACTTGTTAAGAGCTATTTGTAAGCTCGTTATATAACATTTATAATACAAGCTTGTTAAATTAGGTCATGTGATATATGACTTGATTTCTTTGTGATTTTTATTTTTTGCTATTAAGGTTTTGGCAATTTTATATTGCTAAAGCTATTAATTTATGGTGGACATGAACTTAGTTCAGTCCCATATGGCTATATGAATGTCTGAAAATTTCATATTTTTTACTTAATAGTTATCCAATAGGTAAAGTGCTGGGTTTGGTCTGGTATTTTAAATCTAATGCTTGAATATCCTAGCACCTCACTGAGGAAGCCAGTAGCAGAAACTGCTCTGTGGTCAGGGAATATTCTGAAAAGCTTATTAAGAACTATTTGCAAGCTCATTATTTAACATATATATATGTTTAACTATTGTGTGTAATTTGAAATGTATAATTGCAGTTTGTAATAATTGACTATTTATTAGTCTGCATTTAGAATAGGTTATATTTACCTGTTTAAACGGGTTTATTTAAGCTGTATTAATAATTCCAATCTCTGTGGTTAAGTTGCAATCTTAAGTGTCTATATAAGTATATTAGACCATTAATAAAGGTGAGATTCCACCTTTATTGTTAAAACGATATTGCCTTGTCAACAATTTGAAATTATTGATTGTTATTGATATTGGGATTGTCTAGGGTGTCGACTGATTTTTAATTATATATATATATATATATATATATATATATATATATATATATATATATATATATATATATATATATACAATGTGATATTGTGATTTTTTCTGATTCTCTGGTGTTATAATGTTTGATAAATAATATCCTCAATTTGCTTAAAAGATGTGTTTGGTGTTAAAAATGTACTCTATCTTATACAACTGACATACATGAACACATACATGCAAAAAAGATAAATCAATATACTTATTTCATGCTGAACCAGCACTTATCAGTTGGTCCAGATCATCACCTCTCTCTCTCTCTCACACACACACATATATATAAAATCAGTGCTTTAATAAAATAGAAAATCTTCAAACTTTAATGAACATGCTTCAATCTTCTCCACTCTCCAACTCTTCAGTCAACTATATCATTGAAAATCTGATGATGGCATGTTCAAAGCCCTTGTTTGCCAATATTGTTGTCATACCCATGTTGAACATAAGAAGAGGGATGAGTAGAATACAGGCTGAGTATGTAATATTTACATGTATGTAATTAGAGGGGATTTGAACCCAGATTTTCAAGCTTCCTTTACTCAAAGAGTGCTAGTTCAGCATGAAATATATATATTGGAGATCATTTATCTTTTTTCATATATGTGGTCATGTGTGTTGGTTATATAAGATGGAGCTGATGACTAAAGGTAGCTTGAATGTAACTGTTCAGTTTTTTACATCATGAAGAATTGGACATCAATGTTGGAATTTTTTTTATAATGATGCTTTTGTTGATGTAAAGCTATGAAAATTGCAGTTTTTGTGTATATTTATTGCAATGCCATTTTGATTGATCTAAGTTTGATTTCATGCAGTTCTTATAATATAAGGATAGCACTGTAACAATCAAGGCTATGATGAAACAGCAATGGATTTCTTCACAAAGTTAAGGAAATGGGTCTTACTATGACATAAGCACTTATATAACTGGATGATTTACAGAAAATCATTGTTTATGGGTCACATTAGTGTCATCTTTGACTCTCAAATATCTGGAGTAAAAGTTATCACTGATTTGGCTCTACTACTAAAGAAGAGCTTTTGAAAGTATATTTGAATATCACCATCATTTTTAACCACTATCAATCCACTGTGAAATGAAGGTCTCTCAAGTTTAATCCCTCTTTTTTGATCTCTATCACTCCAGCACACTTCTTTATTTCATCCATCCAACACACATGTAGTCTTTTTCTAGTCTTTAACAAACTCTTGGAATCCAGTCTAAGACTTCAACTGTTCATCTATTATCAATTCTTCTATCAATATGTCCAGACCAAGTAAACTTCAGTCTCATAATTCCTTCAATGATGTCAGTAACAGCTATTTGTTTTCTCATCCAGTATTTTGTTTTTGCCCTCTCATAAATCTCTTTATACTTTGTTGATTGATCTGAAGTAGAAAAGAAATGCAGATATACATACAAAAATAAATCTGAATCACATTGCAAATACAGGACCTCAAAGTAAACTGTTAAGTTTAGACAACCTTTCTACATGTATTTTCTGTTGATGACACTTTAAAATAAAAGAAAAAGCAATAAGTAGCTTACAGCATGCAAGGACTTCTCTGCTATTTTTCTAAAAGTGAACCCATCAGGTTGCCTAATTTCAATTTGTGGAATTTTTTTGTAGTTTATACAGTGATAAAATGGATGATTTTGGATCCATGGTTCATGGCCCAGATCCATTGCTTCTCTAAATGATTGGAACTTTTTTAAGAACTAAATTATTGGAATGATTTAAGAACTTCCTGCTTGTTTTAAAGTAGTATAATGTGGTGGACTCTAGAACTCAAAGTTTGTGGATTACAGCTCAGCTTTATCATTTTCTGTGCTGAAACTTCTTATAAAGTCCTGAGTAATAAATATAACCATTAGAAATTAGTCAACACTTAGATAATCCCAATATAAATAACAATCAACAATCTCAAACTGTTGTCAAGACAACTTCCTTTTAACAATAATGATGGAATCCCATCTTTATTTATGGTCGCATATATTTATATAGAAACTATATATATTGTAACCGGATCAGCTACCGACCTATATTATCGGTTGTAACTATTTCCTGATGAGCATATTGCAGGATGAAACAAAGATTGGCATTACCCAATATTTATCTTACCACCCTACAACAATATTTCCTGCTCATCAGAGGATGTAGCATTAAAGAGACTGGAAACATCTAGAAAATTTGTTTGGTTCCCCAAATGGTGCCACTAGACTTCCAGCTTACCACAACCTTATTTATTTATTCAGATTTGGTTATGCCAAATATAGATCATGAGGCATGAAATTCTTGTGAACAAATGCAATAAATGATGAGTGATGTGAAATGAGGCTGACTAGATAGATGAGTTTTAGATAACAATGATTTATTTATTTGACAACAAAAGTTATTGACAGTTCATCTTTGGATTGTTAGTTCATATATGCACATATGGTCCTAGGTCAATTTGATTTACATTTAATCATTCTTTTCATAATAAATCGATGATTGGTGCAATAAGTCCAACTATAAGTTCAGTACAAAATATTCATCCTCGATTGTGGCATCTGGATGTAAATCTCGGTCATTCATCTGGGATCTAGGTATGTGGATATACATTCAAGTCATTCACTTTTGATCCAGGTATGTGGATATATATTCAAGTCATTCATCTTTGATCCAGGTATATGGATATAAATTCAAATCATTCATCTTTGATCCAGGTGTTTGGGTTTATATTCAAGTCTTTCCTTATATTAAAATATTAATTCTCTAATTCAGATTTGTAGATTTAAATCATTTATTGACTTAATTCATCTTTAATCCAGGTGTGTGGATGTAGGTTCGTGTCATTCATTTATATTGAAAGATTAATTCTCTAATTCAGATTTGTAGATTTGAGTTATTCATTTGTTTAATTCATCTTTGATAAAGGTGTTAGAAACACATTCATTCAATTTAATTTTTGCATAGAAGCATTTTTAATCTGTATATTATAAAGGCATATCTAATCCCTGTTCATATTTGAAGTAGAAACATATTCAATTTAATTTTTTTATCCAAGCATTACAAATCCTGTATTCATGTATATATATACATTTTTGATTTAATTTACATATTATTATACTTTTCATTTATTTTTAAATCAATATTCTTAAGTTGTTAAAATCAGTAAAATTATTATTCTTTAAAAACATTATTCTTTAAAAACATTATTTTCTTACATTTCATTTTATAAATCAATCATTTGAATAAATGCATTTTATTTTATACGTTAATTATTTCAAGAAATGCATTTTCAAAAAGTATATTTGAATATTATAAAGGTATCTAAATTTTCCTTACCTTGACATTTAAATCTTCACATCAAGAAGGGGTTTACTCAGACTGAATGGCACACTGAGTTACTGCTGCTGTTAATTGGGCATGTTTTCTGATTTTCCTGGGCTTTTCACATGTTTAGAGAGAGAAAGAACTGGTTTCTACTCACTCATACTAGAGTCTTCCAAATTAATAATGCGCTTTTCCATTATTCAGTTATCCAGTAACTAAAAGTTTGCTTCTTTTGATGATAGCTGTGGTTTCCAACTTGGTTATTTTAGAATTCCAAAAAGTAACAAATTGCATAGCAATGACTACAATTTTCAACAGGTCTCCATTTTAATAAATGATTGTACTGCAACTGTAACTTATCTCACTGTAATTGTCATTGTAACTGCCTTATCTAATCAAGCTGCTCCTTTTATTTTTTCTGCTTCCCACATTTTTTTCATCTACTAACATGTTTTTAAACAACAACTAATTAAAAGCCCCAGGAAAGAAGGTGATGCTATCTTAAAGTGTTTTTGCATTTAAATCTGAAAACATATAGCTCTAAAATAAATCGTATCTGCTTTATTTTAAATTGAAGATTTATCAATTAATGATAGACTTATTAATTAAATGCTTCTTTTATATTTGCTTTATTTTTGTTTTTATAACACAGTTGGGAAAAGTGACTTTAATCACTGTCACTTGCTTCTTTATTTAATTTTTATTTACTGAATCATGTCTGTTTTATTTTTAATTTAAACTGCTTTAGCTGGGGAGGAAAGAAATCTTGATAATATATATGGGAAACAATGTGCCTGTTTTAATATACATGCATTGACTTATCCTCTAATTAAGTGAATTTCCATTTATTTAAAGATATAAATCTTTTTAATTAACAGTCAAAATTTCTTGTAATAAAATAAAGCATCTATATGTGAGTTTATTTGGAGTTATAAATTGGACTTCTTCAATCAGTTAGTTGTATTGTTAAATGTTTTCAGAAAAATTCAAATTTTATATTTTTCTAACTATGTTTAACTTTTAATGAAAACACACAAGTTAGAAACAGTTAAAGCACTAAGGGTTAGATTTTCTTGTAAACATTTGCTAATTCAACTAGATGATGGAAATGGCACAATTTGCTAACACCACAAATCTTTAGATATTTATTAAATAAGAGTTTAGTTTGAATTTATAAGACTCAACAAACATTAAAACAATCTATACTGGTTATTCCAATAGTAAATATGTACACTTCAAAGTTGTCGAATTTGTAGACATGTTTGTTTTTGTTGTTGTTGTTGCTGCTGTAATAAACCAATTTTTTTAAAATTTAAACAAAAAAGCTTCTAGATAACAATATTATGAAAAAGTCGTTAATAGAAATGTGTTGGGAAATGCTGATAAAACTTCTTGCCTATTAACGGATTGCTTTTCGCATTCGATTTATATATACAATATTTTTAGAAGTGCTTCGAGTCATTAGTTATTTGATTTTTACTCTTGATATATTAATTTGCGTGCTAAATTCTCTCTCTTTTTTTCTCTTAACACTTTTTTTATATTTTCAGCTACATTGATTTAGAAAACGCCTCTCTGTTAGATTGTATGACATGCAATTGCAGCTTCTCTAGGTTGAATGTTGAATCCCTTTCCTCATAATTCGTGGTGAAACAGAAGCCACCTCCCTTCCCCTTTACTTTCTGATGTGATTACCTTCCCAACTCTCTATCTTTTCGGTCAATGATTTTCAAAGAAGCAATCACTACTATTAATTGCAAATTTATAGAAACAAAAAGTCTAGCAATTTCCTGGACTGTTAGAAATAAATCTACTCTGCTAACCAGAAAGTGCGTTTGGAGATTTTACAAAAAAAAACTATAGAAAAATTATCTTTTGATTAAAACATTCGATAAGATACACGGAGAGTTTTAAAGGGTAATATAGGGTAATTAAGAGAAATACTTTTTATAAGGTCTAAAAAATGTTTATTTAGTTGGAAGAATGTTTCTGGGCAATAAATCTTTTTTTTTTTTTTAAAAAAAAGTTATAGAATTAAAAAAAAAAAAAAGCTCTTCTGGCAGATAGTAAAAGTGTCATTTATTTCAATTAAGATAAATCTGATATAGTAGCAATTTAATTCGCTAACAAAATTCATATTGATTTTTATTAAGTGAATATTTAATTTCTTTATCTTTTGACAGACGAATATTAATAGTAAACCGATTCCTACCTCCTGCTGTTTTTATTTATTTGGCAATAGCTTTTATTAAAATAATAATATTGCTGTCTTCAGCAGTAGGTTAGAATACAGTTTATATATATATATTAAAAAAAAAAAAATTGAAAGATTTATCTGGAAAGAAATTTCCCCTTTAAAAGTAATTGTAAAGTATTGGGCAAATCAGATACGACGTAGTTGGGTGGATTCTTTTTTTCTATTTCTCGTTAAATTTTTTTTTTTCAATTTGCTTTTTTGTTTGATTATTACTAATGTTTATATTGCGGTAGCAGAAACATAGGATAGCATTGTTAACACTTGATCATTGTTATATCAACAAACAGATATTTTAAACCACATGGAAGAAGACAGTCATAAATTACTTGGCATACTATGTTGAAAATATGAATAGATAAAATATATAATTGTAACCACATAAAAGAATGCAATCAAAAACTATTTTGGATACTATATTAAAAATGTAATAAGTAGATAAAATATATAATTGGCAGGAGTCAATAGCGTTATCAACTACTAACAGCGACACTTAGGCTATTCATTAAATTTTCAGCGTACAGTATGCGAGGTAGTTTATGAATACATCTTTCTGTGTGGTTTGAAATGATATTTATCTGTTGACACAACTAGGTTCAACTATTTGCCACTATGTCGCTGTATCACAATAGAAAGTTGGGTACATATAATGAAGTTATGGAAGAATAAATATGAAAAAAGTGATTATACAGAAAATGGATTATTGGTTTTTATGCTGGGTTTGGGAAAAGATAAGGGGGATTTAGATATAAAGGCCATAGAGTTGACAAAGATTATGTTGTGGAAATGGGATGGAGCAGAATATGGGAAAACTTAGAATGAGGAATGGAAAATAAAGTGGCTAACAGGTTTCTCTTTGCTGAGAGATTTTTGACTTCGTTTAAGGAGAAGCTACAGAATATCACATCGCATGGAGAGGTGGAAAATTAGTATGGAGAGTAAAAAGAGTTTAAATATATATAGAAGTAAACAGAATATTGGGTGCGAATTAATTTATGATAATAGCAAGAGAAGTAATTTACTGTTTAAGGCTCGAATGGGATTTTTAGCAACAAGGGAATATACACGTAAATGGAAAGGTGTAGGTGATTTAGTCTGTAAGTCGTGTAAGGAAGGCATAGAAAATATTAGGCATCTGTTAATTGAATGTAAATGCTTGAAAGCAGAAAGGGTACAAATAATGAAGTTGTGGAAGAATAAACATAAACAAAGTGATTATACAGAAAGTGGGTTCTTGGTTTTTATGCTGGGTTTAGAAAAAGATAAGGGAGATTTAGATATAAACGCCATGAAGTTGACAAAGATTATGTTGTGGAAATGGTATGGAGCTGGTTAGAGAAGAATATGGGAATAACTTTAGGTGGGGAATGGAAAGGGAAGATAAAGGGGCTAACAGGTTTCTATAAGAGTGGTAGCTGAGAGATTCTTGACTCTGAAAAAGGAAAAGTCACAGTGCATCCCATCTCATCTCATTAATAATAATCAACAATTCAAATTGAAATACACATATATAGAATTTTAAGACAAGTTTGTTGAAAGTAATACATGTAGAGTTTTTATTGCTATTGAAAATCCCCCTTCACCAACACTCTATACCATACAATATTAATATAATTCAAAATGATTTAAAAATAGCTCCCATGAACATATAAAACATTGGAGTATTAAATATGCAATTGACAATATCTAAACATTTTATGCATTCTGATTGGCAATATAAATCTACGGTTTAAACCACTATCATTAGTCCATGCTATAATCTGAATAATGACTTCTGCTATTACAATGTCTTTCAGCATCTGCAATATATAGAGAAAATCCTCACTGCTAGAAAGACTATAGTTCTTCGGGAAAGAATTCAAAAAAGTATGTAATAAGAAGAACACCATCTATAAAAGTAATATGAATTCACTGATTGGTGAGTTAATCATTTAACTGACATTTTAAAACATTTATAGTGATTATTCAGTCTTATTTATGTGTATTGGACTTTTCTGACAAAAGTCCACTAACTCTGATTAATGTCAACATTCAACGTGAAAAAAATCTTGTTTCCAGTAATATTTCACCAGTTCTGAAGACACCAGTTATAATAAAGACACCTTACTTTGAAAGTATCCATGTTGATTAAAGTAGAGTACACATTTGTTAATTAAAGTCATTCATTTTGTTCAAGTATAAAACATGCATAAATATATATATATATATAATAATTAATAAACAAGACACAAATTGTGTAATTTGCTTTTAAGCTTGCATTAAAATGTTCACTAGAGGGAGTGTACCAATAGCTCCAATCAAGCTTTAATTTATAAGTGCCGAATGTCCTCAACCCCAGACCAATTGGTTTCAAAATTATGGCTCACTTCAGTGAGGAGCCAGGACTCCAGACACTAGATCCAAAATACCAACTCAAAAGTCAGCAATTATCTAATATGTTACTATCAATTTGAAAATTGGAATTTTCCAGATACATAAATGTCTTCAAATCCAGCCTTACAAATCAGGTAGGTATATGGGTCTGAATTCAGTTCAGTTTCACCATATATTAATAACCTCAGCAATATAACATTGCAAAAGCCTTTAAGGGTACACTTATAATAATTAACAAAACAAGACATAAATTGTGTAACTTTCTTTTAAGCTTGTATTAAAATGTTCATTAGAGAAAGTTTACCAATAGTTCCAATAAAGCTTTAATTTATAAGTGCCAAAACAGCTTAAAAGCAAGTTACACAAGTTGTATCTTGTTTTATTAATTATTATAAGTGTGCCCTTGAAGGCTTTTGTAAGGTTATATTGCTGAGGCTATTAATATATGGTGAAACTGAACTGAGTTCAAACCTATATAGTTATCTGGTTTGTAAGGCTGCATTTAAAGACATTTACATGTGAAAAAATCAGGTTTTCAAATTGATAGTAACATTAGATAAGTGCTGACTTTTGAGTTGGTATTTTGGATCTAGTGTCTGGAGTCCTGGCTTCTCACTGAGGTGAGCCATAAGCTTGAAAACAACTGGTGTGGCTATGAGGACATTCCGGGATTTTGAATTCTTTCTTTTTCAGCAGTCATAAATTAAAGCTTGATTGGAGCTATTGGTAAGCTCCCTCTAGTGAACATATATATATAACTAGTATATATATATATATATATATATATATATATATACAAATAACTAGTTGCCATTATCAACCAGTGGCTATGTCCATGCTATATTCCTTCTCATGAACAAAGTCTATGTTTCCACAGTTTAAGCATAAGGCAGTAAATAACGTTTTTATTGAGAGAGATTATGAACCAGTGGAAAGTAATTGTGCTCTACATACATATAACAAAATAGATAAACAGACATTTCTAAGATAAATTGTTAACTATATACAGCAGAATGGACAAATCACAAATCTTAACAATGCAACATATAACAACGTAGTATAAGCTTTATACATATTTTTGTTGTTCATCTGGTTAAGATGTACCAACATATTATTATATGGTCTGAGTTTTTACTTAAAGTAAATATTGGCACGATCTATATAAATCCTTAGATGAACTTTGCTATCTTTTTGGAGGTAGTTGGCTCTGGGGTTTATGGACGTCTCCTGACATTTTCTGATTCATGACCTCTGCTGCATCTTACGTTTTTCCTGCTATTGTTGTTTTAAATCTCTTTTTATGCTTCTTAATCTTTTATTTAGAACACAAATGGTTTGACATAGAAATGATGAATCTAGTTAATTAGAATAAATTTTTCATAATTGGTTAGACTAATAGCATTTCTAACTTATTTCAATTTAATTAAATTGGCTGTTTTATCTTAATTTGGCTAATGCCAATCTCATTCAATGAAAAGTATTTCTGGACCAGTATTAGCATTTAACATACAAAAAAATGCTAATGCATACAATTTAATATAAACAATTGATATTCTATATATGCATGTAAATATATAATAAATACAGCATTATTTTAACTGATATATGCAATCTCTTGTCTTGAACAATGATACCAAATGTTAGATGTAAAACATCTCATGATTACCACTTCTTATGCTTACACAAGATGTTAAAATAGTAGCAACTCCTCCATACAGTAGTGCCACAAACTAAAATCTAATAAGAGAGTTTGGATAAGTAGTTACTGGATAGAACTTTTGATGCACAAACCTTCTAGCATCCATTGATTACCAAGGCTAATTATGAGAAGAATTGTTACTGTTGAACCCAAAGGTTGTTAAAAATATTTTATATCCCTACCTTACTAGATTATAATATAATATTAAATCATTTATGCACTTTATCACTGTTTCACAATGTTTTAATTACAACCCTCTTTGACAGTTTTGATTGCCCCAACAATCTTCTTCAGAACTTCCCATTTATATCACAATACCTCAACTGCGAAATTCAAAATAGCCATTGGTTTTGAGATATAAATGGAAGTTCTGAAAACGATTGCTGGGGCAATCGAAACTGTAAAACAGGATGGTAATTAATGCATTGTGAAACAGTGATAAAGTGCATAAATGATTTAATATTGTATTATATATATTTGTCAATGCAATAAGAAAGATTATTTATTAGATTACTCAGACTACAAAAAATTAAAATACTAAAACATCACATGACCACCATTTCTTTTGCGTACACAATCTGTTAAAACAGTAGCATCTATCTCCATACAAGAGGGTCATCTAATGCAGGCTCTAATAATCAATGAATACTAGAACCTAGTCTGGGGTTATTGAATGAGTAAGCATTGGATAGGGATTTTGATGTACAAACTTTCTAGAATTCATTGATTACTATATTTTGCACTAGGTGGCACTATTGTATGGAGAGAATTGATACTATTCCAACAAAAAATCCCACAATGATCACATGTATTAGCTATATAAGATTAGTAGATCTAACAATTGTATAAACAAGGGTAAAACCATTTCAATCCAGTTGGAAGCACATTATTATTTTAACCACTGCAAATCAAAATGCTGCTAAAAACATTTCAGCACATTCACTTTATTAGACTGTTAGTTAACATAAATGACCATATATATATTGAGATGGTATGTCTCATGGCACACAACAGTGTAGTAGTATATAAGCACGCACGCACACACACACACACACACACATATATATATATATGCATAGCTTTATTTCCAGGAGCTGCAGTGTAATAAAAATATAATAATATATAGCTGACATTTCTGCCTGAAAAATAACAAAAACATATTATTGTACTGAAATGTCATTTATTTAGCTATTATATTTTTATTAGATGAAAGCTCCCAGAAATAATATTATAAATTTATTTATCCATGAGAATATTAGATTTAATATATATAAAATTTGAAAGGAGAAGTAGAAATGAACACAAATGAAATTTATTGTAAAATATATATACTGGATTGACAGATTAAAGTTGAACAATAATTTTGATCTATAAAAGTATTATAAAATAATTTAAATCTAGCATAAAATAAAGTATATTTAATTCTGATTTTGTTAATTAAAAAAGAAATCTAAAACAAGCTTGTTTTTATTTTGTAATAGATAGTAATTATAAAATTCTCCTATCTTTTTTAATTGGATTAAGTAAAAAACTTTTTTCTTAATTAAAACTATGTTTGATTCATGTTAATTGAAAAGAGCTAAGATAAATGAAAAACTTACTTGGTTATCCTGTTTACAAATTCCACTATAGAGTATAAATAACAGCCTCAAATTAAAGATTATAAATAGATTAATAAACTATTAGACTACAAGTAATTCTGTAGTAGTGAGTGTTGAAAGTCAGCACCAAAGAATTATCATTAGTTTCACATTGGTTGAGTTCAAACTCACTCAGAAAGGACAGATTTACTGTTGTTCATAGCCCATATACATATTGTAGACTGCTTGCCTGCCTGAAGTCCATCAAACTATAGAGACTAAATGGAGCTCACTGACTGCCAATGTTCATCTGATACATGCCTATCCCAAAAATGTCAATAAGCCAATCTACTGCTGTATCACAGTAATAATTATAAGAGTCCATCTTATTAAGGGATTCTGTTCTAATCAGCTTTTTCAAAGACTACCATGCTATGTTTTATATGTATGCTGATTCTGTCATGCTCTTTTTATATTTATTCATTTATATTTCCTCACTGTTTTTGATTACTCCATGAAATAATGATGCTTTTCCATCTCTCCACCATGACCTCTTTATACCATACTATTATAATATATATTAATTCTAATATTCCCATGGATAAATGATGAATTGATAGTATTATTTCTGAGAGCTTCCATATAATAAAAATAGAATAGCTAAATGGCTGCGATTTCAGTACAATAACAAGTACTTTCCTCAGAGCTTTTTTTCTCATATCATAAGAATGTGTGCAGTGAAATTTGAAATTTTTATTTTTTTCCTTTGTTATTTTCTCTTTATTTTCAAATTTTATTGATTGAGAAGTTTTAAAAAATATTTGATCCTCCGATAGCTTTTTCCAAATATTGTTAATTATCTTTAATTCACACTTTTCATTTATGCTTTAAAAATCTCTATAACTTCCCTTAGACATCTCTAGTCATATTGGTGGCTTTTTGCCAGAATATGTGTTTTATTAAAATTTATGACATTGTTAGTTAATTTAATGTGGGAATAAATGGCTGCTGAATTAGATTTTTTTCTAACTACCAAACTGTGTTCTTCTTTTCTTATGTTTATTTTAGATTGGTCTATTCAATGTATGAATACAAACAAACTCCACATGGAATTTCATATACATCATGACATTCAGATAATAAGGCTAATTACCGAAAGCTTTAATGGGTTTATAAATGTAGATGATAATAATCAACTCTTAAGTTACCAACAATCTCAACCTGCAGTCAAGACAACCTCTTTTAACAATAAAGTTGGTATCTTTATTATTTATTGTTAAAGGAAGTTGCCATGACAGCAGATTGAGATTGTTGATCATTTAAGAGTTGATTATTATTACTACCATAACACTCCAAAGGAATTTATCTGTAGAATGTGGAAATACTTCATTAATTTTTTTAATGTAGTATATTATTTTTCTTGAAAACATTACCAATTTTATCAGTTACTCCCTTTATATATGGCAGAAGTCTTAATTTTTGAAATATATATATATGTGCACACATAATGCTAACAAAATCTATGAAAGCTATATTTAACTTTACTTATCACATTTTAATACATTATATACATATTGTACAGGTTCATCAGTGTCCTTTATATTATTCTGGGTATGGATCTATTCACTGTAGAATAAATAAAATAGTGGCATATAAAGAAAAGATGGAAAAAGATAGTGAAATAAGATGCAGTGGGTATTTATTTTATTTATGCAATATTTATAATTAATTAAATGTCATTCTTTTAATGAACAGATGATTAAGTTTTTTATCACTAAATGAGCATTGTAGAAAATGTAATTATCGAAACTGACAATCAAGTTTAAATATTTACAATGGACCTCATTGAGTGAACATTGAAACTCAATTAAGTAGTCCGAGCTCTTGTATCATCTTAATATCTCATACGCATTAGTTACAGAATGCCTATATACCTGACATATTTATTAACTACAATAAAATCACAAATATAAATTTTTAATGAACAATGAAAATTCTCTTACTTGTTTAAATAGATTTTACTTTCTAGTAAACCAACCTTATCTGCAGTAATTGTAACATAATACTAAATTTTGCTAAATCATCTGCATATGCACTGATTCATATTTATAGGACCACAATTGGTCACTCTAGATAAATACAATATTGCAAAGAAGACTTAATAAATAAATTGTATTTAATAATCAAAATATGTAAATAAAATTAACAAAATTATGTACATGTAACAATATAAAGTCTCTCTCTTTTTTTAATTTAATTTATCCTTCTATTGTAAGTACAAAATCTTGGATTGTTACTATTCATTTGTAATTAATTAATTGATTCCGTTCGCAGTTATGAGTCATTTGAGCAAATGTTGGTATTTTGTTGTCAAATAAGATTACCAATATTCTAATTCAACATTTATTTGATATCTGAATCTTTATGAAGATACTATTTACAGTTAGCATAAATTTACTAATAGATCATGTGAATGCATAAATATTGAATGTCACGACTAACAATTAAATCTGACCCAATGAATGATGTTATGTATGCCCTGTTTATCTTTCATACGTGATAGTAACCATGTATCGTTATCATTCCAAAAGGTGACGAATCTTGGCAAATATATAATCAATCGCAAGATCTAAGAAATTGTTCTAATAGGAACAAAAATTATATATTTAGGTACATTGCAAAAATTATTTTGAATTTGATCCAGAAATTTTTTTATATTTGTCTTAAATTTGTAGAGAAACCCAAAGATATATGATTATATTTAACACAGAACTTACGTTTTCTAGTATAATTATTTGCAAACTTTTATTATTATGCATATCATTATTTTGATTTGTGAAGTTTAAAATGAATCATTTATTCAAAAACTTTGTTGATCTTTGGATAGATAAATGAAAACATTTTCCTGAAGTGCTCAAATAGCTTCAAAACTATTTAGATTCTTTTTTTAAAATAGTAATACACTTGGAACTTGTTATTTAAAAACAAGTTCGTCCGCTACTTCATCAATATGGTACATGGTGGAAAAATTGAAAACACTCACCGAAATATATTTCTATATATATATTAACAGCTATACATCTTTATATAAAAATAATTTTTGAGTCTTTTCAACATGATTGATTTATTTATTTATAAATGCTTTGTTTCTAAACTAATAACTAGATTGATTAAAGCTTAGTTTTTTAAATTCATTTTTTTTCTTTTCAGTTTTTTACTTGGTGGGAGATCACTGTTACTCAAGTCATTACTACTATGGGTATATCATTTCATTAATTCAAATCAACATAAAAGTTATTTTACCACTGCCTGCAATTATAGTTATGCTAATTGAGATAATCAAAACTATCTTTTCACAACTAGAAATCATATTCAGTAACTGAAAAGTTAAGTACACTGCAATAAAGATAATAGTGATAAAAATATTTGAACACAAGAATAATGTATATACTGAACTTTCGATGTAATTAGAAGAGATTTGAACACAGAATTTTTAAGCTCTTTTTAGCTATTCACTCCATCTATATAACCAATACACATGACCACATACATGTGAAAAAAAACCTTCAATAGACGTATTTAGTGCTGAACTAGCACTCACCAATTGGTCCAGATCATCATCTTCCCCACACTTATATAATCACTGCTCAGTTTATATTAATATAACAAACCTTCAAACTTTAATGGACAGGCTTTAATCTTCTTCACACTCTAACTCTTCCACCATCCATATTATTGAAAATCTGATGATGGAATACTCAAAGCCCTTGTTGCTGCCAATAATGTTGTTAGCCTGAATCCCATCCTTATTCTGTGTATTTAAATGGACATATAAAGGTCTATATATGATGGGACAGAATGATAAAGTCAATATGGGTATGAAAACAGTGTTAGCATTAACAAAGGATTTGAGTATTCTATCATCAGATTTTCAATAATATAGAAAAAGGATTGGAGAGTGGAGAAGAACTTATCCCATTAATGTTTGGATATTTGCTATCTTAATATAAATTGAGCACTGATTATATAATATGTGTGTGGGGGAGATGATGATCTGAACCAATTGATAAGTGCTAGTTCAGCACAAAATACATATATTGGAGATCATTTTTATTTTTTAAATATACATGGTCATGTGTATTGGTTATATAAAATGGAGTGGATAGGTGAAGAGAGCTTGAAAATGCTGTATTCAAATCTTTTCTACTCCCATCTAAAATTCAGTATATACATTATACTTGTATTCAAATATTACAGATTCAGCCTGAATTCTGCCCATACCTCTTCTGTGTATTTAAATGAACATATTAAGTCATACATATAAGGTGTCACAGTGACTTAAGTCAACATTGGTATGACAACAATATTGGCATCAGCAAGGGCTTTGAGCCTTCCATCATCAGATTTTCAATAATATATAGTATGGATGACTGAAGAGTTGCAAGGTGGGGAAATTTGAAGTCTCTCCATCAAAGTTTGAAGATTTTCTATCTTAATATAAACTGAACACTGATTATATATGTGTGAGAGATGATCTGGACCAACTGATGGCTGCTGCTTCAGGATGAGATATATATATTGGAGATCATTTATCTTTTTCACATGTATGTGGCCATGCATATCGATTATATAAAATGGAATTAAAATAATATAATAATATTGTTATTAGTATGACTACTACTTCTATTACAACAACTATATATATATTACTACTACTACTACTATTACTATTAATAATAATAATAATAATAATAATAATAATAATAATAATAATAATAATAATAATAATAATAATAATAATAATAATAATAATAATAATAATAATAATAATAATAATAATAATAATAATAATAATAATAATAATAATAATAATAATAATAATAATAATAATAATAATAATAATAATAATAATAATAATAATAATAATAATGTAACACATTCTTCTATGCAGTTTATACAATGCACATGTGATACTTTATTAGTCCATATTTTCAAAAATAACTGTTAGTTTTGACTGTCCAACAGCTTTCTTCAGAGCTCATTCCATATTTAGAAATAAATATTTTATTGGAATTTGAATAGGAATTGTTTGATAAATAAAGATAAGCTATTATCTACACAAAATAATTTGTATCATTAAGAACTATATAAATATATAAAAGATTGAAAAACTATGCAAGTTGAAAAAAATGTAGGTTTTAAACCCAAGGAATGCATCACACACACACATCTATCTCTATCCATATTTATAGTGTTTTTCCCTTTTTCCATCCAATTATTCCATCTTTTTTACTTCATTATTTTATTCCTAACTTTTCCAGAGGTTTTTATTTTCTAAACAAAATCTTACCAAATTTTTTTTATATGTGTGTGAGAGAGAGAGAAAGAGAGCAAGAGACAGAGAGAAAAGATTTTTATGTACAGTCTTCAACTTACCATGGTTCTTCATGGTGCAGTGACAAACTCTGGCACTCAAGATCTGTGGATCCTGGGTCCGTTCTGTCATTTTCGGTGATCGAATTTTATATAAACTTCTGAATGAGAAATTATTTGATTATTTATTTATTTCAATTTACCCTTATAATCTTTTTTTTGTAAAGTCGAAAATTATCTCCTATTCAATAACTGTTATTTTATTGCTATTAATATTTATCAATTAAAAGTGTAGGAAGATATTACTACATTTATAATAACTAAAAGCAACCACAACTTTAAAAGAAATGTAATTATAAAATTTGATTTTGTATATATTTTACTAAGTGTTCTGGAAAGCATAATTCCTAACTTATGGAATATTTAAACTTACAAAAGTTTATAATATTTGAATGTTGTATCTAAAAATAATTAAAGTAAAAAAAAATACCAAATTACTCAACAAAAGGAATTTTAAAAAAGAGCTACTTATTTCATTAGATGGCACTAAAATAAGAGCAAGCAGAAAGGGTGCAAATAGAGAAGTTGTGGGAGAAAGTAATTATACAGAAAGTGAGTTCTTTGTTTTTATGCTGGATTTGGAAGAAGATAAGGAAGATTTAGATATAAAAGCCGTAGAGTGGACAAAGATAATGTTGTGGAAATAGGATAGAACAGGATAGAGAAGAATATGAGAAAAACTTAGGGTGGGAATGACTTCTCTGGGCATAGTGGCTGAGAAATTACTGACTCCGAGAAAGGAGAAGCCATAATGCGTCGCATTACGTATATATTATGTAAGCTAAAGAATTAAGTACTTTATTGTTACAAATTTACATATATTTTAACATAAGAAAATAAATGAATTAAAAGCTAAAAGATACAATAAAGTAGCTATATCAAATAAGGATATTTTTGAAAATTATGAAATTACTTGAAAATTTATTCTTTCTCAGAAACCCCCCCCCCCATCACCACCACCACCACCACCAAAATTAAAAATTACCTCATGGCAGCATAACAATGGTGAGACTAAAAAAATGGGAAATCGTATAAGAGAAAAATAAAATCGTATCTGAAAAACATAAGTTAGGAGAGACTTCAAACAATCTGCTGGAATCGACTATAGAGAGACTTTAGAAGTGCCTTGTCAAAAAAAAAAATGCAAAGGAATTCATATTCATTCTAAGGGTTCAACCATTACTAGAATGTGCTGAAATATGAAAAAAATTAAAAACATTGCAAATCTGTCTTTGTTATATTTATATAATGAAATATGTATTTTTTATTAATCTTTAGTTACAATGTAAAAATTACTAAACAAAGAAATATAAAAATATAAATAAATTTTCTTTTCAGATAACAGAAACATGAATATTGCCAAAAAGTACGACCAAAAAAATGTATTTAACATTAATTAATTAAAATCTTTAATAGATGGTTTTGCAAAACATTTGTGAAAGTCGTCATAAGCAGTGTTGCTATACTCAAGACATATATACTTTTCATAACTGTACCAGCACTGATTTTGAGGTTTGTAGTATCTCTCACATACAATTTACTATTGAAAACCACATACCCTTATAAAATACAAGTCATATATTTGCCTCTATTATATTTATATAATAAAATATATGATTTTTTAATTATTTTCAGTTGCAAACAAGAAATTGTTAAAGAAATTTAAAAATATAATGAATTAGTACATGTTTTTAGTCTCAAACGACTGCAACAAATGAACATTATAGATAACAACTGAGACACTTTAAGCTTAGAATTGCAATGTCACAAGCAACTTGCAGGACTATAATACCCATTATAGATAAATCAAATCTATTAATCAAACAAAATTCAGTTCCACTTTATCTGAGATCCAAAGAAATGTATATGCAAGACAAGTTTAAATAACATTATATATATTGTAATGCTTTACTTTTTGATTTAGACCTTATATTATGCACAATAAAGTACTAGTTAATCAAATTATAAAAAGAATAGTTATATTTCCTGATTAACTGACCTAATATTTTATTACAGTTTTTATTGCTGGTGGAATCAGTTTTTTATTTATTTATTTAAAAGGGTGCCAGCATCTGCAGACCCACTGATACCTGTCACATCGCATTGTCAACTCAAAACAAATAACTAAAATAAGATCACCATTTTGTTTTTTGTCACAAATCTTTTATATATTTCCCTGACTTAACTATTAAACAACCATATTGGCAAAGGTAATTTATACAGTTCTCTAACTTAATAATAAAATCTAGATAACTAAAATTAAGCAGGTACATTGAAAAGTTGATATTGATGTTAAATATTTTATCAAGACAAATTAAAATAGTTAAACAAGAATTATTAATAAAATGGAAACCACATACACATGCTCATCCAGATAATACTAATCAAATAGTTCAACAGCTTTTTGGAGAGATCTCTTTATGCCGAAAAAAGGTGTCGCAAATGCTCCAGTTTCCACTCCTGCATGATGAATTAGTTCAGCAGATGAGTAATCCTGGATAAAAGCAATTTCTCTAACTAGTACTGCAGAAACCCCAGCCAAAAGAAAGAAACAGAAAAGATGCTCCTGATTGAATTTATTTGGTTTTTATACTCTCAACCACTTTTGAGATTTCTGCACATATATTCTTATCTTTTTTTGTTATCAAAATACAAGTTGATAATCTTGTACATTTATTATTACTTTTTAGTTACAAAGGCTTCTTTTTATATAAATTATTTCCACCATCTTTAATTATCTCCTAAAAGGTTTTTACTCTGATTGTAATCTCTTGCATTTATAATTTCTTTTTGTTTATATGGATAAACAATCTGTATGCATTTCTAGTCTTTCCAATTTTAATATTAATTAAATAGATAATATTGAACACAAATAACTTTCATTGTATGACCATGGTTTTGTGCTCTGGCACTCCTCAGAGAGGTGCTAGGATAGGTTCAGACACTAGATCTAAAAACACCAACCCAAAGCCAGCATTTAACTAATTGTATGTATCAACAAAAATTGTGCTGACAAAAAAGAAATCTAAATTGTGTCTATCGATAATTTTTTAAAATTTTACTTATTTCAACGTTTAAATCTTACTCAATGCCAGCATACTTAAATACCTAAACCATATATATATATATATATATATATATATATATATTTAGGTATATATATATATATATATATATATATATATATATATATATAATAGTGAAATATAAATATAATGTATATACTTAACCTAGATGTAATTAAAGAGGATTTGAATCCAGACTTCAAGCTTCTTACAGTCATCCACTCTATCCAATATAACCAATAGACATGATCACATATATATAAAAAAAGTTATCCAATATAATATTTCATGCTGAACCAGCATTCGTCAGTTGGTCTGGATCATCATCTTCCATACACATATATAATCAGTGCTCAATTTATATTAAGATAGAAAATCTAAACATTTTAATGGGCAGGCTTCAATACTCTCCACTCTTCAGTTTTTAAGCCATCCATATCACTGAAAATCTGATGATGGAATGCTCAAAGCTCTTGATGATGTCAATATTGTAGTCATAACCATCCACTTAAATATATAGAGGAGGGATGGCCAGAATACAGGCTGAATATGTAATACTGAAATATAAGTATAATATCTTAACCTACATGTAATTAAGTCAATATGAATATGACTATAATATTGGCATCATCGAGAGCTTTGAGCATTCAACCATCAGATTTTTAGTAATATGAATAGCTGCATAGTTGAAGAGTAGAGAGGATTGAAGGATTCCAATTAAAGTGTGCAGATTTTATTATCTTAATATAAACTGAGCACTTGTTATATATGTGTGTGGGAGATAATGATCTGGACCAAACTGATGAGTGCTGGTTCAACATGAAATATATATATTGGAGGTCATTTATCTTTTTCACATGTGGTCATGTGTATCATTTATACTGGATATAGTGGATGACTGTAGGGAGCTTGAAAGTCTGGGTTTAAATCCCCTTTACTTATTTATATATTAAATTAAATACTTTCGTGGATTGTTATTATAATAAAAAAATAGAAATGAGTAGATTATATCTATGTAAACAGAGATAATTTGTAGCTTTTGATGTTGTCAAGAAACTATTAATTATTACTAATTGACAATTCCCAAGACTAAACAAGTTTTCTCATTAATCTATAGTAGCCTCCACAGATTTTCTCATGTTAGTAGAAAAATATCAAAATTTTTAAAACAAATACCATAGAGCTAAATCCATAGTCTAACAAACAAAAATTTTAAATATATATATATATATATGAATAAGAATAAAGGGCAGAATAAATAATAAAGAGTCACCAGTAATTTATGCACAGTAGAACTGTCTTTAATTTAAATATCCCTGAATTATTTGTTTTAAAGCTCTAGTATTTATCCTGATTATTGAACTGCAAATCATTTACTCCTTATTGAAATATTTGAATTTATTGTAACACTTATTGCTAATGCTTACTACACACAGATGCTCAATTCATTGGAGTGTTTTCTTCTAAATTACTTTTAAAAATAGTAGCAATGTGTATAATAAATTAACAATGAGTCTACTACAATATTTGAAATAATTCTTCAAATATATATTTTATTAGCCTTGTGAAAGTACATAAAACTATCACATAAGTATATATGATTAATATATACATTATATTTTTTATAGTTGTCTTAATAAAATTAAGACAATTAAAAATAATTATTTTTTATTCATTTATATAAAACTATTGCTTAAACTAATAAATTCATTAACCAAGATATTGACATAGAGATAAACTTAAGGCCATGTCACAGCCTAGCAACTAATACAAAGGAAAAGAAATTAAATTTAATTATTGATTATTAATATAATTAATAACTATAGAATGTAAAAATCATGAAAACCAAATGATATATGCAGTACATGCTACCAGAAGTTGATTCTACTATAAATACTGAATTACATAATTTATTAAAAAATTCTATCTTTTGCCGATGTACTAGCCACTACATACAAAAATTTTTATTGTGTTCGAATATAGAATACTTTTAAAAGATAGATTAATAATTTGAATGATTTGCTTATTGATAAAAGTTTTATTAGAAAACAAACTCTAATATTAGTCAAATAGAAGAATAAATAAATTATTCTTTATTAATATTATTAGTATTTTTAAAATGAAATTATATATTTTTATTAATTAGAAAAGCTTATAAAATCGTTCTAATTTGGAATTCTGAAACAGATAAATTTCTTCAGAAAATATTTATTTACTCAAACCAAAATTAATTTAAGATTATACTTATAGAAAAATGCATTGTCAGTAAACACCACTTGCCATAGGATATAATGCCAGTGTTTTAACTGAAGATAAATGTAATTACTTATTTCTACTTAAATGCCTAAAGTTATATAATTTTTATCTATACAATTTAAATGAAACTCCAATTGGTAATAAAATAATTTGTGGAAGATGTCAACAACATGCAACAAGAATGTTTTGGATCAACTGGATATCCTGGTTGCCTCTATGATGATAAATGCCAAAGGAATAAAGAACTTTATTCTTAATGAACATTACTTTGCAAATATGGAAATGAACAGGACAATAATATGAACTTTTATTAGAACATATTATCTTCATGAATCATCATTTAAAAATATTTAATTTTATTTCCTTTGTTACTGAAATCTGTTTGCCATTGGAATAACTCATTTAAAAAAGACTAAATGAAGGAGGAATAGAAGATCATGAAGTTAAATATATATTTTTTTGATATTTAATAAAATTTAGGTATTTTATGAAAGTGACTTGACTGAGGTATGAACTGAGAAATAAACTGAGGTATAAAATTAAATTAATATGAAGGTAAAATTTTACTATTCTTCATATTAAATTTATTCATGACATAACAGAACTTTGTTGTTACTAATTTAATTAATATAATAATGTTTGTTTCTTATTAAATGTGTAAATGATTAATATCTTGTATGAAAGATTTTATATATTTTTTAATGATGATTATACATAGGAATTCTCTCTTATGGATTGTATAATATAATACTACTATTTATTTGTATATAAATTAAATCAAGATTAGCTTGATAGCATTTTTATGATTCTTTTTGTGAATTATAAAAATTTGTTTATGTTATAAATTATTAGAACCTGTTTGTGTTATGAGATATATATCTACTATACGAATATGAAAAGGTATTAATTATTTAATATTATAACATAGTAGAGATGTAAGCAAACACTTGTGATATTTTTTTTTTTTTTGTTATATTAAATAAATCTGAATTGTTATTCGTTAATAAATATTGTTAAAGTTTGTTTTAAGTCTTAAAGAAGTTTCCAAATTTATTTAATTTATTTATTCATTTTACGGAACAAAATAAAGTTATATATATATCCACACACATGCATTATACGATTACTTAATATTCTAATATTTTGGTTGAAATAAATTTTAAAAATATACTGAGATTATATTAAATATTGTTATTGCTGTAAAATTGATGAAAACCCTGAAGAGAATTAATTGTAATACCTACATTGAGTTTGAATTCTGAGCATAATGAAATGATTAATAAATATAAAGATTAAATGATTTATTTTAAATTGTGTTGTTAAATATTTGATATTAAATTACCCTATTTGAAATTAATTTGATTTTAGATCATAATTACATCATTTCATCCATGGCATCCTATACAAAGACCTTAAGTCTGATTATAGCGAGATGCAACCACCTGGTTCATTCCTTAGGGAAATATCCATACCATTACAATATAATATTGTAACAGAACAGGACCTGGCCTTGCATGATGGAATACCTACCATCAAAGTGGGTGAGAAGAAGGGAAAACTTAAAATTCATAAGATTCTTAACTCATGGCCAACTTTGATCTCAAATGTTGAAGAATGGGATAAACATACATAGGAGTCTCAGGGTACCTCCATACAGTTTCGTCCATTTTTTTCATGTTTGAGAGTAAAGTTGGCCATGAAGTGGGCCATCAAAATGGGTGAGAAGGGAAGACTCTAAATTCCTAAGATCCTTAACTCATGGCCAACTTTGATCTCAAACATGGAAAAATGGGATAAACATATATGGGAATCTCAGGAAACCTCTGCACAGTTTCATCCATTCTTTCCCATTTTATTTTCCATTATGTCCCAGGATTCAAGCTCAGGGAGTATATGCATGGAATTCTACTTCAGGGTATGATATTATTTCTATAAGAGTATGAGTACGGTGAACTGATCATCAATTATGATAATACAATGATAATTGGATTTACTTTAAAGTAATATGTTTAACAATTTTATTTACAAAAAAAAAAAAAAAACAGTTTATTGATTTTGGACATCTATGTTTATTCTTTGATTTATCATATCAATATTTATTATCCTAAATCCCCCTTTCCCTTTCAAAGGATATCCATTTGACATCCTATTGTGCAGTTGAAGTTAGATATAAAAAAAATTCAATGCTTATATACTGCTTGCTTGCTAATTTAGAATCATTGAAATTATTATTCCAAAAAGAAAATATATGTACATAAATTAACTATTTTGACCTATGAAGATTATGAATTTAAGACACCCCCCCTCTCTGCTATTATTTATTTCATTAATGATAGTAAAGCTCATTTATACTAAGTTTCATACCAAAAAATAAATAATGTAATAAGCAGAGTTAGTATGGATAAACAAAGAACAGATAACATTCCTGTATTAATGAAGGCAATTAATGTTTTCCAATAGAGAATCTTATCTTCATCTTTAATGATGATAACATTTATCTGCAAGCAAATATTACTTAGACCTATTTTTTATTTTCAATTAAAAAATTAAAATGGTAGTGTGTCCCCCTCCCCTTTTTAAAATATGTAAATGATAGATTGGCCCATTGTAAAAGCCAGAAATAAAATAAAAAAATATATATGCATGAGATTAATTATACGATATTAACCTAAAATTATTGCGAGTCCAAAAAGGGAGAGATCTTGTGAATATTGAGAATGTCAACATTTACAATTCCTAATTCAGTTAGTTGGGTTTGAACCTTTTAGAACTATTCTCCTGATGATTCAAATTTCACTTTTTATATTGTATCTCTTGGCAAGATGGAATCCTAAGATCTGTGTAATGCATTTGACATAATCTTCAGCGTAGGCTGATATCTGCTTGTTTAAGTTGAATATTATTTTTTTCTTTTGCAATTATAGATCCGTGGTTGATAGATTCTTCTCCACAAGTCACTTTATATTTAGCTATACATTGTTACGTATATATTTATCTGAATATTTAAATATAGTCTTTGAATTTACTGGGTGACTAGGTGTTCTTCTCTTGAGAATTTCAGGTTAGAATTTCTTGAAATGGCAAATAGATTTACTGAGGCTATAACCTCGATAATATGCGTGTAAAAATGCGATAGTAGGGACCTCTACAGGTGTTTTAACCTGGTTAAAACACCTGTAGAGGTCCCTACTATCGCATTTTTACACGCATATTATCGAGGTTATAGCCTCAGTAAATATTACTTACGTAATCAATGTGCGTTTAATAAATTTATAATTACAAATAGATTTAAAATTTGTCTGGATTTTTTATTTTGAAGTTCTCATTCGGTCAGATGGAGTTCTCTTTGTTTTTATTTTGTTTTTCTTGATTTTTCAAGATTTCCTTGTTGTTTTATAATTTTTGTTTTGGACGGTTGTTGATTGTTACCTTTGAACATGAAGATCGATCACAACTTGCAATTCAATCCCCCTTTTAAAGAAAAAATATCATTCAAAACATATCTTTTTTGATGATCACCCAAAACGAGGTTGTTCTTTTTTTTTTTTTTAGTGTTGATTTGATTATTTTAAATCACAGTTTAAGTTCATGTATTATTTATTATAATGTTTTAAGATTCATATATATATAAGGGATTAATGATAAAGGCTTTTAATTATTATTTATTTCCTTTATATTTTTATAGTTTTGTTGCTTGCATTTGAATTCGGTCAGCTTTATTCTTACATTATTATGATGCATGGGTTGTACAATCGTTTATGACAAAGTTATTAATAAAGAGAAATAAATATAAAATTTCTTTATAAATTTTAGCAATTTTGAACGTTTAATTTGCTATATGAGTTTTTGGTATGTGTTCGTTTTATATATGTCATATAAGTAATTAAATATTTTCTTTCGTAATAATGTTTGTGGATATTATTGTTCCTTGTTGTAAGATGCAGCCTTACAATATATATATATTAATAGCAACAACTCTTTAGCTAATAAGAAAAACAATGTCATTAATCTAAATAACATTAACCTTAGTGAGGCAGAACGTTTATTTTTAAACTAATGTTTATCTCTCTGCTCCACAGTCCAAACATATTATCATAAAAAAATGAGCTTATAATTCATCAGGACTTAGATAATTTTTCAAGAGGATGCTGATTAAGAGAATTTTTTGGCAATCAGGAATATAATGTTATTCATAAAATACGATCTGATTCAACACCACCACATCAAAGAAATGTTTTATTATATACATACATTGATAATGTACATCAAGTGTTAGACTTAAACAACTCAGAAATTATAAAAGTAATTTGACATTAAATGCGAAGTACATATTACATAATTTAGAGAGGGGAGATAACATTTGTTATAAAAACAGCTGATAAAGGAGGATCAATAGTGGTCATGAGCAAAGATAATTATGTTAAAACAGCTCTGGGATTTTTAGATGATAAAAATTTATTACACAAGCTATTATAAGTAAATTATTGAATGGTATACTTTTAAGCCTAAAAGATATGCAAACAAGAGGTCGCTTAGGTAGAAATGTATATAATTTTTTAATACCAATTAGAATTCATCCTAGGAGTTTTTATATTTTGCCAAAAATACATAAACCAGATTGGCCTGATAGACCTATTGTAGCGAGGCATTGGTTGTACTAGGAAAAATATTTCAGCATATGTTGACAATTTTATTAGTCTTATTCCACTACCATTTAGTTCTTACATTAAAAATACTACACATTTTCTTTCAATTTTAGAAAATATTTTGTCTGAATTACCAGATGATTGTGTTTTAGTTACTTTAGATATTGCATCACTGTACACTAATATACCTCATGGTGATGGGATTGGAGCTATTAAATGTGCTGTACAAGATACAAAGTATGATCTTATTACAACTATGATTGAATTAAAATCATTCTTCACATATGTCACCATGATTCTGGTACACTTGGCAAATAGTTTTTTGTGATTAATGTTTTTTGAATTTTAGCTACTCGGTTTATCTCACTTTATATATGAAGAATAATTTTCATTATGACAGAGTTTTTGTATTATTTATTTACTATGATTGAATTAATATATTTAATCTTAAGAAATAATTTTTTCACTTTCAATTCTAGAAATTATTGACACAAACAAGATACTGCAATGGGTACAAAAATGGCACAAAGTTATGCAAAATTTTTATGGCAAAACTAGAATCCTCTATACTTGAAAATGCTAGGCTGAAACTTCATTTTTGGCTTACAAATATAGATGATATTTTTATGATATTGCCACATAATGAAATTGAACTTCATAGATTCTTAAATTATATAAATAATTTTAATAAAAATATACATTTTGTAATGAATTTTTGAAAACAATTGCCCATTTTCTTGATGTTGAAATTATTATACTAATAGGATTCTTACTACTACGGTATATAGGAAACCCACTAATAACCATTGTTATCTACATTTTTACAGTAACCATCCTAAACATTTTTTTTCTCATGTGTCATAGCATCAGCCAGAAAGTGAACCCTCTAACCAGGACAACTGCTTATAAATCAGTCGTCACTGACCTCTCAACCACCAATACTTGACAAACCATCCTAAACATTTAAAGGCTAATATTCCCTATAGTCAATTTTTAAGAATGAGAAGCATTTATAGTAATGAAGAATTTCTTCAACAAAATAATAAAATTCTACATGATAGATTGGTGAATATGAGGTATCCTAAACATTGTTGGATAATGCAGTAATAAAGTCTTCAGGAATTGAAAGAAGGGAACTTCTCTTATTTAAGAAGTGCAAGAAATAAATGTTCCACCATTGGTGCTTTACTTTTAATAGAGATTTACCTAATATTAACCATATATTGGAAAAGCATTTCAACATATTAAGTTCTACATATTACTGAAACTCTATTTTTTCCAATTCACCTAAGGTTGTATATCAAAGTCACAGATCACTTAAAGATATTCATGTCAATACAAATTTGATTATAAATTCTGTATCAGAAAAAGGTTGTTATCCATGTGATGATACAAGATGTCTTACATGTAAACATATTATTGTGACAAAATTGGTCCAAAGCACTAGTAATAATAATTTTAAATGGTATATTCCTAATTATGTCATATGTAAAAGTGTAAATTTAATATATTTAATAGGGTGCAATAAATGTTTAAACCATTATGTAGGTGAGTCAGTAAACAGTCTACATGTTAGAATAACTAACCATAGATTTGACATTTTGCACAAGAATGAAGACAGACCAGTATCAAAACATTTTAATTTATCAGATCATTCATTTGATGATTTAAGAGTAGTAATATTACAGAATGGTTTTTCTTTCATGAGAGAAAGAAAACAAAAGAAAAGTTTTTTTTTTAATTTTTAAATTCAAGACCTTATACCTACATGAAATGAACTTAAACATAGGCACTATCATATCTTTAAATTACGTAGTTTCCTAATGCATTATTATTATTATCATCATCATCATTATTATCTTTGTATATTTTCATTTATATTTATGGTACTATGGATATACTTTTCTTTACAATTAATATTTAATTACTATTATATATATATTTATTTTGGTTTGTACTAACTACACTATTTAATTAATATGTATAAGTATTTCAGTTTTTTATACAAATATTAATATGAGCACAGACTATTTTTTGTATATACACATTTCAGTCATATATATATATATATATATATATATATATATATATATATATATATATTGTATATGGATGAAATAAGGAAGTATGCAGGGGTGATGTGGAGAAGAGAAACTAAAGATCAGAAAATATGGATTGAACTTGGAGAGTCCTTCATCCTGCAGTGGATTGATAATGGTTGATGAGGATGATATTGTTTTTTTAAAATTTAAACTAAGTTTTCAGTTTTTTGTGCTATTTGATTAGTACATACTGCAGTTTTTTTTATAAACATTAAAATAAATTTGTCATTGGTTGGTTAAATTTTTTTGTAATATCTTTTAACCAATAAAGTTATTTTTGTCAAATATGTAATTTTTGAACATTACCATTTTACTATATATTTTTTCTTTCTGATGAAAACCAGTCTTCTGGTTGAAATATTAAAGTAATTTTATGCACAAATAATTTTTTTTTGTATTTTATTATTTTTTGTATATATATGTGTGTATGTGCATGGAAATATTTTTTATATTTTCATATAAAAAATGACCATTTTTCTGCATTCAAAAATAATGCAATCTGTTTTGAATGTAGAAAGTATTTAAAGTTTATTATTTTCATTGACATCTGATGATGATTTTTCTTATATGAAAACATAACAGATATTTCCACATATTAAAAAATATTTAAACAATCAGTTAAAAATTATTAATTTATATATATACATAAATTTGAACATTTTTTTTTGTTCCTTAATAATTTCACAATTATTTCCCAATCTTCTTAGTGGACACAATTTTTTTCCCAGTGATCAAAAATATTAATTTTAAATTATGAAAAATTCCCTTGAGGTCCATGGCTTTGTTCATGGTAGGAGTAAGTTTCCCAATTTTTCCAATTACATATCATGAAGCAAAATCTTGCAAGATTGGTGCAATATTTGTTGATCTATTAAGTAATAAATAAACCAAAAAAATTTCAAATTTATATCTATTATTGATATTTACCTTTAATAAAATAATATATATGTTTAAAAAAAATCAGGTTATCTGTAAACCTTGGATTTATTTAAAAAAATAAAAAAATCATAACCAATTATTAATTTATTACAAAAAATACATTATGTGAAACAATTTTAATCATTGTAGGAATGATGCATATATTTATACTTTTATAAATCAAGATGTATTTTAGCAAAAAAGAATGAATCTAATCATTCTACTTGTAAAAAACTGAAATCCAAAAAAAGTCATTGGTAATGTTAATGGTCTAAACCCAGAGTATAGCCCAAAAAGTGAATTGGATTAGCAGACTGACTGTAAAGTTAAAGAAGCAATATTTTACTATGATATGCTATGCAGTGGCACATTAAAGTGATTAAATAATACAATACTGGTTGCTATCTTGTTCATCACAGCCAGAATTCTAAAGAGTGAATGATCAAACAAAAATATGAGTGCTTGTATATAATATGACATTCACCCCTATACTTCAGGCACCATTCATAGCAGAGAAAAACTCAAACTTTGAGCATCAAGATTTATCATTAGCAGTTGCATATAAATTAGTATAATTATTTAATTTCAGAAGAAAAAAGGTAAAAGACAAAAAAACTCGACATTGAAAATTTTTTTTTATAATAACTATACAAGATATTCATAATAGCTACATATTCCATGGCTGATGTTCTATTTATTAACATTTTCTGCTGTTACTTAACCAATAATACACCACATGGCATAGAAAATAATCACATGACCTTAGCTTACACTTATTGCTATTTATTAGCAAATTCTTTTATTCTCTCTATTGTTTTGACATCTTGTGCAAGCTTTAGTAATCAATAGATGCTATATGGCAGTGCTTTTGTGTTATCCAAAATGACTACTACAGTTTAAAGTGCACCGAATCCAAAAGATTCAAAGGAATTGTTCCAAAAAAAATTTTTAAAAACTTCTCACTGATGAAAACCAAAGCCAGAAACTAATCTGGGGATATTGGATAAACCAACACTAGATAAGGATTTAATAAGCACTATCATCTGTCATCTATTGATTACTAAAACCTACACTAGATGGCATAAATGTAGGAAGAATAAATTTATTTGTTAATGAATAGCAATGTAAAAGCTGAGATCAGGCAATGTATTGTTGGTCATGAGCTATGTTATTGGCTTTGTACCAATTTTTGCCATTGAATAAAGATACATAAGATTACAACAAAATAAAGGTTACTATAATATATAGAAACTGAACTAGTTTCAGATTTATATAGCTACCAGAGCCAATAAACTTGTATTGAAAAATTTTGAAGTTTTTAAATTTGGACTAGTAACTTGATAGTATAACAAAAATGTAAAAAATGGCTGTTAGAGAAAAGATACATTAGATCCAAAATTTTTAAATACATTGAAAAAAATTAAAAAGTTCCCTTACTGATAAAAGCAATAACTTGAAATTAATTTGGGAAGATTAAGGTAAAAAGAACACTTAATAATAATTTATTAAGCACTACCATCTGCCATCTATTAATTACTAAAGCTTACACTAGATGGCACAAGAATAAGAAGAATAAAAGAAGTTCCTGATGCCGTCTTTTATCCACTTCTGCAGCAAATACTTTCTTTATAAATGTAACTCTGCATTAAATTCTATCCTTAATCATATCTTTCCAATGAAATCAATTTATATTCTAATTTTTACAGTGTCCCTTAGATAATCTTTAGAATGAAAGTAGAGTCTTCTAGACTGCTAATAAAGTTTGAACATGGGATAATAATAGAACAGCCTTTAAATATAAGATTTTGTTATGAATAATAAATAAGCAGTGACCAATATGAGTATCTTCTGCTGCCATGTAGGATATGATTTTGGATTACCCAAAGATAAATACTGTTTCCAATACAAATAGCCTTTTTATCTTCTCCCTGTATTTTAACCTTTCATTTTAAAAAATACTAATCTGAGTTATTTATATCAATATATTGCTGGAATGAGTTTTTTCATACTATCAGCTGCATTTCACTCATAAAGACAGAATAATGTGTATTAATAATTTTTATTAGTCATTTATTAGACTAGAGATTATTCACTTAACAAATGATATTTCTGTAGTGTAATTTTCACTACACCACTCACACACAATATAGGCACTGGTTTGTACCCACTTTTAACAACTTGCATAGGGATACAATTATAAACATATGACAAAAATATGTGGAAAAGGTTATACTCCCAAGATGCACATTTCATGCTGAACCACCACTCATCATTTGATCTAGATCATAATCTCTTACACATATCTTTATTATTGTTCAGTAAATATATGCAGACAGACAGATGGACAGACAGACAGACAGACAGACAGACAGACAGATAGATAGATAGATAGATAGATAGATAGATAGATAGATAGATAGATAGATAGATAGATAGATAGATAGATAGATAGATAGATAGATAGATAGACAGACAGACAGACAGACAGACAGACAGACAGACAGACAGACAGACAGACAGACAGACAGACAGATAGATAGATAGATAGATAGATAGATAGCCATTTACTACAGTTTAACTGATAAGTATCAAACTTATTACCAACAACTTTGACATAATGGAAGTATATTAATAATTTTTATTAGTCATTTATTAGTCTAGGGATTATCCACTTAATGAATAAATGATTAAGAAAAATTATTATTATACTTCCATTAAGTGGTTAGTCTCAAAGTTATGAGAGCAGTAAGTTTGACATTTATCAATTAAACTATAGTAATTGACTATCTGCACACATCAAGCAATGATTAAGATATATGCAATCCATTGTAATCTGGTCTAACCAAATTGTGAATCTTGGGGAGCATTTTTTCACATATCTTTAGTCATGTGCTCTCCACAAGGTATTAAAAGCAGATAGAAAACAGTCTCTAGCTTACATGAGAATGTATAGTGAAAATTACACTACAAAAATATTATTCATTAAGTAGATAATCTCTAGTCTAATAAATAACTAATAAAAATTATTAATATACTTCCAATCAAATGGTTTGTGTAAAAGTTATGAGGGCAGTAAGTTTGGCACTTATCAATTAAACTGTAGTAATTCTACATATACGAAACAATGATTAAGATACGTGCAAGACATAATAATATGGGCTAACTGACATGTGAATCTTGCAGATTATACATTTTTTTCACTTATCTTGGGTCATATAATTATGATTACACCCCTCTGGCTGCAGAAAGGAGTTTGCTATTAACTGAAAGGAGACCCTTTGATTCCTCTTGGAGGCCTTAAAGGAACCAAGCAGGGCAAATTCCTAATGTCCACTCCATACGTTCTTGTCATTGCAGCTGTTATTACTATGTGATTATTCATATAGTATACGAACATGGATGGGCTGCTCACCAACATGCATTAGCCAGTGTGGTGAGTTTATTGGCTTTTTACCTCTGAGTTTAAGATCGAGAAACATCATGGTCTTTCTTCTCAGTGCCTGATAAGGCAGAATGAATGTTTGTGTAAATGATAAATATTTTTCCAAAACATATATACAATTATGACAGACAAAAACAAAGCATGGCCCTTATTCCCAGGAGGCTGTAAAGTCACCAACCAAGGCAGCGGTTGGTGGCCGAAGGCAGAGGGTGCTAAGAATCCCCTGATTGCGGACCCAGGCTGCCATTTGATGACGACTTTTTATTTAGGTACTTACAACTGCAGATCACTTTCAAGTGAAGGAAGATTGCAAGAATTAGAAGAACTGTCTTATATTAAATGGGACATTATTGGACTTTGTGAAGTTAGAAGAAAAGGTGAAGAGACAATTGATTTAAAAAGTGGACATATACTCTATTATAAAGGCACAAATATTGGAAATACAAGTGGAGTAGGATTCATTACAAATAAAAAGTGGAAGAACAATATTGTGGAGATTGATGGTGTATCGGACAGAGTGGCAAGATTAGTTATACAACTTAATAGCAGATACCAAATGCAGAAAATTCAGGTTTATGCCCCAACAAGTTCTCATAGTGATGAAGTAGTAGAAGATTTTTATATGGATGTACAAAAGGCTTTTGATCAGAGTAAACAACATTTTAAAATTGTTATGGGAGACTTTAATGCTAGAATTGATAAACAAATCAAAGATGAAAGTGCTGTAGATAATTTTGGTTGTGGTAATAGAAATGAGAGAGGACATAGACTTGTGGAGTTTGCAGAAAAAAAAAAACTTTATATTATGAATTCTTTTTTTGAGAAAAATGTTAAAAGGAAATGGACATGGAAGCATCCAAATGAAGGTACAGCAGAATTGGATTATATTTTGACTAGCAGGAAATACATATTTCAAGATTGTAATGTTCTTAATAAATTTAACACAGGAAGTAATCATCGATTAGTAAGGTGTAAGATATGTGTTAATGTGAAACTAGAGAGACAAAAATTATTAAGAAAAACAATATTTACAGTTGATATTCCTAATCTTCAGAAACATTCTAATGAAATCGGTTTCAAGTATTAGTAGATTTTGAACATGATTCAGATTTGAATGAAATTAATATGAAAATAACTGATACACTTTTAAAAACTGCAACAAAAATAGCTGGTAGAAAACAGCAGCAATTGACCAATAAAATTTCTACTGAGACTAGAAAATTTATGAAGAAAAGAAGGAATATAGAAGATATACAAAAATGATGCATTAAAAAGAATTGAATATCTCGAATTTTGTAAAATGGTGCGGAAAAGAGTTGAAAATGATATAAGAAAGTATAACTGTGAACTAGCAAGGAAAGTTGTAGAAGAAAATAAAAGTCTTAAGAATGTAAAACAACATATTGGTATTGGTATGAAATTTATATCTGCAATAAGAAAAAAAGAGGGAATTGTTACTAAAAAGAGAGATGACATCATGAAATTGGTAGAAGATTTTTATCAAGAATTATATAGTAATAAAGAACAAGTACCTCCTATATCTATTACATCTTCCGAATTGCCCAGAATTTTAAATGAAGAAGTGAGATACGCAATTAAATGTATGAAGAAAGGAAAGGCTCCAGGTAATGATGCAATTATAATTGATATATTAAAAGAAGCAGGAAAGGCTCCAGGTAATGATGGAATTATAATTGATATATTAAAAGAAGCAGGTGAAGAAATAGAAATTTTTTTAGCAAAGTTATATACCAAATGTCTAAATGATAAAGATGTACCGGATGATTGGAAGAATGCAGTAATAATATTAATATTTAAAAAAGGTGATAAAGAAGATATTAGAAATTACAGACCTATCAGCCTTTTATCAGTTTTATATAAAATTTTTACCAAGATAATTACAACTCGTCTACAGAGAACATTGGATTTCCACCAACCAAGAGAACAAGCTGGATTTAAAAGTGGTTTTAGTACAGTAGATCATATCCAGGTGTTGAGAGAAGTTATAAAAAGGACGAATGAATATGAGTTGTCATTATGTTTTGGATTTGTAGATTATGAAAAGGCATTTGATTCTATAAACATTTCTTCAGTGATTAAAGCATTGGATCATCAAGGTATAGATCCAGGATATTGTCATATTTTGAAAAATATTTATAAAAATGCAACAGCAACAATTAGATTACATAATGATACTGGGAAAATCAACATTGAGAAAGGTGTAACACAAGGTGACTCCATATCTCCAAAACTTTTTACAGCAGTGCTGCAAGAAGTATTTTGTGGATTAAAATGGGAAACTAAAGGAGTGAAAGTAAATGGAGATTATTTAAGTCATTTAGATTTCGCAGATGATGTAGTTGTTTTTTGCAAATAATGCTTCAGAGCTGCAGGATACGTTGTAGGAATTATCAGATGAAAGTAGGAAAGTAGGACTAAAGATAGATGTTAAAAAGACTAAAGTAATGTTTAATCGATTTGCTCAAAATATGAAAATAAAGATTGATTATGATGAATTAGAAGAAGTTAACAGTTACAAATACCTTGGTCAGATTATTAATACAGATGGAAAATAATGGAAGAAATTAATCATAGAATTAAACTTGGTTGGAGTGCTTTTGGTAGAAATAACTTGATACTAAAAGGAAATATGCCTATGTGTTTGAAAAGAAAGGTTTTTAACAAATGTGTTTTACCAGTTCTTACTTATGGATCTGAGACTTGGACACTTAATAGAAGAGCAATACAGAGACTTCAGACTACTCAAAGAAGTATGGAGAGATGCATGTTGGGAGTAACAAGAAGAGATCGAAAACGCAATGTATGGGTAAGAGAACAAACAGGTGTTACTGACCTCATTGAAAAAATTAAAAGATTGAAGTGGAGTTGGGCTGGACATATTGCTAGACGAGATGATAATAGATGGGCAATTGAAATTTTAAACTGGATTCCAAGAGATTGTAAAAGACCCAGAAAGAGACCATATGTGAGATGGATGGATGAAATAAGAAAGTGTGCAGGGGTGATGTGGAGAAGAGAAGCTAAAGATCGGAAAAGATGGATTAAACTTGGAGAGACCTTCATCCTGCAGTGGATTGATAATGGTTGATGATGATGACACCCCTCCACAAAATGTTAAAAGCGAATAGAAACCAACCACAATCTTGCATGAGAGTGCAAAAGGGAAAATTACACTGCAGAAATATTATTCATTAAGTGATACTGTGAGTTGGTCTAGTGACTTTGGTTTTTTAATTACATGCGTGGCAATTATAATTCCATTTTTTTCTTCTCACCATTATTTTAAAAAATAATGGTGAGACACTAAACAACTTCTATAATAAAAGCTTTTATTTTACGTTTTTTTATTATAAATAAATTTAAAAAATCTTATGATGTGGGTTTTATGAGACAACCTATATTTGTTTGGTTATATACTTCATGTAATAATATTTTACAATACTACGATCTGAAACAATCAATTACGCTTAAAGTTTTAATAATCTTTTTCTAAAACCCACTATAGATAATTTATATACATAAAACAGTTTTAATTAAAGGGAGATTTGAACCCAGACTTTCAAGCTCCCTATAGTCATCCACTCTGTCCAATATAACCGATAAACATGACCTCATACATATGAAAAAGATAAATGATTTCCAATGTACGTATTTCATGCTATCACAATGTAAACCGAACATTGATTATACATATGTGTGGAAGATGATGATCTGGACCAACTGATGAATGTTGGTTTTATTCAGCATGAAATACATATAATGGAAATCATTTATCTTTTCACATGTATGTAGCCATGTGTATTGGTTATATTGAACAGAGTGAATGACTATAGGAAGCTTAAAAGTCTGTGTTCAAATTACTTAAATTACACCTAGGTTAAGTATATATATTATACAATTCAAAACAAAGCAAAACTCTCCATATAGTAGTGCCATCTTGTGATCATGTGATGTTTAGTGATTTTTATATATATTATACTTGTATTTCAATATAAAATAGTTTTGTATAAAAGCTAGTTTAGTTATATATATAACTTTATATATTTTTTCAGGATAAAGTCTTTTTTTATTCCTGATAATTTGAAGGATGAATACGAAATTATAAAATCGATAGTAAATCAACTTTGTATTGATATTAAAATCCGGATACGGAACAGTTCGAAACAAATTATATATGTACTTATTAAAAAAGAAAAAAGATTACCGGATCCAGAGACAAGAATAAAAAAAATACGATCAAACTGTACTGGAAATGGATCATTTTAATCCAATTTTCTTTCAAATTGATATATGAATTGATAATATAGAATAAAATTTTAAGAAACGGACATGTATTATTATACGAGGACAATAACGGTTATAAAATCCCTAATAGCAGTATTTTAATGTTATTATTTGAAATCAAAACTACAGTTTATAAAGCATTTGCACCTATCATTAACCCTGCTTTAAATATTATAATAATAGGTATTTAAATTATAACATAATCAGATGGTATTAAGACATAGAAAGATTAAATAGAATAGTATAAAAAAATAGAAAGCTTTAAAGGTTTCCAACTTTTAAAAAAGCATTTTTTTTAAAAAAAAGATAAAATTATTGTTGTTATTAACATCATTTTCTTCTAACTTTATATATATGTCAAAATGTGATTCTCCTTTAAATCAAAATCACGAATCACGTGTGACGAAATTATTAAAATGTGCATTGTAGCATACAAAGACATGTTCGTAAGTCCATTGTTGGTCTTTTTTAATTTCTTTCTATTCTATTTCTCACAAATAATTTTAGTTTTCTATTAAAATTTTGACATTGCTATAAGTATTCCACAGTTTTAATTTTTTTTTTCATAATTTTTTGTTCAACTCTGTTATACATCTTTTTGCTTCTAAACATCATACTCCAGACTTAAGCTGTAATTCACTTTTCATACTGTTGTCCTATATATCTTCAGTTTTATTATCATTTTTATTTTGATGGTATTAGCATCTTCTAACTGTTTACCATCTTTCCAATATTTTTTATCTTTCATTTACTAATTTACCATTTCATTCCTACCTTTTTAATACACTGCATGCAAACAAACAAATATTACTGACATCCTTAAAAGAAGTATCACTAAAAGAGATGATAATAGATAGACAGTTGAAATCTTAAACTGGATTCTAAGAGATTGTGAAAGACCTAGAAAAAAACCGTATATGAGATTTATGGATGAAATAAGGAAATGTGCTAGAGTGGTGTAGAGAAGAAAGGTTAGAGATTAGAGAAGGTGGATTGAACTTGGAGAAATCTTCATATTGCAGTGGATCATTAATAGTTGAAAACGATGATAGTGATCTATGAAGCATAATATGTTAGTAGTCTGTTCATTCAATTTTTGGAAGATAGAGGGCGTAAGAGTTGTAGAATTGATGATAAATGAACCGTGAGAATTAAAAAACTGAAAAGTAACTGGCTAAACATATTGCTAAAAAAAAATAGTAAATAGACAACCAAAGTTCCAAATTAGATCTCAAGAGATATTAAAAGATATGGCATCTAAATGATATGGAGTAGTATAAAATAGAGAAGCCATGGATGTATAATAATGGAACAAAATTGAATAGATTTTCATTTTGCAGCGGATCATTAATTGCTGAAAATGATACGTAAAATATTGATTTCAATTAATGGTAATCAGTATTTTTGCTATTGTTTTAGTATGTGATCTACCAATAATATGGAGCTTTACAAAAAAACGCAATGAAGAAATTAGAAGAAAAAAAAGCAAAATAATAAAATAGTAATCCATAACAACTTGAATGGTGATAATATGTGTAGCAAATGTAAGATGATATGGTGTAATAATAAAATTAACAAATACATTCTTATTACTAATTTCAAAATGAAGAACTGGCTTTTTTTTAAAAAAAATAATGGATGTTTTTTTTTTCAGATTTAATTATATGATTTTTGAATTAATGTTTCAACTTATTACTAAATGTGTTATGTTATTACTCCTTTTTTTGGGACAAATACATACATTCTTTTAATTTTTTGTGGATGAATTTTTATTGCTTTTATTTTTTAACAAATGTTTTACCATGGGTGTGTACATCAAGATAGATAGATAGATAGATAGATAGATAGATAGATAGATAGGTAGGTAGGTAGGTAGGTAGGTAGGTAGGTAGGTATTAGGTAGGTAGGTAGGTAGGTAGGTAGGTAGGTAGGTAGGTAGGTAGGTAGGTAGATAGATAGATAGATAGATAGATAGATAGATAGATAGATAGATAGACGGGTGGTTGGGTGGGTGTGTGGGTAAGTGGATGGGTGGGTGGGTGGGTGGATGGATGAATGGATGGATGGATGGATGGATGGATAGATAGATAGATAGATAGATAGATAGATAGATAGATAGATAGATAGATAGATAGATAGATAGATAGATAGATAGATAGATAGATAGATAGATAGATAGATAGATAGATAGATAGATAGATAGATAGATAGATAGTGCCTTTTTAATAACATCGCTTTTTACCATTTATCACACAATATATTATTTATGTAGTGACAGTTTTGTAAATTGCAAACCATAAAATTTTAAATTCATTGTGACTTTGACTTTGAGCTGAACGGTATTATTATTTAGAGTTGAATATAAAAATGTTCTGCATAGAGAATATTCAGAGCTGTCCTAAAATTTTTTGTTACTCGTGTATCCATATTTTAAGAGTAATACTTGTAAAATAAAAATCAAATTATATAGTCATGTACATAGTCATGATTTTTTCTCACTTAAAAACATTATAAAATAATCACAAAAAGTATATAATCTATAATGGAGAAATTGGTTTCTGAGAAGAATAGCTTAACATGGTAACATAACTAATAATGCATAAACTCAAATAAACGAAAAAAAGCCATTATAAAATTATAAAGGCAATAAAAAACAGTGGGAGGAAAGAATTAAGATACATATAGTTGAATTAATTGCACAACCAATAAAGATGCTTAAATGCTGACTAATTTTTCTAGGTTGAAATTTGAATGCATATATTTATTTGTTTTATTAAATCAATCTTAAATAACTTTTTAGGCATTATATTTTTATCATTATATAAAAATGTCCAACATGCTGCCCACATTGTTCTGAGCTACTAAAGAATAACAAACGCCATTATGTTTTAACATAATTAATTACGTAAACAATGTTAACGTTTTCTCATCTATTTTATGAAATTAATGATAACTTTCAGAAATATATACTTCAGAAGGATTGTAAATACTGCTTTGAAAAGTTCTTTAAAAATTTAATTAAGAGTAGTAAAGGGATAGAAATATATTTTGCAACAAAAATTTAATCTACCAGAAGCTTTTCGAAAATGAACCAATAAAAATGTTTTGAAAATGAACCAATGAAAATATTCTGAAAATGAACCAATGAAAATGTTCTGTATGCATCATATGCTTATAATGATGGAAGCATAAGAATCAAAGTATAAAATCAAAATATATCAAAGTATAAAATCAATGCAAGGAAATCATAGTACAAAAATATATTAAGACAAAAACACAAAAAGAAATTAAAAGTATTTGCAAGAACAAGAAAGGGTCCTAAATATAAAGTCAATTTGCTGGTGACCTTAATTTTAAGATTTTCCCAAATCTAAAATCAATAAGTTAATGTATATTGTTAATAGATCATAATGATGCTGAGAAAAGAAAACTAATCCAAATAATTCTTCTTATAAACAAATGTTAGTTTCAGAATTGCCTTTAGACCAAAAGCCAATATGCCTTTAAATCTAAAAGACTTATTGAGTAAATTTAAAACAATTGAATGATTATGTGCTCAGGAGGTCAAGTAACATTGGAGTGTCATATGTTATAGGTTGAGCTTTAATACATAAATTTTTAGATCTATCATCCATCATTTAGTTCACATCACATGATATTTGAGTGTTACAGACTTTGCTTCAACATAGAACCCTTTTGATTTTTACTTCACCACTCTACCACTGTGTTTGGGGTTCTAAAATTGCAAAATTAATAGTGGTAACAATGAAACTAACTGGATATTTAATAAGAACAAATCTTCCTTAGAGAAGTAGTAAAAAAAATCCATGCTATGATTGCTTATGCTTCCTGCTATATCTCCATTCCTAATTCCTTTTAAGGAAATTAATTATTTAGAGAAGTTAGACTAATAAATAATAAAACCTACAAATGAGAATTAATTAAAGGCAAGACACAATAAACTAAAAGCAAAAAGATACTATATAATAATATTATAATTTGATGTCTGTATTTCTTCAAATCAATATACAGTAATCTTATAATTGAATATTTATAAATACAGTAATTAGATATATGTAAATTATAACTTTAAATTTTTTTATCCACTTAAAGTGTTAGTTGACAAAGACTACCAGGATAGTCAAAAAAATATTAATTTATAAGATAACATACACATATAGGCATAATATCCTTAACAATATATATGCATTAAATGTTTTCATAGTCTAATTTCTTTATCTTGGATTTACTTAGAAATAAAAAGATCCTCTTATTTCTATTACAAGATCTTGTATGGATTTCAAGATATTTATTTTTATAGCTAAGAAATTCAGAAAATATTGAGCTTTTCTTTATTTTCTTTAAATATTACTCCATTTCACCCAGAGAGATATGTATGTTAAATTAAATATTTTCATGGATTACTTATGATGTAAAGTAAGGAATAAATGATCATCAAATATTATAAATTAGATGCAAACATTTCTTAGAATTTAATTCAGAGCTTTTAATTAACTTTTCTCCAATTATTTATTTATCTCATCTAACTTAGATCTAATTTTTTGATGCTTTTTAAATATCACTTTAGATGCAGTTTAAGATATGATTCATATATTATTATCTCTATTAGCATCAGATTCAATCTAGATCTTTCTTAGTCTTTTAATTCTTATAATGGTATTAGAGATATATGTAAGTAATGTCATTACAGGTAATGATGAAATGATATAAATGTAAGGGTTCTTAAAAAAAACGTAAATTAAAAAAATCCAAGTAATGGAACTGAAAATTTCAAAAGGCCTGTGGAAGGTTGTTTTGATTACTTATATAAAAATAAAATGGCTCACACTTAACTCAGTGAGATTCATGTAGATAACAATCTTAAACAATAGAAATTACAACAGAGTAGACATATCGAGTATTTTAATAATCTCCATACTTCCCCTTTCTTTTTTATTCTTCATATAAATAAAGATACAATAAAAGACAAATGACCTCCAAGATGCATTTCATGCTGAACCAGCACTCATAAGTTGGCCCAGGTCACCAGCTCTCATATATATCTTTATTACATGAAGAGTATTTATCTATGGCGAAATTGTCACGTTTATTTACAACTGCCAAACTCGCTCCACTCACAACCTTGACTTCGTACATTTTCGATAAACCTAACTACGTTTATCATTAATCATTTATTAAATTAGAGTTTTTCTCTAGCACAGATATAAACTTTAATCCAAGTTAAAGATTATTACACACATACATGACTTTTCACCTTCCTTCTCGTTTGTGTATTATCTTATCGATTATTTTAATAATCTCCATACTTCCTCCAAGATCATTACATTTAACGTGATCATATGATTTAATTTTATACAGAAGAAACTAAAATAAATCATATTATGTTTATTTATTTTTCTGCTGAAATAAAATATTTTCTGGCTAATAATAAGTGAAATATAATTAAAATAAGAGCAGAAAATTTATTTACAATAATAGCATATCAATGATTTTTTACTAGCCCAGTTTTATTAGTAATTCTTTATCACACGATCCTCAGCTGTCTACACGTGCGCATGTGTAGAGAGCTGATTACCTTCTGATTAAGAATTAACAATAACGTGTATAACAGTTAAAAGAGTTTGCTACTCACTACAGGTGGTGGAATTACAAATGTGTAGTTGTTGGCAGTGGGCTGAAGGAACACAATAATTTCATGTAAGAATATGGCATATTTCCAACTGTGTCTGCATTCTTGCAAATTGTGATCAATGTACATTACTGTCAGAATAATTTTAAATTGTGAATTATTGTTCTGAAACATGACATAGAAACCTTGGATATTGCCTTTCAAATAGACCTTCATTTTAAAGCCAGCTTTTCTACATGTCCCTGCCATGATCTATTTGTTTACATTATTCATTGTTTCATTGATCATCCAAACTGTGTGCTGAATTTGTTAGTGACAAGTTCATATTTGAGGTTGAACTTTTAAAATGAGTTGATAACATTACAGGGATTCAGTTTAAAATGAGTCCATAACATTGATATTAGAATAAGATAAAGTTTCTACCCCAAAAATTATTTCCTATTGAAAAATAAGTATTAAACTTTTTAAACATTTTCCAATTGAATCTTCACTATAAACTGGTGAAATTTCTTACATTAATATTATTTAACTTATGCCTAATTTGATACCTCTCACTTTTGGTTTACAGAACCAGTCTGATTCTGGCTAAAACTAATGAATTATATGTTATTGATTCTTACTTTTCACATTGAGTAAATTTTATTTTAATGATTTCTGGGTGTTTCAGTATAGATAAGAATAACAAACATTTTGGTTACAGAGTATATACATAATTTTCTAGATAAAGTTATTCAATCAGCACCATACTAGATGAGTTTTAGGTCTACATACTTAGCCATGTTTCATAGGTTCTTAGAAATACTATAATATTGTAATCTTATTTTCATCATATTGCAATGTATTTTTAAACAGCTAATTAAATTTATGTAAAGTAATTCTTAACAATAATTATAATTACAATTAAATATTTTGCATGTTTTAGTGCAGTGGTAGAGTCTTGAATCAATTTCAGTTCTGGTACTTTTGACTCTCAAACTAAACTTCCAAGTGATAACAGTCATTTGAATATCTTTACTTACTCATTTATTATATAGGGCTATATGAGCACAGACTTTCACATGACCCACCACTCACCACTCTATCTCATATCACTGATACATTTGAACACATATATGTCAAAAAGGTAAATAATCACCAATATATGTATTTCATGCTAAACCAGTTGGTCCAGATTATCATCTCCACACATATATGCAATAAGTGCTCAGATATATATTAAGATAGCCAATCTCCATACTTTAATGGACAGGCTTCAATCCATTCCACACTCCAACTCTTGAACCGTCCATCCAATTAAAAATCTGATGATGGAACACTCAAAAGTCACACTGAGACAGAGATTCTCATCACACCCATGTTGACCTAAAGTCAATCTGACTTCTTATGTACAGAACATAATCCACTTAATACATATACAGATTGATTTTAGGTCAACATGGGTGTGATGAGATTCTCGACCCAGGGTGGCCTTTGAGCATTCCATTATCAGATTTTCAATTAGATGGATGGTTGAAGAGTTGGAATGTGGAGTGGATTGAAGCCTGTCCATTAAAGTATGAAGATTGACTATCTTAATATATATCAGAGTACTTATTGCATATATGTGTGGAGATGATAATCTGGACCAACTGCTGATTGCTGGTTTAGCATGAAATACATATATTGGTGATTATTTATCTTTTCGACATATATGTGTTCAAGTATATCAGTGATATGAGATAGAGTGGAGAGTGGTGGGTCATGTGAAAGTCTGTGCTCATATACCCTATATATTACATATATTGATACAGTATATAATAAGCCTGTATTTCAGTTATTACTTATTTATTATAATTGAAAGGCCTTATATCTGCTTGGCAGTTTGTAAAAAATTGAATACCAGACTTGACAGAGGTGGACATTATTCAAGAGTCTTAAGCTCATGATCGGCCACTCTTACCCACCGCACTAATAACGAAATGCTAAAATGAATTAGGAATTGACAAACGATAGTAAACTCCGATCCACAATGGTAACCCATTATTGCTTGGTTATAGTGCTCTATTGGCTTGATACCTCTATCTGCCTTTGAGTAAAAAACTTAACATACTCTGCATAAGTAAAATAGTGTAATCGTAATCTTTAATATGTGCATATATATAGAATAACTTTAATAAAAAATCAAAACAACTAATCGTCGCAAAAATATATATAAAAAAAATCAATTACGGAGAGGTTATTTTTTTCCTTTAACAATGCGTAGGTTTGCACTGTACATTAATCATTGAGTATTTATTCCGGGCTGTTCTCATCTTTTCTAAGGCAATGATAGATCATTGTAAACATTAATGACTGCGCTTCTGTAATGAGCGGCGGCTTTCAAGAGCATCGGCGCTGTCAACGGTGAATCATGAACAATATTTCTTAATAAATATTCCAGTGTTTTTAATAGTTATCATAACCACATAGCTATTCAACTAGGATAAAATAATCACTTCATAATGTAGCAAGAAAGGAAAAATGTTTAAATTATGCAGTAGATTAATTTGCTGTTAAGTTTTTGTTTTTTTTTTCCTTTTTAATTTTTTAATAAATTATATATAATAAACATACCTTTATAGTAAATAAACATTTTTGACGTAATATATAATTTTTCATCCATCAATTTACTTAATTCTGTGTATAGTCAAGTTTTTTTTGTTTACATAATAAGAGTAATTGTCTTCACCATACCTAGAGCCATCTACTGTTAGTTTGAGTAATCAATGGATTGAAGATGATATAGTGCCATAAAATCATTTCCAACTGATCATTCTCTGACTTTTACCTTCATTAGTGAAGATGAGCCTATAGTTGTTACAGAAATGAGTTTTCAAGATATGTAGTAACTGACTTGGTGCAAAAACTAAATAACTATGGAGTGAATTAGCCTGAGATTAAAATCTTAAGGGTTTTTTAAAGTTCAAGTTATTAGCTTAAATAATATAAAGAAATAAAAGTAGCTGTTGAATGCATAAAAGTATTAGTCTCAGTTTTGAATCTTAGTTCCTTTGAAGATGGAAATTTTATGCACTCTGCCATCTGATTGTTCCTTGATTATTCAAAATCGCAGTAGATGGCAATAGATGGCTAGCGAGTAGAATGAAGATTACTGCTCTTGGAAGCATATAAGTAAATATACAAGGTCATGTGACTTTGTTGTTAGTATTTTCAAAAATAAATTAACATTATGTTTATAAAGATAATGGAATCTAATATTTTGTTAATTTAGCAGCAATTTTTAACTGTGACCCTTCTCAACTCATGACAAAAGTAAACGGCTAACCATAAATAATCCATGTATCACGGCTGCCTTACAAGCAGTTGTCCCGGGTTAGCGGGTTCGCATCCCGGTCGATGCTATGACACATGAGAAAAAAAAATTTGTTTATTTGATATACTATGGTATCTTTTAATCTCTCCTTTTTTAAAAAAAAAAAACTTAAAAACATCGTGGCTAATTGTTGTTGCTTATTGTCTTTCTATCTGAGTCAATATTGTCTTCCTATCAGAAGTCATATCCTCTCTAAAGCACTTTTTTTAGAATGTCTTTGGGATATGTTTAATAATATAAATAAAAACCATGATTAAGTCTAGCTTAAAGTATTTTTGGGCAGTCTATTACATTTTATTATTAAACATAACATATAGTTGTAGATTCTATATCATCACATCCAGAAAAGCTGAAAAACACACCAAATTATATTACAAACTCTTCATTAATATTAGAATAGAAGTATAATTTAATATATTTGGAAATTCGATGTAACTATAGAGTATTTGAACACAGACTTTCAAGTACTCTTCACCTATCAACTCTATCTCATACAACCGATACACACATGTGAAAAATATAAGTGACCTCCAATATACATATTTCATGCTGAACTAGCATTCATCAGTTGTTCCAGATCATCATCTCCCACACATATTTATAATCAGTGCTTGGTTTATATTAAGATAGCAAATCTTCAAACTTTAATGAATAGGCTTCAATATACTCCTCCCCTCCAACTCTACTGTCATCCATACCATTGAAATCTGATGATTAAATGTCCAAATCTTTGTTGATGCCAATATTTTGTGATAACCATGTTTTTAAATAGATGAAGTCCTATATATGAGGGGTCAGAGTGACTTAAGGTCAACATGGGGATCGCAATAATGATTTGGGTATTCCATTATCAGATTTTCAATGATATGAATAGCTGAAGAGTTGGAAGTTGAAGTATATTAAAGCCTGTCCATTAAAATTTGAAGATTTGCTATCTTAATATAAACCAAGGACATTATATATACGTATGGGGGATAATCATCTGGACCAACTGATGAGCGTTGGTTCAGCATAAACTACATATATTGGATATCATTAATCTTTTTTATATGTGTGTGGGTATGTGTAGTAGTTGTATGAGATAGAGTTGATGGCTAAAGGATGCTTGAAAGTCTGTGTTCAAATTCTCTACAATTACCTCTTCATTGTATTTTTGCAATTTTACAAAAAAATATTTAATAAAATTTTCAGCACTTTTCACTAGAGATTCATGTTTCACATTCATATAATAAGATTAGAAGATTATCTGAATAATACAGTTATTTTTGTTGAAATACTTATAAGATTATAATATGGTCCTATACATGAGGGATCAGAGTGACTTAAGGTCAACATGGGCATGGCAATAATATTGGCATCAGCATGGGATTTGAGCTATCCATCATCAGATTTCAATGGTATGGATGGCTGAAGAGTTGGAGGTTGGAGTAGATTGAAGCCTATCCATTGAAGTATGAGGGTTTGCTATCTTAATGTAAAACTGAGCATTGATTATATATGTGTGTGGGAGATGATAATCTGGGTCAAATGAGGAGTGCTGGTTCTGCACAAAATATTATATTAGTGATTACTAATCTTTTCTACATGTGTGTGGTCATGTATATCAGTGGTATGAGATATTGTGGACAGTTGAAGGGTGCTTGAAAGTCTTGAGTTCAAATTCCCTATATTTATAGGATTATGATGTAATGTGTCAAATGGGAGTTGTAACATATTACAGTTTGCATTGAATATCAACACCCAAGTTTATCTTAATGCCCAAGTTCTTTTTACCATTTGTATTTATCTCAACATCCAAGTTCATCTCAACACCCAAGTCCATATTGAAAATTAAAATATTTACAGAATAATGATCTTTAAAATTCTTACCTACAGTTTATACTTGTAGTGTGTGCATTTTATAGAATTTTTTCAGAGCTTTCAAATGTTGTATACACTTTTTGAATCAGCATCTTGCTTGTTTTATACATTAATTTCCATTTATTGCTGTTTTTTATATACATTTATCCTTGTTTTTTTCTGACTGCTAAACTCTTTAATATCTTGGGCAAACAACATATTGCAAACTAAGTCATTTATTTTCCCAAATTTATGATTATTTTTCTTAGATAGGAGATTTATCTGGATGTTCTTTTTTCACATTTATTGAGATTTTATATAAGCTGGTAGAAAAATAGAAATCCAAAAAGTGACTAAATAACTAACAATATTGATATATTTATTCATATCATTGAAGTATATTATAATTTTAAAGCTATGGACAAATTATAATATCATGTAAATTAACTATACTGATATTGATTTAAACTTGCCAAAATGTTGGAGAATTATTCTCACTTTTTAAAAATTTCTGTCTACACCTTTCCAAACTATGTTCTTTATTACTTTTATGTTTCATATATCTAGTAAAATGAAAATACACATAGAAAAGGTAGTTTTTTAAATAATGTTTAGCTTTATTACTGCCTAGCATGGTTTCAATATATTTTTACTATATCATATTCACAACATATAGTGGTGTGATTAAATGTTTCTTTATATCAATGTTTAATTAACTGTTTCCATATTCACTTTTAATATACAATTTAAATTTGAATATTTAAATAGCCCATTTCTTTGAACTGAGTACATTTGTTTTTTTTTGTTAATAGAAAAATGGATATGAGCTATTGCACATGCTTCTTTAATCTTCCACTTTCTATCCTCTCTCTGTGTGTGTACACTATCTCTGCCTTTGTTAGCTTGAATCTATGACCAGTTTTCATGGTCTATAATATTGAAATGTGTTCTTTGTCTCTGAGAGCTCTAGTGTATAAATTTCAGTCTTGGGCAACCATTGTTGACAAGTTGGCCCTCAACTTCCCATAATATGGAGCATTGCATGCTGATTGGCTGCATTTAATTCTATAGTCTATTTAGTGTACTGATTCATTTGATATAGTGTCTTTGGAGTTATTGATATAAAGAACCATTTAATCACACCATTATATGCCATAAAAGCATGCTAGACAATGTTAAAGCTAAATATTATTAAAGAACTACTTTTTCTGTGTTTATTTTCATTTTACCAGATATTATGTTGACTCAGAAAAGAAAAAAATTAGTAACACTTGAATGCTTCATATAATTTACACGATTGCTCCAGAACTAGAACAAACACAATACAAATACATGAATACAAATATACATGAACATCTAATTGACATTCATGTGTTTGTATTATGTTTGTGTTTATATATTGAACTATTTCCAGCATCTAATACGAGTATTGAATGTCTTTAGAAAAATTTAACTTTATTTAAATATTCCAAATACATTCTACTGTTTGATGTGCTATTTCTAACAGTTGAATATATTTGGAATATTTAAATAAAGTTAATTTTTTCTAAAGACATTCAATACTCATATTAGATTATGGAAATAGTCCAATATATAAATACAACTAAAACACCACCATCACTAAACTTCAGGAAAACACTTGTATTGTGTTTGTTACAGTTCTGAAGAAGATTGCTGGTACAATCGAAACCATCAACAATGGGTTGTAATTATATGAAGCATTGTAAAAGTAAAAAAGAATGTAAATGATATTAATACAATATAGATTTGGCAATTCAATAAGAAAGATAAAGTTAAATAATCAAAATAGTTGAAAGTCTGAACGGGAAATAACCATCTAGCTAATAGTCTGAATGGGAAAAAGAAATACTGGCTATAGACAACACTCATTTATATTAAGTCAGATGCCTATATGATAAGTGTTGGTTAACATGTTTTCTAATTTAATGTGTTAAGTATTTAAAAGAAGTGTTTGTTTGTATAGTTAATTACAGATAAATATGCAAATTACATTATTTTAATTGATTGACACATTTAACTTATATAATCCAATTAATTTATGATTTAATTCATAATCATTCTTAATAAGATTTTATTTAGCTCGCAAATGTATGAAGTCACATTTATTTTACTTCCTATATTTTTGACATCACAAAACTAATATTTGAAAATAATAAGCAGAATAGGTTTTCTCTCAATTTTTTTTGAGGGGGGGGTAATATATATCATATCCTCAATAAGAAATAACTATTATCTAATTATTTTAGTTTTTCATAATTATTTTAAATCTATCCCAAAACAATTACTGAAAAATAAAAATTAAGAGACAATCCTTTTTCACACTGAAATGGTGCTCATTCATTTTTACAATTTATAACTTCAAAAACATTAAGGCTTAACAATATATATCTTGATTTAAACACTTTCCTGGTTAATATTGTATTAATTAACTATGAGCATAAAGACATATTTGTCTCAATATATAATTATTACACTTTGATTTATGAAGGTCAAATTTTCAGTCTTCACAATTTTGACACCAATCCACTTAAAAAAAAATACATTACTAATTATTGCAAATGATTTATTAAATCAAATATTATCTCTAACCCAGATATAAAACTTAAACCACAATTAAATATTAAACATAAATATATGAAGCATATCTTCAAAGTCATTTGTCTTTTTCAAATGTCTTTACTAATGTGATTCAAGAATGTGTAATGCAGTAAAAGTTTTAAACATGTCTTTATATATACATAAAAATGACATTCGGGCTCATTTGTGTATAATTTATAAAATATGTATACCGATTTTTCATCTGACAAGAGCATTGCAAACCTTGACATATAATGATATTGAAAGTTCTACCAACAGAAAACGGATAGGAATAATAAAAATCAGAAACTATTTAGATTAATGATTAAAAAAAAAAATCCAAATAAAAGATATTTTACATATATAATCATATTTATTGATACAATGTGACCGATATCAGAGGCTTCTATGAACTTACATTGTTAAAATGTTACATCTAGATAGATCCTGAGATTAGAGAAATCAATACTATGACCCATTTTCCTATATATCTGTAGCCCATGAAATATATATATAATTAATAGTAAAATAAGTGATACACTTTTAAAAACTACAACAAAGATAACTGGTTGAAGAAAGCAGCAATTGACCAATAAAATTTCTATCCAGACCAGAGAATTTATGAAGAAAAGAAAAATATGAAGATATATAAAAATGGTGCTTTAAGAAGGATTGAATATCTCAAATTTTGTAATATGATGAGGAAAAAATTCTCAAAAGTGCAAAACAACCTTTTCGTATTGGTAGGAAACTTATATTTGCAATAAGAAAAAAAAGATGGAACTATTACTAAAAAGACATAATAAAATGGGTAGAAGAGTTTTAGTAAGAATTATATAGTAATAAATAACAAGTACCTAATACATCTATTACATCTTTGAATTACCCAGGATTTTAATTGAAAAAGTGAGACATGCAATTAAATTTATAAAAAAGGGGAAAGCTCCAGGTAATAATGGAATTGTAATCAAAATAGAAAGAATCTTGGAAAAGTTATATACCAAATATCTAAATGATAAAGAAGTACCAGATGATTGGAAGAATGCAGTATTAATGTTAATATTTTATAAAGGTGATAAAATATTAGAAATTACAGACCTAACAGTTTTTTATTAATTTTATACAAAATTTTTACTAAGATAATTACAACTCATGAACTTGAAACAGTGGATTTCAATCAACCAAAAGAACAAGCTGGATTTAAAAGTGGTTTTAGTACAGTAGATTATATCCAAGTATTGAGAGAAGTTATACAAAGAACCAGTGAATATGAATCGACATTATTCTTTGGATTTGTAGATTATGAAAATATATTTGATTCTATAAGCATTTCTTCAGTGATTAAAGCATTGGATCATTAAGGTGTAGATCCAGGATGCTGTTATATTCTCAAGAGTTTTTTTTTATAAAAATGCAACACCGACAATTAGATTACATAATGATACTATGAAGGTTAACGTTGAGAAGCATGTAAAACAGAGTGATTCCATATCTCCAAAACTTTTTACAGCAGTGCTGCAAGAAATATTTTGTGGATTAAAATGAGAAGTTAAAGAAGTAAAAGCAAATAGACATTATTTAAGTCATTTAGATTTTGCAGATGATGTAGTTGTTTTTGCAAATAATGCTTCAGAGCTTCAGGAAATATTGCGAGAGTTATCAGATGGAAAGTGAGAAACTAGGATAAATGTTAAAAAGACAGTAATGTTCAATGGATTTTCTCAAAAAATGAAAATAAAGATTGATTATGATGAGTTAGAACAAATTAGCAACTATAAATACCTTGGTCATTTTATTACTACAGATGTAAACATAATGAATGAAATTAAGCATAGAATTAAATTTGGTTGGAGTACTTTTGCTAGAAATTATTTAATATTAAAAAGAAATATTCCTATGTGTTTGAAAAGGAAAAATTTTAGTAAATGTGTTTTACTAGTTCTTACTTATGGATTTGAGACATGGACACTTAATAGAAGAGCAATACAGAAACTTCAGACCACTTGAAGAAGTATGGAGAGATGCAAGTTAGGTATAACAAGAAGAGATCGAAAACACAATAATATATGGGTAAGAAAACAAACAAGTGTTACTGACATTGTTGAAAGAATTAAAAGACTAAGGTTAGGCTGGAGTATTACTAGAAGAGATGATAATATATGGACAATTGTAATCTTAAACTAGATTCCAAGAGATTGTAAAACACCCAGAAAAGACTACATATTGAGATGGATGGATGATATAAGAAAGTGTGTAGAAGTGATATAAAGAAAAGAGGCTAGAGATCAGAGAAAATGTATTGAACTTAGGGAAACCTTCATCCTGCAATGTTTGATGATATATATGTATATAGGCATTAATAATAAAATATTAAGTATAATATAAACTGAAAAATAGAAAATATAACTAAGCAATCTCCAAGTAAATGTAATATGTTAAAACATTAGCAAACTTTCTATACTCAGTGCAAGCTTTAATAATCAATGGATGCAAGAAGGTGTATGCATAAAATCTCTATCTAGAGCCTATTAATCTGCTAGAGAATTTGTTACTGTTTTAATAGCTTGTATAAGCATATGAAATGGTGATCATGTGTTGAAATGTAATCTATATCATACTACAAATATTTGTGATTGTCAGGTTATTGTTAGTAGGAGCATTGGGAATAAAATTTCACTTTACATGGTATCACATAATCAAATGTCTAAACATTATATCACCAGCAGCATAACATTGTACGTTAATATAGCTGAAGTCTTAAACTATGTTTGATTAATTTATCATTAATATTACTGCTAATTACTTTACTAATATTAATATTTACTTTAAATATTTCCTAACATTCAGTATTACACACACACATATGTTTATGAGTTTAGACCATAATTTATAGTTTTTCTGTAATATAACATGATTATATATTAAAAAAATAATTATCATTGTTCAGCATTATAGCCACAATATATGTAAGAGGTATTAACTCATACAATCGAATCTCACAGCTATGTCAACTTTTAAATAATCACCATGCTGATATTTTTGCCATTACAGATGCAAAAATTACTTTGTCAACCAAACCAGCCATTATATATATTTATACATAAGCCCAGCTTCAGATGTAGGTACTTTAATTAGTACATAATTTCCATTGACAACATTAAAAATAGTATTCATGTTAGTTAATGCAATCATTATTTCTTTTATTTTTCAGTCATGGTTATACTATCTTATAACAATATATTCACATCAAAAGGCAAAAGTCATCATAAATACTCTCCTCATTTTCCAAAGTAAAATCCTATATAAGCCTGGTTTAACTATCATGTATGGTGATTTTAATTGCTCCTATAATGATTTTTCATCCACTCTGAAACTAAAGCTCAACCAACCAACTATTACTTTATCCTCCAAATGCTGTCATTTATTGAAAGTCAAAGATCTTCTCTCATTGATCTTTTTTGTTTCTTCTACTGATCTCAAAACTTCAATTTACCTATCTAATGTTTTATTCTCTGACCATATTTGTGTAACTCTCACACAAATTACCCTTCAAAATAAACCAACAATTTATGAATTTATATTCAACAGGTATATTCCTAGTGAATTTAAATTAACTATCGATGACACCTCTAATATATTAATTGCCAGTAATTATTTTTATCAGCTGAAGAATCTCTCTTCTATTGAAATATGGATAGTATTAAAAAGATTTCTAAATAATTGTTGCTCTGATCAATTAATAGATCAATGGTGCAAAACTCCTTATTCATAAACTGCAAAATGAAGTTAAACATCTAATTGCTCTTTGTAATCAAAATACCACAGTATTTAGGCTTAGAAAACTAATCCCTAATCTTTCACGCAAACAAAAACTAGAATAAATTATGCAAAATCAACCCATCCTTATGCCTATGATATTCCAATTTTGTTGAAAAAAAAATTCGTGTCAGGCATCAAAGTCAATATTGAACTTCTTAATCGCTTAAAAAATACTCTAAAAGCAGTTGATTATTATCTATCCTCTATTAACTGTAACATCCATCTTTCTCAAAATTATTACATTTCAAAGCAACAAATTTTTGATGAAATGATGCCAAAATGTTCACATACCTCACTAGCAAATGATCGTAATCCAGCTAATATTTATACAAATCTAAATTCTATTATTTCTTCCATTTTATATAAGTATTGATTCAATTGGTTCTGAGCCAATATAATATCTGGTAAAATAAAAATACACACAGAAATGACATTTTTTAAAAAATATTTAGCTTTATTACTGCTTAGCATGCTTTCAATATATTTTTACTATATCATATTCATGGCAAATAGTAGTAAAGCTAAATGTTATTAAAAACCTATCTTTTCTGTATGCATTTTTATTTTACCAGAAATAAGTATTATAATCAACTTTATTTATGTGATATCTAACCTATCCACTAATGTATTGTTCTGTCTTAAAAAGTCTTATACCTATCAGTAAATAACCTGTGCTCATCACATTGGAGGATATTGATAAAAAAATGTTTGCAAGAATTATTCTTAAACAACTAAATAATCTTATCCTCCCAAAACTTTCCTCATCACATTATGCAGTTAAAACCTGCCATGCATCTCAAGGTATTCTACTATCATAGAAGTCAATATTATATGCAAAACAAAATAAATTATCAAATTATATTGCATGCCATAGTTTTTGATCTGGTAAACTGGAAATATTTATTTAGCACAATAAGCAAACTTCTGTCAAGCCATACACATCTAATTTCTGCCATAAAAAATTATCTTACCAACAGATCTATCAAACTAAAAAATTACACATGCCCTCTTTTTCTTTTAAACCAAGCTGGGGTATTCCATAAGGTCCATCATTTGCTTCACCACTATTTGCAATATATATAGACCTCATAATCAAAGAAATTGAGCAGTGCACAGAAGGTCTCTTCCTTCCTTGTTTTGGTACTACTGTTAAAGTGATGGCTTTTGTTGATGATGTCCTAATAATCTTCAGAGACTTGCAAAATATTCCTCTCATTTTTCATATTCTGAACAAAATTAAAACCCCAACAGGATATACCATACAAGTTAGTAAGTTATCCATGTGACAGACAGGTACATGCCACAATCTATCCTTATTTTTCTTAGGTACATATTCATCTTTTCTTGGAATTTCAATTAATTTATATAAAACACAATTAAGGCATCATCCAAATCATTTGGTCATAAAGAAGTTCAATACAAAAATAAAAGCCTTCTGCCTGAAGTTGCTTTACCCTATAATAAAGATTCATATTGTTAATGCTATTCTGGATGGTATACTTCCTTATTATAGTCCATGGATTCATCTTTTAAGGAGTACTGTTAAAAATGCCATGACCACAATAAAATCATAAATCTGGGGATCAACATCACATCTTTTATCACTTAAAAGTGTATGTTTTACTATTTGCAAAAGTGGTATTAATTTAATATGTCTTCAATCATTTGTATCCTATATCAGAGCTAAGATGTTCATCGTAACAACAGTTAATCCAATTCTGAAAGTCACTCCCCCACTATAATATTGCTTGCTCAACTTCCATATGAAAGCCACTTTTTTGTACTGACCATGTTATTGAACATGCAGATCTGTTGAACAATTATAACATGAAATCTTTAATTGGTGTTTCATTTAAAGATCTGAAAAAATTATATATCTTAATAGACATTTATGATTAACCTTCCCAATTGCCAAAACTTTAATCAGATTCCAAACTGTATGCTTCTCAATAATAGCTAAAATTTTTGCTTAACGTATTACTTAATACAATTCCTACAAAAACTTTCATCATTACCATTTTAAATTAAATCTGGATTCCACATGTATCTTATGTAATAGTCATCCAGAAGATATGATATACATTTTTGAAACATGTCCATACTTCTCATCTTAATGACACTTCATATTCTACAAGCAAATAATTAATCTAAAATAATTGCTTTAGAAAAATTTTAATCTTTTTTAATCCACATAATGCCATAGTAATTGTTCATGCTATTAGAACCATGTGGCTTGCTCGCTGTTCTATAATTTTTGATAAAAAATATAATGTTCTAAAAGAAAAAAGAGTTATAATATATATTTATCTGCCCTAGAATATAAATTATACTTTAATTAAAACTGAATCATTGTATCTGTCTTCAGATGCTAGTCATAATAACTATATTTTATAAGCCGTGCACTTTATGTCATATAAACAAAAAAATTCCCCTGTACATATGTTTATAAAGAATTTGAACTCTGATTTTCAAGCTCCCTATATCTATCCAATCTATTTCATATAACTAATGTACATGACAACATACATGTGAAATAGATAAATGATCTCCAATATATGTATTTCATGCTGAACCAGCACTCATCAGTTGGTCCAGATCACCATATCCTACACATATTTATGACCAGTGCTCAGTTTCATATTTAGATAGCAAATTTTCAAACTTGACTGGACAAGCTTCAATCTTTTGCACTCTCAAATCTTCAACCATCCATTTTATTGAAAATCCAAGAATGGAATGTTAAAAGCCCTTGTTGATGCCAATATGATTGTCATACCCATGTTAATCTTAAGTCCATCTGACCCCTCACACATATGACTTTAATATGTCCACTTAATTATACAGAAGAGAGATGGGCAGAGTTGCTGAATATGTAATATTTAAATATATGTATATTATCTATACTAAACATAATGTAATTATAGGAAACTTGAATTTCAACTTTCAAACTCCCTACATATATCCAATCCATTTTATATAACTGATACATATGACCACATACATGCAAAATAGATAAATGATCTCTAATGTATGTATTTTGTGCTGAACCAGCACTCATCAGTTGGTTTGAATTAGTATCTCCCCCACACATATTTATGATCACTACTCAGTTTTATATTAAGATAGAAAATCTTCAAACTTTAATGGACAAGTTTCAATCTTATCCACTCACAACTCTTCAGCCATCCATTTCACTGAAAATCTAAGGATGGAATGTTCAAAGCCCTTGTTGATGCCAATATTATTGTCATACCCATGTTGACCTTAAGTCTATCTGACCCCTTTCACATATGACTTTAATATGTCCACTTAATTATACAGAAGAGAGCTGGGCAAAATATGGGCTGAATATGTAATATTTAAATATATGTATACATATGTGAGAGATGGTGATCTGGACCAACTAATTCAGCATGAAATACATATAATTGAGATCATTTATCCTTTTTACATGTATGTGGTCATGTGTGTTGGTAGTATAAGATGGATTGAATACACATAAAGAGCTTGAAAGTCTGAGTTCAAATTCCCTAAAATTACATTAAGTTTAGTATACATAATATATTAAATATTACATATTCAGCCTGTATTCTGCCCATCCCTCTTCTGTATAATTGAATGGACATGTTAAGATTCTATGTGTGAGGGGTCATATTGGTTTAAAGTCAACATGGGTGTGATAATAATATTGTCATCAACAAGGGTTTTGAGCATTCCATCCTCGGATTATCAATGAAATGGATGACTGAAGAGTTGAGAGTGGGGAAATATTAAAGCTTGTCCATTAAAGTTTGAAGATTTTCTATCTTAATATAAAACTGAGCACCAATTGTATATATGTGAGAGATGATAATCTTGACCAAATGATGAGTGCTGGCTCAGCATGAAATACATATATTGGAGATCATTTATCAATTCACATGTATATGGTCATGTGTATTGATTGTATAAAATAGATTGGATAGATATAGGAAGCTTGAAAATCTGAATTCAATTCCCTTATAATTACATTGTTTAGTATAGATAACATATATATATATTTAAATGTATTAATACGTGTACATAATGTGTAATTAATAAAATTTATTTTGTAAAAAAATATTTTTAGAATATTTTATCTAATTAATATAAATTTATTCAATAAAATTAGTGAGATTTCATAAATCTAAAATTTTTGTTGATGGAATAATTATTGTAAAAAGAAATATTATTTGCCATAATATTTTATAAGATTTTTTTTTTAAAAAAGTAGGTTGTTTATATTATTTATTCAATTGAAATATGCTACATTAGTTATTTTAAAAATCATTTATTTATGGGAAACAAAAAGTAGAATAAGGAGACTAAAATAGCTTTATTATGCTGACTTTAGTGTTAGATTCACAATTGTATACATTTCAAAGAGAAGATTACAAAAAAAATAATTTAAACATTTGTATTAGGGTCACATATAAATTGCTTAATTCTACTAGTTGAGTTCACTAAACAAATATATTTTTAATGCTGGCCTTAGAATTAAAATTTTAATTTTAATTCTTTCACAGTGTGCCATTTGCATTTTCTTCCCTGGTGACACTATTTGTAATCATTCATCATTTGATTATAATATTGGACTATTGTTCTATATAAAAATTCAACAAATTGGACTGGATGTGATAGAAATATTCTTTTGCAAATTAAAAACTTTCTAAAAATTCATATTTGAACTTTATAAATATTGAAAAATAAATAAATAAACAGAATATATAAAGATACTTCAAAGAATTTTTTCATCATTTAATGATGAATGGGACAATAGTCAAATAAGCAAAATCTTCATTGACTGAAATTTATTTTTAAAACTAGAATGAATAAATGTGAAGCACTGGAAATTTTAAAAATTTTCCTTTAAAATATTGAAATTGCATTATAATTTTTAAAATATTTCAAAAGATCCTACCACAGTGTTGATAATGATATTAGCAATGACTTTAAGAAGATATGGTCATCATCACAACAATGATTTTCTTTATTCACATTATGCTAGAATTTGTTAATTTCTATTTTCAAAATAAACATACATATTACCATCATGTGAAGCGCTATGGTATCTTCATATAGATTTTGCCATTTTAAGCATTATGATAGTACTGTAATTGCTATTTTCTCTGTTGTTTTAAGCCTAACTATAACCTTACATTACAGTTTTTGGTAATTTGCAGTTGCTCTTTTTACCATAACCACAATATTAACATTAGTTTTAAAAAAATCTGAAGATGTCATAAACTATATTGACCTTTTTGCATGGTTGGCAGATACTACTAATTCAACAAAACTATGAGGGAGTTGATCTAGAAGTCAATTGAAATAGGAATTTCTGATTGGGCAAGTGTTTTACCCTAGGGCTAAAACAAATTAAAGGTCCTATTACAATACTGACTTATTGACTTGTTTTTAAACCAAAAATAACACTTGCTTTCAGTGCTTATGGTTAATAGAGTAATAGATATAAAATGTCAATATAAAATGGGCACCTTCTTCATACTGAAATAGTTTAGAATGTCATGCCCTGAATAGTATCATATAGATGACTTTAAACTCACTTACCTGGATACTTATAAATGAATGAACAGATGCAAAAAATTACAAAGCTTATGAATGGCTGGAATTGAATATCAGTAGTGTCTAATTGAACATTTTCACACTGGTGCAATGACAGCCTATAAGTTCTTTGTGAAAATGAATATGGACTTGAATGAATCATTGTTGGAAATGCTTATTCTTGCTGTGGGCACACCAGTGCGTAATTGCTTTTAAATAATTACTCCACAGATATTTGTTTTAAGAAACAGTTCTTGTACATAGTTGGATATTTGCCCTCACAACTATTGCACTGTCCTAAGGCATATGATAGTACACTCAGACAATAAAAAGTTTTAGTGAATTAAAAAAAAAAAACCAATTACATTTAATAATTTTTAGTCACCTCAGGTATTTTTAGCTAGAAGATTCCTATATCTGTATTTATGATAAAATCAATATTGATTAACAATCCATCTTGTAATAGAAGTATCCCAGCTGGCCATATGAATAAATTATGAACACCAAATAATGATGCTTAATTCTTCCGATTGAGAACATGTTATCCATTGGACACTGTTTAAAAGATAATAAAGATGATCAATATTGAGTTTCTGAGCCATATCTGATTATAGAACTGTGCCCTTCCAGTAGTGAAGTGCACATGACATTACAGGTGATCATTAGAATGATTATATGAAGGCAGTTCATGGGCAAAAGCCTACTAAGGATTTATTGGATTACATTTGTTATTCACTATAAGAATGAGTGATGCAGTGAACTGCAGAACATGAGCTGTTAATTGAGAACTGATAATCAGAAGATAATCAAAAATTCACACTTGTACAAAATTTGTTTGTATTAATTTTTTTTTTTTTTTCTGTACAAAATTACTTTATATCATACTTATTTACGTTTAATAAATTTATTGGAAAAAAAAAACTATGTATTTTACTAGTAAGTCATTGTCTTAAAAAACAATTTATTTTTCAAAAAAAAAAAAAAACAACTTTTAAAATGTTTGTTAAGACAACCAGAAACAGTTTCTACTGGGTAAAAAGACACCTGTTAAAATAGTAAGTGAAATAGTTTTTAAAATTTAATAACAATAAACAATTTATTAACTTTTAAAATTTGTTTAATTCCTATAATGATAACTAACCTAAACATATCTTTCTTTTAATAATATAAAATTCAAATATCTAATATTTTATTCTTCTAACTATTTGAGTAAGTAAATTATGTCCAATGATGCTATACTCCATTTTTATGGGTAAGAACTTCATTAGATATTTATTTTCATATTTTTTTAATAAAATGTTTAGCAACATTCAGCTTTGACAGTTGTTGACTGATCTTATCTCCCAGTGGATTGAGTATTTATGGACAAATCTCATTACAACTTGAAACAATCAGATTTAGTGCACACAAATTCTATTGGCTTTATTTTGCCATTGACAAATGTTATCTATTTGTATATTCATTGGTCCATGGCAATAAATGCTCATTACAATCAAGATAAGATGGAATTTGGATTAGTCCATTATTTGAAGGCAAGATGAGATATAACATTTAAACAGGGTTAACTTTTTTGCACAAGCAAATTAGATCAACAAATTCAATAGATTCTTTATAAGCACAAATGGGTCAGTAATAGATGAGGGAGTATCAGCTCAGCTTGATTTTATATACCTTCAAACTTAGCTTTTAAACAGCTTATTAACTTCAGCGTGAAAGCAATTAGTAACATTACTGGACTATGAAAGATGGCTCTGGTATATGAGTTTCAAAAATGTTATAAGTGACTTCATGAAAGATTGTTTTATCTGTGATGTGAAAGACCCTAGTCTACAGAATAAATTATTAGTAGACACTAGTATAAACCTCCAATTTTACAATATCACTCAGTACAGTAAATATCAGATCAATTTTCACTATTAAAAAAAGAGTTATTCTGACATATAAAGCAATCATTATTCTTCTATTTTAACTACTTTTATGTCACCCTAGTGGTGAGAATTGAAGATTATGCTAATAAGTAGCAAAATATAAGCAAATGTAATGAGAAGACTCATCATATGATATATTAATAGTTTAGTAATATTTCTGGCCAAAAATAAAGTTTCTTAACATAAAAAAACTGAGGTCATTATATACTATGCAAGCAAATAGGCTCAAATTGGAAAAATTATTAATGTTTTTCTGTTTAGGCTGATAGTTTGATAGTACAACAAAGAGGTAAAAAATGACTGCTAGAAAATAGATGCATTAGATCCAAAGCTCCAAGTGCACTATTTGAAGAAATCCAAAACCTCCTCCCTGATGAAAGTCATAAATTAGAAACTAGATTAGCACTACTATCTGCATCTATTATTTCCTAAATCTTACACTAGGTGGCATGAGTGTAGAGAAATTATGTATGCCTTTATTAAGAAATCCCATCTGGCATCTATTGATTACTACAGCTTATGCTGGATAATATAAATAGCAAATTGTAGGGAAAGGTCATGTGACAATTAGATAGTCATGAGATTAAAACAATTCATTCAACCTAATAAAAATGGTTTATATTCTAAATCAAGTTGGGGACAGAGTAAATAACTCACTAACTGGCATAAGTAAACACTTTTGCATGCAATAGAAGTCATTTACAAAAACAGTGCTCATTAATACATTCATTTTGTTGGTATTATGATCATATTAGACATACTGCTTTATCAAACAACAAGCTACCCAAGTTTAAGATAGACTTATAATTTTAAAATACAGAAGAGAAAAGTAAACTCAAACTACAAACAAGTGTCAAGAAAGTTAAATCCAACTTTTAAATATCAGATTAAAATTAATAAAGTCATTTGTAAAGAGGTAGATTATAGCTCACTATTTATTATTTGTCAGACCAACAAATCTCTATTAAGAGGAAGTTGTCAAAGACTATAAAAAAATAAATCTTTATATTAGTGCAATCATGAGTAATAATGACAAAAACTAACAATGCCATTGTTTTTCTCAATTAGAAAGCTTAGAAATTTAATGAACCATGATTATATTTCACTCACTTAGGATGTATTGTAGTTGAAATACAGGTAAGAAGCTTGTTAGTTATATAAAAATAATATTCCTGAAAGTTCTTTGCAAACCTGGATGTTATCCAAAACATTTAGACATTCTCCAAAATGATAAAAACATTCCACCAATAAATGTCTGGTGTAGGTATTGCAATTTACCTTATGCATTAAGGTGTTAAAAAATTAGGCAGTTTGAGATCAAGGGGTTATTGAATCCATATCATAATCAGAATAAGGTGACTCTCATAGTCATTATTATCAAAAATAATGGAAAATAATCTTTAGAGAATATAGCTGCATAATTACCAAGGCATTTCTTAATGGGAAGTCATCCTTGTCTTTAGTTAATTAAATACTATACTCTCTTAAAGAAAAGGGTGTTTTCTAAAATATATCCCTGGAAAGCCTCTAAGAAAATAGGTATAATGACATATAAGGAATTATGTAAAGTGATTGTCTTTTTAAAATTTAGGGTTTCAGCAATATTTCAAGATGTAGTGGTTCAACAGCAGTGAAAATTCTCTGTGCTTTTCTGAACTTCAATGAATTTTTTCTGGGGGCCAAAATCCTGAGCTTCAGTCAATTATGGATAAACATCAAGAAATTTCTGCATGAATTCAAGGTTATTTATTTAGTTAAGTGCCTCTCTGAAATGAAGGAAATTGAATTTTTGGGTCTCCCGTTTGGTCATATGTATAATTCTCATACATATAAAATATAAATTTGGGGTTTAAATCTTTATAAAAACTTGTGTTATAAGTAAAAAAAGATCTTAATTTTTCTTCTACTTAAACTCAGGACAAAAGAGCTACAGTAGTTACTAGAAAGAACTTGTTTAGTCTTATGGACTGTCAATTAGTAATTGATAGTTTTCTAGCAATATCAAAAGTATAGTTCTTTTTGATTGTTTAGATGGATATAATTTCTTAATTTTCATTATTTACATCATAATAAATCTATGAAAATATTTAAGTAATATATATATATTATTTGTTTGTGAAATGTTTTTCATTTCTGTGAATGAAATGTTTTTTTCTTTTTGCAACCTACATATGGCTAAGTGCACTTTCAGTGATGTCCACCAGAATCATAGCTCTTGTAGATTGATTAAATCTGCTGCACTTATGATAAATACAATTATGATGGACATCACCAAAAGTGCATTTAACTGTGTCTAAGTTGCAAAAAAAAACCATTTCATGATGCTAATGTGAAAAATGTTTTACAATCAAATTACAAGTACAAACAAAGTGAAAACTTATATATATATATACATATATATATATATATATACATATATATATATATATATATATATATATATATATATATATATATTATATTGTAATTTTATTTATATACATTACAAATATATTCATTGATAAAAAAACTAAAAGATAAAAGTGGATTTAAAATTTTGTTGAGTAATTTTTTTTAAAAAAAAAAAACGTACAATGAGGGTTGAATTATTCTTCTTATTTTTTTTTATGTGATTAGTAATAACAGTAATTGGAGAGAACAAAAGAATTCCAAAAGCAAGAAAAAAGATAAGCTGAAAGTAGAAATACTCAAATTAATTAAAGATGGCCGAAAACTTGAAGAAAATAAAGACTTTATTACATAAAATTTATAAAGACTGGATAAGATTAAAAGGCATGGTACTAGCATGCGAGAAGTCCTGAAAACTGGATATAAAAGGAGGGATCCGGTGAAGGGTCTTGTTCGTTTTTTTCTTCTAGTTAGTCTTGGATAACATTAATATATCCAAGATCGCTCTTCGCTGAAGGAATTCGCATGTCGCAGTGAACCGGAGCTTCTGAAGACATCGGACCTAATGATGTACACCAGGAAAACCTTCATGACCGATGGGGAAATGGACCACAAGATCAAGCAATAACCAAAGGCGAGCTTATTATAACCAAAAATATGCAAGTTATCTACTACTGAATTCATGAAACTTACCGGTAAGAATAATTATCCTGATTGTGACAAAGTTAACTATTTAAAACTACTCGTAAAAATATACGTATAAAAGAATCCCGATAGTGACTTTAATTTTTCTATATGAGAGACTTATTTAACCAAGAACTTTTTGTTTATTTTAACTGATATTTATATTTTCTGGATATTTCCCACCTGAATTAAATGTGTTCTCTCCAAGGTATTAATTAGCTACTTAACATGAAGTATTTTAGTTTGTCAAAATTAAAAATATTTCTAATATCAATTCTCATTTGTGCGTTATTAATAATAGTTATTATTTTTTATTATTAAATTTATTTTTAGTGTAATAAGATTTAAACGTAAGTTACCTTTGTCAATATGTTTCAATATGCCCAGGACTAATAATCGTAAAAATCATTTATTCTCATTACGGTAGAATTACCGCCCCTTAAAAAAAAAAAATAATAAAAATCTTTTTATTTTTTTTTGTTTTACAACTTGCGAGAGGTGCTGGCGACATATTTCAGCGGATTCTTAGGAATTCTGGTGCCCATAGTAAATAAAATTAAAAGTTGATTGTGTCAATAGCACAATTCGTAACAATTAATAGGCTGAAGTTGATCAGGAAAAATAGCTGTGTTTTTAGAATAGAAATACAACTTTCTTCTTTTTTGACATAGCTTGATCAACTCACGCGCAGTTTATATTAGCGTGTAAGAGGCCTAGTAATATGAAAAACGTTACAATATATATATATAACCATTAAAAACTAGTCAACACTTAGACAATCCCAATATAGATAATAATCAACAATCTCAAACTGTTATCAAGGCAACCTCCTTTTAACAATATATGTTCACTGGCTTTTAATGATATATATATAAACTAACTAATATATATATATATACTGTAATGGTCAGACTAGCTCATTTCACAATTTTATATTTTCTCCATTTATTTATTTATTTACATTAATTATATAGGCACTATCTGGCTTTAAGCATCAGGAAATAAATTAACAATGTATATTTAAAACACTATTTTATTCAATGTAATAATGGAACCATAACACAGCTCCATTTTGTAATGCTGGGCTAAATCATGAGGAACATAAGTTACTCTCAATGAATGATGGTAAACCAAGCATCCTACATAAACAAAGTAACAAATCGTGCAATAATACTTTATTTACAAAGTGTACTCATTAATTGATGTACCATTTATTTTCTATAATAAAATTAACAAATCATATAAGAATAATTTATTTATAAAGTATAATCAATAATTAGTAATCAATTTATTTCTTTAACAAAATCCTTTAATCTTTGTACATCATAGTATTAATATATTCATAGATAATATTACATTTACCATTTCTTTAATCTTGTCTTCAACCAACTTAAATAAAATTCTAGCCTGTATGAATTTATAAATATAACATTTCATTGTCTTCCATGTCTCCTAATCCTAACACATACATATGTTCAAAATGGGATAGACATCTACAGTATCTTTATTATAATAATCATAAGGAATGGGTTTTTTTAGATCCTATTCCAAAACATAACCACTTATATAATAATAACAATAAAAATGACCATTTTGATCTTAACCCTAACTAAATAAACCTTCTGTACAATAATTATAAGGAATGGCCTTTTGTCGTAAGCCTAATTTTAAAAAACTACAATTTATATAGGGATGATAAGTTCTGAGATCGATCCCTAACTTAATAAAACTGATTGGAATGTAGTCTCTCACATGGATATGAACATATGTAAACTATTAAACAATAAACAAACAACCGTGCATATATAATTCATGTACATAAAATCTGATTTTCAGTACTCAAACATAACTTTAACTATGAATGAATAAGAATAATGGACAATAATTACATTGTACAGGTGAGACTTAGGTAATTTATATGTGTGCATTGCATTTATCATTAATTTTTTTTTTTGCATTTTCTCTTATTAATAACATATAAAATTCATAAGCTTGACATACATATGTGATATATAATAAATATATTGTTTTTTAAAAAGGTAATTTTAACAAGTAAAGAGAAGTTATTACAAATTCATTACTTTTTTTTTAACTGATAGTTTTTTAAAAATAATCCCCAGATAATAAGCCTTATTTATAAATTCAGATTATTAAAAATAAAGTTCAAACCACTCTTTAAATATAAGACTCACCAAAACAAAATAATTATCATTTTACTTTTTTCTGATAAACATTAGAAGTGGGATAATGATATAACCTTGTAATTTTTAGTTATTTTTTACATAGTGCTAATTCTTCATTTCAGCCTGAGTTATTCAAAATATGATTCCCAAGTATTCCCGTTTAGATCTAGCTTACTGTTAGTAGTATCTTTCATTTTTATTCACAAGGCATAGAGAAAATCCTGGGGTTTGAAGAAAGTAATATTATCTCCTGATCTAGGAAAAAGAAAAACTGATTTTTATATCAAGACTTTCTTTCTGAACCTTATTTTAGCTTGTTTTTTTTTTAAAAAAAAAAAAACAAAAAACAAATTTGCATATCATTTTGCATAGAAATTTATTTTTTTTTAAATTAAAAGGAATAATGGATTGTTCATTTCAATATATATATATATATAAGTAAAAAACCAAAAACAATTACTTGTCTACACAGTGACTTAATATTTCAACTAGGTGTCTCTTTTTTTATCACAAAATATAGTCAAATGGCTTTCTCCCAAACCTAAACATTAAAAATCATATATTTTGGTTTTGAAAGAAGCAATTTGACTGTATATTTTGCAGAAAACCAGTCCTCTGATTAAAATATTAAAAACGCCTAAGTAAACAAGTAATTATTTTATTACATATATATATAACCAAGCATATAATTTGGATTTATTTTTAAATTATTCGATCTTCTCAATAAAATATAAAATATAAGATTTATTTAATTAAATACCATTTTTTACCATTTCATTATTAATAAATTTAAAACAGAGGTAAAATTCTCTATACAGTAATGCCACCCAGTACAAGCCAGAGTAATCAATGGATCAAGAAGGTTAGTACACAAAATCACTATCTACTACCTACTAATCCAATATCTCCAGAGTAGTTTCTAGCTTGTGACTTTCTTCAGTGAGAGCCTTGGATCTGAGAGCACTGGACCTAGATCTTAGGATTTAATAGTGACTACGTGATCTTTAATGGATTAAGAAATTTACAGATTATTATTTTTTCCTATTATTTATATATATTTCCTTCAAATGTATTTATATATATATATATATAACTTTATTAATATCTGACTATAAATAAATATATAATTATAATAAAATAAATTTATAGACAAAAGTTTGATGAGAGTACAACTATAATGGTAGGATAAGTTGTTTGACTTTAATGACATATAATCCAAATTTAAAAAATGTTATATTCTAATTTACAATCTCAGGAAAAGAGTAAATCAGGGGTAAGTATACTATATATATCAAAACTTGCCCAAAGTAAAAAAAGATTTATGCTACCACAAATAATATCTTAAAACTTCCTTTAACCTGAATTGATCACTAAATAATACCAAAGATAAAATACCCCACCAATCAAATACCTCATATCATATATAAAATTGAGTGCAGCAATGCACTTGCAAATCTGTATATTACAGTGAATCTAGGGCAAATATAGCCACTAGAGATTTCCAACATAATTACTTATATAAGCGACTTAAAAACAACCTGGAACACAAATCTGTTTTATGGGAGCACAAAAAAAAAGAAGAAATACAGCCTCATCTTCAATCCCAATAAATGTTGAAATTATTTGCATGGAGTAAGATAGCAGAAAACCAATAGTGAAGTAAGTGTGGCTTATTGCAAGCAGCAAACACATCATTAATAAAAAATAGAATTGTGTTCAACTCTCAAACAGAATATGTAAATAACTAATTTAAATAATTACCATTTTACCTTTAAATATTGCAACATACCAGTAACTTTATAAATGCTACAAATCTATCTCTTCAAGCCAAAAATGTGCTCAGTTACTGTTAATAAATAAAGAGATGCAATAAATCTTTTCCTTAGCCAATGGTAGAAATGTTCTTGAAAACTAATTACAATAAGATAAAAAAAGGATAACAACTTCAAATAATAATTATGATGATTAAACTGAAGAAAAGTTCAGATATTTTCAGGAGTGAGTTAATGGAAATAAAGTGTTAAGTTAGGAGTGAGCACAGCTGATGTAGATTATGAATGTGTTTGATGACTTTTTGTCCACATTGGTTTTACTTACTGCCTTTCAGTACCAGTTGCTTATAGATTGACCAATATGCTTTTAACTAGGACAATATATTGCACTTCTACTTATGTTGTGGATGAATTTTTTTTAGATAACAATTAACAAAATATCACAAAGCAACTGGTACAGATTTCTATCAAGAGACAAATTCACCAGTAGCTTTGTTAAACCCTTTAATTCTGTCATTATAGCCAAAGATTTACAGTCACTAACTACATGTTCATGATTTGTGTTTATTCATTTCTACATAGATCAACAGCTACTAATTTCCATTTATGAAGCAGATTAAGTTCAATAACCATGAGTAATCCAAAAAGTGTTGTGAAGTTCCAGTTGTGTTTGTGGTCAGTCCAATTGGATTAACAGCTTTTTATATATTTTCTGTAAAGTAACTTCTCTTTTGATATCTAGTGAAGGGATATATAAAAGAACAATAAGTAATATTTATCATGGTAATATTTGAGCAGCCAAAAGTGTAATATGGAATTCTTCTCTCCAAACAAGGATCTAATATTCATCAGCAGCATATACTAGTGCTAAGGAAGCTATTTATAAAGTATAACTCCAAGTAGTGCCAGCCAACTTTCCAAGAAAGTTATTTCTAGAAAATACTTTTGATCTAACCTTAGATAAATGAGGGAAATAAGTTAAGCTATGATCCAAAGTTATTCCTAAATAGCATGGGTTAGGTTGCATTTTAGTCTAACATTGCAAAAGGTTATATTCAAATCATATGATGTTTCCCTTTTATTTAGATAAATATTTAAGCATACTGTCTTTATTGGTTTAGGAATAATATCCCTGTCTTTGAAAATGATTTCCCATTTTATTTTTCTTATTGACTTTTATATTTTAAGAAAAATATCTTTTGAAAATATTAAAGCAATATCATCAGCACAGATAAATTTTCAGCATTCTGGACAATCACTGATGAATTAAATAAAGTAGGTGAGAGGAATAAACTCTGAGACAGATTCTCTAAAATTTTGAATGTATTATTTTCTAAACAGAATGTTATTAAAACAGGAAAAACTCTCCATACAGTAGTGCCACTCAGTGCAAGCCAGAGTAATCAGTGGATACCAGAAGGCTTGTGCATAAAATCCCTATCTAGTGCTTACTCATCCAATATCTCCAGACTAGTTTCTAGCTTGTGGCTTTCATCAGTGAGGAGCCTTGTATCTATGAGCACTGCACATAGATTTTAGGACTAATGCAATCTTTCAGCAGCCACCTTTTATCTCTACTTAACTACAAAATTATGAGAATAAAATTGAAAACACAATAATATTTTCAATCCAAGCTCATTAGCTTATATAGTCATATTGATCTGAACTCAGTTCAGTACCCATACATGTTGGTGTATTTGGTTCTTTAATAACCATAGCCACCACTATCCATCCATTAATTACTCTGGGTGGCACTACTGTCTGGAGAGTTTTGCCTGTTTTAATAACAGTTATGAGCAAGCATAAGAAATGGTGATCATGTGATGTTTAGTGGTTTAATACAGAATCATATGCTGATATTAAATCACTAAAAATAGTACCAGTTTTGAATTCATTTTAGAAACCTTTTTTAATGTGATTGGGTAAAAATGAATTTTGATAACAGTCACTTTTTTCTTGTCTAAACTCAGCCTGCTTTATAGGTAAATCATTCTTAACTAGTAGAAAAAATGTTGTTAATACAATTCTTCCAAAAAGCTTGTAGATATTCACAATAATGGTATTGGATTATTCTTTATGGATCACTGCAGGCTTTATTTTATATACTTTTGCTTTTATGCCAACTTTGGGAATAGTTACTATATGAATAATGATACTGAGTAGTTTTTCTAATTGTGTTTTGGCTTTAGATCCTGTTTTTTCTTAGCTCGTGATACCTTTTCTTGGTTTAAGATAATCAGTGCATGTTTAAATTCATCAATATTTTCTGGTCTTCTCCAACTGATATTAAAAAAACATTGTAAAAGAGAAATTTGAAATTATGCTTTAAAGATTATTTTTCTCATTCTATCAATCTTGGAGTTTCCTTTGATATATAAGATTGGAAACTTGATTGGAAATGACAGTTATATGAATACATTTACATCCACTAAACTGGTTTCATTTCAACCTGGAATATATTGCTTACAATATCTATGAGGGATGGACTCTTTGATGACTGTTGTTATGAATAAGTTAACTTTTATATCAAGAGAGAATGGAGAGGGTCTATTAGTATTCCTTCAACATATATAATATATCATTTCCACTTAGCTTTTCTTAAATTCTAACTTAGAACAGGACAAGTGTCAAATATAAGAGGGTGAATTCCAATAAGTTATTAGAATTAGTTTATGTTGGCCATAAAGGAAACTTCCAATACCCATAGTACAGCACGTGATGGTGAAAATTTTTTTGTTGAAACAAAACATAAGGAGTTGTTTTTTTCCATCTTTCTGATAGAAAAGTTTCTTCTTGTTTGACGTTATAAAGATATGTTATTTACATCCAGCCATTTTAAAATTTGATGACTTGCTTCATCTTAATTTGCATACCTCAACAGACTATTATGAGAATTATTCTATAAATGTAAGTGTAGGAAGAGATCTGCAAGGGAATAGTAAGACCAATGTGCATCAGGAGGTTTGTAGATGTTGCATACATAAGAATTATCTATCTGAATGGTGATTGAAAAATTAATTCTTGCTTGATTAACAAAATGATTTAAAACAACAATAGCAATACCATGTTTAGAGTGCATTATATCAATAATCAAAGAAGATCCAACAGCTTTTAAAAGATATATATTATTAGGAGGATGAATCTCTTAAATTGTAATTATATCAATGTTCTGATCAATGAATTTACAGATATTTTTTTTCATGTGTCATAGCATCGGCCGGGAAGTGAATCCGCTAACCTGGGACAACTGCTTGTAAGACAGCTGTGCTGACCACTTGACCACCAAATGCTTGACAGATCTTTTATTTTTGATTTAATGTCAATGTTAAGTTGAAGAAAATTTATTGTTTTCTACATGAAAAGATCACCCTGTAATTTATCTGGCACTTGAGATGTTCCATGATTGTCAACATCTTGTTTCATTTTTATTTCAAGAGCCTATAATCATCATCTTTTTAGTACTGGTATTACTATCCCTTATAATTATTTAATACTTCAAATTAGTAGCTTATTAGGTATTTTCATAATTTATAATTTTTAATAAGGATTCCAATACAAGTGAAATAAGACAACTATAAAAAATATTTTCTTTATTATTGAACCAGGTTTTCAACCTATGTTAAGATTGTTTCAAAATACACTTCACTAATACAATCACATGTGATACAATGCACTGTGATTTCCTTTTACAGAATCAGGAATCTCTCAGTCACTATACCCAGAGAAACCTGTTAGCCATTTTATCTTTTTTCCATTCCCCTGCTCTAAATTTTTCCCATATTCTTTTTATTCCATCCTATTTCCACAGCATAATATTTGTCAACTCTATGGCCTTTATATCTAAATTCCCCTTAGCTTTTCCCAAACCCAGCATAAAAACCAAGACCCCACTTTCTGAATAATCACTTTGTTTATATTTATTCTGCCACAACTTCATTATTTGTACTCTTTCTGCTTGCAGGCATTTACATTCAATTAACAGATGCCTAATGTTTTTTATGCTTCCTCACACAACTTACAGACTAAATCGCTCACAGTTTCCCATTTATGAGCATATTTCCTTGTTGCTAAAGATTCTGTTCAAGCCTTAAACAGTAAACTACTTTTCTTGCTATTATCATAAATTAACTCACACCCAATATTCTGCTACTTCTATATATATTTAAACTTTTTTCACTCTCCATACTAGTTTTCCATCTCTCTAACTTCCTATTCTTTATTAATGCATATTTTTTATCCCATTCTTTGCTACTATAACACTCAACAATACTCCTAACGTAATCATCCCACCTTTTGTATAAATATACATAAATTCTTTATCCACATCTTCTGCATACCATAGTACCTTTCTCACCCATCTTGTTAACAGCCTTTTACTCATAACCATAACTAAATATTATTTTGGCAATTCTCTTATTATCCATAAACTGCAATCTATCGAACATGACTTTTATATCTATCAATATTTTCTCTAATATTCATTTTACATAATCATTTTATATAATATAACCTATTTGGATATATATATACTCCTTCCTTTTTTGTTTATGTATACATATTTTTATACAAGAAATAAAAACACATTAACTACAATCATATATATATATATATATATATATATATATATATACACAATAAATTATATACTACTTTACATATACTCTTGAATTAATTATATACATATACTTTAGACATTAAATTAAATTTTATATCATTTTTCATATATAAAAATTAATATAAAAATAATATGTGTATTTAAACAAAAAAGGGGAGAATATATATATATGTAAATAGGTTATATGATTATATATATATATAGACCTAGTTTCTATAGCTCTATCCTTCCACTGACGAAAGCAAACCAGCTTGAAATCAGCTGATCTGGAGGTGAGCAAAATGAAAGAGGTAGTTAATTCTGACTCCTTTTGCGTTTATGTAAAAATATTTTACACTTGTTTCGGCGGTGTTGGTAAAGACGCCATCTATTGATAATAAATAACAAGTGATAGCAAGTTACGTGACTAACTTGTTTTTATTTTTCATAAATGTACCTTTAAAGTTTTCTTGCAATGATATATATTGCAGAGACTTTGACTATGTGGTGAAACTGAACTGAGATCAGACCCATATAGATATCTAGCTTGCTAGGCTGAGTTTGAAGACTTTACCGGTCTGAAAAATTCACGCTTGCAAACTGATATAAACGTTTTGCATAAACGCTTGAGAGTCAGTCTTTAGACCTAGTTTCTATAGCTCTATCCTTCCACTGACGAAAGCAAACCAGCTTGAAATCAGCTGATCTGGAGGTGAGCAAAATGAAAGAGGTAGTTAATTCTGACTCCTTTTGCGTTTATGTAAAAATATTTTACACTTGTTTCGGCGGTTTTGGTAAAGACGCCATCTATTGATCATATATATATACACTTCAACAAAAATCAATAAATTAAAAACTAACTGTGATAAAACACAGTTGCTGAACTTTAAACATAAAATTACAAATATAAAGCTGAGCACTTTCGGGGGACTTAAGCCTCCATAATCATAGCCCAATACAGGTTTAAGTCCCCCTGAAAATGCTCAGCTTTATATTTGTAATTTTATGTTTAAAGCTTCAGCAACTGTGTTTTATCACAGTTAGATTTTAATTTATATGATTATATAAAATGATTTCTTATAAAAATAGGGGATTTGAATGCAGACTTTCAAGCACCCTTCAACTATCCACACTATCTCATGTCACTGATACACATGACCACACACATGTACAAAAGATAAATAATCACCAATATACATATTTTGTGCAGAACCAGCACTCATCAGTTGGTCCAGATTATCATCTCCCATATATATATAATTAATAAAACAAGTTATAAATTTTGTAACTTGGTTTTAAGCTTGCATTTAAATGACCACTAGATAGAACTTACCAATAGCTCTAAACAAGCTTTATTTTTAATGGACAGGCCTCAATCTATTCCAACCTCCAACTCATCAGCCATCCATATCATTGAAAATCTGATGATGGAAAGTCCAAATCCCATGCTGATGCCAATATTATTGTTATACCCATGTTGGCCTCAAGTCACTTTGATCAGGTATAAGATCTTATTTATTTAAATACATAGAAGAGGGATGGGCAGCATGCAGGCTTAATGTGTAATATTTGAAATACAGGCATTCTTCATATATCTGGAGCTTAATTGTGCCTGAAGCTTAATTGTACAATTAAGCTCCAGATATATGAAGAATGCCTGTATTTCAAATATTACACATTAAGCCTGCTTCCTGCCCATCCCTCTTCTATGTATTTAAATGGATACAGTCCTATACCTGAGGAGTCAGAGTGACTTGAGGTTAATATGGGCATAACAATAATATTGGTATCAGCATGGGATTTGGGCTTACCATCATCAGATTTTCATTGGTATGGATGGCTGATGAGGCTTTCCATTAAAGTATGAAGATTTGCTATCTTAATATAAACTGAGTACTGAGTAGATATATGTATGATAGATAATAATCTGGACCAATTGATTGGTGCTGGTTCAGCATGAAATATGTATATTAGTGATTATTTATCTTTTCTACATGTGTGTGGTCATATGTATCAGTGGTATGAGATAGTGTAGATAGTTGAAGGGTGCTTGAAAGTCTGTGTTCAAATCCCCTACATTTACAATTAAGTTCCAGGTATATAAAGAATGTCTGTATTTCAAATATTATAAAATAATTACATAAAATGAACTTTAGAAAAATTCTGAAAAAGGAGAAATCACAGTGCATTGCATTGCATGTGACTGTATTAAAAAAGTGTATTTTGAAAAGGCCTTACTATAAGGTGAAAACCGGTTCAATATTTATTTTTATATAGTTGTTTTATTTTACTTGTGTTGGAATCATTATTAATTATTTGAAAACAACATTATGGTCAAATTAACGTTTGACCATTGTTAAGGTTTATCATCTTTAATCAGGAGTTCATCAAAATAAAATCTATTTTCCATGTGCAAATGATTCATTTTATAAACTAACATTTTTTGCTTGCAAGGTTGCTGTGGGAAGGTCACCATCTATTTACACCACATAATGTACTCAAGTTACCATTTTTATTATTTTTCTTACATGCTGTCCTTCAAATCACTAAGGGCCTCATTATTTCATTATGATATTTTTCTCTATTTAGTTGTAAAAAATTACTTTTTTTTCATTCTAAAGTTCATATGTATCATCCCAATGCAACTATACTTGTACTATATATTATAGAACAAATGAGTTTATGATTCAAAAGCTTTTCACATTTATACTTAATGTTTCATAGGTTATCTTCCTATTTATAACTTTATTCTGGCATTTCTACTACTGTAAGAATCATCTTATATTGTATATATGAGTAACATCCTCGGTCTTGTATCAGTGTATTCATTTATACTACACTTCTACAATGTGCTTCTATACTAAAAACATTTTGTACAGTCTTGTTTAGATTTGAAGACAGCATTGGTAATTGAATTGTTTATCACAAATGCTCTGGTGACAATTGCAATTAATTTACAAATTGCTGCAGCACAATTAAATACGTTCGATGAAATGCAAGGGATGCAGTTGAGAAAACAAATAGTTGTTAGAGTCATTATTGAGAAACTTTTAAAGAGGTTGAGTTGTGGTTCAGATGAGATGACTATATATGAACAACTAATTAAATAGTATCTTAAAAGGCTTGAAGAGACCACATGTAAAATGAATGATGGATGAATGAGACAAGAAAATTGTGGAGTCGTAAAGACAAGAAAAATTATAAATCAGAACAATGGAAAAACTACCTGGTCAGAAGCAATGCTAAGCTGTAAGTCTGTAAAGTAGTTATAATTTTATAATCTTTCCGGCATGGTGGACCTTCGCTATCTTCTGAATTAAAACAATGATTATTAGCATATGAAGTAATTTTAAATTTGACCCCTAAAGTAATAAAACATAACATTTGCAATTTAAGTTGATCTTTTCCTTTCCTTTATTTTTATCCACAATCAAGAATCGATTCAAAAACATTTTGCTCTTGAAAATGCTATTCTATCACTGAGCCAACTGAACAGGGAAATTATTACTTAAAATCTATATAGACCAATTGATACACTGTTTACGCTGTTGTTTGAATATATATATCAGTAGTGGTGATAAGATCTGATTTCTTGTTTGTTTGTTTTTTACATACACATATATATATTTATTAAGACGGATCTACTTATGGTATGTACATTATTTTTATTTTTTTCTTAAGTTAATTCCATCATTAATTTTAGAAAAAAGTAATTTTGTAAATTTATTTAAAAGTAAAAGCTGATCAATGATTTTAAATCAACATTATCTCTAGGCTGTCATCAAAGATAGATGTACTATTTAAGTTAAAATTTCAATTCAAGCGCAACCTTTGGACACGCTTTCATTAAAAATGCCATTTAAGAGATGTCTTAGTGAACCTCAGAATACAGACACGATTCATTGCTCGGGATTGACTTGTTAAAAAACAGATAATCAGGTAAAGATGCTGCATAGAGTTAGAACAGAAAGCCTATTTCAATGCATGAGGAAGAGAATATTCTATAGAAGAAACATTATTTTTTAGGCAACAACGAACACTATCACAATTTAATTTCTTATTCGTATTTTTTAAAGAATAATTTAGAAAATAATTACTGATAGAAAAACATTAAAATAAAATAAAAAATAAATTTTTGTATTCAACTAACGGTGATCTATAGACAGACCCACACTTCTATAGGAATATAAAACTCACTGAAAAAAGGATAAATTGATGAATGGATAGATAGAAATAGACAGATAACTGAATGGTTAGATAAATAGGTAGTCAGACAAATTAATAGATAGATGGTTCTATTGATGAATGGATAAATGGATAGATAAATATATGGGTAGATGGATGGATGGGTAAGTGAATGAATAAATAAATAAAATATAGACATGCATGCATACTACATATATAGATAAAAATAGAAACAATAATAGGCAAATAGATAAATTAATAAGTAAATGAAAAAAATAAATTATTAAGATAGATAAATAGATAGTAAAGTAATTGAGTACATAAAAAGACAGACAGACAGATAGATAAGAATAGTCAGACAGATGGATAGGTAAGTAGATAGATAGATAGATAGATAGATAGATAGATAGATAGATAGATAGATAGATAGATAGATAGATAGATAGATAGATAGATAGATAGATAGATAGATAGATAGATAGATAGATAGATAGATAGATAGATAGATAGATAGATAGATAGATAGATAGATAGATAGATAGATAGATAGATAGATAGATAGATAAATAGATAGATATAATAATGCTATGCTACAAAAGACGGAGAATTTACTTTTTTTATAATTTTCAACATTTTTATATTTCAGTATTCCAGACTTTCCATTTTCTCAATATTATAATAGATGTCTCTAAACCCAGAATTAATGGATAGATAGCAAGTGGATAGATAAATAGTTAGATACTATAGATCAGGGGTTTCCAACCCTTTTTATGACTGCACCCTAAAAAAATTTAATATGTTCTCCATTTCTTAAAGTAATAATTTATTTAAGAATAAAAATGAAGGCGACCAAAACAATTTTGTATAATCAATTTTTAATAATAAATAAACAAAAAGAAAATATACGGAAAATAAAAAAATATTACAACAAATTAAAAGTTGCATAAAACCTATAAAAAAAAAAATTTTTCATCCATGTATGAATTTTAAAAAAAAAAAACTATAACTGATGTTCAAATATTCATAAGTCAATTTAAATTTAATAGCTCTTTTTTTTTTTTTTTTTTTATATCCCCCCCCCCCCCCCCCACCCCCCCCCCCACCTCTCCCCCCCCCCGGCACGCGCTGCTGGCTCTTTTGTTCCTGTTTATTGCAGAAAAGTTTTCCAAAACATGGCACTTTGTTGCTGATAGCAATCTGCATGCCTGCCTGTGGACCCAAGCGATTTCTAAATTTTGTGTTTATTGATAAAAGGACATGCATTTGCATAAGTATATCATCATGAATTGGATGAGCAACAATTAGTGCTTTTTCACTAAGTCTTGGAAACATGTCCATTGCAGAATACCAATACTGTTCCAAAGTTTTGCTTTCAAACTGCATTTCAAGAACATGATATGTGCACAGTTTTATCATATCTTCTGCAATTGTATGGAGTTTCTTGAATTTGGCTAATTTATACGATGTTACATGGTATGAAGCCATCAGAAGTGGTTTGATAACAGATATAAAACCTAATTTTGGAAGGATTGCTTGAGAATCAAAGTGGGCCCTTTTAGCTTTCAATGATTTAACATCATGACCTGCAACATCTGCTCCATTATGCCAATTGTTGAAATGTTCTGGCAGCTCAGATGGTTTCATATTTGTGTTTGAAAAGACAGCTTCACAAAGTATCCATATGGGTTTTTACAGATTGTCAGTTGTTGCAGTGCAAGCCAAGCAAAACTTCACATAATCATCATTCCATTTCCTTTTCTTTGACAAAATGAGTTAATTAATAATTTAAGAATTATAATCTAAAAAAAAAAAAGAATAAAGTTAATTAGAAGAAAAATAAACAATAAGTAAACTAACATTAATTATAATCATAATTTATTACAGACACAAGAGAAATGAGCACTGCATGAACACTGAATCAACAATGCACTGACTACCACAGCATCATGCATAGATTTATATACTCTACAAAACATTTTAGAACATTCTCAAATATTCATCAAATGACATCATAGATAGATAGATAGATAGATAGATAGATAGATAGATAGATAGATAGATAGATAGATAGATAGATAGATAGATAGATAGATAGATAGATAGATAGATAGATAGATAGATAGATAGATAGATAGATAGATAGATAGATAGATAGATAGATAGATAGATAGATAGATAGATAGATAGATAGATAGATAGATAGATAGATAGATAGATAGATAGATAGATAGATAGATAGATAGATAGATAGATAGATAGATAGATAGATAGATAGATAGATAGATAGATAGATAGATAGATAGATAGATAGATAGATAGATAGATAGATAGATAGATAGATAGATAGATAGATAGATAGATAGATAGATAGATAGATAGATAGATAGATAGATAGATAGATAGATAGATAGATAGATAGATAGATAGATAGATAGATAGATAGATAGATAGATAGATAGATAGATAGATAGATAGATAGATAGATAGATAGATAGATAGATAGATAGATAGATAGATAGATAGATAGATAGATAGATAGATAGATAGATAGATAGATAGATAGATAGATAGATAGATAGATAGATAGATAGATAGATAGATAGATAGATAGATAGATAGATAGATAGATAGATAGATAGATAGATAGATAGATAGATAGATAGATAGATAGATAGATAGATAGATAGATAGATAGATAGATAGATAGATAGATAGATAGATAGATAGATAGATAGATAGATAGATAGATAGATAGATAGATAGATAGATAGATAGATAGATAGATAGATAGATAGATAGATAGATAGATAGATAGATAGATAGATAGATAGATAGATAGATAGATAGATAGATAGTTAGATAGATAGATAGATAGATAGATAGATAGATAGATAGATAGATAAATAGATAATAAATGGGTAGATAAATAGATATACAGATAGAAAGACAGATAGATAGATAGATAGATAGTTTATAAATAGCAGTTAGTCTAATAGGTGGATACATAAATCAAAAGAATATATACTACAACAGATGAAGAAATTTCTCTTTCATAATTTCTAGCATTTTTACAGTTTACTACAATCATTTCTGATCTTTCTCTTTTCTCAATATTATAGTTTCCCAAGTCCATCATGTACTAAATTTATAGCATAGTTGTCATTACTTTGGACATTGAATTCAATCACATGGAACAATCATTGGTGCTTTGATGGAATTTTTTTTTCAAGTAACTCACTATTTTTCCCCAAGTCATCAGAGTATGATCAGCCCTATTAACCTAGAGAAGTTTCAGAGAATCATCAGTCAGATGAATGTTGATACACTGATTGTTATATAACATGATCTTCATTACAGGCAAAGTGTCATTCTACATACATATAATGAGCCCTAGGGTTCCAACTTCTTTATTTTCCTTCACTTAGTATTATATAGACTCTAGATTTTAGCATTTTGTATTAGAAATTAATAATGATAAACAAATTTACTATTGAATATGCAGTGGTAGAATGTCAGACTATGGCTCTTAAAGACCTCATGTCTCAGTGCTATTACTTCCAGCATCCAAACTTCTTAGCATATTGAAAGCAATAAAACCATTTTATGTAATATTATTACAAAAAGAAAGTATTGAAAAATTCCTTGCTATATATATATATATATATATATATATATATATAGCATTTATATAGCATATTGAAAGCAATAAAACCATTTTATGTAAATATATATGCAATGGAGAATAAAATTAGGAGATAATATTCATGTAAACAGAGATAGCCTTTAATCTGTGATGTTTCAAAGAAATTATCAATTACTACTAATTGACAATCTCTGAGGCAAAATAAGTTTAATCCTTAACCTATAATAGTTCTTTTGTGTTAAGAATTAAACTTGTTTAGCCTCAGAAAATGTCAATTAGTAGTAATAGATTTCTTAGCAGCACTGAAGGTTAAGGGTTATCACTGTTTACATGAATATCATTTCATTTCTATTTTCATTATAATTACAATCCATGGAAATATTTCATTCAATATATACATATTAATTTTAAATTTTAACAAGCCTATAAATAATTTACTGCTTATTAAGCATATAAAAGTGATAATAAAAATCTATTTACAAATTTACCAAGTCTGAAAACAATATTATGATAATTCATAACCCAGATTTTCAAAGAATCATTAGGTATTTGTGTGTTTTTCAGTAAACCAAGATGGCATCCTGTTTTTTTGAAAAATTCACAGTTTTGGGGGTCCACAAAAAATGTTTATAAAAATGATTGCTAAAAAATATCATAATTAATAATTACATTTTATTTTTTATTATTAGTTTTTTTTTTAAAAAAATCTTTGTGAAAAAAATTAATTACAATATTTACACTTTATTCACGACAGTGTCATAATTCCTAATGGCCTTCAAAACTGTATAGCATTTTTGAGTCAAATTCATAAATTTTATTCTAATTGTTAACATTATTTTTAAAAAATTAAATTTTCTGAAATTAACTTATAATTCAGAATGGTAAGTCATTGTAAAGCTTTTTTTAAAACTGTTTTCCATTTATTTACATTGTAATTTTTTCCCCAATTCTGGTTCAAATGTGGATATTTGTAAGATTTGAATTTAAAGTTTCATATTGTAACCATTAAGACACAATTTTTTGGAAGGCAAGATTCTGTACCTTTAAAAATACTACACTGCAGCATGTTAAATTTGACAGAAAGATCCCAAATTTTGATCAATATGACAATTTACCAAAAAACAGATGACAAAAAGAAACACGTTGAATTGAAACCAAAGCATGACAACATTAAGAAAACATCTTGTCACTTCGATGTTGTAATATAAGTAAAAAAAAAAGTTAAGTAAAATTTTTAATGAAATTTATCAGAATTTATTACTTTTTTTAAATGCAACGATCAATTAATTAATTTTTTTTATTATTTAACAACTAACACATCTTCAGGAAAGATGTAGATCCTCAAAACTGTATAACTATTAAAAATATGGGCTGCCACCTTAGTTCACTGGAAAACTAACAAATACCAAATCATTTAAATTAATACACTGTACAGGCTTACACCCACCTGCACACATATAATGTAATATATAAGGGATTCGAACTCAGACTTTCAAATGACCCTCAGCTCTCCATACCATCTCATATTGCTGACCCACCTGATCATACACATGTTGAAAAGATGAATAATCACCAATATCCATATTTTATGCTAAACCAGCAATCATCAATTGGTCCAGATTATTATCTCCACACATATATACAATCAGCGCTCAGCTTTGTATTAAGATAGCCAATCTTCATACTTTAATGGACAGGCTTCAAACTACTCCAACCCACAACTCTTCAGCCATCCATTTCATTGAAAATCTGATGATGGAACAGTCAAGTGAATTTGTGAATAATATCCATTTTTCTTGTGCAAAGATGACTATTATTTGCAACAACATTTAACTGATTCGTTGGGAATCTAATAGTTTATTCAGACTTGGTTGTTGGTTATTTCATAATTATTATATACATATATATTGTACTGTTTATGGTAAATTAGGGTTTATATGCTATTAAATTTTAGCATATTTGTTAACCAAGTTATGTCTGCACCTAATAATTCATTTATTTGAATATGCCAAGTATTCTCGATAATGTAACTATTTTTTCTGATCAAATAACCCCAGTTTATTATAACTAAGTTTTAATAATAGTCAGAGAAGAAACAGTTTTTTTTATATTTATTTCAAGGTGCCAGGATTCTATACGTGAATGCACTGGCTCTCTCCTTCCTATCTATAATAATCTCAATTGCATGTTGAATTACTGCTGTCTGGAGAATTGTAATTTATGATAAAGCATTGGTATTTATAATTGGTAAAATTATAACAGATTTAGCTAACAATACTATAACAATTAAATTAAATAAATGACAGAATAAATTATACTTCTATGATTTATTAATTTTCCAATTCTATCACACAACATAGAAAAGAACAAAAAACATGGACACCCTCTATATATAATACCCAAGTTAATACTGGTAATGATGAATATTTGAGTTCATAATATCAAAACTAACTTGTTTCTTAAAAGGCGATTATTGCTATTCTCGGGACTTATCTTAATTCAGCCTCAATAAGATTTATTATAGCATTTCACAGTACTTGTAATTTACTTAATGTGATCACATATAACACAAAATAAAGTTTCTTACAGTAAATTTCAAATGATTATTTCTATAACCGAGTGAATTACCATGCATGGTCTAATCTTTATTGGGATCTGCTGAGTGACCTCCTTATAGTATTTTGCTATGCAGTCCAGGTTTATAGTCTTTATGTAGGTGATGGGATTGAATCATAGCATTGTTGAGACTCCAGGAAGAAAGAAAGTGTTGGCGCACACACTATGCTCTACTCACACAGTACAGAAGCTGACCCCACTGTTATGAATATAATAAAACATCTTATCATGGTGCTGCAAAAAAAGACAATTTATTTCAATTTGTTATCTGGTGATGTGATGAAAAGAAGCTTTTGCTGAGCGATGTCTTTTTATATTCCTCCTAATTCAAGTCCACTGTGCATATCCTGTTTACACTTTTTCTTTTTACTTTTTTTTTTCTCTATCCATGATTTAACTTTCACTAATTTACACATTATTTCCATTTCTTTGTTTACAAAATTATCCCCCCGTTTAGTGGCCACTTTTAAATAGTGGCAAAAGAATTATATTTTTTTAATGGAAAATTATAATTGCTTATATTTAGGATTTATATTCTTCTCTCAATGCAATCTAGAAGTATGCTTTTTTTCATTCTCTTTTTTTCTAAAGATAGTTGCAGAAAATATAATTTACATTTTTTTGGGTTAAACCATGTATTATTTTTGCTTACTTTTCAACATTTCAATGAAATAGCATCCACCATTGGCAAGTTTATCTTTTCAAAGCAAAACCATTCGATCTCAAATAGTAACAAGATTGAATAGGAAAAAAATGAGAGTTGAGCATGAAGTAGTTAAGCATTCAGAATATGTGAATTAACAAAATGTTTATTTTCTTCAGTTTCACCATTAATTGTTTTCAAGTTCATCTTAGAAGAAAGACATAAAATAAGTGGTCTCCATAATGCTGGAATACATTGTGTTTACATCATATAGCTGTAAAAATATTAAATATATATATTAATGAAATCAGGTCATACATTGCATGACTTATATTTACAAATATAATATAAAGAGTGTGCTAATAGCTCAAAACCAGTTTGGGGATTGGGGATAAGTCTAGATAGAGATTTTGAATGTGTTCTCTTGCTGCATTTATCAGTAAAAATTAAAAAAAGCCTTGCTCAGAGCTATTAGCATGCTTATTATATTATATACATGCTTTAAAAATAAAGTATACTGCATGAATCTAGTAAAACATGAACTGGAAGCAGTGTTGATGTGTGTTTGGAAGTGATTATAACTTTAAAATACTTCATGAAACTAGTTGAAGATCAAACATAGTGGTATAAGAGTTTAGTCTATAATACAATTCATAATTTTATCATGGCAACGAATAACGTTTATATTTATTACATTCATACTCTATGAATTTATTGAAATTATAGAGTCATGTACTATATTCATTTACAGAGTAAAATAAAATTTATGTAAATAATAAATGTATTAGAATTAATGTTAAGTAAAATCACACAACACTAATAGATTTAAGAGCAATTAAAATACTTCTTTAATAATGTGAGATTAGAATGTTCTGACAGATTTAGAGAGTCATTAGAGTGCTCTGTAGTATGATAACTTTGGTATCCATGAATCTAAAGATTCCAGGGTGTAATTCCCATAGTAGTATTGTTACTGGACATGCCCACAACACCTGAAGACTTTTAGAGAATAACCCCATTCAATCATTGTAATACATTAATTTGTGCAGTAGTAGAAATTGAATGTATTTGAAAAGTTTAAAATTTTGAATTTCTCTAAAGACATTTAACAATTTTAAATGATGAAAATAGTCTCCAACATATAATTACATGTAAAATGCTACCATTGCAATTTTCAGATGAATGTAAAAACATATTCAAGATATATGTAAATATATACTTGGATATTTTAAATTACACTTAGACAAACTCACAAACCTATATATATATATAATATTATTTCCAGGAGCTTCTGTGTAATAAAAATATAATATCTAAATAGCTGAGGTTTCAATACAATAATATATATTTTTCTTAGAGCCTCTTCTTTCTCAAATCATAAGAAGGTGTCTGAAAAAAAGTACTTGTTATTGTACAGAAATGTCAGAATTTTAGCTATTATATTTTTATTACACAGAAGTTCCCAGAATTAATACTATGAATTAATTTATCCATGAGAATATTAGAATTAATATATATAATTGAAATGAATGTTTTCACATGCAAAAGGTGTTTTATAAATCATGTTTTCAGGAGCAACTGTATATTATAAAATAAAATTTAAATAAAATACCAATGCTTTGACAAAATACAATGCTCAACTGATTAAAATAGTAATCATATGGTTGTTGTAGAGATAATAATTGTGTCATATGATTGTGGAGTGGTTTAGATTAAATTTTGATAGTTTTCTTTCATTTATGTAAGGAAACTTTTTCATATGGATAATAATTTTGTTTTATTACATTTTGTAATACAATTTGGTTTAAATACAATTTATTCACTACTTTGAACACTTTTTAGCAAAAACCTTTTATTGACCTATATTCATGCACAATCTTATGTTTTGACTGTCCTGAAGTCTTCTTCAGAGTTATAAAATACATAACTATATAAATAATACCATAAAAATGTAAACAATAAAATTAATAAAATAATAAAAAACATAAAATATAACAAAACATAATAAAACTGAAAGAAATATAATCAAACCCAAATAAAATAATCCAGTTAATATGAAATAAAATATACAATATAAATATAAAATAAATATAAATTGTATATGTGTATTCCTGGTGATATACACTTATGAACAACTATTAATTTAAATATATATATTTAATAATCTTCGAATTACTTCTATTCCTTATAAACTTATATTAGCGACACCTTAATAAAATACTTAATAATTTTTTCCCCCATATAATTCTTAGTTCAACCTTAATTCATTTAATTTTTTTTTAATATTTAAATCATATAATATTTATTATTTTCTTATTGGCTGCAGAAAGGAGTTTGCTATTAACTGAAAGGAGACCCTTTGATTCCTCTTGGAGGCCTTAATGGAACCGAGCAGGGCAAATTCCTAATGTCCACTCCATACGTTCTTGTTGTTGCAGCTGTTATTACTATATGTTTATTCATATAGTATACAAACATGGATGGGCTGCTCACCAACATGCATTAGCCAGCGTGGTGAGTTTATTGGCTTTTTACCTCTGAGTTTAAGATCAAGAAACACCATGGTCTTTCTTCTCAGTGCCTGATAAGGCAGAATGAATGTTTGTGTAATTGATAAAGATTTTCCCCAATTATACAATTATGACAGACAAAAATAAAGCATGGCCCTTAATCCCAGGAGGCTGTAAAGTCACCAACCAAGGCAGCGGTTGGTGGCCGAAGGCGGAGGGTGCTAAGAATATCCTGGAGGCGGACCCAGGCTGCCATTTGATGACGACTTTTTATTTAGGTACTTACAACTGCAGATCACTTTCAAGTGAAGGAAGATTGCAAGAATTAGAAGAAGAACTCTCTTATATTAAATGGGATATTATTGGACTTTGTGAAGTTAGAAGAAAAGGTGAAGAGACAATTGATTTAAAAAGTGGACATATGCTCTATTATAAAGGCACAAATATTGGAAATACAAGTGGAGTAGGATTCATTATAAATAAAAAGTGGAAGAACAATATTGTGGAGATTGATGGTGTATCAGACAGAGTGGCAAGATTAGTTATACAACTTAATAGCAGATATCAAATGCAGATAATTCAGGTTTATGCCCCAACAAGTTCTCACAGTGATGAAGTAGTAGAAGATTTTTATATGGATGTACAAAAGGCTTTTGATCAGAGTAAACAACATTTTAAAATTGTTATGGGAGATTTTAATGCTAGAATTGGTAAACAAATGAAAGATGAAAGTGTTGTAGGTAATTTTGGTTATGGTAATAGAAATGAGAGAGGACATAGACTTGTGGAGTTTGCAGAGAAGGAAAAACTTTATATTATGAATTCTTTTTTTGAGAAAAATGTTAGAAGGAAATGGACATGGAAGCATCCAAATGAAGCTACAGCAGAATTGGATTATATTTTGACTAACAGGAAATACATATTTCAAGATTGTAATGTTCTTAATAAATTTAACACAGGAAGTGATCATCGATTAGTAAGGGGTAAGATACATGTTAATGTAAAACTAGAGAGACAAAAATTATTAAGAAAAACTATATTTACAGTTGATATTCCTAATCTTCAGAAACATTCTAATGAATTTAAATTAGAACTTACAAATCGGTTTCAAGTATTAGTAGATTTTTAACATGATTCAGATTTGAATGAAATTAATATGAAAATAACTGATACACTTTTAAAAACTGCAACAAAGATAGCTGGTAGAAAAAAGCAGCAATTGACTAATAAAATTTCTACTGAGACTAGAGAACTTATGAAGAAAAGAAGGAATATGAAGATATGCAAGAATGATGCATTAAAAAGAATTGAATATCTTGAATTTTGTAAAATGGTGCGGAAAAGAGTTGAAAATGATATAAGAAAGTATAACTGTGAACTAGCAAGAAAAGCTGTAGAAGAAAATAAAAGTCTTAAGAATGTAAAACAACATTTTGGTATTGGTAGGAAATTTATATCTGCAATAAGGAAAAAAGATGGAATTATTACTAAAAAGAGGGATGACATTATGAAATTGGTAGAAGATTTTTATCAAGAATTATATAGTAATAAAGAACAAGTACCTCCTATATCTATTACATCTTCCGAATTGCCCAGAATTTTAAATGAAGAAGTGAGAAATGCAATTAAATGTATGAAAAAAGGAAAGGCTCCAGGTAATGATGGAATTATAATTGATATATTAAAAGAAGCAGGTGAAGAAACAGAAAAAATATTAGCAAAGTTATATACCAAATGTCTAAATGATAAAGATGTACCGGATGATTGGAAGAATGCAGTAATAATATTAATATTTAAAAAAGGTGATAAAGAAGATATTAGAAATTACAGACCTATCAGCCTTTTATCAGTTTTATATAAAATTTTTACCGAGATAATTACAACTCGTCTACAGAGAACCTTGGATTTTCACCAACCAAGAGAACAAGCTGGATTTAAAAGTGGTTTTAGTACAGTAGATCATATTCAAGTATTGAGAGAAGTTATAGAAAGGACAAATGAATATGAGCTGTCATTATGTTTTGGATTTGTAGATTATGAAAAGGCATTTGATTCTATAAACATTTCTTCAGTGATTAAAGCATTGGATCATCAAGGTATAGATCCAGGATATTGTCATATTTTAAAGAATATTTATAAAAATGCAACAGCAACAATTAGATTACATAATGATACTGGGAAAGTCAACATTGAGAAAGGTGTAAGACAAGGTGACTCCATATCTCCAAAACTTTTTACAGCAGTGCTGCAAGAAGTATTTTGTGGATTAAAATGGGAAACTAAAGGAGTGAAAGTAAATGGAGATTATTTAAGTCATTTAGATTTCGCAGATGATGTAGTTGTTTTTGCAAATAATGCTTCTGAGCTGCAGGAAATGTTGCAGGAGTTATCAGATGAAAGTAGGAAAGTAGGACTAAAGATAAATGTTAAAAAGACTAAAGTAATGTTTAATCGATTTGCTCCAAATATGAAAATAAAGATTGATTATGATGAATTAGAAGAAGTTAAGAGTTACAAATACCTTGGTCAGATTATTAATACAGATGGAAACATAATAGAGGAAATTAATCATAGAATTAAACTTGGTTGGAGTGCTTTTGGTAGAAATAACTTGATATTAAAAGGAAATATGCCTATGTGTTTGAAAAGAAAGGTTTTTAACAAATGTGTTTTACCAGTTCTTACTTATGGATCTGAGACTTGGACACTTAATAGAAGAGCAATACAGAGACTTCAGACCACTCAAAGAAGTATGGAGAGATGTATGTTGGGAGTAACAAGAAGAGATCGAAAACGCAATGTATGGGTAAGAGAACAAACAGGTGTTACTGACCTCATTGAAAAAATTAAAAGATTAAAATGGAGTTGGGCTGGACATATTGCTAGAAGAGATGATAATAGATGGACAATTGAAATTTTAAACTGGATTCCAAGAGATTGTAAAAGACCCAGAAGGAGACCACATGTAAGATGGATGGATGAAATAAGAAAATGTGTAGGGGTGATGTGGAGAAGAGAAGCTAAAGATCGGAGAAGATGGATTAAACTTGGAGAGACCTTCATCCTGCAGTGGATTGATAATGGTTGATAATGATGATGATGATGATGATTTTCTTATTTATTCTTCTGTATTAATAATATTTTATCTTTTATTTTTTAATATCTAAAAACAATAAATATTATAATCTTTTTACTTACCCACTTTTATTTTAATATTTTTAAAAGTAAAAAAAAAACACATTTTTAAAAAATTATCTTATATTGTACCTCCCTTTATGACATATTATTTAAACTATCTATACAGCCAGTGCCCTAGTTATGAATTTAATTGTTTCCTGACATGTGTTTGGAAGTTGAAATTGTTTGAAAGTAGAGGTATGTAAAAAAACATCAAAATGGGTTTTCAAAATACAGTATATATTTTTTATTGATTAGTATCTGGAGTTTTATTTACAAATTTATCAAAAGTTAATTGAATTGTATTCTTGTTCTTCTCCTGATAAAGAATTCTAACATTCAGTTTTCAAGGGGAACTTTATTGAGCTTAATAATTGTACAAACAGAATTTTAAAAAAAACCAGGAATACCGGTACATATATCATCATGACAACTTGACATTTACATGAAGAATGGTGAGGAAAAAACACAAATATATAACCAAATTTATACAAAAATAAAAAGTAAAAAAATTACACTTTTACCTTTAGAAATATTGATAACAAAGAGACCAAAAAAATATATTATTGTCCAACACTAAAGGATTTCAAGTGTCCATTCTTCACTCTGTCTTTTGCAGCATGATCATTTTATGTAGTCAAGTTTTTATTAGATTTCTTTGTCAAATTTTTTCTCTCCTTTCTTTATAGGCTTGAGCAAAGTTGCATTAGTGACTACATGGATGTGTGTTTGTGGTTGAAATTTTTTCATCTCTTAGCATTATTATTTCTATTTTGTTCCAAAGAGTATTTAGATGCCTTCTTGTGTTTGTACTATATGTAAATGTGCATCTGGTACCCCATAGTGAGAATGGTGTAAATGTACTGGCTATAATGTGTGCAAAGTTACCTTTTGCATAGGATTGAAGGAGTGTCTGTGTAAAATACTTTTATTTTTGAATAAATTGGGAATTCCAACCCAAATATTATTTAATGTAGGACAAGAAAAAAATATATGTGACTGAGTTTCTAGTTCTCTTTTGCAAAGCCTAATGTTAATGCAGTTCCTTTTATAATGAAAGAAATTTAGAGTCAGTAATGCTTCCATGTTTAGTTTAAATAGGAAGTCATAGTATTTCAGTTCTAGTGACCAGTATTTAATTTTTTTTTGTTAATTGTTTGTTGCTCATATTTAAAAAAAGTTTATTATTGTCATTTGAAGATGGAGGATAGATTAGTATTTTCCATGTCCAAATCACTGAACTTGTGATATTTAGCAATGAGATGTGAAGAGTGTTTAAATAACCATTAATTGGTGGTGGTTTGTCTGTTGGTATGATTTTATAGATTACTTCAAGATATGGAAATAGTCTTAAGCATGATGTAATTAAATTGATGGTTTTCTGGATTTGAAATATTTTTATTGCCGGTAATCCTAATCCATTTTGCACTAGGGGATTTTGGATTTAATTGATATTGTGGCCATCTTTTACCCCCATAATAGTTTTCTGCATAAGCTATCAATTTTTAATATGAAGACCTTGCTATATATAATTATTGGGGTGTAGTATGAAACTCTAGTCATCACTAAAAAGTTAAAAAGTGCCACTTTTGCATATAGTGATATGCAAGTATTTGAGAGAGAATTGATAATTTTTTTAGTTTTATTTATTAGTTCTCTTTGGATTTTTAAGCACATATCTATGTTGCCTAAAAAAAAAAGGAAACCCAAAAAAGAGCTCTGTACCTCTTTGAAATATTCTTCATGATAGTGTCCTGTATATATTGACTATGCACTTGATTTCACCATATTGAATTCCAGCTTATATTTTTTTGATTTAAATATTAAAAAGAATATTAAGTGAATTAACACTGAACTAAGAATTATATGGAAATAAAATTATTAAGTATTTTATTAAGTTTGAGTTATAAAACTAAAGTTTAATTTTCCATCGCATTTATAAAATAATAAATTTAAAAAGATTTACATCTGCAGTTTTTTACACTACATATATATAAGTAGCTGTGATGCCCAAAATGGACATGATTAATGTCGGATAGATGGGGAGAGACTAATGACTAATAGCCCATGAGAAAGAGAGAATCATTATATGAAAGTATGCACATTTTGTCATATATAAATAAAAATTGAAAATATGAAATATGTACAAAATAGCAAATTGTACGAAAGTAGAATGAACGAAAATAGAGTATCACCTATAATTCCAAAATGTAAGTCCTTCTGGTTAACTTGTATTTCAAAAGAAAAAAAACATCTAATGCATTTGATAATATAGTAAATATTTTCCCATCACCAGGGATTCGCACGTATGTAGTATCTGCAATCTGATTTATTTGGCAATCTTACCAATCAGTAATTGAAGAATTATGAGATATGCAGCAAAAAAGCACAGGAAATAAAATTCTGAAGTCATTTATTTCTTTCACACGAGTATATTATTATTATAAGCACATCTGTCATAACACACGATGTATATAATAATAAACTTAGTAATTTCAAAATGTAGGTCCTTCTGGTTAATATTCGTTTTAAAAGCAAAAAAAAATCTTAGCCCTTCTTTACATCGCCTAAGCGGCACTGCTGTGATTTTACCGAAACACGTTTGCCAGACTGAGAAACAATGTCTGTACAGTATTTTCTTTCTTTCTAACTAGAGCTTATTTTCAGGGTAGGGCTTATATTACAAACATCATAAAAAATTATGCTAGGGCTAATTCTCTGATTTTCGGAGAAACACAGTATTATAATGTATTGACAAGATTAATATAAAATGAAGACCTAATAATATTAAAGCTTCTTTTTTTATTTATATATTTAGCAATTCAATCTTTTATGCTCCAAATATATATAAAAACAAACAATGTGTATCAAAGAAGTTACAGAAATGCATTTTATTATATTTAAAAAATTAAATTCATCTAAATTTGCAATGCGACCATTTTTGACCGACTTAAGTGCAAGAATTGAAGAAATAGTTTTCTGTTCTGTAACATTCCTATGTTCAGATATGCATTTTTCTATTTCCACCCCTCGGACAATGTATCTCTTGAAAATCACAAAGTCTACGAAATTCCTCTTCGAATATAACTCAAATTTTTAAACCCACCGAAAAATAAATACTATGTGTAGGCGCGGTATTCGATTATCTATTTACCGATATTAATCTGTGTGAATATATTTTCTCTTATTTTCAGGAAAACTTGAAAAAAACATTTGACACGCACACACATATACATCTATAGATTGATTGCTAAAAAAGCGTAATGTATAACTGCTTATTTTTATCACATATACATATATTTGAACAATTTTTAAATACATTTTTTAAATGTTGATTTACATCAAAAATATTTTAATAAAATTTAAAATGCAACAGCAGAAAGATACAATATTCCAAGAATATTTTTATCGATTAGATATCAATTCCAAATTATAGGATTATAATTTTTATTCGCTCCAAAAAAAAAATTGAATAATGTATTCTTTAATTATAATTTAACATTGTAAATATTTTTTTCTCCGTTTGTCTTATCTATTACGTATTAATGTCTAAACAAATTTTTATGGCTCTCCATAGAAAAAAAAAATAAAATAAAATTTCAATAAAGTAGTTGAAACGGATTATAGATTATCTAGAGAAAACGCATGACTTTTCCATGCATATATGAATAGTTATCAGAATACGGTTCTCTTTTTTATCATTTCTATTGATTTCTAATAATTTTCTAAGAAAACCTAGAATCCTCATCTCTCCGTATAATATTAAATATGCAATTTCATTTCACTCGCCGGCCATTTTCATTAAATTCTCGTCATCTGCGGTTATAAGGCTCCGAACCATCTTAGAAGTGCGAAGAGGCATTAATTTGCATAACAAACTAGGATTTTTCAATGTGAATTTTTTAAATGTCTATTAACATATTTATCAAATATTCATTTGACTGCATAGATGTGACACTGTCTCAGTTTATTATGCAAATTTATTTAATACACGTTTTTCTAGGAGATGGGGGGAAAGCAAAATAATATTTGAAGACAAAATTTAAGTGTAACAGATGTTTACTTAAGACAAGATAGTTTATTTATTTATAAAAAGAAGGTATAAAATATTTTTCAGTTGTTAAACTCTGGTGTCAGACGTATATATTTGCATAATATACGTCAATTTAATTAAATATAATTAGTGTAAATTAAGGTAGTGTAGCATTTGCGTTTGACACTGTCTTATCAAGAGTTCCATGTGTTTATTAAAAATGTCCAATTTTGATTAAAAGAAGCTTAATTTATGAATAATGTCACTTAATGCTTCAAACTACTAATAAAGAAGATTTTGATTATGTTACAACTGACTCAACATCATCTTTTCATTATTTTAATATTCATCTTTTGGATAAACTATGGAAATTAAAAGGTCTGTGTGTGTGTGTTTCTTATAATAATATTATTGCAAAATGAAATTCGCGTAATGATATATACTAAACTAAGTCAAGATGTCTTTAATTAGTCGTTATTGATAAGTTTACTGCCTTATTGCCTCCGGATTGTTATTCCTAATTACTGATACTTCTTTGTTTTGATTATTATTACGTCTAATGGAAATAGTGACCTTTTGATCTGCTCTCTGTATCAATCTCGGATTTTTAGTTTAAAGATAAAATAAATCATTATAAATATCACAAATACAGAAAAATATAAAATTAATTTTAAGTCTCTGCCCAAAGACAGATTGTGATAACTAGAGAATAACATTGTTACAATCAACTGATAACACTTAACCATTCTAAGAGATATTTGGCTATTTCTTGGCCTCTTATTAAAATAGCTCATTCTAGCATCTAAAATTCAGACGTTCTTCACAAAAATAAAGTTTTATATATATATTATTGAAGTACATAATTTTAAATAAATTATTTGCTTACTTCAGTATATAGAATCATGCGAATAACATTTTAGGGGGGAATTATAGCCCTGCGTTAATTGGGAGTCTGATTCGTGGCTCCACTTAATTATTTCCGGTGCTTGAACTTCTTATGAATAATTTGAATCTTTTTAGTGAATAATATTTCTGTAGGGTAATTATTACTAGAGCACCCTCACACTACAAAAATATTATTCATTAAATGGATAATCTCTAGTCTGATGAACGATTAATAAAAAAAATATTAATATACTTCCATCAAGTGGTTTGTGTCAAAATTGTGAGTGCAGTAAGTTTTGACACTTATCAATTAAGCAATTGGCTATCTATATATACTGTATAGAATAATAAAGATATGTGTAAGAGATTGCGATCTGAGTCAACTGATGAGTACTGATGCAGCATGAAATGTGCATCTTGGATCATACATCTTTTTCACACATCTTTAGCCATATGTTTATGATTGCACCTTTCCACGAGATGTTAAAAGGAGATAGAATCCAGGCTTTATTTGATGTGAGAGTAGTGTAGTGAAAATTATACTACAGAAATATTATCCATAGATAATTTTTAACCTAATCAATAAAAATTATTAATATACTTCCATCAGTGGTTTGTGTCAATGTTGTAAGAGAGGAAGTTTTGACAGATCAATTAAGCAATTGACTATCTATATATACACTGAAGAATGATAAAGATATGTGTAAGAGATTGTGATCTAAGCCAAATGATAACTGTTGATTCAGCATGGAATGTGCATCTTGTGAGTGATATATCTTTTTCACATGTTTAAAATTATACCCTCCATAGGGTGTTAAATATGGATAGAAACCAATCCTACTTTGCGTGAGAGTAGTATAGTGAAAATTATTCTACAGAAATATTATTCATTAAGTGGATAATGTTTAGTCTAGTGAGAGTATAATAAAAATGATTAATGTTGCATTTTCATTCTATGCAGGAAAAAAAATTTAATTAATAGCTTTATTGCTCAGTTTATAAAAAGTTTGAGCAGATGAATGGCAGAACTGGGCAATGGTCTATGAAGCTGTGTCATTCACTCACTCACAACCAATCTTTATAGTTATTTTAAAAAGTGCATGCCAATGAAAGCATTTCAGAGGATTATGTGACTTTCCTAACCATATTTCAAGAATGCACTAAAGGAAATAATTATCACTATTAAAGCAAACTTTAAAATTGAACAGGTCACATGATGCTTTGCTTTAGCATATACTATAATTTTTTTAAAAGATCTGTGATTTTCGAATTAACTTATAATTAATTAAAATATACATCTGCAGACTCAGAATTAGAGTCACACAAGTAGACAAACAGTTAGGCCTGCGTTCAAAACTTTAAAGTACTTTAATATTTCAAACCATTAACTTGAATACTGAAATAGAAATAATTTCTGAATGAATATTTGGCATAGGTGCTCTTCCATGATAAAGACTAATAAACAAAACATAACATAAGATCTGGTTAGCATCTAAATTCCTTTGATTATTGAACAAATGGCACATAGATGGCTGTGTAATACAATAGCAAAGTAGATTACTGCTAGTTATTATTAAAAAGAATATTTATGATTCATGAAATATAGTTAAATTCTGGAAAAACTAACACAATGCAGCAATGATCAGAAGTGATTTATTTCCAAAGTATGCAAATTGTTTCATAAATTCCTTGGTGTCCAGTCTACACTTGTAGGGTATGTTGAGAAAATACAATGCTCAATTAAAGATGAGTTAATAAGTAATACAACCCAGCATAAACAAATTATTGCATTATGACCATGCACAAATATATTTCCACTTTTTTGTAGGTATTAGTCACATAATTATTAGGCTTACTGAGATCTAGTAGAAATTGGTCAGATTAGAAAAATTAGAAGTATCATAGTAACGAGGATTGAAAAAATACATCAAATAAAAAATAAAGATTGGATGTTATTATTATCAAATGACATCACTTCCTATTATGCTTGCACAAATGGCTTTTTTAAATTTATAAAATAAGCACTATAGGATAGCACATTTTCTTCTCTGTTTGAAATGATATGATCAATTATTTGCAATATCATTTTGTAATCAGTGCTTCATAATACAGATGTGATAGTGAAGTTGTTAAAAAGAAAAATAAAGATGTTTTTATTCACATAAATGCATTAAAAAATAAAAAATAAAGTTTTCATTTTCATAATATTCTTGCTATGTGATTGATCATATTTCTGATCACAAGCATCCCACAGTTTTATTTTTGATTGCATAATATCAAGAATGCTATGAAAGCTGAAAAATATTTGTTTTTGTTTTTTTACTTTTTAGTGCACATAAATGAATAAAAGTACTTTTTGAATCATCATCATCATCATCATTTTCAACCATTGATAATCCAATACAGGATGAAGGTCTCTCCATGTTCAATCCATCTCTGACCTCTAGCCTCTCTTCTCCACATTACCTCAACACACTTTTATATTTTATCCATCCACCTCACATGTGGTCTCATTCTAGGACTTATAATCTTTTGAAATCTGATTTAAGATTTCAACTATCTGTCTATTATCATGTCTTTTAGAAATATGTCCAGCCCAACTCTATTTCAGTCTCTTAATTCTTTTATGATATTGGTAACGTGTTTGTTGTCTCCTCTATGTATTTCATTTTCAATCTTTTCTTGTTACTCTTAACATACATCTCTTCCACATTTCATTGGGTTGTCTGAAGTCTCTATATTGCTTTTTTTTAAGTGTCCAAGTTTCAGTTCCATAAGTAAGAAATAGTTTATTTATTTTCACTTTTGTTTTAATTAAACAGCTGCGTTGTTACTATTGAAAAAATTTCAATCTTCCAGAAAGCAATTGTGACTTGAACCCTATATTATCACACTGGGAAAATTAAGTTAAGATGCACAAAATCAAAAGTAATGATGAGGTGAATTTATTTATATTAAATTTTTAAAGTATTAAATAAAATTGCATATATTTTCAAGAAATCACTTTTTAATTACAAGAACTACCACTAGTCACCACTAGCATCAACATTGCATATGAAATTTAAAATGTATATTTTTGCTAAAATTCTTTGCAAAATCTAAAAAAAATGTATTGCCATCAGGAATACATATGATTTTATCTATACTAAAAGACTTAAAACTAATATAAGTTAAATGAAAGCATTTATAAAAAGATAAATATAAGAAACCAAGATGTACAATTTTTTAAGAAAAAAAATAAAAGTGAAAAAAGATTACTGGTTAAACTAAATACCATTTCAGCTTTGTCAGACAGTACATACAATAATACTAATCATAAAATGATAGCATAAATAATTTAAACTTATTTTCTTTTATAATTCATCAATAAGACAAAAATAGAAAAAAATTCTTTTAAACTGTGACATCACTAAGCATACAATTCTGTATTCTTCAAATCTGCAAGAGAAAATTTAATGCTAAATTGCATCAAAGTACAAAATGCATGACAATCTTAAATTTGTAAAAAAAAATGTACTAAGAAAATAAAAAATTATATACATAATTTAAAATGGTGCAAATTTTAAAACATACATTTAGATATAAATAATATACCCAAGATGAAAATAACCCTAAGACTGCAATTATTAATTATATCACTAGGCTTAGTATCTGTGGCATACCATGTGCATATATAATCTGGTAATTCAAAAAAAAGAAGAATGGAAAACCATAGTCCCTATAGATTACAGTGGTATATATAAAGATATATATGGTTAAGTTTAAATGTCTAAAATAATGTGAATATGAAGATAAATTCTAACATTTGCTGTATGGCTTATTTGAAAAATTGTATGCTTCAAATGTATCTATAGTGTGGATGGTGGAATATGATTGGCTACTAGTGAAGGATACAATTGATAAAAACTTGCAAACATTATATAACTCATTGGAAGTTTCAATTACTTCTTTTTTAAATTAATGATAAATTAAGTAAATAACAAAAACAAAAAACTGAATGCCTGGAAAAAAAAAGGGTATTGGATAAAGTTGGTATTCAGTTAAGAGGGAAAGAGTTATCTTGTATTCCATATTAGTGGGGTGGGGGTGGAGGGTTTAAGAGCAATTCTAGAATTTTGATTATGATGCAGCAATTCATTAGTAAAATTCTAATGAAGACAAAACAATACTTGAAGAAAAGAAGGAATATAAAAAGGTTTCAACATTCTATATTAAGAAAAAGAAAAAATCTGAAATTCTGTAAAATGGTACATATATGTGAATTTAACCCACTAAACATCACATTGGTCACTATTTCCTATGCTTACAGAAGCTGTTAAAACAGCAGCCAACTGTCCATACAGTAGTGCCACCAAGTGCAAGCCAGAGTAATTAATAGATGGAAGAAAATTTGTGCATAAAAACCCTACTTAGTGCATACTCATCCAATATTTCAGATGAGTTTCTAACTTGTGGCTTTCATCAATGATGTTTAGTAGTTTAATACCATTCTTACCACCAAAGTTATCAAAATGTAGAGATATTGGACTGGGCTCAGATCTGTATGGCTATACAAGCAAATGAAGTTTGATTGAAAACATTATAGTGTTTTTATCTTGGATTCATAGCTTTATAGTTAGGTGCTAGATGCAGTGCTCTCAAATCCAAGGCTCCTCACCAATGAAAACCACAAATTAAAAACTAGTCTGGAGATATTAGGTGAGTAGGCATGAGTTAGGGATTTTATGCACAATCCTTCTTGCATCCATTGATTACCATAGGGTACACAATGGTGCTACTGTATGGAGAGTTAGTTACTATTTTAATAGTGAAATTTGAAAGAAAGACTATAAAAATCTCAAATATATAAAAGTCGTTTTAGCAATAAAAAAAAAATGAAAATATTATTTTAAAAAAAGATATAAAATGTGTGAAATCATATCTTAATTGTCAAGTATTTTAAATGAAAAAAAAATATTTACAATTAATATTATGAAGAAGGAAAAAGCTCCAAAAATTGATGAAAGTATTATTGATATCTTAAAAGTAGTAGATGAAAAAATAAAAAAAATGTTGGCAAAGTTTGAAGATAAAGAAGATACTAAAAATTACAGAATTACCATTGATTGATCTTCTTTGGACTCAAATCAATTAAAAGAACAAGCTGGATTTAGAAGTGTTTTTAACACAGTCGATCATGGTTGAGTATTGAGAGAAATTATAGAAGAACCAATAAATATGAGTTGCCATTTTGCTTCAGAGATATAGATTATGAAAAGACTTTGATCCTATAAGAATTACAAGAATGATTAAAAGTTTGGACCATCGATATAGATCTGGGATATTATCATTCTGAAGAATGTTTATCAAAATGCCACAACATGCATTATATTATATAGTGATATTAAAAAGACACATGAATAATGCATGAAAAAGTGTTCCCATGAACATAAAAGACTTTACAGAATAAAATGAGGAAATAGGAAAATAAAAATGAATGGATCTTATTTAAGTCATCTAAATTTTGTAGATGATACACTTATTTTTACAAATAATGCTTCAGGAAATGTGGCAAAAATTATCCAATGAAAGTAGGAACGTAATACTGAAAATAAATTGGAAATCATGACTGAAAATGCATTAACAATTATCAATATCTTTGTTAGATTATTAATACATAATGACATTGTAATACGAACATGCTTTGAAAACTTTGCATGCCAAAAATTATATGAGTAAAACAATATTGGTACTATTAACACCTAACTCGCAAAGCTATCAAAGAAATGGAGCAATTAACCTTTAACCTTGTATAATTTGCATATAATTACAAAGAGTTACTTCACTCAGAGCTATGAATATGAGAGCATGCCTCTCAAAAGCGCTCAGCAGTGTAATTTAATAATAAAAAGTCAACAGTGGCTTTGCGGATTAGGTGTTAATAGTGCCAATATTGTTTTACTCATATAATATATAATTAATAAACTTATATGAAGCACTTTCAGCAGAAATAGCTTAATATTAAAAAGAAATATGCTTATGCATTTGAATAAGATTTTAAAAGATGTGTTTTACCTTTTTTTATATATGCGTCTCAAACAGAGAACTACAGAGATTTCCATATTCTCAAGTAAAGTATGGAGAAGTGAATGTTGGGAGTAATAAGAATGGATTGAAGGTAGAAGATATGATTGAGAGAACAAACAGGCATCATAGACATCATTTAAATAATTAAGATGGTCCTAGTCTGGGCATATTGCTAAAACAAGACATTAGGTGGATATTTAAAGTTTTAATTTGAATCTCAAGAGATTGTAAAAAAAAACTAGAAATATATCTTATTTAAGATGGATGAATGAAATAAAAAGTTTGCTGGCATGATATGAAGGGAAAAAAGCCATAGATCAGTAAAATTGATTAAACTCTGATATCTTTATTCTGCAATAAGATTGATAGATTGGTTGAAAATTATATATATATACATACACACCACTAAACATTATGTGATATATAATTATATATATATACATACACACCACTAAACATTATGTGATCATCATTCTTTATGCTTACACAAGCTATTTACACAGACACAAAACTCTTCATACAGTGCCATCATTAAATGCAAGCCAGAATAATCAATGGATGTAGAAAGGTTTGTGCATAAAATCCCTAGTAAGCACTAGATAGAGATTTTATGAACAAATCTTCCCAGATCCATTGATTACTCTGGCTTGCACTGAGTGGCACTACTGTATGGAGAGTTTCTCTCTCTCTCTCTCTAATATATATATATATATATATATATATATATATATATATATATATATATGATAAACAAAAATGCAAGTTAAAAAACTTGCTAATGCTTGTATTTATGTCCACAGATGGCGTTCTACCAAAAACACCGATCAAGCGTATGTTCTGTTTACATAAACGTCAGAGTAGCATTCACTATCTCTAACTATAATTCCACTTTCAGATCAGCTTGAAATCATGATCTGAAAGTGGAATTATAGTTAGAGATAGTGAATGCTACTCTGACGTTTATGTAAACAGAACATACACTTGATCGGTGTTTTTGGTAGAACACCATCTGTGGACATATATATATATATATATATATATATATATATATATATATATATATGAGTTTTCTAACTCATCAGTCTACTAAGTTCTCATACAGATAAAATTAACTATCTGAGTCTAAATCCATACAACAATGTGGGATAAAAATAAAAGAGAATCCCTTTTCATTTTTAATTAAACTCATACAAAAAAGTTATTACAGGTTACTAGAGCATCATAGTTTAGTCTTGGGACTGTCAATATAATTCATGGTTTCCTGGCAACAACATTGTAAAACATATCATTATTGCATGGTACTAGCCTCACACTTTACTTTGTTTACATCATAATAAAGCCATAAAAATATTTAATGTGACATATATAACTCCCTGGAAAGGATGAATTATTATTTACAGGAAATTAAAAGATGTGAATCTTTTAACTCTTCATATGTATAAAAATTCCTGTCTGGATTTAAATCCATATAATGTTTGGATTAAAAGTAAAAAAGGATTTTCTTTTTTTTCTAATTGAACTTATGACAAAAAGCTATTGTTGAATACTAGAGCAAGACCACTGCTAAAAATATCTCTACTTACTACATGGAAATATCCCCAGACCTCTGTTTACATAGTAATAAATTTATGAAAATATTTAATCTAATATAAGTGGATAGTAATCATTATTGGTTATGAGGAGTTTTTTATTAAAAATACCAAGGCTTTTATAAATAAGTTAAATATGACAAAATTGAATACAAACCAAAGTATATTTGTAATGGATATTGAGAAGATGTATCCTAGCATTTCAAGAATAAAAAGTATAGAAATATTAATACAGAAATTATAATATGCATATTAATGATACAGAGGTAATTAATATTATAGAAGAAAGTTTAATTTTAGTACATAGTAGTTTACATTTTAAATATAATAGTGAATATTGGAGTATACATAAGGGATGGGTAATGGGGTGTGCAATTAGTGGATTAATATCATTAATATTTATCAATGAAATGGAAATGAAAATTGTTAATATTAGAATAGAAAATCAAGATGTAATACATTACTTTAGGTATGTTGATGATATATTAATAATTGGTAATAAAAGAGTTATAAAGAAGACTTATAATGAACTTAATAATAATATGGATAATATAAAATTTACAATTATAGAAACTGATGTTAAAATAAAATATTTAGATACAGAGATAAAGATAGATGATAATAATATGATTATATTAAAACACTTCATTAAAAAAGATAAATTAAGAAAAAATATTTCTATGGATTTGCAACAGGCATGGATACAAAAAATGGCAGTTATTAAAAGTTTTAAAAATAAAAATGACAAATATAACACAGATAGAAAGATAGCTGCTTTACTAAAAGAGCAATTTATAAAAATGTGTACTAGTTACGGATATAACCCTAGAAGCATTAGAAATATATTCTTTAATTATAAACAATATAATTTGGGTAATAATAGTGAATCAGACAATATAAAATGAATAAAACTTTCATATGTTCCTATAATTTATCATACATTTTTAAAAAATAAAAATTATATAGATAAAAATATTGAAATAGAATAGTCAAATAGTAAAAATCTTGACATATTAGTAGGGTTATTATAAAATAAAAGATGATATAAAAAAGATATAGTATACAAAATTATTTGTGGGGTTTGCAATATGGTTTATTATGGACTTATAGTGAAGCAATTGAAAGAAAGGACTAAGGAACATAATAATGCTATTAATAGGAGAGATGACAGATCTGCATTATATGTTCATTACTTAAAATATGGACATAGAATAGATTGTGTTAAGAATATAAGTCCATTAAATTATATTAAAGAAATTAATAGAAGGAAGATTATGAAACTAATTACATTAATTATAACAGAAATAATTGTATGAATATTTATAAAATGTCAATTAATTTAACTAATAATTGGATAATGAAAAGCAAATGGAGGGTTATATAATGTGTGTTATTATAAAGATACTAAAGCATAATTAAAGGCTTGTGTTAATTTTATATAGAGCCAGTAGATGTCACTATGTATGCAATATAGGTTTTTTTTTTTTGTATTTAACCAAGACATATTGAAAAGAGCAAAAATTAAAAATTGCCAAAAAGAAACCGGTCTGGGGTTGAGGATATTTTCAAAGCTTGTTAAGAGCTTGTTTTGCGAACTCTATATATAATATTTTGTTGCTATATAAAGATATTTTATTCTATATTATATCTAGGATTTATTTTTAATCCAATATATTTATTATTTGCAATTTGAACTACATGTATCAAAACTTTCTGAACTCATATTTTAATATCATTCACTTTACATACATAATTTCTATTATTAATAATTTATTAAGCTATAATATCATTCCTTGCCCAGATATAAAATTTAAACTTAGTTAAAGGTTAATATAACAATTTTTATTACTATTAAACATAATTCATGGTATCTGGAAATTTTAAGTATATCTATATTTATATAAATTAATAATTTTTAACAGATGTAATTGAGTAAATATAGAAATATGTGGAAATATTTATTATATTTTCATAGTAGTAGAATTATCATCAGATATTAATAGACAGTAATATAAAATATAAGATATTTCCATATATTTAAATATATATAAAATAAAAGACACTATAACAGAATGGATCATTTAATGTTATTTTAATAAACCTAGTATGCTTTGCAATTAGAAGCATATTCATAGTTATTAAAATTATAACAATATATCATTAAAAACCCTTTAAAAATGCATGGTTTATTTATTTGAATTCTGTTTGATTTATCTTGTGTTTTTTGTATAATAAACATACTTCCTTGATTTTTCTTTTTCTGTAATTTGTTCTTTACAAACCACTTCAACAATTATATTCAACCCATGTCTGTGATCTTATAAAATACTGACACATTTACAGAATTAAGTTTTTGCTTTATTATAGGTAAGTAATATTGTCCATTCTCATTGTTTTATTCCCATAAGTTTCCCATTGTATGTGGGCATATCTGTGATTCACATTTGGTTTGTGTAGTCATTCCAAAGTTAATTTCTATAGCAGTTTTTTCCCTTGGAGTAGGGCAAGTCATACTCATTTATGATTATCTGCTATATGTATGTATATATGGCTAATTCAATTAACTACAGTCTTAAATCTGAAATCACAATACTAATGTAACATAAATGCTACATTTGAGAACACAATTATACATTTCTATATTATGTGGACACTAAATGAAAAACATCAATCATTAATAAATATTCTACCATATCATTCACATCTGTAAATTATAATCATTTATATGGGTCTTTGCTTTGTTTATTAAATTCCCTGAACAAAGTCCATTCAATAATTAAGTAATAAAGTGCTTAACCAAGAGATAAATATTTATCAACATAATTTTTGGTAATGTATCATTGTTTATTATACTTTTTACAGAAGCTATTCTATAGACATAAAAAGAGTACAATAGGAAATCAAATTGGTCTCATTGGGTAAAAATCTGAATTGATACCCATTGCTCCTTTTTTTAATGATTAAACATTGTGTGGTTATTTTCACAATTCTTTTATTTTATATACACTTAATAGAAAAGCAATACAGAGACTTCAGACCACTCAAAGAAGTATGGAGAGATGCGTGTTAGGAGTAACAAGAAGAGATCGAAAATGCAATATATGGGTAAGAGAACAAACAGGTCTTACTGACCTCATTGAAAAAATTAAAAGACTGAAGTGGAGTTGGGCTAGACATATTGCTAGAAGAGATGATAATAGATGGACAATTGAAATCTTAAACGGGTTTCCAAGAGATTGTAAAAAACCCAGAAAGAGACCATATGTGAGATGGATGAATGAAATAAGAAAGTATGCAGGGGTGATGTGGAGAAGAGAAACTAAAGATCAGAGAAGATGGATTGAACTTGGAAATACTTACATCACGCAGTAAATTGATAATGATTATTGATAATGGTTGATGATGATGACTTCTCTGAAATTTTTATAACTATAATGAATGTAATAAAATATAGCTGAGAATAAAAAGAATCTCCAGAATATGTTGAAGAAATTGGACGAAAAATATATTACATATATGAAATGAAGATTATGTTGAGAAGATCAAATGTTTATGAATAGGAAGGAATACAAAAAAGATACAAGTTAGTATTAATGATAAGATAATTTAATAAAAGAATGGATTTGAATAACTGGGTATTTGTTGAGTAAAGGAGAAAGAGACAAAGATGAAGTGAAAAGAAAGATAGCATTTGTAAAGAAGGTATTTATTAAGAAAAACTAATTTATTTTGTGAATCTTTGTAAAGAGAATCACAAAAATGATTAATTAAGTGTTATGTGTGAAATGTATTTTTGTACGTGAAACGTGGGCAATAAATAGAAAAACAAATTGGAGCCCTTTGAGATGTGGACATTGAGGATTGGAAAAAGTTAGTTGGATAAATAAAATAACAAATGATGAAGTTTTGGAAAGAGTGAATAAAAAAGGATTAATTGAGGAGATTAGAAATAAAATGAGAAAGTGTATTGGATGTATATTAAAAAGAAAGAATAATTTAATGAAGAATGTTTCGGAGTGGAGTGCGAAAATGGAAACAAACAAGAAAAGGACGGAAAAGATTGATCTAGTTGATGATACAAGTGATGGGAAGAGATGTGTAGATTGAAGATCTCAGTTATGAACAGAACATAATAGAGAAATGGATGGTTTGGAGATGTGATTGCTCTCTGGACCTGTCTATAAAGACAAATTATTGATTAAACAAATATAGCGTTAGGAAACATAGAGATGTAAAAGCATAAGTCAGATCTTCGAATAAAAACATGTCTTTGCTATGTTTCTATGACAAATAAAAATATTACTTTAGCAATAAAAACTTTTTATTATTACACTGGCAGGTTTAAAAAACTTCTTTTAGAATTCTGCAACTCTTTTTTAAATCTTTTTCCTTTTGTAAAAGTTTGCTTTTAGTTTGAAAATTTACAAAATAAATGCATTTTTAAACTTTCTGCTTGATTAACTTGGAAATTAAAAAAACAATTTCAGACCTATAAAGAGTTAACAATATTGTTTCTCTATATTTAACTTTTAAATATTTTAATATCATTTGATTTTAAAATTTATATTTAAGTGTTTATCAATAAAATGTTGTTGGCTAAACTCACTTCGGAGAATGAATAAACGGGTTTCATAATGATGAGACATTAACATTGCCTCAATTAGAATAACTCCTTACTTAAACATATACCATAATGTATATTTTAAAAACACTTGGAGGAATTACCCCTGTCTTTTTGCCTCACTAGTATTGGAATGTTTAAATATTGAAATATAACTCTAATAGAAATCAAATAGATGGCTTATGTTGAAATTATACATAACGTAAAATAAAAAGAAATGACAAAATTCTTATGACTGTACTGCCCTATTTAATTATACACTTGGCCAACAAATCATTGGCTCGCATATATGAACATGTACGTATACATACACACATTCATTAAAAAGGATGTGTGTCTGTATGTATATACACGTATGTTTATTATATTATGAGGAGTTTACTCGTAATTGAAAGGAGTTGCCTTTCTTTTCAATTTGAGCCTTAAAGGCAGAACAAATTCCTAATGTCCATGCCATACATTCCTGATTCTACAGCTGTTATACCATATAATTGTTCATATAATAGTCAAACATGAATGGAGATCATTAACATACGTAATCAGCTTAACGATTTTACTGACGTTTTACTCATAAATTTAAAGGCAAGAAACACCGTGAACTTTTTTACTTACTGATATGATAGTTCTTAGCTAAAACATCATTTGAGTTTTTTAAGACCATGATATATATGGGTTAATGGAATTTTTTTGATATTTATAATCTAAGTTTAAGATTAAAAACCACCATGGTCTTGCTTTCAAATGCCTGATTATTCTTAACTGGCATCTGCATTAGTAGAATGAAAGCCATGTGAATGATATTTTTTAGATATTTATAATCATGCATAATTAAAATATAACTCTCAATTCCAGGAGGCTGTAAAGTCATCAGTCAAGGTAGTAGGTGGTAGTTGAAGGCAGAGGTTGCTAAAAAGCCGCTGGTTTGGGCCCAGGCTGCTATTCAATGAAAATCTTAAATTTAACCATCTATAACTGCAGATCACTTTCAAATGAATGAAGTTTACATAAATTGGAAGAACTTTTAATATGAAATGTACTTCAGTGAACATTGTAAAGTTAGAAGAAAACGTAAAGAGACAATTCATTTGAAAATAGATATGTGATTCATATAAAGGTGTAGTGAAAGATCAAGTGGAATTGGATTTATTATAAAGAAGAAAGTGGAAGAACAATGTTGTGGAGATTGATGGTATATCAGACAAAGTGGCAAGATTAGTTTTTTATCTTAATAAAAAATATCAAATGCAGAAAAAAAACCATATGACTTGGGAATTCATAAGAAGTTGATGTATTGGATCTGTGAATGCCAGAATCAATTCTACGAGTTTCCAATCCCAAGTTGGATGCCCTACCAACTGTATCAACGCATGCAGGATAAAAAATGCTAATGGCTTTATTGCTCAGGATTTCTTAAGATGGGTGAGTGCCAGAATTGATCCTGGGACCTCCTGATGCCAAGTTGGATGCTCGACCAGACTGTGCCAAAACACATAGGGTAAATAATTAAGATTTATGGACCAATAAGTCTCAGTGTGATAAAGAAGCTGATGATTTTTCTGTAGCTGTACAAAATATTTTTGTTCATACCAAACAATATTTTATATTTTTCATGGGAGATTTTATTGGTAGAATTAGAAAAGAAAGATGAAAGTATGGCAGATAAATTTGTTATGGTGGCAAGATGATAGGGGGCACAGAATTGTGAAATTTGCAAAAATTGCATATTGTGATTTTTTTCCCCTTAAGAAAAATGTTAAATGGAAATGGACAACGAAATATCCAAATGAAGATACAATGGAATTGAATTACATTTTGACTAACAGAAATATGTATTCCAAGATTGTAATACATTCAACACAGAGAGATTATTGATTAGTAAAATATGGTACTTATCTTATAGCTAAAGATGCCATTCTATGGCACGGTTTCATGCTAAAACACATAAAAATGCTGTTTCCGTGGCTGACATGTTTGAACCCTGTTTTCTTGAACCCGTGTTTTCTATAATACAACTTTTTTGTTGTGCTACAGAATGCAGGCCACTATGTCATGTCGCAGTACAGCATGTATGTCGCATCACAGCAATTACATTTTCTGAATTCGCACAGTTTATAAAATAGTTACGGCTTGATGAGAGAGTTTGTATTTGAATTGGATGGAAATGTTGTTTTCAGTGGATTTTTTTTTATTTTAAAGTATTGAAACGTTCAGATTTTTTAAAGTAATAATTCTAAGACTTTTTACAACATACTGTATTGAAGTTTTAATTGGGAAAATGTTAAATATCTATGTTTTTAGTGAGTTGCAATTAGGTAACGCGTCAAGTAACGCACTGTTCGTAACACACGAGACAAAGAAGATTCTACCGTGTGTTTTTTTTTAAGTAAAAAAGAGCAGTACCAAAAAAAGATCCAGTAAGAAAAGTACAAATATATATGATTTTTTGTAAATTTGATAAAAAGCAAATATTATAAACATGTTTAATAAGTAAAGAAGACATTTATATGTGTTTGTTGTTGTTTAAAAAAGTTTGAGTTTCTTTATTTTGTCCGAGTATGGTTACGATTTTTAATTTTTTTATTTTAGCATTACAAACAACAGAACATTAACCCTAAAACTAACCCTAAACCTAACCCTAAAACTAACCCTAAACTTAACCCTAAAACTAATCCTAAACCTAACCATAACAACTTTTACTTTTTATTGTCATTCTATTTGAAATAAAAAATATCCATAATATGTCTTTTTACTTAAACAACAACAAAAAAAAAATAGTCGTAACACAAGTAAAAAAATATCTGATAGAAAATTGATAAAAAAAAGCCGTAACACAAGTAAAAAAATATTCGATAGAAAATGTATAAAAAAAAGCCGTAACACAATTAAAAAAATATACGATAGAAAAACACTAATCAAATTGTAATTTGTTGATTTTATTTTACATTTATTATTATCATTTAAATTGTATATGTTAATAAAAAATAATATTTATAAAAGATGATTTTATTTTGTTTTTATTTTCGCATTACAAAAAAGCACAGAAAAATTATTATAATCAACGGCCAGGGAATGGTCATATTTTATAGTTTTAGTGTGAAAATGGCACCATCCAATGCATCTTTATTTATAAGACAAGCACCTAAAATATAAGCTACAGATTAATGCAAAACTAGAGAGATGAAAACCATTAAATATTGACAACTGATATTCCTAATCTTTAGAAATACTCAAATGAATTTTAATTAGATCTTACTAATTTTTAAAAATTATTGACAAAATTTGAAGATGGTTCAAACTTAAGTAAAATTAATACAAAAATAAGAGATCCTCTAATAAGACCAACAACTAAGATCAGTAAAAGATTTCAAATGATATAAAGCAATGTATGAAGAAAAGAAGGAATGTAAGAATAGTTACAAATGATCTATTGAAAAGAATCTGAATAATTGAAATTTTGTAAAATGATATAAAAAAAAGAGATAATAATGATAAAAAACAGTATAACTGTGAATTGATAAGGAAAGCCATAAAAGAAAATAAAAATTACAAAAGTATAAAATAATATTATAGTAGTGAAAGAAAATTTCAGCAATAAAAAAGATGAAATTATTATGTGTGGAAGAGTTCAAAAAGAAATTATATAATAATAAAAAGCAAGTAAAAATAATAATCATTGCAATTATTATATCTTCTGAATTGCCCAGAATTTTAAATAAAACATTAAGGCATGTAATTATATCTATAAAGAAAAAAAAAGTTCTAGGAAATGATAAAATAATTATCGATATGGAGATATGAATATCTTAAAATGAAAAATTAAGATATGCAATTTGATCTATGAAGAAGGAAAAAGTTCTATGAAATGATAGAATAATTATTGATGTGGACATATGAATATTGAAGAAGAAGTTCTAGGAAATGATAATTATCGATATGGAGATATGAATATCGTAAAATGAAAAATTAAGACATGCAATTAAATCTATGAAGAAAAAAAAAGTTCTAGGAAATGATGGAATAATTATCGATATGGAGATATGAATATCATAAAATAAAAAATTAAGACATGCAATTAAATCCATGAAGAAAGAAAAAGTTCTAGGAGCAATGGAATAATTATCGATATGAAGATATAAATAATGAAAAGTTATGGCATGCAATTAAATCCATGAAGAAGGAAAAAGTTCCAGGAAATGGAATAATTATTGATATGGAGATAAGAATATTATAAAATGAAAAGTTAAGACATGCAATTAATTCCATGAAGAATGAAATGGTGGAATAATTATCAATATGGAGATAAGGATATTGTAAAAGAAATGTGATTAAATAAACAAAGTATTGATTAAAATATACACCAAATGTCTAAATGAAAAGATGTATCAGATGATTCGAAGAATGTAATAGAAATATGGATCTTTCAAAAAAGGATGTTGAAGAAGATATTAGAAATTATAGTCCTATCAATATTTTATCAATTCTATACAAAATCATTACCAAGAAAATATATAAACCATCTGCATTGAACATTGAGTTTTAAATATTCAAAAGCATAAAATGGATTTAAAAAGTGGTTTTTGCCCAGTGGGTGACATCCAGGTATTGAGATGTTATAGAAAGAACAAATGAATGAGAGTTCCCATTATGATTTTGATTTGTTGTTTGTGAAAACTATTAGATTCTATAACCATTTACAAACTGATTAAAGTTTTGGTTCATTTGAATATGAACCTGGAATACTATCATATACTGAAAACTTTTTATCAAAATTTATTAGCAGTGATTAGATACATAAATCAGGCAGTTCTGGTGAAATCTATAAATAGACAGGCTGAACTACTGAAAGAATGTCTTGGAAAAATTAAGGCTATTAATCAATATATGAAGGCTCACAATCCTAAATTGCCTAATAATATCAGTTTCAGGTTTAATGCAAAATATATAAATAATATACATCAGTTCAAAAAATCAGGCTATGGATATTGCAGTCATATAGGACATACCAAAGATGCTTGTTTCATCAACAAAAAATAGTTACAATCTAAAGAGTGATTCAAAAAGTTCTCATGAAGTTAGGATAAATATTTGTGTGATCAACCATCCAGTAGATGAACTAATCATAAATCTTTATTGGGAATTGTCCAGGTAAGAGAAAAGTGCTTTTTTTTAAAATGTTAATGTGGTTCACTTTTTATTAGGCCATAATTTCAAATTTCAATGCATTGAAGAAAAAATTAAATCTTCAAAGCTATGATATTATAGTCAGTGGCAAGGAAGAACAACTTTCTGTCCATATAATTGATCTGGAAGACTGATGTAAGCAACAAAAGTATTTCTGGATAAACAAAAACCATGTCTTGTGAGCAAAAGCTAATAAAATGGATCCAAACAGGTTGTCCAAAAGTGAACCCTATCTCAGCAGACCAAGTCTATTGGAACCAGTTCCTTAAATTAACAATCAATAATAGATGCATTATCTGAGAAGACCTAAATAATAATGTATTTAATCTACTATATGCTTGGAATCCAGGGATTATAAAAACAAAAAATTTGATCTGTTTATATAGGTGTGGTGGAAGAAGTCACATATAATACATCAATATTCTCATTGCAAGTTGTGACAGAATAGGACAACTGAAATTATCAATTGTATTAAGTGAATGATATTTGCTCAAGAATTATATTGATTATACTGGGATTTGAAAGAAAAGGTATTTTTAATTGTGATTAGTTTCTACCTTAGAAGGCTAGAAGTCATGAATATATCCCAATAATATATCACTAGTTGGGTCTAGCAATGACTGCTTGCAATCCATAGGATATCTCAGGCAATAGTTTAATATATATATATATATATATATATATATATATATATATTATAATATATATATATATATATATATATATATATTATAATGGGGTGGGGGTATTGGAGGGAGTTGTACCGGTGGCAATGGAAAAATCATCACCATCTCCATGTTAACAAAATTTAAATATTTCAAATAAAGTTTACAAAAAAGTATCATATTTAAGATATTAAAGTATAGTAGTAATATTAAAAAATATAAAGTAAGAGATATTAAGTAAGGATAATGTAACGTTTAAGCATGAAAAAATATATAAGTAATTTTATATATTAAAGAGAACCTGAGAGATCATGAGATATCGGTGAGATCAGCCCAGTTAACTTCTTAGAGCAATAAAAATTAATGATAAATTCCCAGCATTATCAATAAGTAAAAATAAGTATAAGTAATAATCAAAAGAAATAACCATTCATCCTGATTGATTATAATAATAAAATAAATCAACAGTCAATCTTGTGACTGGATTTGAAATGGGCTCCTGTAGACCAGGTTAACTACTGAGCCATTGCCAGCTTGGGGCAATTATTTAACCATTAATTTGGATACACCAACTTAAGTGCTCTTCCATAAGAATATATAATAAGAAAAATCATAATTCTGGAATTTTAAAACATGTTTATCATCATCAATGCACAGGCCACTTAGTACCTTTGATGTAATGGCAATCTATAATCTTATGTTCTAATAAAGACTAAACTAAATAAAATGTAGTGCCCTGGGTTTTAAAGAATATTCTCTTTGTGCCAACCAGGATTTTGATGATTTATGAAAATATCATCATCACTGGATGACCATAAACACTAATATACTCCACTTCCATATAATAGATCATTATTTATGAATCTAGCTCAGAGCTATAACTGCTACTAAGATCAAGACATGATGCAAATATAATATTCTAAAAACCATATAGAATTAAGTTCATAGAAATAATTTTAACAATAAAATTCAACATTATTAACAACAATAAAAAATTGAAATTATGGTCTTTAGAATAAGACTATACTATTAACCTTCTGACTTTGATTGACATACAATTTTAAAAAAACTATCACATTGTGATTTACATGATTAATACAAAATGTAAGTTATTACATTCATTTACAATATCTCTTAAATGGTTTACATACAACACACACACACACACATATATATATATATATACACAGATGTGTCTTTTATAATATACAATGAATATATTTCAATTGACATTTAATAAAATTTTAAAAATGATTAAATTTTACATGTGTTCTATTTGAAAAGCATTGCTATATATTCACACACATACATGTGGCATAATAATTTCTGGACCTATTTGAATTATCATAAAATAATAAAATAAATGATTAAAATTTATATATGTGTCTATTCAACACACATTGATATTTATATGCACACATGCACATAATGTAATAATTTCTAATCTAGTTGATGGGTTATAAAATAAACATTTTTAGTTATCACTTTTATATGATATAAAATACTACAATGGGTTTACATAAAACATATAATTGACTAACATAAATAAAATTCATTTTTTACCATATTTCAATTTATCAAAATAATAAAATTATTAACATCTTTCCTTTTTAAAAAATAAATAAAATCACTCTTGACAGGTTACTCTATAAAGACTTGATTGATTATGTCTTTAAATTTAGATTTTAAATGTTTCTTTTCCTTTATAAACAAAAAGTACTTTCCTATAACAGTCCCTCTCCTAACAGGTCACTGTTGATTAAAATTTAAAAATGACTTTAAAAATAGTACAGCAGGTATATATTTTTTAAATCTAAAAAGAGTTTCTCTTTTTTAAAAAAAAGATCATCCATGAATTAATTCTTTACTCTTAGCTTTTTTTATTTTTAATCCAAGCAAAATTATTACTTGCACTTTAAGTTATATTATTAAACATCATTTTAAGGAATTACTTAAAAGAACTTGTTGTATATATGTTTATCTTGCCTATAGATATATCAGCATAAAATATAATTACTTCTTCAACAAGCTGAGGTTTTCTTGGTGGAATTGGTTTATAGTCATATTGGAAAAAGTATAATTCAGGTAACTGCAATGATCTCCCTTCTGTCTAGAATTGGATAGACAAATAAACTATCTTCTAGAACACATTTGTAGCTATGAAACACTTGAAGTTGACCCTTTTCTCCAAGTAAATTCAAATTCCATCATTGTGAATTATAGAGCAGCCTTTTGACTTGCCCTCCTTGCAGTCTTATATCTTCATTGTAGTTGTCTGTCCTGATCTGAGTACTCTGCAAGCTATCTACTTCTGGTGAGCTATAATTACTGCTAGCCACTTCTCAAAAAATTACTAGCCAACTTTTAAAACTACTAGTCAACTAAACTAGCCAACTTTTAAAACTACTAGTCAACTAAACTATTATTTTTATCAACTCTTATATTGTCAGCCAAGGTGACAAAAATTATAATCAGCTGAGTTGACAAAAACACTAATTAAACTCTTTTTAATTAAAAACTTTTTTTCCTTTTTATTCTTTTCAAATCACTTTTAATTAAAAGCTACTTTTTGGAATTTTATCACATATATGATCTACAAAGATTTTTAAAAAATAAATAATAGAAATGTTTACAATGATCTATTTTATCATAAAACATACTTGTTTTTAATTTTAAAATCAGAATATTAATATTTATTTCAACCTTTTTGAATGTTTAATTTATAATAGTTGTTTTAAATCCAAAATTATTTAACCTTTTACTAGGATTATTTTATTCCAGGAAATGTAGAAAAATATCTACAAAATTTTTGTATGTTTATTTCTTTTTCTTTCAACCTTATATATACTTGTGCACACACATTATGCTATTGTGTGCCATGCAACAGAAGTGTTACATAACTCCCCTTCTGGGAATAATAAAAATAAAAATGAAACACATATCTAACAATATTTTACATAATATACATGTATAATAAAAACAAAGTTCATATCTGAAACTATGTGCTTATCAATTTTTTAGAGACCTGACAGGCATCTGAAAGCTAACAGAATGAATAGTGATCTGCAAGATAGATAAAGAATTCAGCCATTGGACTCAAGTACACAATGCACCATGAACACCAAGAGAGCTACCTCAGTTTAGATACTATAAGTTATCACAACTCATGATAAGGATAATGCAAAGATTTGTGCAAAGCCCTACTCCCTTGGAGGGACTGAAAAATATAAAACTATGTCCTACTTTATTGAGTCTTAGGGCTGAAAAATATAAACTATGCCTTGCTCTTTTCTTGGAGACTTAGAGGCTGGAAAATACAAAACTATTCCCTGTTTCTCTAAATCTTATGAGCTAGGAAATATAGAATTATGCCTTGCTCCTTTTCATGGAGACTTAAAGACTGAGATCATGGCAGGATGATTAACTCCTCTATGATAAACAATATGAAAGGGAAAATGGGTTGGGGCAAATAGCCAAGACAGAACACCCCATGGAATTGCATAAAATCATTGCATCCTCAAGCCAATGATAAAAACCTCCATCCTTCATCAAAACTGAAAATACAGCTAAACAAACTTCAACAATCAAACACCCAATCCAATCCTCAAAATCATAGATTTTTTATTTATCTCTAAACATGAACTTCTTTAAACATACATGAAAACTACTATTTTATAATTGACAATCATCAATACCCTTGTCACAAATTTCACAATTTTTAAAATTAATTCTGCATAAAATGCATACTTTTTCCTTTCTCAGTTGTGGTTGAGATCAAGTTGAGTGCTAATTTTGTAATGATGAACACCAGTATGTGATCATCATCAACTCTAAGTTGGGCAACCATTTATAATGATTTCCACCAGTACATGATCATCATTGGCCCTCAATTGGGTGGCCATTTATAACAGGATAAGTAATTTGTGATGATGGGGTGATCATCCCTGAGTAAAGGACATATAACAGAAGAGTTGCTATATATATATGAACAGAAAGTTATTATTAACACTAACTGAAATAATCATACAAATATCTAAACCATTATACAATTACAAATATCCAGTAATGCCCTCTGTTTAAAAGTCTATATCTCAAAAATAGTGAACTTTAAAATGATACCAATTTGAAGTTGTATGCTAAACGATGTTAAATATTGAAATACAATTAGGTACTTTTGAATAAACCAACACTTGGTTTTTTAGAGGGTGGAAGGGTTGTTTTAATTTTGAATTGTTGTCTTTTTTTGTTAATTTGTTATGAGGCTTTTTTTCAAATCTTTACACTACAAAAAGCTATATTATATGATAGCAAAAAGATCTTCCTTAATTTTTTGGGTCTTTAATTTTAAAAAAAAGACATAAACAGTTCATTTTTAAAGAACACTTTTTTTTTAAGCCAGGGGAGGTAGGGTGGCGGGGAAGGTTTGTTTTGATTTTTAATTATCAACCTCTTTTTGGATTTTCTTTTTGAACATTTTATATTATTGCACAGTTCTTTATTATTATTATTATTATTATTATTATTATTATTATTATTATTATTATTATTATTATTATTATTATTATTATTATTATTATTATTATTATTATTATTATTATTATTATTATTATTATTATTATTATTATTATTATTATTATTATTATTATTATTATTTTTGGTGGGGCTTTTGAATAAACTGTTAAACACTTTTTTTGGTATAATAAAATAGTACCTACTTTAACTGTTACTGAAACTTATCAAATATTACCTACCTACTTTATAATCATATGAACAACAAAAACAACAACAAGTTTTCCATAAAATAATTTATTGAATCAAAAAGAAATGAAACCTTGGACAAGTTATGAACCAAAACAAGTAAAAAAAAAACAAAACACCATTTTGGGGGGCATAAAAAACAGCAGCCAAAAGTAACATATAAATAAAATAACATGAAAGTCTCAAAGCTGTAAGTAATGGGATTTTGGAGCCTTCAAACCAACTTCTCTTAAACAAACCTACATAGGTATGTTTGCAGGAGTTTCTTGTTCTGGGAAAACACAATATTGTATGTCCACTTGTGTGGCCAGCTGGCAATTCACTCATCTTCAAACAATTCAGACAACTTGCAGACAACATTTGACAGTTCTCACATGGATTCATGCATAAATGGGCATTTGCATGTGAAATCAAAAAAAACAGCTGAAAAGAAAAATAATTTCAAGTTGTGTGCAGTTCAAAAGCATAGGGAAGTGTGTGTGATGACATGACAATTCTTAATATGGAATACTAATTCCACTATGCTTTCTAAAAATTTCCAACAATGAATTTTTGCAGAGTTTCATCTCTTTCAATATGGCCACCATCAAATCAGGCTGTAGTAGGAATTCAAAAGTGCTCACTTAACAAATACTCTAACAATGCAATGGGCATAGTATTTCATTACATAATCATAGACTACATCATCATCAGGCAGCCTATTATGGCTCAAATAACACCTCTTGTACTGTCATCCATAAGTTAAAGCTGCTAAAATGGTATATTGATGTGCGTTTTGTGAAAAACAGTGTCATCAAACATCAGGAATTCAGTATTCATACTATTACCCAAATTTTTTATTAACTCTACTTATAAACTTATTTAAACTTTCAACTATATGGTTGTTACCTGTGTTTATACCTAAATAATTAATTTTATTATTATTATTATTATTATTATTATTATTATTATTATTATTATTATTATTATTATTATTATTATTATTATTATTATTATTATTATTTTTCTTTATTATTTATCTTGTATAGAAACTAATGACATATATATGTAAAATATAATAATAATAATAATAGTGACAAAATAAATTATATAGGTATAAGGACAGGTAACAATTATATAATTAAAAGTCTAAATAAGATATTAAGTAGAATTAATAAAAAAATTGATAATACAATAAAAGTTAAAATAGTTAATAAAAATATGATTAATATATTAGAAAATAAATATAGGAAAAATTATAGTAAAAATCCAAATAATGAAATAAATGGAATATATAAAATTAACAGTAAACAATACCAACTTAATAATATAAAAATAAATTATGTTGGTGAAACAAAAAATTCAATATACAGAATACTATTACAACATAAATATAATAGAAATTCATCAATACATTTACATACATTAGAAACAGAACATAAATTTGAAAAGGATTGTATAAAAATGATGCAATTTACAAATGGTAGAACAGACAAGAAAATAAAAAAGGCTATTCATATTAATAATATTAAGCCAATATTAAATAGAGATTGGGATTAAAAAAGATTTGCCATAAGTAAAAAATAAAACTTTAAAAAGAAATTAAAATAGAGATAGAATTAAAAATAAAAATGTATTTAATTTATAAAAAAATATAAAGAGGGAGGAATTATTGGAAAATTAAAAAATTATAAATAGTTATCAGTTCCCGGGGTGGTTAAAAATAAAAAGTAGAGTATAAGATATAATAAAAAATAAATTATAAAATAGGTTAAAAATAATTAAAAATAAAAAAGAATTAAAGTTATGAATATAAGTTAAAAATAAATATTAAATATTAATATTAATAAAATAGGAAGTATAAAAGAATGAAAATATGAATAAAATATAACATTACAATTAGAATAAAGCAGTGAATATATTAATGAAAATAAAAAATGACAAATAAATAAAATATAGAGTCAGAAGATATATTATATATGTATATTATTATAGAGCGTATTAATTTATTAATTAAGTAATATAAATATAAAGATATTTAGAGAAAGTAAAAATATATTTGTGTGGATCTATATATATACAAAGAAATATATAAAAGTATATATGTAAGATATATATGTATATATAGAGATTTAAAAAAGGAATTTATAATATGAAATATATGTAAAAATTATGTGTTTATTTATAAATATTAATGTATTTGTATTTATGTTATATATCTGAAGAAGATTTCTGGGGCAATCGATACTGTTATAATATAATTGATATAATAACTGTATAAAGCATTGTAAAAAGTAAGAAAGAGAAATGTTAATAAGAATATTGGTTGAATTAGGCAATGCAATAAAAAGAAAGTTTAAACATCAAAATATATACTGCCTACACTTAATAGATGTGAAATTAATATATACAAGATTTTCTTAAGTCTATATTTAAAACACTTTCAGGAATTGAAGGTTATTATAATATGTAATAATAAAAAACTTTGGTGATTTACTGTTGCCAATGAAAAAATAATAAAAATTGGTTGAAAAAAATAATTTTACCATAATATTATGTAAGCAAACAGACAGCTTGTGAATCGGTATATTGATGTGAATTGGGCAAAAAAGAGCACCATCAGACAGTAGGGTTCAGTATTCATACTATTACTAAAATTTGATAATACAATAAAAGTTGAAATAGTTAATAAAATAAGAAATAATATGATTAATATATTAGAAGATAAATATATTAAAAATTATAATAAAAATCCAAATAATGAAATAAATGGAATATATGAGATTAATTGTAAACAATGCAGAATTAATAATATAAAAATAAATTATGTTGGTGAAATGCTTCAATGATGTACACTTTTGCAATTATTTTCAACTTGAAATATGTTAAGGGGAAAAAGATGATGAACTTACAATTATGAGTATGTAATAAGACATCAGGTAATGTGCAAGATACTTAATTTGAATGCACATAAAAACACTTATGGCCTGTTGAATTCCATACACTTTCACATACTATGGTAATGACATATGAAGTGTGCGCTATTTCCATAGTGATGTGAAGCACAGTGTGTATGCCTAATAATGGCAAATATGATCAGAACTGTTCTAGAGGCTGTATGTTGACCCACATGAATGGCATATTTCTGTGCTTTTGTAACCAAGCACCACCAGGTGGGCATATTACATGGTTGGAAACACTACCAATATTTTATATAGTTTTTCCTGTGGCCTAAATAATGGTGTTCCTATTGCAAAACTGTAAGCTAGACCATTAAAATAATAATAATTTTATACTCATTAATCAAATATATTACTACCACTATTACTCTACTACTACTACTACTACTACTACTACTACTACTACTACTACTACTACTACTACTACTATAATTAAATAGATGATGAATATTAATCATATGGCTGTTTTGAGCTTTATCTGATCATTACCATTTTATTTCAAATTTAACCAGTCACACAGAAGTTTATATGTCACCAGTTAGTCATTTATAAGAATATAGAAAATATTTGATATTTTAGGTTCTTTTGTTGATTAAATTAAATTTAAATGTCACTGTCTGTTCAGAATTTAACATAATAATAATAATCAACCTTTCAGTTATCAACAATCTCAACTTGTATTCAAGGCAATCTCCTTTAACAATAAAAGTGTCATCAACTTTATCAATGGTCCAATATGTTTATATAGAGACTAAAGAATGCAACATGACTGCAAAGAGTATGAGATTAATAATGCAAAAAAGATTAAACAAACCTCATTAATCAGGCAAATACCTGTTCTGAAAGTGAACTAATAAATAGTCGATTACAACTTTCAGACTCTGAAAGCTGAGTAATAAATAGTCATTTATAACTTCTAAAATTCTTTATAAAGTATATATTTACTATGACAATAAATCTAGTACTCAAGGCTTTTATCTTTATTGTTAAAGGAGGTTGCCTTGACTACCAGTTGAGATTGTTGATAGCTTAAGGGTTGATTGTTATCATCAACATTTATAAACTTATTAAAGTCATGAGTATTGTCTTTATTGTCTTAGTAATCTTAAACATAAAGTGCAATTTTCATGTAGAGTTAGCATCATCTCATTTTTTCATTAATTTAATGTATTATTTTTATATTAATATGGAATTAATTTAGTTCAGTTTTTATTCAAAAGTCATCTATAGTTATGTATTAATAAATTATCATGATTAGCATCAATAATGTAATAGTAGCCATAGGTTTTAATCCTTTATCTAATTTCATATGCCCAATAATCAGAATCAGACTGTTACAATATAAATATATATCAATAAAGCAAGTCATATATAGAGTGACATTGCTTTTATAAGCTTGTATTTACAAATATGTTATATATATATATATTGTAACGATCCGGGGAAAGCACTTAACGTAATCTGCACTACGGGGCGCCATCTAGGCATTTGAACCTAGAAAAATTTATAAAGTAGGCAGATACGTAAGTCAAAAAAAAAAATTTTTTTTAAATATTTTGGTTCCGGTCGTTAACCCATGTCACTAGCTCAGGAATAGCAGAGATTTAATAAGATAATCTAAGAGTATATATATAAAAAAAAGAATAAAATAAGCCACTGCCAGTAATTAACATACAAAAATTTATTTACGCACATATATATATAAGATTTAAAATTGTCTTAGTATCAGTTTACATTTTAACATTTAACATTATTTTTAACTTTACTTTAATTTACATTTAATTACTATTATATTATAATTTTACATTTTAATTAAGTTCACACATATAAATTTATGAAAGCTTGTTTATAATGTTGAATATAGATCGGTTACATAGATTTCATGGTCAAAAAACATTTCAAAAGAAACATAAACGATCAAAATACAAAATTATTGATTACTGACAATTGCGGAGGGAAATTTATATGTAACCCAATAGTATTCACCATAAGATACTTGCATTGTCACCAATAACTTAAAAGACATCCGAATAAATACATTTTAGATACTCACCGTAAGGTATCATTATTTATCAAATGTCTATATATTTTGATCAAATATGAAAACCCAAAACATACTTAACCGATAACCAATCCATGCAAGCATCTATAAACAACTTAAATTTAATGCATTTTTATTTAGGGTCAAGTATGAATAGACCACATAGATTTGCTTTTGAAAATAAACATTCTATCCCTATTTAACCTTAGGTTAAAATTCGTAGTCAAACCGGCATCAATTCATCTGATATATCGATGTATTCAATGTAATAAAATACGGCAGCACAAAAAGTTAAGAGAAGAAATTGCTTCTCATGAGATAGGAATATTACATCTATCTGCAAAGAAGAGCAATAAAACAAAAAAACTCCATAGAAAGGAACTGCAGTATCTGACTTATAATTCCTTCCATAGGCAAACGGAAGTGTGCAGCGTATGAAGCGATTCTGCCCGTAGAGAATCAATATTACATCTACTAATCACACCAATATATCCAATCCCTTGACCCAATTTAACCACGAAACAAATAACCTAAGATTACCCTCCCCTAATATAACTTTACAAATCTATACAGCCATTCACGCCCGACTTAAGTTTAACATTGATATATTTTAATTTATCGGAAAACAGAAATCATAAATAAACTTAAAGAACAAAATTAAATAAATGGAAATGATTTTACACAAATAAATAAAAAATACATCAAATAACATTTTAACTACTTTAGTCAGATAGGAAACTAATGCAATTATTTTAAATACGAAAAGTTTTTAATTTAATGTTCATTAATTGTAAAGTTCTTAGTGTTTTCAAATTAATATTGTTCGTTATATCTTAGAAAGTTCTTACAGTTTTAGAAATGTTCATCTTTTACAATTGCTTGCCATTGGAAATCCAGCGTTAAATTTCCCGATGATCCTGTGGTCCTCTGAATATAAGAACAGCGATGTTTCATTTTTCCATTTTATAACAACTGAAGGGATTGCGTCCTTCAATCTCTTCTCCCACACCTCCGCACTAACATCTATCTGTCACATCATAATAATCATACTAACTCACTGATTAATAATTTCCAAATTTTTCTTTTATACGTATTCGAAGGATTGACTTGGCATTATGTCCTCGATGTGATGATCCTTTCGCTGAGGTCCGATTTCCAGATGGATTTCTTTCATTGGCTATTTGTTTCTATTGTTCCCCTATCTGACCGATGTTTTTACATTTAAATGCCCAAGGCTGGTTTACATTTGACTAATTAAATTTATCATTTCCATTTCTGATTAATTAACCTGTTTTCCAAATCAAAGATATATTTAAAGATAAATTTAAAGATATAATTTTATTTCCAAATCTTTTTAAAATTTAGTTTTAAAATACTTTTTCTTTAATAAAGTTTTATTTTAATAATTTTTCATTATCTGTGCGATTTAATATATAAGAGTTTAAGATGATATTTAATTTCAATTTTTAATTCTTAAAGAAAATTTTTAAATGCAAACTTTTTAATTTACTTTCATGTTTAATAAATAAAAAAAAAACAATGTAACGAACGTCCATGCTCATTACAATATATATATATATATTGAAGCAGATGATCTGATGCTCAGATCCTGCTTCACAGCCCACATCCAACCTCCTACCATCTAATTGTATTCCAACCCGCCTTTATGCACGTATATAGATAGCTAATAATATATATATTTCTTTTGGTTAATATTATAACATAAATCATGTAAACACATGTATTTTAATTTAAAAATATTTTATTTAATAATATTCTCATGTGTATGCGGGCGTAAATAATATATATATATTTCAGTGTAGGAGATTGTGAATAAATTAATTAAGTTATATTATATATAAGATATCATATATGAAACTTATTATTTTTTTATATATAATTTTGTAGCCAGAAATGATGCAATCTTGTTAAAAAGTCTCTCGAAAAACAATTACCCGGAAGACCCCTTAGATAAAAGTAAAAGATTACAAATTGGTAATAATAAAATAAACCCATTAGTGGAAATTGTCCATGCTAGCTTGTTTTAAAATCATAAGATTTATTTTAAAACAATCGTTCGAGAAACTGATAACAAACTTGCATTGTTTCAAACATCTTACTAGATAAGAGTATCTGGTCAAACTATTCCAAATGAACCTTAAGTGTTTAAACCGCCTCAGGTCCAGCAGTAGTTGCTAAGTTACATCTTCCAAAATAAAAGTATATATACTGCTGGATTTGAATCCACAGGGGAGGAGACTATTAAATAACTATATTGCTGTACATATTCCATGCCAGTTTTGATTCTCACTCAATGTGTCATGAGTAGGAGAAATTTCATCTTTTCCCTCCGTTCTAATATGCTGTTTCCATGAACGAAGCTCTGCATCCCATACTAATGAACTTTATGTATTTTTCCAGTGAAAATGAAATGCCAATTCTCAAATAATAATGCTACCCTAGATCTAGTGAAACAATACCGATGGACTGACTCCTAGTAAAACTGCTCTTTCAAATAAGCAAGGTAAAAGAACTTTGACCGCTTATAATTATTAAATCCTGCCTTCTCTGTAATATTTATATTTTAATCATCTATACTAAATGTGTTCAAAATATGTATTCTTATAACTGTATATAACTAATCTATATTAAGCCTCTTATAAAATGTTTTTCCTTTTCTTTTATTTCCAAGCAGCAAATAATTTTCATTTAGATTTATGTATTTATATTTTAAAAAGAATGCCAATGATATTCTAAAATCGCAAGCATATAATTCCTTTTCGTTTCCCCACCCATCATTTACCAGGTAAATAACTTATAATTTGATCAAAACAAGTCTTATTCGACTTGCCCAGGTGCTCGCGATTTTAGATAAACAAACTAATTATATTTTTATGTTTACTGTAGAAAAACAGATTGAAATCTGTTTTTTTTTTTACATTTTCCTTCCTAAATAATGCGCTATCTTTTATTCTTAAATTATATTATGTATGTAAAATCCATCTTAGCTATTACCACAACCCACTTATTTTGTAATAATTTATATATTCTCACAAGGGCATTTAGTAAGCAAGATTGAGATTTATTAAATGTGTGGGAAGTAATGATTAATATTAAGTAACATAATGTAAGGGGGAGGGGGATCTTAAGATCTTAGTTTTATATTTAAGTATAATTATTATCCATATTTGCTTAATGAAGCCATATCATTACGCCGAATATTTCATAATTTATGGGCAATAAATCTGTTTAGCAGTCTTTTGAGTTATATTTATATTATTAAGCATTACGTGCATAAAGGCCATTTCATTTTTATATATGTTCGTGCTTCTTTCTCACATGGAGGTATTCGCGAAGTCGAGCCCCATCGTCGTTCTCAATGTCCTTGAACCAGGCTGTAAAACCACCCTGGGCTCATACTTGGTCTTATATGCATACTTTATATGGGGAGCGATCTGGGAAACCAGCCCAATAAAGTCATTGCCGACCACTCTTCGTCATCCATGATTCGCCTGTACTTCACTCCAGGGAATCTTGGACTCTTTCGTTCATCAAACCGACCCTGCCTACATTTGCAGAGGAAATCGGTCCCTTTCATTATTAAAATTCATGAAGCACACTCCAGGATCCATAATTGGACCACCCTAATCTGCCGCCATGCACGCACTGCCTTTCAGTGTCTTATTAGTCACCTAGAAATAGCCATAAGCCGTAATGAGATGATTTCTTTAAACAGACATATTTCCATTAGTTTAATATATGTATTATGCGATAGATTTAGTATCATTATATAGTTATTCATTATCCACCTCGCGCATTAATTATCTATAACTCCAATTAATAATAATGTTGAATGTAACCAAATGCAATATCTGCTTGTAAAATTATTATCTTTTTAAATTAAGTAAATGCTCTTTTCATCTCTGGGGATGTAATAGTATTCTAGTAATGTATTCCAATAGTGCTAATTCATTAAATAACACATATATTATTGGCATAGCCGCAAATCTTAGGTTATCGTTAAATATGAATCAAATAAATATATATAATACACGAGGCTCATGTCAGGTAAATATCCTGACATAATTTTGTTATTAATAAATCTTAAATATATATATCAACTCGAACCATTGCTTTCTTTTAGTTAAGTTAGTATATTAAGTTATTACTTATGCTCGAGATGACTAGATGATCTTCGCTCAGTATATAATTAATATGCTAGGTCACGAACCTTCATTGCTCATCAAATATAGCTAGTTATTAAGTTAGTCTATCATATAAAGTTAGCCTAGAGTCCTTTTGTGTCTCCGATGACCGATGCCAGCGGTGAGAAGTAAATTAAGTCAATGTCATCAGGATTGTTGTTCATAATGTTATAGATCTGGGAAATAGGCAAATAGGGCAGAGTTCATGAGTGTTCCTGACCTGTGTATCTTTTGCATGATTGGATTCAAGGTACTTTTGCCTAGATGCTAGATCTTGTTATGTGAACATACAAATCTGACCAGCACAATATATATGTATATTGTACCCTTTTTACTAGGTCCAAATAGGTTTACTTAGTCAATTTTTTAAAAAATTTTAAATTAAGTGAAAACTTAAATAGTATAAATGCTATATAATGTTGATAAGATTTTTAAAACTTTGTTAAAGTGAAGTTGAGAGTTACAAATGAGTAAAAACTATGTTTAAATGCTAAAATTATAAAGTAAAAACTAAATATTATGATTCTGTATGGTTGGGAAAACTGGCCATAGTGAAATAATATAGTAAAGTCCTATTAAACAAAATGCTAAAAGCTAAATTTTAAAATAATGACTCAAAATTAAATAAGCTAATGTATTTTAAATAAAAATTAGATTTAATATTTATATTATAAATTATTTATTAAAATTATAATATTTTGTGGTAGACAAATGTATTTAATTTATTACTGTTTAAATAATTTCAAAATTTATTATTCCAAATCGTATTATTATATTTTATTATTTTTTATATAATATTTTGTAATTAAATGTTTAAATAATTTTGTTTTCAGACAGTGAATATGAAAAATTGATACATTTTGTCTGGTTTTTAAGTCACACGACCAGAAAATGCACATACTTTGTGCTTGCAAGGTTTCTAAAGAAAGTTTCAGAATTACTTTCAGAATTGTTTTAAAGTTGAAACATTTGTGTATCATAAAAATAAATGTTAGGAAAATTATTTAATTAGTTAACTTTAAAATATGTGTAGTTAGTAAAGTTAAATTTTAAAAATAGATGCATTAACATTAAATATTGGATAAATTAATAAAGTACTATTTAAAAAATGTTATTTTAAAGTGTTTAATTTGTTTAAATAAAATTGTAAAATTATTTTAGAATTGAATAATTTAATAGTATTGAATATTTTAGTATGAGTCATAAATTTTATTTTTAAATTTTAATACCTAAACTTAATAAGTATGTAAATTAGAACATAAGTTGAAGATTAAATAACCAATCAGATAGTAAGTTAGATCTGGTATAAAAGTGGATGCTCTCATTTTTGGGACACTTACTCATTTCTTATTAACTTGTTAACTTATCATCTTATTACCAATATTATTATCATATATTGACATCGGAGTGTTATTTAGTCTACTTCTTAGTATTATTATTTTTAAAGAAAAGTTTTTGAATGATTATCAATTTATTAAGTCAAAGTAATAATGTGTCCCTAAATTAATAAATTCTCTGCTAGTTATTTTTATTGAAGCTTAAGCCAACTTCACAGAAAAACTATGGATTTTATACCAGAGATATAGTGCTTAAAAGAATTAATGACAAAAATACAGGTAATAAATGAAAGTATAATTTAAATGTATTATGGAAGAATTTGTATAATTATTTATTTTTAATAATTTGTATATTTGCAAGAGTGTTGTGTAAAAATATTTTTCAAAGAACTGGCATGTTTATGCATTATATTTTAAAAATCTTAAAGTCTTTATTTGGATGACAAAGAATTATTGGAAAAGTTAAAAATTAGTATTTTTTAAAAATTGGGAAATGAATTTAATATTGAACCTATCAGGAAAAGATATCATTTATGCTTACATTAGTCCTGCATAGTTTTTTTTTAAAAAAAAGTTGCAGTGTATCTTTTAAGATATTGATTTGAAAGTTATTACAAATCTCTCTTGAAAAAAAATGATTAAAAATAAAAACCGACATTATTATGGATATTATTATTATGACAAATTGTTGTTAAAAAATACCGTAAATTTTTGGTATAATATAAAACTTTTTTTTAAAATTATTCATCAGAAAAATAAATAAATGGATAATTAAAAGAATAAATATTATCCTGATAAAAGAAATACACCATTATAAAAGACTATATACCTGCATTACTATAAAATAATATTTTGAATGGAATATAAAAAATACAAATTTTCTGTAAAAATACATATGGATTTATAATAGCCAAGAATGATGCATCTAAAGCCGATAGGATCCAAGCAAAAGGGGAAAAACTCCGGAGATTATTTTTGAAACCTTTTCCAAGTGATATCACATTAAATAGCTGTTATTCCAAGGAAGCTACAGACAGGACTGCATTTTAAAAAGACTTTCATAACAGGATAGCTAATTTTAAAATATTTTAGGATTTAAAAGTCGACATCATTTTTTTTTTTTACTTGTGAACAACTGCACACCGGGAGAGAAAAAAAAGAGCTTTATGTTTAAAACTTTCAGATGGTAGTGGTTGCTTAGCAATAGTGCCAGGGGAAACTTCTATGGAAATATTGGAAGGAGAAAAGAATTTTTTTAAAAATTGAACTTTATGAAGAGAAGAAAAAGTTGGAGTTTAGTAGCTAATAGTTTTATTATCATTTTACATACTAATTGTAGTATTGAGTTTTTTTTAGTGTTAGGGTAGAAAAGATTACACTTTAAACATTTTTATTTATTTTAACAAAATTAATATTTTAAAAAATATTTTGTAAAGTTTTTCATAAACATTTTTAAGGTATGATAGTGTTATGCTGAATGACTGTTATTATTAATTAATATGTTTTCTTATGTTAAATATTGGACCAGAAGACACTTATAATAGTGACTGACAAGTGTAGGGTCACTAGATAAATCTTATAAAATTTATTAATTTTATATGATGTATATTTTGTTGTTATTTTGTAGAATTGCTTGGAATATTTTTATGATATTGCTTTGTCATATGAACGTATGAACATGTGTGTGTGTGCATTAATTACACATAAAACTTAATTATTCTAAAATATAAGCCATGATTTTTTAGAAAGATATGCATACATTTTCTTTTATATTACCAATGTAATATAATTTATTGATACTCATAATTTTTTATGATTCTTTAATGGATGATTCCTATTTTTGGAAATATTTTGAATATTGATTTTAATATTTTAAAACAAAATCATTTGTATTTTTTATTGCTGTTTTTTTAAAAGCAAATAAAATCTTTTCTTGTAGTAGTTTTAGATTGTTAAAGTCATACGCGAATTTTTTTAGAGCAATGCTAGTTATTTTTGCAATGTAGGTTATTAAATCTATTGTAAAGTTTTAATCGATAGTGACTTTGGGAGTATGTAAAGAAACCCTTGGATGCTTATATGTAGGATCTATGGAGAAAATAGAAAAGTAATCTTTATTGTTATTTTAGTAGTTTATGCAAGTATAGATAATGTAGCCCTGTGTCTTGTATATATTTCCTGTGGACAGTGTTTTTCTTGATATTTTGTATTTTAAAATGTTCGAGTGAGTGCTGAATAAATAGCCTGGACATTATTATTATATTTGAGGGTATTAGACAGAAAAGTCATACCTCTTCGTTTACACTGTTTCCATGTAGATTATCCAATATATTTTATACTATCGATTCTTTACTCTAGTTATTTTTTCATGCCTATGCATCGTATCGCTATCTTAATTTCAACAATTATTACATCGTATAGCATTGTATTTAATGAAAGAAAATAATGAATAATTTTGGGATTATAGTATTGTTATTCTGAAAAGAGATAGATTTTTCTTGTTTTGTATTGGGATCAAATACAAATGAAATTGAATGTAAATGCTAACAGTGAATAATAAAGAATCATAGATATTTTCATATTTTTATTAAACTATTTTTTTAAAAAAATATATAAAAGAGATGACAATAATTCACGAGATTTTTGAATAATTTTGATATTTTGATTTTACGTGTTAATGCATATTTTTTAAAAAAATAAAACATCCAAAATGAACAACACAAAATAGAATGAATGCTTGTATTTTATGAATATTATTTTATATTTTAAACATACATGAAACACACATATAAGGATTTTTATTTAGAGAGTAGTATCAAGCAAAATATGTAGAAGAACATCAATATTATTATGTTATTGAAGTCAATTTTATTTATCAATGAACCAAGAAAAAATATTTAAAATAACACTAGCACTATTATAGTAGATAAGTTTAATTTATTTATTGTAAGAATATTTGAACATATTTTAAAGATGAGTATTATTTAAGTATTTCATATTTTATATTTTTCGTGTACACTTACGAAACCATATGGTCTAGCTATATATAATTAATAGATTTGTTTTATTAAACTATAAGAGTAGTCTTAAATTTGTATTATATTTTAAATAAATGTGCCATAAATAGTACATAAGTCAGAGTAAAGGCTTATTTACTGGTTGATTTATTGTATTTTTTTTTATAATGTGGAAGTATGTAACCCAATTTATCTAAATTAGCTTTATATTTGTTAGGTTTTATTAAGGACGATTGTAAATAGTATATATAGTTTTTGTTAAATGTATAGGATAATAAAATTTTTTTATTTTATTTTTTTTATAAAACTTTGTGTTATGTTGATTTATTCACTAGCACAAATACATGATTGACAGATACCAAAATAAACATAATATTTGCACAGTACAGATATAATTATTTATTTTTTAAAGAAATTATAATGATTTAGAATATAATATACTTAAGAAATATTCTTTTACATTAATATTATTATTATGGTCATAATTAATTGTACAATTTATTGCGTAAAATTTTAACGCTGTTTATTGCCACATATTTTTCAGATTGTATCAGATTATATCACATATTCTATTTAAAATGCCACATGAGAACTAAAAGAATTATATTACTTATTATTATTGTTGTTGTTGTTATTCATCATAATATTGAACAGTGGATAAGATTAATAATTATTTACCAAAGATTATTATTATTTATTATTGTTGTTATTATTATTAGTTAGATGTAGTTGGAAATGATACAAAATCTCTTATCATACTTGACTACAGGAGATTATAAATTGATTAGAGTTATTTTAAAGAACCTGAGATAATTATAATTGTATTGTTTTAATAAAGAGATTAGAATTTATTTAGTAACATTATACTAAATTGATTGTTATTATTTTAAAGTCTTAAGAATGCTATGAATTTATTATTATTTGAAATAATAGGGGGGATAGTATTCTTATGCCATTGAGATTGTATCCTGTGGGATATTGGCTCAATGTAATTCTTTACTGCTTGACCTTCACTTTATGGTTTCATGATTTATTAATATTTATTTATTTAATTTTTCATAAACCAAACCATTTATTATTTATCAATCAGTTAGAGCTAGTTAAATTGGAGATATTATGATAGGATATCTTTATTATTGATTATATGTATTTTATCTGAGCTAATCATATTGTCCTATTATTATATCAACTGGATGGCGAGGATACAATATATATATATATATCATTAAAAAACAGTTAACACTTAGACAATTCCAATATCAATAACAATCAACAATTTCCAAGCTGCTGTCAAGGCAGCCTCCTTTTAAATATATATATATATATATATATAATGGATGAAAAGAGTGAAATGGGGTAGAGTGTGTGTGGAAAAACATCATTATTCCCAAATAATAAATAAAATATAAAAGGACAAGAATGAATATCATGAATATGAGAGTCATTATGGATTAACAGTATAAGTTATACTAATAATGAGTTATAAACTACATTACCAGCATTACACAAGAATAACCAAATCAACAAACAATAGTCATCTTCTATGACTGGATCCGAAAGAGATTTAGTAGTAAATTCCAAACCCAGGATATGATATACAACACCCATGTAGATAAATAAGAGCTAATTTGTCATTCATAATACAATTTAATGCTGGAATACTGATACATAATGATCACCATTAATGCTCTGGACATATAGTACAATTAATGTAAATGTTGAATGGATTTTAAAAGGGATACCTTTGCATCATCAAGAAAATTATCTGGATATCTAAGAACCAACATAAATACCATAGTTCTTCAAACTAACCATTGTTATTCATGACTAGCTTCAGAAGGAAGGATCATAGGGTCTGGAACTGTGAACAAGAGAAAGTTGTAAACTACTTGAAAATGTACTTGTGACTTGTCGATAGCTTCACTTTGGATATACAGTTTGGATCATTTCATTTCAGTAACAATTTTTGCTAAATTTAAATAAAATTGATGTTTGCATGTTGTTTCCCCCAATGGTTATGATATAAAGCCCATTATCACATTTCATAACTCATGATCTAGATAATCTTAAAATTTCTGTAACTAAACTATATTTCTATACAATACATGCACTTCAAATAATGTTGTATGTGGTTTGGAGAAAGAACTACTCAGTTTCACTGAGATAAACTGTGGACATTGAAGTCAAGAGTTCAGCTTAAAAGATTTAGATGATTTTTTATTCTGTTATACCAATTGCATAATAGAAACTACAGTAAGCTGTAATAAACCAAAACTTATTAACATACCTATTTATATTAATGACTTGATTTTACCATTTACTACCAGATGATACTTTATTATTTCTTCTAATAAGAAGTCATTTATGTTGCATCACATCATGTGACATGTGAAAATCAAATAAATACATCAACAAAGATTACATCCTAATGAAGACCAGAATAATGAAGAAAAAGTCAGTAGCTAGGACATAATATCTGAGATTTAAGCTGATAAATAATAAAACTGGGTTGCCTTATCAGAATGTTATGATCCTACTCATCACAACACTATGTGATTCAAAAGACACAGATTAACATCTTCATGATATCTTTCTACTTTCAATATCTGTCAATCTGATAAATGTTTGTACTCTACATTAATAATACCATGCTTTTTCAACCTTACTATGCGACCTAGATAGTTTAGAACTGAGCCTCTTGATATATGGTGGATGAGAATTTTGCCTCTATCCAATAAACATAAGACAATGAATATTTAAAACCCTTCCAGGTGTATAATCAGTTTGATGTTTTGTGTCAAGTTTATAAAAGTGAGAACTTTTTAATTTGGTTATAATTATAGCTTTAGGGGTCATCGTGGATCATAGCCTAACTTACTTTAGTCATTTATTAAATTGAAAGACTGAAACCTCTCTCATGCGAATTAGAATTCTTATATGACAGCCAATCAGATGTAATAACAACTGTCTAGAGGGTTTTCAAATCACAACACGACAGAGATTTTTACAAAAAAAAGGATGGTTCCACCCTTTTCTTTACTTAACTTTATATATATAAGCCAGTCTAAAGCATTTTGACTTGAGAGTGTGAAGCTTTAAATATTTTCACATTTAACTCACTGAATCTTATTTATAAACAAACAGCATAAAATCTTATGATTTACTATGCAGATGTTTTTTAGATGTTATGAAATGACAGTAACATATGTAAATAATATTTATTTATAAAGCACAAACAGTTAGAAATTAAATTGAAAGGCTGAAACCTCTCACATGGACTTTTTTAGAATGCTTATATGACAGCTAATCAGATGTAATGATAACTGTCTAGAGAGAGAGTCCTCTAGACAGCTATCATTACATCTGATTGGCTGTCATTAAGCATTCTAAAAAAGTGCATGTGAGAGGTTTCAATCTTTCAATTTAATTTCTAACTGATTGCACTTTATAAATAAATATTATTTACTCATTTATCTAAATTTAGGTCAAACTTAATTTCTAGTAATAATCTCCTTAATAACCTGGCTCACACTATTTGGTTTGTGATATAAGTACACTATGGACAGCTATCTTAGCACTACCATATTATTCTGAAGCTTACTATGCCCCTAAATAAAAAAAAAATTTCCCACTAAAACTTCTGGATACTCATTTAAATATTACCATGATAAATATTACTAGCACACTCAAGTCAACTTCCTGTTCTTTCACATATCCCTCTGCCAGATTTCAAGAAAAGAAATTGCCACACAGAAAATGTATAAGAAGCTGTTATGCAAATTAACCGGAGCATAACTCAAGTTATAGTTTCACCATCAAGGATCAAGGCAAATCAACATTCTTTTTTGGATATTCAAACAAGAATTTACAATTCAAGTGTGGTGTAAAAATGGAATTTTTATGAATATCCAAACAAAATTCCCCCCCCCCCCAGATTTTCCTAAACATAACTGGAAACTCATCATAAATTCAGATAACCTATGGTCATTGTCCTCATTTGCTCTATAAATAGAATTTAACAGGTACTGTTTTTTATAAATGTGGTCAAACACAAATCTTGAACCGTATTGTTAATAACTATATGACCATAATGGTAGATTTGAATAACTTAATAAAACTATTGATGAGTCTACTCTCTGATTGTAATCTCTATACATTCTTTTTATAATAATTTGTTAATAATATCTAAAAAAAAAACCATATCTTAAATAAATTATAGCTTACATATAAAAATAAAAGTCTTAAGCAGTCCAATGCAAGCAAATATTTTTTCCAACATCTCTCTACAGAAACAATGTAAAAAAGATTTTGCTCTTGTGGCTAGTTAACTGCCAATAGGGGAGAGATTTTTCCTCTTTCTTCTTGTAGCATTTAAGAATAGGTAGATATCTATGTGCTGAATAATAACAAAATAGGCTGACTAAATGTTGATTTCCTAAAAGAAAATATTTTATTTGTAAATTCTCAGCTACAACTTTTTTTCAAAAAATTCTAGGATTCGAACTACTTGTAAATGTAGCACTAGATATATACTGCTGGGCTACTGCAAAATAGAATGTTATTTTTTATCTATGCACTACACACACCATATACATATAGAAATAAGCTTATTCCTGCATTAAAAAGTCTTTCATTCGCAATGTCTTTTTCTTACTTTGACTTTTTTTTGTCCTCTTATTAGAACAATTCATCAATCGTTAGTTTAAGCGTCATCTCGTGGTTAAAAAAATAATTACCTGATTTAAAAGTCTTTTTACTTTCCTTTTTTAAAAAAAGAAGTAGCCTTTTCTTTGATTTCAGGTCAGGCCACAGCAAGCTCAACTACCTATATTCTAACTAACAGATATATGGACTGCTGTTAACACGCATTGCCGATCTAAATGGACATTTAAACATCACCTCCCTTGCACAATGACTGAATCTTTACCGCAAACCCACGGAGTCATATATTGATTGGCTTTAACCGATACGACTCTCTTAAAGTTATCCTCGTCACAAGAAAAAGCTCTTAACTTTTCATAAAAAGGAAGAAAAAAAATAAAGAAAATAGCGAGAGAAGCATTTCTAGGCTATTAAGAACTGCAGCTTCTTAAAGTCCTCCAGTTAAACAAATTACGACTATGATTTCCAACAGGGTCTCTAAAGAAAAGTGAAGGGAGGGAGGAGGGATGAAGATAGGAAATGAAAAAGTCATTTGCCAAATTAAAACAGTAATTTGGATGTCTGCGATAAAGATAACCTTAAAAATAGATTTTAACAGATAATTTTAAATGTTAAGGCTTTTTTAAAAGGTATACCTATAGATTTTTCGATCACTTAAAAAGTTCGAGAAAAATGACTGCAATATTTATTTTTTTAAAAAAAAAAAAAGATTTGAAGTTATTATAAATATTAAAGGATAAAAAAAAGTCACCAAATTACAGGAAAGTTATATTTGTTCTTTATATCAGTATGACATTTTATATTACGGTATCCAAGTTATAAACACAACCATATTCAATTAAAGCTATATTTTCGAGATATACGCACACATACCTAGTTAATGGAGAGTAATAAGCAAGACAAATTTCCATCTATCGATATTATTACAAATTTTTTGTAGTAAATACTTAAATAGCCAGTGTTTTCCTAAAGGTTTGTGATGATGGTGTTTTAGTTATATTTATATGATTGACTATTTCCATCATCTAATATGAGTATGGAATCTCTTTATAAAAATTTGACTTTATTTAAATATTCCAAATATATTCAACTGTTAGTAACAGCACGTCAAACAGGTGAGTATATGCACATTTCGAGAGGTATTATTTCTCCCTCTTCTTCAGATGTTGCTGGCTTGACTAGTGACAATAATAACATGGGAATTGAACCTGGACCCTTAGATTCTTGAGTATTGAATATTAAGGTAATGCTCTAACCAACTGAGCTGGCAAGATGGCTCACTTATTTAGAGGGTTACCTTAAAATTCAATACTCAAGAATCTAAGAGTCCAGGTTTGATTCCCATGCTAATGCTGTCACTGATCAGACCAGCAACATTTAAAAAGATAGAATAAAATCTCTCAAAATGTTGTGCATATGCTAACCTGTTTGATGTGTTATTATTAACAGGTGAATGTCTTGGGAATATTTAAATAAAATTAAATTTTTCTAAAGATATTCAATAATACTCATATTAGATGATGGTAACCAGTTATAGGGCAAAAGCCTCTCAGCTATTCATCCATATCAAACAGAAGACAATAACTTTTCAGCCTAATCAACTATCCAGATAATTTTCCTTGTATTCAGTTTCTGGTTTTATAGTTGCACATTACTTATTCATCAACCAATTGATTAAATTACTAATTGGGTTAGCTATGAAACAGCAGCCATCTAAAAAAAGCCCTTAGTTAGCTTTGAAATCACCAGCTATCCAAAAAAAAAAGTTTATTTCCTACCATATTCAAACTCAAGCTGATATCAGTGACAAAGAAGGCACTAACCATGCTATAACATACTTTATTGGTTGTAGTATCTATTTTTACTTTGCCTCCAGAAATAGAACACACATAGTTATGTGTGTATGCATGTAAATATTGGAAATTATAATGAAAATTTTTCTGTATATTAACTTAGATAAAACTTTAACTATGATGTACCTAGGCAACCACTAATTAAAACAGATGAATCACATAATCTAGTAATAAATAAGAATATTTATCTAATTTACATTAAGCAAAAGATAGCTGCTTACTCAATAGTCAAATTAATATAGAAGTAGCAAATCCTACATTTTTATTTTATTTTTATTTAGCTTAACACAAATTAAACAAATGCTGTTATTAATTGCTGCACCATATGATATGTTCTATTTGTTTTAATTGGTAGTTGCCTGGTTACCTCATAGCTGAAAGTTTTTCCTTGTTTAATGCATAAAAAAATTTCTACTGTAATTTCAATGTCTACATTTTTAAGTCTGGGAAAATCTTTAATATATATATATAACAATCGTAGGCAGATAGTTTCTAGTTGTGGTTCAGAAAAGTGTGAAAGCTCAATTCCTCACACACAGAAAAAAGTCTCTGCCTGATTTATTACTCATGTAAAATCTTGAATGTTAAGCTAGAATTGGCTGTTTTTAAATTAAGAATATATATAAGATCACATGATGTAGCTTCCTATTAGTGGTTGCCTAGTTACATCATAGCAAATGACTTTATCTAGATCTAGTTTAACATATAGAAAAATTCCCATTCTAATTTCACTTTTACAGCTTATAACTGTGAAAATCTTTAACCTAACATATGCTTTTCTAAATAATTTTTAATGAATATACAAATAATTTTATGGCTTATAAAATATGTAAGACAAAAAATGTAAATCTATTGACAAAACACATAATTCCAAATATGTTACTTAGAATTCAGTGGTCTTCAACCTTTTCACACCTGCGGACCGGTAAAAATAAGGATAAGGTTTCACGGACTGGCAAAAATAAGTATAAGGTTTCATGGACCAGCATAAGTCTATAGATAAATTTTCTTAAAGATGTAAACTGCGTAGCCTTAGATGAGCATAATTGTTATAAGTGATCAAAACAATAATGTTAAATATAAAAAATGGAATTATATATATATGGAGTTTGTATAATAAAAAACTTTTTTTTTTTTAAATTTTGAATTTTTTTAGAAAAGTAAAAAAAAAATTAATTCTACCCCCTCCCCCCATAAACATCTGTGATAACTAGAAAAACAAATTAATTTATGTATGATTGATTAGATTTTGTTTTCGTTCTGTTTCTTTTTTTTTTAATTGGGTAAAAATGAGATAAATAAAAATTGTTTATATTAATTAAAAGTTTAAACTCTTATTATTTTGTTATTATAACCTTTCCTGCCAGTCTACCGGCAGACCAGTAAAAAACTTCTGCGGCCCAGCACCAGTCCGCGGACCAAGGGTTGAAGACCACTAACTTAGATCATTCATAAACTAGATTCCCAAATAATCATTTAAATGAACTTAATTATAAAGGACTTGAATCCAGACTTATAAGCTCCCTACAGCTATGCACTCCATCTTATACAAGTGATACACGTGATCACAGAGATGTGAAAAAGATAAATGATCTCCAATAAGCATTTTGCGCTGAACCAGCATTCATCAGTTGGTCCAGATCACCACCTCCAATACATATATACAACTGGATGAACTGATGAGTGCTGACTCAGCATGAAATATTGGAGATCATTTATCTTTTTCACATGCATGTGATCATGTGTATCAGTTATATAAGATGAAGTGCATAGCTATAGGGATTTGAAAGTCTGAGTTCAAGTCCCTTATAATTAAAAAAATTAGTATGGACAATATACTTATATTTGAATATTAAATGAACTTGTAAATAATAACCACATGTTGATATATCAATGCTAATCTATTTTCATGGATGGAAGATAACAGATTGCAAATATAACTTAAAAGGTGGATGTTATTTACAAATTGATTAAACATTTTTTTTAGGAATCTAGCTTGTGAATTATTTTTCAATATTTTCAGACTAGTTTTTCCATAATTAGGTTTATATATGTCTATAGAGATACAGTATTAAATTGATGCAGAAAGAAAATGCCAAAGTTAACCCACAATCGAGTCACTGATATATCTGATCACTTTGGCAAAAATGTGTTGCTGACTGCAAACACAAATATCCATGGATAAAATGCAGAACATACATCATATTAACATTATATTTTTAATATCATTTAGTACAGAACAGAAAATATATAAGATCTTATCTTTATAAAGTCGTAATCTTGTGTTAAGATTTGTAGAAGTCCCTCTTGTGGCAAAATTGAGCACTCAAAGTGCATAGTAGTAAGGTTAAAGTCTTATTATGTATTTATGTGCTGACCATGCACCTAATAAGAATTAATGTTTACAACTTTAAATTGATTTGAAATATTTCTAATTATAAGATCTAAATATTAACTCACTGTGAATCAAAAGATTTCACAAATGTTGATTTCTAGACGAGGTAATGGACTTAATTAGTGAAGAACTTACTAGCTTCAGACTCTCAAATCACACTTGCCTATACAATTAGAAAGTAGGTTGAAGATAATATGGCCGCTCTTATCTTTATAAAGTCGTAATCTTGTGCTAAGATTTGTAGAGGTCCTTCTTGTGGCAAAATTGAGCACTCAAGGCACATAGTAATATGGTTAAAGCCTTATATGTATTATAAGGATACTATATTACTTGCTGCAAGATGTAGTTAAAACAATTTATGATGAAAACAAAAACAATTACAAAGTAAAAACCTTAGTGTCTCTCTTAAAAATATTTTTTTATGGTAACAATGCACAGAATTAGCATGCAGTGAGCAAAAACTAGCCACTTATTAAATAGAAAAGTAAAAAAAAATAATGATAGCAAATAAACCAAAGAACTCTTTATACAGATACATTATTTTTTGTACTGTTTGTTAATAAAATTTTATCTTAAAATAATATATATATCATCATCAATCATTATTGATCCACTATAGAATGGTCTCTCAAAGTTTAATCAAGTTTCTCTTCTGATCTCTAGCCTCTCTTCTCCACATCATCTCAGCACACTTGCTTATTTCATATATCCAGCTTACATACTAACCTGTGTGTTATTACTAATGGTTGAAAGTAATTGGATTATTTAAATAAAGTTAAATTTTTCTAAAGACATGCAATACATAATATTGGATGATGGAAATAGTCAAATATATATACAATTAAATACTATCTTCACAAACCTATAGGATACAACATGTGATCTTTTCCTAGGATTTTACAATCTCTTGGAATCTGGGTTAAGATTTCAAATATCCACCTATTATCATTTCTTCTAGCACTATATTCTAACCTAACTCACCTTTAGTCTCTTAATTCTACTAATTATGCCAATAATTTGTTTTTGATTTATTCCTATCATACATCACTATGTACCCATTGAGTGGTCTGAAGTCTCCCTTTTGATTTCTTGGTAAAGTGTCCATGTCTCAGAACCATAAGTAAGAATTGGTAAAACACTTCTATCAAAAATCTTTCTTATTACACATAGGATTATTTCCTTTTAATATCAACTTATTTCTGCCAAAAGCATTCCAATCAAGTTTAATTCTATGATTAATTTTATGCCTTATGTTTGTAATTGTTAACTTCTTCTAATTTATCATTACACATCTTTATTTTCTTCTTTTGAAAAAATCCATTAAACATTATTTTTGTCTTTATAGCATTTACCTTTATTCTTATTTTGTTACTTTTGTTATTTAATATTGTGCAAGCAACTATTTTTCACACATGCACTAAAATTGCACACACTCTGCCACAAAAAATTGTTTAAAACTGTGGGTGGACCATCTATGTTTAGAGTTTATTTTTTAAATAAACCAAAAATATGCTAGGACTCTCCATAAAGTATTTTTAGTTGTATGCTTACAAATTGTCAAATTTCTTTCCTCAGCATTAAGTAATTTAATTATTCAATATTTATGAAAGGAAAGTTGTTTTAAATTTAATTCAAAATTATACTATTTAACAATGTGGAATTAATTAATAAATTTCTGAATTTCTGATTAATAACATTATCATCAAACCATAATTGTTCTTTAAAAAATTTAATAATTTAATATTCATCGGAAAAAAAATTGTTTCGGATTTAATTTAAAATTAGAAAAATTTAACAATACAGAAATGACAAATAATTTAAATAGATAAAAAAAATTCTGATAAATAATGGAAGCATCAAACCATCTTTTTGTTTAGGGGGCACAGTGCAGTATTTTGAATTGCTGTTATAGGAGTTATGTCAAAAAAAATATTTAAATAATGTAAAGTGATGAAAAAATTTGTGGTTTGAGATAAGGTTAGGAAAACACGAATGTATGGTGGCTATAATGTATATGGCCACTGGAGATAGTCAAAGTATAATGGAGTGGAACCATAGCATATATAAATGCCTCATTAAGGATATACAGAGTTTTTAAAAAGGGGAAATAAAATAATGGTTATAGGAGATATAAATGTGCATATTGAAGAAAATGATGATGTGGATAACAAGAATCGACAGCTTTTAAAATTTTTTTGTCAGTGAGTAAATTTGAGCATTGTAAATTTATCAATATTTATGAGAGGCAATACACATGGTCTAGAAATAATATATTTCACACAATAGACTGTGTTTTACTAAAAAAAGAGGGAATGAATAAAGCACAGAAATTAAAGTGTTTGATAATGAAGAGAGAATATGTAATAGAGATCATAATTACTTTATAATAGAAATGGTTAATAATGTGATGAAAAATAGTAATAAAAGTAAAAACAATAGTGAAAAATGTGGATGGAGAATGAATGATAAGAATAAGTTAGAAGAATATAAAATAAAAGTAAAAGAAATCATGGAAGAATTTGTTGAGGATGAATGTAAGGACTGGTGTTATAAAGTAAAAAAAGTGTCAAATACGGTTGTAGGTGAGAATATTCAGAAGAATAAAAGTAATAGAAAAGTAAAAATTAGTAAAAGTGTAAACGAGAGGGAAAACATGCAGAAAATATAAATGTTCTATTAAAAACAAAGAAAGTGAAAAAGATGTTAATATTGTACTGGTCAAAAGATGTTCTATATCTAACATGAGCGGGAACCCATGAAAATGTACTTCAAACCCAGTCAAGCCTGAGATTTAGGTCAGGGACCAACCTGAATTCGAACCCACTCCATTATCCCCAGATTAAACACCTAATGAACAACATATAATGATGGTACATGAGAATATGCACCATGAACTAGCTCAACAGATATAACTACTACTGAGACTATCCCTGATTTCAAGATAACAAATGATATGAGTATTTACTTATCTTTCTAAATAAGTCAATACATATATGTTTGCATTGCCAAAATACAGTAAACCTTAAGATTTACACTAATTAATGAATAATAAATAGTCAACACCAAGTATGTTATATATATAAAATATTTAATAACAAGCAAATATTATTCAAATGATCATAATGATTAACATAAATTATCTCTAGTCTTAGAAGAAAGAAACTACAATGTAAAATACAATGGCAGTTGTAATCATATGCCAATAATTAATACATAAGTATTTAAGAAATATATCTATTATCTATGCTCTGACAAAACGGACATGTGTGATTAAAGGTATGTCTGGCGTAGATGCCAAATGACTTACATACATTATCCATTAAGTAGTATTTTATTTGGAAAAAAAAATACACTTCCAATTTCTTATAAGAGTGAGGTGAAATTTATCTTCCACACATTCATAAATTAGTTCTTGGATGGCATGAATAAATATAAAAGGTATGACTTCAAATACTTAGCAAAGAAAGTTATTTTAATTGTCTATAAATATAAAATGATTTGATTTTAACGGAATCAATTCGTCACAACTTATAAAGCAAAGAGCGGCCTTTATTTGAACTAAGAAGTGAAATGATACTAACACATTACGAGCAATGAAACGAATATGAAATAAATGTTTTTCTTGATGATTTACTAAGATTAAGGGCAGCGTGTATTCAACAAGTCCTTTTTGTCATACGAAGAATCAAGGGAACATGGGAAAGTCAGGTAGGGACTCAGCCACAAACCTTGGTGTTCCAATAAAGTGATGAACAAATGAGGAAGTAATATCTTCCTATATTTTAAAATATCAATAACATAACTGAAATGACAAAACCCAAGAAAGTGAAAGGGTGGCTTGTGTTAGCAACATTCTGAATGGTACTGATATAATAATCATAATATTTAATTAAAAACCTAAGTTACATAATATAAGTGCTTAGCGTGACGACCTGATCATATAAGATTAAAACCAAACTTATTATGAGCAAATTTGCTTAACATAATTATATAATGATAATAATAATACCCTTCATTTCATGCCTTCCCTGAACACAAATGTAGGATACGAGATTTGAATTAGAAAATATCTATTTTATTTTCCTTATTAATGTACATAAAACATTTATAAAAGTAATTCAATCTAGAAAATAATCTTTTGTAAATTAAATAAATGGTCGAGAGCATAGTGGCTATAAATTAAGCTAATAATAACACTTATTAGCTCTTGGCAAAATAATATCAAACAACTAAATAAATATTCCAACCCGATAATTAGTAGAACCGTTATTAATTTAGTTCTAACAGGAAAATCATTAGGCTATAACATTAATATAATACTATTTTCTTAGGATCAGTTTAAATGAAGGATATTATCAAGTTGGAAGTTTTATTGGCATATAAGATTGCAAATATATAATATTAACAAAACAAACAAGAATTAATTAAAATGAACAGCCATAAAAAGAGAAAGAAAATTATTAAGGCATTAATTTAATACTAGAGATATAATGAAACAGAGAATTACTATAATAAAATTTTAAAGCATTTTAACATGACTGCAAAAACTTAAGGCAATAGTTACTTTTAAATATGAGTTGAGATATAATTCATGAACAGACCAGAAAGTTGCGGTTTAAAATAAAAAGGTTACCAGTTCTTCCATGGATCGCTCATTGATTCATAATGACAGAGTCCGGTTGGATTTAGGAGACAACATAGGTGCACACTTAATTCACTTAGACTTCATTTATGGATTAGTTTTCTTCTGGATTTTAGAGAACTTATGATTGGTATTGAAGATTTGTTGGAGAACTTCAGGGTCCAGCAATCAGATCCCCGAAGTTAGCCGTGTGCTATACTGCGAACACTCTTAAAATTCAAAATTAAAAACAACATAGTTTCTGGTGGCAACTCTTCTTAAATTAATTGTAATGGCTCCTTGTTAGAAACTTTTCCAGGGTTTTTATACTCTTGTCTACAGTTTCCCGCCCATTATGATCTATATACCTTAAGGCCAAAGCTTTTACATTATTACTAAAAGAAATGTTTTCTAATTGATCTTCAATCCATTACTTCGATAAGACTTTCAAATCTATTATCTGAATTCATTTTCTATTTAGAAAATGAATTCATAAAATGTAAACAAACGATTTTAATTTGGAAACGTCCTTAAAGTTTTAACTTATCATTTTAACTAATTAAAAGCTTATCGAAAGAATGTAACTTTTAATCATAAAAATTTGAACAAAATTATAAAATATAAAATAAAATATTCCGATGTAATGAAACTTTATAATGACATATATTTAACTATTTACAAATATATACACCTAATCCGAATAACTAAATACTTTTTAAATAACATTATTTTAATAATTTACCATGAGGTAATTAATAATATTAACAAAATTAAATCTAAGATAATTAGCTTCAATAAATATTTAAATAATAACCTCAGTTTTAACTGAAATTAATGTATATTAAAGATGATATAAACTTTCATTACAGGATTCAGAAATATTCATTGTTCATAACTGGGTTTGAACTAGGTTAATAAGTGGAATCTCATGAAGCTCGGATCAAACTTAGATCTGACCACTTCAATATTAATAGAAATACAGGTAGACAGTTATATATGGTCTTTATAGATACAGAGAAGGCATATGATAGAATAAGTAGAAATAGATTATGGATAAGTTTAGTAAATTTGGGAATAAATGGCACTTTAATGGATCTTATTAAGAGATTGTATGAAAATAATTACTATACATATCAGTTAGGAAATACAGAATCAGAGTTAAAAATGGGATGGGGCTGAGGCAAGGATACCCTATGTCACCCATTTTGTTTTTGCTATATTTGAGAGAAATAATAAGAGCAATAGAAAAATAGAAAGAGGGGTAAAGGTACCATTAATAGATGACAAGGGAGTGTATACATTATCAGGTTATTTTATTTACTGATGATATCTTCTTGTGCATAGAAAGTAGAGAAGATAAGGAAGTTATGCTGAAGATGTGCACAAGAATTCATAAAAGGATGGATATTAAATTTAGTGAATAAAAATCAATAGTAATGATGGTAAATGCTAAGGAAAGGGAAGAGAAAGAATATTTATTGGGGGATATAAAGTTAAATGTGGTGAATAGATATAACTATTTGGGAATCATCTTCAGTAATCACAGAAATTGCCTGGATGAATGGGAGAAAAAATTGATAAACAAAGCAAAGACAAGAAAGGGATTGATAAAGAAATTAATGGTGTTTTCATATAATAAATATGATGTAGCAAGAATTGCATGGGAAGGGAGTGACAATAGCAGAGTTAACTTATGATAACAGTGCATTATGTATTAGTAAAGGGTTGTTAGATTACTTAGAAAAAGTACAAAAAGAATTAGAAAGACATGCATTAGATGCAAATGTGTGGATAGCAAAGAGGGCAATTCAAAAAGAAATGGGATGGTCAAGTTTTTATATGGGCGATGCAAAAAAAATGAAAATGTTCAGTAGATTGCAATTTATGGATAGTAAGAGAATAACCAAATAAATAAATAAATAAATAAATAAATGACAGGCAATGAGATGGGTAAGAATGTATGGTATGCAAAAGATTTGGATAAAGACTTATGTCAAAATACTTGTACAAAAGATGGGGTGATTGTGTTAGGAGAATTGTTGAGTGTAATAGTGGCAAAGAATGGTATAGAAGAATAGATGCATTAATAAAAAATAGGGAGTTGGAGAGATGGAGAACTAGTATGAAGAGTAAAAGAGTTTAAAAATATATAAAAGTAAACAGAATATTTGGTGTGAGCTAATTTATGATAATAGCAAGGAAAATAGTTTACTGTTTAAGATTGAACATTAACAACAAGGGAATATACACATAAATGAAGGGATGTGGGTTATTTAGTCTGAAAATTATGTAAGGAAGGCATGGAAAATACTAGACATCTGTTAACTAAATATTATTACGATTAATATTTATGGTATTATAAATATGTTTATGATGGTATGTATCCAAGAAACAGTGTTGGGTAAGAAAGATACGGTAAAAGGGTTGCTTTATAAGCTCTTTTGTTATTGTTTAAGTTCTCATATTTGTTGTTTCAAACTTAATAAATGAATCTACCTTAGGTATAACAGCCTTTTATATATATATATATATTTGATATAAAAGTTAATAAATGAGAGGATCGTCGGTATGTGCAAAAATTTAGATAGTTTAGAAAATTGAATGTCATTATGATAAGCAATGATGATTTATCGATATACACATTGTATTAGACTGAATAGATGTGTTGCATACCTTTGTATGTGTGTGCAAGATTTTATTTATCATTATTATGAAATTTATGCCTTATGTAGTTAATAATTTGTAAATGGAATAGAAATATATATCAGTTTAGGCAATTTCAAGTAGATATTATATTGTTTCTTATATGCATTTAGCTCTCCATGAGTGAGAGTGTGGCTTGTTTATTTATCGGCACTGCCTGCACATAGTTACTGGTACCTATTCATAATATTGTATTATTCAGCCCCTCCATGAGAGAGAAAGTCATGGCTTTCTCATCTGCCAGGTCGTTACTGGATGCTTATTCATATTTTCATTATCCACATTGCCTGGAATTTAAGATAAGGGATATTTTAGTATATTATAATATCTGAAGGCATTTTTATTTTTACATTTATACTTTTGGCTTTTCTCCAATTTAGATTTAGAGTATATTATAAGTATTGAGCACGATTATTTCTTCGCTCTATCATAGATGTTAGTATTAAGATATTTGTGCTACTCTTTTGCTTAATATTTTTGCTATCTTTCTAAAACCTATAAAAGTGTCTCCACACTGATTTTTAAACCTGTTTTAATTATATAAAGGATATAATATTTACCGGTATCCTGAATATAGGCATATAGATATATTGTTTTACTCTGTGTAAATAATATTTTAAAAAAAGACTGTATTAGATAAAAGTGAGAATTTTTGGTGATAATGATTGTTTGTATTGTAAATTTTTTATGGATGATTTGTAAATATAGGGGGTTTGAACTCAGATTTTTAAAAAACCTTCAACTATCCAAACTATCTCATACTACTGATACACATGACCACACACATGCAGAAAAAATAAACAATTACCAATAGTCGTATTTCGTGCTGAACCAGCACTCATCAGTTGGTCCAGATTATCATAATAAGGGACATTTACATGTAAAATATTATATTATTCTAATATATCAATTTTTTTAAAAAATAATGTTTATTGTAAATAAATATTTTATTGTAAAGTATTATCTCACAGTGTAAATAAATATTTTTTTATTATTAGTTAAATACGTTCCTGTTTCGTTGCCATTATTGCATTAGCACGTGTTACTCAGAAAATCTGCTTTAATAAAGTTTTCATTATTAATTACTTTATGGGAGTACACTTCAATGGTCACATAGAGTTTAATGATTTATTTTTCTTTTAATTCATTCTACCTGCAATATCAGAATATGAACATTATGTTATTTGTTTTACTTCAAATGCACGTCTAATGTAATTGGTAGCATAAAATATACTCTGCATTATTTCATGTTATTGCTTATTTATGCATCACAAGGTATGAAATTTATGTATTTTATAGTTGGTAGATGTGAAATAGCAATACTGGAAGACCATTAAAATATTTAATTTGCTAGCCATATATTATTTAAGTATTTGAATACTCTATTATTGTGTAGTTTTATTTCTGCTTCTTTAAAAATATTAATGTTAAGGATAAAATTAAAAGAAGAATATAAAATGTTTAATGTATAAAATATAATGAGCTGTGCTAATTGCTCTAACAAGCTTTATTGATAAATGCCAGCAAGAGAAAGCATTTTAAAATCTCTATCTAGAAACTACATCCCAATCTCAGACCAATGGTTTCATACTTTGGCACTCCTCAGTGAAGTGCTAGGATAGTTTCAAACACTAGATCTAAAAATACCAACCCAAAGCCAGAATTTATCTAAAAGTTATCTATTGAGTGGAAAATCTGAAATTTTCAGACATCTACATGTCTTCAAACCCAGCTATCCAACTCAAATAGCTATATGGGGCTGAGAGATCTTTAGCCAAATCATATATTAATAGCCTTAGCAATATAACATTACTTAAGACTTTAAAGCAAAAGAATATAAATAGTCAATAAAAATTAAAGTCATATATCACATGACCTAATCTTTTTAAGCTTGTAAATAAAAAACAATGAGCTGTGCTAGCAAGAGAAATCATTTTAAAATCTCTATCTAGAAACCACACTTTAACCTCAGACCAATCATTTCATGCTTTGGTACTTCTCAGAGAGGTGTTAGGACACCAGATCTAAAAATACCAACCCAAAGCCAGCATTTATCTAAAAGTTATTTATTGAATGGAAAATCTGAAATTTTCAGACACTTAAATATCTTCAAACCTGGCTATCTAACTCAAATTGCTATATAGGGCTGAGAGATCTTCAGCCAAACCATATATTAATAGCCTTAGCAATATAACATTGCTTAAAACTTTAAAGAAAAAGACTATAAATAGTCAATAAAAATTGAAATCATATATCACATCACTGCTCATTCTTTTTTATTTACAAGCTAAAAAAGATTAGGTCATGTGATATATGACTTTAATTTTTATTGACTGTTTAATGTATATATTGAATAATAGTTATTCACATTTTAAGAGTTTAAAAGTATATTACTGTTAGCATTTTCTTGTTCCAAGTGAATTTTAAATTTGAACCCTGAGACAAAGAATTTTAGAACATAAGATTAAATTTTAAAAAAGAACCTATATTTTAAGAAAATTAAAAATAAAATAAAGCCTGAGATAAAGATTTAATATAAGAACATTGTATTTTAATAATTAGTTATTATGTTGTCTATAAGAGGACTCGTATTCTGTGGAAATCCATAAGTATTATGGTGCCTGTGTGACCTAGATTTGTCCTGTTGTCCAGCACTTTTCAGTGACCTTTCTCCTGTGACCATTTGGAAGATTACAATTGTGTGTTTTTGACCCTCAAATGGATTGTAATTTACACATATCATAATATTTGTTGAAATATGGCTTTTTAAGAATGTGAAACCCACCACCAAAGTGAAGACAGAGAAGTCATTGACAGCCTTAAAAAACTAGGCTGTATTAGCAAATATGATGATACATATTAAACTATCGTCCATTTTGAAGAGTTTTTAAAACCCTAATGCTAAATAGCTTCTGCCTTTTTTTTATTGTCATTCCACTACACCTCTATATTTTTAATTTTTTCTGTACTTGTTTTCTAATGTTTGAACCTTTAATCTTGTTATTAAACAATATTTGAAGTACTTCTACTACCTTTTATAATAAGATTCATTAATCAGTTGATGGTCGGTTTGACCTAGTCAAATTATTGATATTTAGTACTATAAATCATTTATGGATGAACCCAGATGTCATTTTTATATATATTGTCAACATAGGTATGACAATAATATTGCCATCATCAAGGGCTTTGAGCATTTCACATGTATTTTCAATAATATGGATGGCTGAAGAGTTGGAGAATCTAGAAGATTGAAGCTTGTTCCTTAAAGTTTAATGATTTGCTATCTTAATATAAAATGAGCAGTGATTGTATATATATGTGTGGAAGATGATGATCTGGACCAATTGATGAGTGCTGGTTCAGCATAAAATATGTATATTGGAGATCATTTATCTTTTTCACATGTATGTGGTCATGTGTATCAGTTGTATAAGATGGATTGGATAGCAGTGAGGAGTTTGATTGCATCCCTTAATGTTAAATTTTCAAGCATTATTACTAACGAGTTGTGGGGTGGAGTGGATTGAAGCCTGTCCATTAAAGTATGAAGATTGGCTATCTTAATATAAGCTGAGTATTGACTGTATATATGTGTGGAGATGATAATCTGGACCAGCTGACGAATACTGATTTAGCACAAAATACATGTATTGGTGATTATTTATCTTTTCAACATGTGTGTGATCAAGTGTGTCAGCAGTATGAGATAGTGTGGATAGTTGAAGGTCATGTGAAGACGGAGTTCAAACCCCCTATTACATATTAGAGTGCAGGTATGAAAAAGCTTGTACTGTAGAAAAAATTCATATATTAAACTTACACAGAAGTAAAAGTTTTCATGGATAAAACAGTATTATATTTTATAGTTTTTTTTTCAGGATAAACTGAAGAAATATCACACAATCAGATACATACAATTTTCATTCCATCATCATCCAGCTTAAATCTTTTCTGTAGCTAAATCTCTTTTCACTAGAGTGAGTAACCTTTCAGATTAATCATATCAGGAAGTAAATCATGTAAGTTATGTATTATTAGCTAATGATTCTACTAATAGAATTATATGCCAAGCCTTAGTTCAAGTCCTAAACAATCAAAATAAGGAACAGCAAGAAGAAACAACTATTTAGGTTTGTTCTTCTTATACAAAAACAAAACTGCAGACAATATTGAACATTTTAAAACATTATAACAAAAAATAGCAAATGCTACTTACCAAAAAAATTAGTAACATTCTAACCAAACCTAAAGAATCAATCCTTTTTGAAGCCCATGGAGATTATAAAATTTCTTGTGGTATCTTTAGATCTCTACATCATTAGTATTCTCTCTCTCTCTCTGCTCTAGATATGGGCCATACTATTGATTTCTCTAACACCAGAATTCTATCCAGATGTGACTTCTCCCAACAATGCAAGTTCAGAGAAGCCATTGAAATTTTTAAAAGACCAAATTGTATCAACAAATGTGAAGATATATGTAAAATATCTTCTATTTGGAATATTGTTTGAAAAACCATTAATCTAAATAGTATCTGAATTTATTTCAACCTGTTTTTTATTGGTAGAACTTTCAATATTATTATATATCAGTGTTTACAATGACTTTCCAGTCATTTTTTATAATATATCCAGATGTATATTAAATTATACATGGATGAACTTAGATAATTTGCCATTAATATCAGTAGCCTGCAAAAATCTTTGTTTTAATATATACATACACACACTCTTCTTGCAAAACAGTGGAATAATGAATGTTACTGGGTAATCAACATGTGTGAGGAGATTCAAGTACCTGATGTATCTATCTCAACTAAAGAGCAGTTTGTGAAATATATGCATAGTGAGAGAGGATCATGTGATTTTCTGTTCTAATGAGTGAAAATGATATAAGAAGGATGAGATAACAAGGCACTGATAAAACCAAAATACATGAAATATATATCTAAACCATTTAGAAAAAAAGAACTTTATAATAGAATGATCAGAATGAAGACTATTTACTCTTTAAGAATAAATAAGATACAATAAAAAAAATCATTTGTCAATATGAGATGGTTCCAAATCAAAGATATGTTCTTTTCCCCCAGATTATACTAACTTTTCAATAAAAAAAAATCAATATCCTTATATTATGCGAAATCTAAATATATATTTCCTAAATTATACTTCTGTCCTTTGAAGCGCCAAATGCAGACTTCTTACACTGATCCCTATTATGCTACAGGTGACCCCCAATTCTGTACAAAACAATTGTTATATTCCTCTATATCATATCAGTTTCTCAGAATCTAATGAGAGATTTGTCATTAAATTGTAATAACTTGAATAAATATCTTCATATAATAAACTCTCATAAATGATAGAGATTCTTTTTGTTTATGAATATAAATACACACTATAATATATAATATATTAATATAATAAACTACCTCTCAAAACATATCTTGATTATAACTACAAATTATTTGTCAAAAGAAAATAAATTTCACTAATGATTATAATATCAATACATTTATGTATACATAAATGGTTTTCATGAAAACAAACTACTAAACCTGATGGATTGTTGATTTGTCATGGCAACTCTAAAAAAAAAGAACAAAAACCAATGTATATACTGCAATCTTTTTTTAAAAACTTAATTATTTTGATTGACTTTTTTCTACTATTATTTTTTTTCAAAATCAACAGTTATTGTAAGTGTTTAGATTTAGTTCTTTCTGACTCAGATTAACATGACAATTTATCTTTAGGTGAAAAATGCTTGAATTTTATGAATAATGAAAGTTGACATTCCTTAAAGCTTCCTTTCTACTTGTTAAACTAAAATGAACTACCAGATATAGCAAAGTTATTTGAGACTTTTATTATTATTAGAATTCTCATTTTAATCTTCAGGACAGGTATAATAATTCATTTTTAAAATAATTTCTTTCTTCTTTCAGATGCATGGTTGGCCATAATTTTTGTTTCTCCTTCAGATGGTAATTAGCTGTAGAGATATAGAGAAAAAAGAGCAAAAGAGAATCAAATCCCTCACCTAGCAAGTCTTCCATAACCAATCAATCTTTGATATTATTTACTCCAGATAAAGTTCCATTAATTAAAATTTAGGTAGAAAAAAATCAATGATAACAAATTTTGTTATTCCTTTTCAGTTAAAATGATTGTCAATAATCATAAAAAATCATAAACACAATCTCTTCTTCCTTTATTGCATCATTAATCCCCATGGCATCCTAGCTTACACTTTCACAGACAGTAAAGGTCTAAAAACTATTGTTATTATAACTCGATTCTTTTTTAAATTTTCTTTTTTAAAAATATTTTACAACTTTCAAAAATAAGTAAATAAATAAATGACTAAATCATATAGATATCAAAAACAAATCTATCTGTAAATCAGAAATCTTTTTTAACAAACAAATTATACTCTTATACATCTTTATATATTATAATCTTTAGCATTTTCCAAAGTGATTTCAATATAGCTTGTTTATTTACTCTGTATATCATTACCTTTGCCAAATCTACAATTATAACAAATGTATACCACAAAAGTGGAAGGAAATAAGAAAATAATAACAACAAAAGTATACAACAAAATTGAACAGAGATAATAATTGAAGAGAAAAAAATTGCAACATTTTCTATTACCATAAAAATATCATGATATATATATATATATATATATTATATATATATTAAATAATCAACTTTAGAAAGGAAAATATATATAGCAAAGTAATAAAAATATCCACCTTTCTTTACTAATAAATAATTCAAACTTTATTCATAATCAAAAATATCTCTGCTTTCTAACATTCCTTTCTAACAATATCTATATATACATTTTTTTAAATCATATATATATACTGATATCATAATCAACTGCAAAGATTATATATACTGATATCATAATCAACTGCAAAGATTACTATATAATAAGAATGTCCCTATAAATGTGGGATTTTGTCATAAAATCTCATGATTCATTCTATTGTGAATTTAATCAAAGGATATATATTGATGATGAGTTTTTAGAAAATTGTAATAGTCATTCATTATGTAATCAGCCAATTACCATGTCACTGATATGATAAAGCAATACCTTTTGATTAAAACTAAGGCAATATTTATGGTGGTTGTTTTAAGCTCTATTGTGTAAATATCACTAAATAAGAATGATAGTGGTGAACCTATAGCCATATAATTTGATTGAAATTTTTTTATCCTGTATTTAAAGTATATTATTGTTATGCAGAATGTTAACAGTTCTATTATGATATGAATAGGAACTGTTTTCCAGACTATAAGTTATCATCTTCGTTTATAATCTGTAATCTCTGTAATTTTGTTTTTTTTTTTCTTTAAATATGTAATTCTATCAGCAATGTTAGGATAATACAAGATAAGGTTACAGTCTGTTAAATAATTAAATAAATATTTTGCTGAGCATTGCTTTTGACCTGTTTGAAAGCAATGCTCAGTGAAATATTTATTTATCAGACTGTAATCTTTTACTTCATTAGCATATTAATGTTATTCATGGAATTACATCTTCATTTAATTCTTTCCTACATTAAACAGTGCTTTATTACTGAGTAGATCTATCAATAAATTTTCATGTTAAAAGGTACTAAGACAGTTCTACTTTCTTATTCTTGATTAATTCCATGAAGAACTTAGAGTACTAACAAAGCATTGTATTTTATATGCCCCAAAACTAAAAATTTTGAGAAGTCTTTTTGTGGAAAATTATTAGAACTATTAATAGACCTTAGAGATTTTAAGTAGATATATCAAAAATGCTTTTATTTAATTTAGGAATTACATTTGTTTGTTCATATATTTGGGTCAAATCTTGCACCTAATTTTTACTTACTTCCCTCAAATGGATATTCTTCAAATGTTGTACATGTATTAGGTATTAGTAACAATGCAATATTTCAAGATTGTTCAGTCTTGTCTGAATTAACAATATCAGCAGGCCTTATTTCAGACTGCATTAAAATCAATTTAATAAGTTTTCAGAGATTATCAGTAGATGGAAGTATGTTTTTAAAAATACCCTTTCCTTGAATTTCATGGCTAATTCATTGAAAATCATTTACAGTTGTTTAAAATGAAATGAAAGTTCAAATCATAATTTTACTTGATTGTTCAAGTAAAACTTGCTTTTTTAATAAAAAAAAAACAACCTGTCTTCATGAACACAAAAATCTTATAAACAATTTTAAATGTGCACAAATTTCATTTCAAATACCAGAAATACAGTGATGATGGTTATATTCTCAGTTATAAGAGGTTAACTGCAAAATATCTGAATATCAAAAAACTAAAAAGTAATATATACAAATAATATTTTATAAAAAACACTTTTGTTTAATTTCATAAGTAATGCACTAAAAATAAAATAAAATGTATTTTTTAAATCACAATATTGGTTGTTATTACAATAGAAAACTCTCCTTACATTAGTGTGATCTAGGGCAAGCCTAAATAATCAATGGATGTAAGAAGGTTTGTACATAAAATCCATATTTGTGCCTACTCATCCAATATCCCCAAACTATTTCTAGCTTGGGACTTTCATCAATGAGGAGATGTGGATTGGGAACACTGTACACAGAATCTAATGCAACTCTCCAACAGCCATATTTTACCTATTTAGTTAACTATTAAGCATTTGCTCATACATAAATGTTTGGGTTGAAAAGATAGATGGATTCATCCTATCTTTTCAAAAAGACTTTATATTGTGTTTGGAAATTGAGAGCATTTATAATTTAAAATCTTCAAAGCACATGTGCATTAGCTTAATCACTGAATATTGCTATTACAATTTATAAAAACATAGCACTATATAAAATAATATCTCAATATTTTCAATACAAGCTCTTTTACTTGTATAGTCATATAGAACTGAACTCAGTCCAGCATTTATACATTTTGGTGTCTTTGGTTTTTCAAAAACTATAATCATCATTATCCCATGGGCACAATAGATGTAAAACCATCAAAATGTCACGTGATCACCATTTCATATACTTAGTCAGGCTGCTAATAATAGTAGCAAATTCTTCATACATTAGTGCCACCCAATGCAAATCTTAATAATCAATGGATGAAGGAAAGTTTGTGCATAAAATCCATATTTATTGCTTACTCATCCAATATCGCCAGACTAGTTTCTAGCTTGCAGCTTTCATCAGTAAGGAACACTGTATTTGAGAGCACTGCACCTAGATCTTAGGCTCTAATATAATTCTCAGCAGCCATGTTTTGTCTATTTAGTTAACGATAAAGCTATGAGCCCACTGATAAAAGTCACAAGGTAGAAACTAATCTGGTAATATTGGATGAGTAGGCAAAAGATAGGAATTTTATGCACAAATTTTCTTGCATCCATTGATTATTAAGGCTTGCACCAGGTGTCACTATTATATGGAGAGTTTGATACTGCATTAACCGCTTGTGTAATCATAGGAAATGATGATCATGTAAAATTTTGGTTATGTGTAATTTGAAATATAAATAATTAGTGTCCATAAATTAATTAATTCAATCACTAGTTTTATGGACAACCCATAAACACACACACACACACACACATATATATATATACACCTAAAATGATTGTTGAAAAAACAACAATTTATTTTTTTATTTTTAATGCATTGTTCATCAAATTAAATAAAATCATTTTTTATAAAATATTTTATATGTATGTTTCAGAATCAATGTAATACATGGGACACTTTCTAGATAAGGCTTATAGCATTAATTCTGCTGACTGATATGAGATCTAATGACACTTATTTGTATTGGCATTTCATGAGAAGATCTGTCAGCACTGAAATAGATTATAGTTTGGAAAATTTAACAGCTTCTGTCTCAACTTCAATAATTTTGTTGGTAAGCCAAGATTTTTTTTTATTCTCCAATGTTTTTATATAGGCAATTTTTGGGTAACTATATTAAGTGTTACCATTATATCTAATAATGTATTAAATGATGTACAGAACAAAAGTTCCAGCATCAGTTAACTATTAAGTATATTTTTAATTGGTATTAGCTAATAAGTTATTTGGAGCAGTATGAGTTATTTGAAGTTGGGTTGGAAATATTACTAGGAGGGAAGATAACAGACAGGCAATTGAAATCTTAAACTATATTCCAAGAGATTGTAAAAGACCTAGAAAGCAATTACATATGAGATGGATGGATGAAATAAGGAAGTGTGTTGGCATGATGTGGAGAAGAGAGGCTAAAGATTGAAAAAGATGGATTGAACTTGGAAAAATCTTCAACCTGAAGTGGATCGATAATGTTTGAAAATGATGATGATGATATTTATAACTTTCTTTTGATATTTTTCTACATCACTAAAGTCTTCAAGGATACTTTTAGTAATATACCTCTATTATCATTGTAACATAAGGTTTGATCCAATCCCACTTACTTTTGGGTTAATTTTATCAGTGTTTTGGTGGTGAATTGCTTAATTTACTTAAAACCCAATAGAAACGGTCCTTCCAGGTTTATCTTTGCATATGAATGTTAACATTTTTCTACTTTGGCTAATTTTAGGCATAATTTTTCAATATATCATGTCCCTCTCAAGTTCTTAATAAATATCTGAAAGCTTGTGATAATAGTATTTTGCTTGTACTTTTAAATTGAACTATTTTCAACATCTAATTAAATATTTAGTTATTTCTATAAAAATTCAAACTTTATTTACAATTTTCTAAACACATTCGAGTGTAATATGGTAGTATGCCATTAGCATAGATCACTACAATTAAAACAGTCTTATTATGTTCATTTCTTCAGATGGTATTAGTTGGTATCAAATTGAAATTGGTGATCTTTAGATTTCTGAATACCGAATTTAAGATGATATCCTAAGTAACTAATCTATTCTGCCAAATGCAGCAATAAATAGAAGTTTTCCATACTTAGAATTATTGAATTATTTTGATTATCTTATTTTTTCTTTTATGAGGAATAATAATCTTATAATATATTCATTTTCTTTTACTTTTATCTCATTTTTTTGCTAATATTTTTGTATTTATCATGTGACATTTTAGATAGTCTCTATTATTTTAATGGGTTGTCAGTTGAAGGACAAATTTCATGAATATGTAACTTATGGTATTATATATGTGGTTATTATTTTTTCATCGTTTTATCCTTAAATCCTGAAAAATTATGATGTCTTGCAGTAAGATATTGATTTAAAGTACTGCTTGATATTATATTCATTGACAATTTTATTTACTTTGTCTGCCATTCCTGATGGTTATGTATAGACTATAGTATCATCATTTCTTCTTTTATTTTCTTATATTCTATTCAAAATTTCCTTAATTGTAGTTAATGGATAGTTTTTATCTTCAGTTTTCTATATTTTGACCTTTTCTTCAAAACAGACTTTCTTTGCTTTATTCCATAATGATAATACAATTTTATTTTTTATCTTTCTGTTATGCTATATGCATCTGCTAAGTATTTTCCTATGTGCTTTTTTTTGTATAAACAGTAGTTTTGATTTTATTTTGACATTTGAATTTCTAAAAATGCCACTTTTCTTGTTGTAATTTGTTTGTGTTTTTGAGTGAAGAAGTTACATTATTGATATATATCCAAAATGTTTAGAATAGGCTTCAATATATGGCCACAGAATAGAAATATCATCAACAAGACAAATTTCACATTTTGAGGTAAATAGTAGATAACCAGGATTTCAAGTTTTTCCATGTTAATATTGCTAAATAAGAATAATAATAGTAAATTTATAGCTTTATCTTGATTTTGTTGGGGATACTGTTTGTTGTATTGAAAATATGTTATATTATGCAGAATGATAACAATTCTATTATACTATCAATAACAAACATTGTGCTTGTTTCTAAGATATCATTCTTATTTAATCTGAAACATTAATATTTTCTATTTTCATATTCTTAATTAACTCTATAACCCAATAAATGACATGTAACTAAGAAACCTGAAGGTTTGTGATGATGGTATTTTTGTTGTATTTATATATTGGGCTATTTCCATAATCTAATATTAAGTATTAATGTCTTTAGAAAAATTAACTTTTACTTAAATTTTCCAATTACATTCAACTGTTAGTAATAGCACACAGATTAGTATACATACAATGTTTCAAGAGGTATTATTCTCCTCTCTTCTTCAGGTGTTTCTGGCCTGACCAATGTCAGTACTAGCAGGAATTGAACCTGGACTCTTAAATTCTTGAATTTTAAGGTAACACCATAATCAAGTGAATCATCCTACCAAAGGTAACAGTCAGTAGAAATTTCATATACTTCTCTATAATGTTCCTCCTGCTTTCTCTACTTTTTCCTAAGGCAAAATTGATTAGTGGTTTCCATACATTATATATAGTCACACTAGATTGACTTATGAGATTATTTGCCATTGTTATGTGAGTGGCTTCTTTAAATTTTCTTTTTTGTACCTTTCCCTCTCTATCTAATATTTTTAAATTTTTTTAAATGAACATATATTCATTGCTACATACATGATCTGCTACTTTAGTCACACCTATTTTCTCTCTTCTAATCATAAGTTTGTGCACTTGAAATCACTTTTCAGTGGGGTGACTATTCTTATCAATATACATTCTTCCACATTTTCATGGCATTTCATAAATGCAGTTTTTGTTTTTCAACATTTCAAGTTTAGGCTTTGTAGATGTTAAAATTTCTCATAGAGTAGTACGGCTCTAAGAGCTGTTCTGATATTATACTGATTAGATTTTCATTGTCTGCTATTTTTGGTATGTATAGATACACTTACAATACCAATAATGTTTTTTTTCTTTTAATGGTTCTTTTTGTTGTCTGTTTAATGTTTTCTTAATAACAGCTGATGGATAATCATTTTTGATAAGAGTTTGATCTATATAGATCTTTTTTTCCAAATCACTGGTTTCTGAACAAACTTCCTTTGCTCTGTTCCATAGTGATAATATAATTTCATGTTTTGTGTTTCTGGTATGATTGAATGTACATGCTCAGTATTTTCCTGTATGTGTAGGTTTTCTGTAAACTGTAGTTTTGATTTTGCCATAAGAACATCTAAAAATGCCAGTTTTTGTTCTTGTTCTGACTCTATTGTGAAATTGATTGAGGGGGATATGTTGGAATTTCCAGAAAGTTTGTAATAGTGCTTTACCATGTGGCCGTAGAACAAATGTATCATCAGCATAGTAAAGCCAAACTTTAAATGGAGATGGAGTAGTCCTTATGGCTGTGGATTCAAGTTCTTCCATGTAAATAATATTAAATCAAAAATGACAAAGGTGAGTCCATAGCCATTTCTTAATTTTGTTGAAAAAATTCTGTGTTGTATTAAAAGTAAGTTGTCATTAATTTTTCTAAAGACATTCAATACTTAATATTAGATGATGAAAATAGTCCAATATATAACTAAGAATTATTTTGATATGATAAATTTCTATAACCAGCAGTAGATCTTAGTGAAATATGTTGCTGAAATATAATATTAATTTACTTTTTTTCAGAATCAGTGAAACAACTGTAATGCTTTTCCATGTACTTCTAGGAAGACAAAATCCCAATGTGTTGCAGTCAAATTTAGTCAATTTAAAGATCTTAGACAAGAGTAAAAGGTAGAATTCATTAAGGAATCCATCATATATCTATAAATGTTTCATTGACAACAGATTGTATATTTTCCAATTTATTAAGCTTTGGATGTTATCATATGGTATATATTTAAAAATCATCTAACCATTGGCAATTTATGGTCTAATATTACATTAAATATTTTATGGATTATTAAAATGAAAACAATTGGATAACTAGATAAAAATATTTAACAAAGATGTTGTTAATAAGTACCAAAATTGACAAACCACATTCTTAAACAAATCACAAATTAGAGTATATTTTTCAGCTTGGCTTGTCAATTTTAATTGGTGCTCGCATAATAACGTCTTTCCTGGACATTTCCCTCTAATTATTAAGTGGAGGTACTCATTTATTTTAATTGTTTACACACATATAAATTACAATATTACAGTCTTCGTGTTTACACAAACCAATAGAATATTAGCAATTTGTGGTAATATAATTTACACATGGCAATCAGTAAACTGTTGATAGTGTGAATTAATATATATACATTTTAATTTCGTCATGAATACAGTATAAAATGAATATTTGATCTATGAATAGATCAGGACGACTAGATGGAAATTTTCTCAACTTCTGAAATGTATACAAAATTTTAGATTGATATACATGAGCGGTATACTGTTATTTATAGCTATATTAAGTAGTAGACTTAAAACTGCTGTTTTAAAATGCATAGCGACAAAAAATTCTTTATTTACTTATATCAAAGCGTTATTGATTGATTTATTGCTCTCTTAATACAATCAAACTTAACATTGATTATATCCAGAACTGAATGCGAGAGTCGTAAGGGAAAGAATAGTCTAACCGCGAAAAAAAAACCATGTTGTACATGTATGATCTTTTTGAAATTATATAAAATTAACAAAAATCAATAACCATAGTACTTTATGCATTTTGCCCTTTTAAAGATATTATACATATCAGAGCGGAATTGATTGTATCTGGCTGCTTTTCTGATAAACGAAATCATTGAAACATGCGAGTGTTATTAGAGTCATTTCCTTGTTTATTTCAGAATTTAACAGAGTAATTAATGTCAATTTATTTATCAGTGACTCCAAAAAGAGAAATGGACAATCTAATTGTCTCTTCATTATTAATTGCATAATGAATTTCCGATAAAGTACACACACCCAAATCAATAAATAAATTTAACTTATGCTCATGTATATACATACTTGCGTATAAGAATGTATGGGTCTTGTAAAAGTTTTTACATATTTGTTGTGCGAGCTAATATATACATACAATCATAGGATTTGTTGCATGGGTTGTCATCTGTCATCAAAGCATTCAAATGGTGGTTTAACACAACAGCTCATTTCTATTGTTCAATCTAGGATTCTTATTACTTTACACAGCCAAGCACCAATTTAGAAACTTTTGACTCTTCATTCCATAGTATTAATAATTACTAAATCATACATATGTAACCTTTGTAATTTTGCTTTATTTATTGACAATACATTGTTTAATAATTCGGAAACACGTTTAACAGATTGCTTATTTTTTTATTTAGCATATGGATTTTTTTAAAAGACAGAATAACTATTAACAAAATAGAATAAAGAAGCTTGCAGAATTTCCAACCAGAAGATAGAATCATCAGTGACTTTATTAAGTCAGTAAATTCTTCCTATTCAACAACCATTAACAGTGGATGGCATGGTTTGTTTGATCATATCTACATAGATCACTGGATGTTAAATTCTATTTATGAAGCTGATGCAATAATTATGGATTGATCTGAAATTATAGACGAAACTCCAATTGTATCTACAGAAAATAAAACCCAGCTGTCTTTATTATTGCATTTAGAAAAAAAGAAATTGTAAAAAACTTTTATAAAGGTTAATTTTTATGCCATAATTCTTCAGTTGTAGATTCTTAGTTGGATATCCAAAAGGGGATTTTGTTTTGAGGTGATGAAACTACATTTTGAAATATTAACAAGTCTGATCTACTTAATACCCTTTTATATATTTTCCATGAAGCAACTTATCTTCTGATCTATGGTGGAGGAATATGTGATAGGAGAACTTGTTGCAAAAAACTAGTTTTTTGCCAGTAATATTTCTTATGATTGTTTAGTTGAATATCAATAAATTTAGTGCAGATACCTTTTCATCAACATTAGCACAATATCGCCTAGGTATATACTAGTTCTGAGGAAGCTGACTGCAAAGTCTTTGCATCACAATCCCAGCTTTATCATTAAATGTGCAATATAGTAAACATAATTAGAGCAATTAATAATCAAGTTTTAATATTTTATGGGATGCCACCAGATTAAAAATAAAATCTAGAATACAATAGATGGAGCCACCCTATAACTTATTAGAGGTGAGCTAGAGAAAATCTTAAATAGATATGTAATGGATATAGAAAAGATGTTAGATGTGAAGGAATTAGTGATAGAAAACATGAAAGCAGCTAGTAGGGGGAATATTAGGTTCACAAAAAATGAATTGAATGAGGCAGGAAAGAGACTGAAAAGTGGAAAGGCGAGAGGTTTAGATGGATGGGCAGCAGAGATGGTAATGAATTTAGGGCATAGAGCAAAAGCAAAGTTATTATCATGTTTTAATAAGATGGTGCAGAAGACAGTTTTTCCGGGTAATTGGAGTAATACAAGAATAAGATTATTATTTAAAGGAAAGGGTAAGGATCATAGAAAGTTAAATAATTATAGACCGATAGTGGTAACATCAGCTTTATATAAAGTTTTCGCATATATGGTAGCTGGAAGAGTTGTAAAATGGATGGAAGAGAATAATGTAGTGGGGGAAATGCAAGCAGGTTTTAGGTCAGATAGGCATATAGGAGATAGTTTGTTTGTAGATACACAACTTATGGAGATGAGTAGGAATTCAGGTAGATCGTTATATATGAGTTTTATAGATATAGAGAAAGCATATGATAGAGTAAATAGAAATAGATTATGGGTAAGATTAGCCAATTTGGGAATGGATGAAGCTTTAGTAAATATTATTAAGAAATTATATGAAAATAATTATTATACTTACCAATTAGGGGATATAGAATCAGTTAAAGTTAAAAATGGAGTGGGATTAAGGCAAGTATGTCCTATGTCACTGATTTTGTTTTTGTTGTTTTTGAGTGAAATGGAAAAAGCAATAGAAAGACTAGGAAGAGGGGTAGAGATACCATTAATAGGTGGCAAAGGAGTATAGACTTTGTCGGGTTTTTTTTTTGCAGATGATATCTTTTTATGTGCAGAAAGAAGAGAAGATATGGATATTATGTTGAGGACATGTGCAAGGGTGGGTAAAGAAATGGGGATTAAATTTAGTGAAGAAAAATCAAATATAATTATGGTTAATATTGGGGAAAGAGAGGATGTAGTTTTTTTATTGGAGGATATAAAGTTAAGTGTGGTGGATAGATATAGGTATTTGGGAATCATCTTATGTAATCAGGAAAATTGCTTGGTTGAATGGAAGAAAAAATTGGTAAATGAAGCAAAGAAAAGAAAAGGTTTGGTAAAGAAACTAACAGTATATGGAAGGGAGTTGCAGTAGCAGAGTTAACATATGGTAACGATGCATTATGTGTTAGTAAAAGGATTTTAGATTATTTAGAGAAAGTACAAAGGGAAGTAGGAAGACATGCATTAGATGCAGAGATGTGGACAGGAAAGGAGGCAATTCAAGGAGAAATGGGATGGTCAAGTTCTATATGAGAGATGCAAAAAGTAAAATGAAAATGTTTGGTAGGTTGCAGTTTATGAATAGTAAAATAATAGCCAAAATAGTGTTTAATTGGGTTATGAGTAAAGGGCAGGTAACAAGATGGGTGAGAAAGGTAATGCGATATGCAAAAGATTTGGATAAAGAATTTATATCGGTATACTTGTATAAAAGGTGGGATGATTGTGTTAGGAGGACTGTTGAGTGTTATAGTGGTAAGGAATGGGATAAAAGAATAAAAGCATTAATAAAAAATAGGGAGTTGGAGAGATGGAGAAGTAGTATGGAGGGTAAGAAGAGTTTAAATATATATAGAAGTAAATGGAATATTGGAAGCGAGTTAATTTATAATAATAGTAAGGAAAGTAGTTTATTGTTTAAGGCTCGAACGGGATCTTTAGCAACAAGAGAATATACATGTAAATGGAAAACTATGGGTGATTTAGCATGCAAATTGTGTAAGGAAGGTATAAAAAATATTATGCATCTGTTGATTGAATGTAAATGCTTGAAAGCAGAAAGGGTACAGATAATGAAGTTATGGGAGAATAGGTATGAACAAAGTGACAATACAGAATGTGAGTTAGTAGTTTTTATGCTCGGTTTGCAAAAAGATAAGGGGGATTTAGATTTAAAGGCCATAGAGTTGCAAAGATTATGTTGTGGAATGGGATGGGGCAGAATATGGGAAGACTTAGAGTGAGGTATGGAAAATAAAGTGGCTAACAGGTTTATCTGGGCATAGTTGCTGAGATATTCTTGACTTCGTTTAAGGAGAAGCCAAATATATCACATCACATCACATAATAATCGTTAGTAATGTGATGGAGAATAGAAATAAAAGTAGAAACAATAGTGAAAGATGTGCATGGAGAGTGAAAGATAAGAATAAGTTGGAAGAGTACAAAATACAAGTAGAAGATACCATGGAAGAGTTGGTTGGTGATGAGTATAAAGGCTGGTGTAATGAAATAGAAAAAGTGGCAAATATGGTTTTAGGCGAGAATATTCAGAAGAATAAAAGCAATAAAAATGTGAGTTAGTAAAAGTGTAAAGGAGAGGAAAAAAGCATGCAGAGAATATAAATGTGTTATTAAGAATAAAGTGAAAAAGATATTAAAGCTAAATGGGAAAAGTACTTAGAAAAAAAGAAGTTGGGTAAAATAGATAATGAGAGAGAGAGAATGAAATTGAATAGTAAATTGTTGGAGGATATTAATAAAAGTGAAAGGGATGGGAGTAAAAAATTTTGGAATTACATTAAAAGGAGAAATGTAGGGAAGAGATAGTATTACTACATGATGAGGGAATAGAGTGTAGCTCTAGAGAAGAATTAGAGAATCTTAAATAGATATGTAATGGATATAGAAAAGATGTTAGATGTGAAAAACAGAGCGATAGAAAACATGAAAGCATATAGTAATGAGAATATTAGGTTTACAGAAAATGAACTGAATGAGGCAGGGAAGAAATTGAAAAGTGGAAAGGCAAGAGATTTAGATGGATGGGCAGCAGAGATGGTAATGAATTTAGGGTATAGAGCAAAAGTAAAGCTATTATCATGTTTTAATAAGATGGAACATAAGAGAGTTTTTCGGGTAGTTGGACTAATACAAGAGTAAGATTATTATTTAAAGGAAAAGGTAAGGATTATATAAAGTTAAACAATTATAGAATGATAGCAGTAATATCAGTTTTATATAAAATTTTCTCATATATGGTGGCTAGAAGAGTTGTAAAATGTATGGAAGAAAATAATGTAGTGGTGGAAATGCAAGAAGGTTTTAGATCAGATAGGCATATAGGAGATAGTTTATTTGTAGTTACATAACTTGTGGATATGAGTAGGAATTCAAGTAAACAGTTATATATGAGTTTTATAGATATAGAGAAGGCATATGATAGAGTAAATAGAAATAGATTATGGGTAAGTTTAGCAAATTTGGGAATGGATAAGAAATTATTACTATACATATCAATTAGGAGATATAGAATCAGTTAAAGTTAAAAATGGGGTGGGACTAAGGCAAGGATGCCCTATGTCACCTAATTTGTTGTATTTGAGTAAAATGGAGAGAGCAATAAAAAGACTAGGAAGAGGGATAGAGATACCATTAATAGATGGCAAGGGAGTATATACTTTGCCAGGTCTTTTTTTGGCAAATGATGTCTTTTTGTGTGTAGAAAGAAGATATGAAAGTTATGATGAGGACATATGCAAGGGTGGGTAAAGAGATGGGGATTAAATTTAGTGAAGAAAAATCAAATATAATGATAGTTAATACTGGGGAAAGAGAAGACGAAGAATTTTTATTGGGGGATATAAAGGTAAGTGTGGTGAATAGATAATTATTTGGGAATCATCTTAAGTAATCAGAAAAATTGCTTGGATGAATGGGTGAAAAAATTGATAAATGAAGCAATAAAAGAATTAATAAAGAAATTAACAGTGTTTCATATAATAAATATGAAGTAGCTAGAATTGTATGGAAGGGAATTGCAGTAGCAGGGTTAACATATGACAATGATGTGTTATGTGTTAGTAAAGGAGTATTAGATTACTTAGAAAAAGTACAAAGGGAAGTAGGAAGACATGAATTAGATGCAGATGTGTGGATGGCAAAGGAGGCAATTCAAGGAGAAATAGGATGGTCAAGTTTTTATATGAGAGATGCAAAAAGCAAAATGCAAATGTTTGGTAAATTGCAGTTTATGAATAATAAAAGAATAGCCAAAATAGTATTTAATTGAATTATGAATAAAGGGCAGACAACAAGATGGGTGATAAAGGTAATGTGGTATGCAGAAGATTTGGATAAAGAATTTATATCAGTATACTTGTACAAAAGATGGGATGATTGTGTTAGGAGGATTGCTGAGTGTTATAATGGTAAGAAATGGAATAAAAGAATAGATGCATTAATAAAGAATAGGGAGTTGGAGAACTAGTATGGAGAATAAAGAGTTTAAATATATATAGAAGTAAATGAAACATTGGGTGCAAGTTAATTTATGATAATAGCAAGGAAAGTAGTTTATTGTTTAAGGCTTGAATGGGATCTTTAGCAACAAGGGAATATACATGTAAATGGAAAAATATAGATGATTTAGTCTGCAAGTTATGTAAGGAAGGCATAGAAAATATTAGGGATCTGTTAATTCAATGTAAATGCTTGAAAGCAGAAAGGATACAAATAATGAAGTTATGGAAGAATAAATATGAACAAAGTAATTATACAGAAAATGGGTTATTGGTTTTTATGCTGGGTTTGTGAAAAGTTAAGGGGGATTTAAATATGAAGGCCATAGAGTTGGCAAAGATTATGTTGTGGAAATGGGATGGAGCAGATTATGGAAAAACTTAGTGTGGGGAATGGAAAGGTGATGTAAAGTGGCTAACAGATTTCTCTGGGCATAGTGGCTGAGAGAATCCTGACTCTGTATAAGAAGTAACAGTGCATCACATCACATAATAAACACCTAACATGAATCTATAGCACATTAATTTTAATTTGCTGCACACCATTAATTACCAATTCGAGTATAGATACAGTTGTTCACTCTGGATAAATAAAATCTCTCAAAGATTTTTAATAATTAAAATCATATTTTTATTAACCAAAAATACAAAATTAAAGCATTCCCTTCTCGTTTAGTTTAATTTTCTATTATAGAGAAAATATTGAATTGTATTTTGGCTAAACGCTTGAGAGGTTTGCACTCTCTCAGTTTATTTCAATACCGTCTGCATTTGTAGAAATAAATATTATTTATATATATTGCTGCAAGTTATAACATCTAAAAACTACTGCGTAGTAAATCGAAAGATTTCACGCTGTATGTTTATAATTAGAACTCAGTGAGTTAAGTGTGAAGATATTTAAGATTCACGCTTACAGATCTAAGTACTTTGGACTGGCTTGGATATATAGACAGACAAGTAAAGAAGAGAGTGGAACCGCTATTTATTTGTTAAATTCTTTGTCCCAGTATTTGCGATCTGGTTGGCAAAACGCTTGAGAGGTTTGCACTCTCAGTTTATTTCAATACCGTCAGAGTTTGTAGAAATAAATATTACTTAATTTATGCATTAATTTCAAGTTTACAAGCACTGAGAAAAATATTTAATTAATATTGCATTTGTTTGAAGGTTTGTACTGATGACATTTTGGTATTATTTTCATGATTTAATATTAATAACGTTTTGAGAAAATTTTTAAATTTTATTTAAACTCTCTAAATACATTTGATTGTACACACTTAGTATTTAACACAATGTTTTGAGTATTATCATTATCCTCTCTTATTCAGGTGTTGTTATCCTGACCAATGGCAGTAATAGCATGGGAATTAAATATGGACCTTTAGATTTTTGAATATTGATTTTTAAGATAATGCTCTAACCAAATGATCTATTCTGACGAAGATGTTATATTTAGCAAGCCATATACATGTTTTCTTTTTTCTTTCAAATGACATGTATGTAGATGTTGAGATGAAAAAATATCGTTAGTAGTACATAATAGAATTTTGTTGGCAAAATATTATTTTAAACTTCTTTACAATATCATTATTATTTATATTAATTAAAGAAAACACTTTGACAATCCAGATTGACTTTTCTGAAAATTGCAGACATTTTGACTAGCCCAAGAATTTTATAATTAAACATTAGCACCTTCTGCAGGCTTCAGCTTTCCAGAAAAAGTTCCAAATGTTCACTCTAACGTTATTGTACACAAAGTGTTTGACAAAAAATTAATTTTCCTTTTAAATTCGAATAATAAAATATGAAAATGTAAAAGAGCAAACTTTAACATTATTGTTTTTGGATATTTTTCCAACTACTTAATTAATTTACTTCTCTTCAACTTCTAATTACAAATTGGTTTGTTACTTTTATATAAGCATAAGCCTCTAAAATTTTATAAACACGTTATAACTTCAGATTATACATTTGTTTTTTCTATTTTTAAAGTTGAAATATTATTTTTTAAAAATAATTACTTTTAAATTTATCTTTTTATAAAATAATTTAAAAATTGTAAAAATATAATGCATTATATAAAGATTTATTATTAAATAAAAAAATTAATTTCCAACCCAAATGGTCACTATGATTGTCGAATATATATATAGTGAAAGTGTTATTTTAACCTTCTTAATGATTTCTGAGAATGGAGTTAGATGTTATTTTGATATTAATTTCAATTTGCACGAATTAGAGAAAAAATATGGCAATACAGATCTCCATAACCCTATCCAAATTAAGTATAACTTGGAAGCTTCAAATAAGCAAATGATCAAAAGTACTGATAACCACTATGTTACTAATCAAATTTGTTTGATGAAGTAATCATAGCTTGGAGGCTTCAAGATATCAATTAGTCGTTAGAGATTTCATTAATAACTTTCTTTCGAAAAATAATCAATATTTTGATATTGATATTTTTAAAAAAAATAACAACACAGCCAAAGTTAGTTTCAATAATCATAATGGAAAGTAAAATATTATTGAAAAACAATATAAGCTAATGTTACAAATTTTATATCACCATATCAATTCAGTTTCAACATTTTTAAATAAGTTTCATAGCAGCAAAACCTTATTCATGACAACAACAGAATAAAAAGTTGTGGAGGATATTATATAAAGTCCTTGAATATTCCACTATCTTAGCATTGCAAGATTCTTAAATAGAAAATGAGAAATCAATTACATGCATACACAAAAACAATAAATAGTGCAGGCTTACCATGCCTAAACTAAATAATGTAATATTAATATTGCAAATCAAAATAAATCTACTACAAACTTTAATAATGTTCTTTCAGAAACCATAACTCAAAATATTAGATCAGATAAGAAAACTGTCCAATGAGTTCCACATTGAGTGAAGTATATCTGTGTAAGCTAAACACTCACAGAAGAACAATGAGAAATAAAAAAGTCAATAAGCATACTAATGATCTTGTTTCTAACAAAGATGTAAAGCCTAATGGATCCATTTCTTTGGATAAAATAATCAAATTACATTCTCCGATGATAAATGTGGACATGCAATTTAAAACTATGACTATTAGTAAGGTCTTATTATACGGAAGCAGAGATCATTTCTAGGGTTTTTTGTTAGTTATTTTGTGTAATATGTTTAAGTCTACAAAACTCTTAACATATCAGATCTTACTACCTGACTGCTATATTAATTTCCTTTTCTCTGTTATATGGATATTAACTAGCATAAATAAAAACTGCTTGCAATTTATAGCTGAATGATTTAGAACTTCTTACATAATCTTTCTTAAGATTTTCTTACAGAAACCAAATTTTATGTCTCTTCCAAGATTTACCCTTTGCAATATTAGGTAGTTTTAGATATTGCAGATTCCCAACTTGTATCATACAAGTAGCAAAGATTTGTTTTGATTCACAGAAATTCTTCACTTATAACCTTCAGAACTTTATATTTGGATAAAAATATAATTATAATGATACTGCATCATCCTTTATTCACAATCATATCACAACACTATATTTGTTCAAAATATTTGCATTGACATTTCAATTGATTAATCAAATCGCTGTAACACTGGCAACAAATTCTTATCTAGTATGTTTGAGGGTGATTTTAACCTCAAATGCAAAATATTTGAAATTATATATACTTAAGAAAAATTTAATGAGTGCCCCCCCCTCCTCTTTAAATTCCTTTTATACAAAAAAGGAGATATGGATCTATTTTTATTCCTTCAATCTGCATTAAGCAAATTATTCCTTCATTATACCCAAGTCTTTTCAGACCATCTGGTCCTTGATATGATAATAAAAATAGCTTCCCAAGATCCTCTAAAGAAAGTCAGACTGCTACTTAAATTAGCTCCTCCAGAGGTAATCGTACCAGAAATATATATATATCTGTTTCAAAGATTGCCATATTGCATTAAGACCTACAGAAGACTGATTTACAGCTATTTCTCTTGTCCTATATTTTGGTAAAAGTGATGGTCATCATGATGTCACATGACATATCACATGACAATATGATCCACTCAAGTACACGTGCGATCTTAAATTTCTTACTAACTCATTTTAACAAATTCACAATTCCCACTATGTATAAACTCAATTTTTTGTTGATAACAATTACACATTATCAATTAGCTATTGGTTGATACTTTATATCTCATGGGCAACATATAAAAATAAGAGTATATTTTGAAATTATGAGTGTAATAAAAAAATTGAGACAGAATGCAAAATAACTTAAAGCAATCTTCTTAATTATTTATTAATTATTAATATTATTTACAACTAATTGAATATTATTATTATTATGTCAGTGGGCATAAATTATATTCAAAATTACAAAATCTCAATAGCTAAATTGTTAATTTTAATTCCAAAATTGAGAATCATAGTAAGAAACTCTGATGTTCAACTTAAGCCAATTCTCTATGTTCATTACTATATTTTGATTATTTATTAATAAATATTATTTACTTAAAATTCAAGTTTTAACTATAGTCTTTTTAATGTGTTTTTAAAATCATATAAGCCCAATTTTTGTCTCAGACATTGATAGAAATCATTTGATTATCTGTGTTTAGATAGATAGGTATTTTAAATAAAGGGGAAATAAACAGTGAGATCTTTCCTCTCACCTTCTCATTGTAGCTCACCACCATTTCCTCTTACCTTTCTTATTGTACTTTGTCATCATCATTCTGTTATATATATATATAATAAAATCCATAACAATGTATATAATAAGTAAATAAAACATTGTAACTTTTAATTTTAAGAATTTATAAATGCAAAAATGTTTTCAATTATGGCCGTGTAATCATTATCAACAGCGTTCACTTATAAAATGGTTTCAATTAGTCCGTACAAACTAATTCACATCATCTCCTATGCCTGTTGTTTACTAAGAAAATTATTTATTAATAGAAATGGCCTCTTTCATTCTACATTTATTTATTTACTATATAATCTTAAAATACAAAAAGCAAAGAAGCTTCTGTATGCAAAATGAATGTAATGAATCAGGAATAAGTAGCATTCAAATAAGTCAACAATGAATCTTTTAAATGTTACCATAAAGCATTTTTTGCATTGACAAACACAACTATGACATTAATGGATTGAAAGCATACTTGGTTTCTTAAATTAATACTGAAGTATGTACACAGTTATAATATTTTTATACTATGTATAGGTGTGCAAGACATTAAAAGTCATGAATCAATGAAAAAAAAATTAGATTTGCTATTAATTTCCTTGTACTTCTATGTAATGTAATTTAAGGAATATGGAATCATATGGCATATACCTGGAATTTACTCGAGAAACAATCAAAAAGTTACTGTTATCTTCTCATTATATTATAAGCTGAATAGCACTAAGTGAATCAAATTTATAAAACATTTCAAAAAAGTCTATATCTTTGGTAGATAAAGATGCGGACATTCCAAAATTTAAATTAATAACAATAAGAAATGTTAATAAACATCACATGACCACTATGTATAGATACTGAGCTGAGTTCAGACCTATATGACTATAAAAGCTGATGAGCTTGAATTGAAAATATTATAGTGTTTTCAATTTAGGTTTCATAGTTTTGTAGTTAAGCAGAGATAAAAGGTGGCTGCTGGAGGGATGCATTAGATCCTAAGATCTAAATGCAGTACTCTCATATCCAAGGTTCCTCACTGACGAAGGCTCAAGCCAGAAACTAGTCTGGGGATATTGGATGAGTAGCCACTAGATGGGGGTTTTATACACCAGCCTTCTGGCATCCATTGATTACTCTGGCTTGTATTGAGTGGCAATACGTATAGAGTTTTGCCTGGTTTTTTTATATAACAAGAAATGTACTGTGGTGCACATTTTACCCATAAAATAATTTTCTTTATGAAACCAATATTATAATACATTGTGTACCCACACCTTTCACATATATTATTTATTATATAAGTTTATTTTAAAAAAATTATGCAACTAATTTTGAATTATTTAGATTTTTATTTAAACTTAACAACATATAAATAAATCCACATTTTATTATACAAAATCTAATAAATATTTAAAATATTAGAAACATAAATTAATTCTATACATTAGTTCAAATAAAAAGAAATGAGAAAACATGTTAGTTTCACATTAAAAACAGCCAAAAATATAAATAACAGTAAAAAATATAAATAAATCCTTTATAAAATTACAAAAATAAGTTTCATTCCATTAGTTATGTATTCCAGTTTTTTTAATAGTAAATATTTTTGCCATTGTATTTCAGTGCGAGATTCTATATTAATAAAATTCCACAAAGAATAGATAAGCATTTAGTAAAATTGGGATGATTCTGGACATACTATATATAGCTCAGTGGTACAGTTCCTGACTCACTTCCAGTTGAAACAAAAAAAGTTATCTATTTGGTTAATAGAATGCTTTGAAATGTTGTATTACTCTATCTCTTTAATTCAAAGACGTCAATTGATCTTCAAAGCAAAGACAAATATTTAAATACGTTTAGCAACGGTTTGTGAAAAGTGATGTTAAACGACTATTGACTGTAATCGTGTGTTTGATCGCACAGTTCTTTACCAACTCTTGAAGTCATAAAATCTTTCATCTATAAAATTTCCTAACTTATAACAATAACTAAAATATGTGTAAGAATCTTCTTATATAAAGTAATACCAACATTGTATATTTAAGTTGCTAACAATTGCACTCTATCAAGACATTTTGCTTTATGGTATCATCATAAACTATCACATATCTTAATATATAACATGCCATCTCGGAAATTCCTTAACTTATTACACTAACTAAAATATATGTATAAATCTTCTTATAAAAAATAGTTCCCAAATTGTATTTTCTAGCTGTTAAAAATTGTACCACATCAAGATATTTTGATATCATTACAAACTTGTATATATAGTTCATTTGTCACTGTCCCTATTATGTACACTTTATTACCTTTTAAATTAACCATTTCTCATGAAGCACATGGTTTTAAGTTAGACAGCTGGCCAATGGTCAAGCCCTTCAATTATTAGCCATTAAATAAATGCCTACCTATTTTTACCTGGATGTTAAACCTCTGACTTTGTTTTAAACCTTAAAATAAATATATAATTTTAGAAAGTTATAGTCTTCTGAGCTGCAGAATTGATGTTACATCTCCATAAATGCAGAATCTATGTTTGAGTTTATTTTTTAGTTTATGAATTAAGCAATGTGCTAGAAAGTAGCTTTGCTGGCTCCAAAAATTTAAATGCAAACATTCACTTTAATTGAATAATAAAAAAAATATTTATTGAAATATAGTAACACAATTCTCCTGGATTGTGTTAGCATTACATTAGTGACAGTAAATTCTTCTATTACTCTATTGTAGTCATCCATGCAAGCATGAGTAATCACTGGATATTCTGGTTGCATAGATGAAGTTAAATAGAGTTATATACATAAGGTATATTGGATTAGTGTAGTTAATGATAAAAAATAATTATTCACCAGTTGTCATCAGTCTTTGCTTAACAAGCATGAAAAGATTCAAGCTATTCTAATATTACAAATAGCAATATACATAGCTAATATTCCTTGATCTTAATTAATAAAATGTCATACTTTTTTTAAATTTACTGTTTTATGTATATATAAAAAGGGTAAAGTAGAAGTTCTAAGTACAGTATATCTAAAAAAGATATGAGTGAAAGAAGAGAAATGAAGTTGCCATTCCATATATTATATTTAATTAAGAGACAAATACACCAATCTTTAACTGAGGTTAAAAGTTTATATCTGGGCTAACAATAATAGCTATTTCAATAAATAATTAAGGTAATTATAATGTAATCGGGCTTGGCCACTTGATAGCGTTGTTGGCAGTCAAAAACAATACAATGTATGGTTTACGGGGCCGTGTGATTTTTAAATCGCTGTTTGTTTTATTGATTGCTATAACTTTTTTTTTCATCCCTTTTTAATTTTGTATTTAGTAAACGACAACCTTTTTTTTATTTTTAAATCACTGTTTTTGGACAAATTATCATCATTCCTCCTTTTTAGTTATTAATTGATTGATTGTTAGAACTTTTTTTGCGATGTCTATTTAGCGATGTCTTTCGCTTAATTATTGCTTTCTACATAACAAAACAACTGTGTAGAGTTAGAGTTTGGTTTAGGGTTAGTGTTCTGTTGTTTGTAATGCTAAAATAAAAAAAATATCAAAATCGTAACTGTAGTCGGACAAAAGAAAGAAACTCAAACTTTTTTAAACAACAACAAACACATATAAATGTCTTCTTTACTTATTAAATATGTTTATAATATGTGCTTTCTATGAAATTTACAAAAAATCGCGTATATTTTTATTGGACAGCAGAAATACTCGGCTTCTGTTTTTGGCAACTGCGGAAAAAGTTACGTGATTGCCAGCCATTTTATGAACTACGTGGTATTTCACATGAAAACGAGATTTCACACGCGAACTCGGACAAATTCATTTTGACGTACCCTCGGCAAGCTTTTACACATTACACCTTCTCTAAATAAAGGTGTGGCCATTTGGAAAATTAACATAAAGTCAGGTTTCTTAAATTCATTACAAATACAATGATTGAGTAACGTATATTGTAAAAATTTGACTAATCAAACTACACACCCATATATATCAAACTGTACATGAATGATAAGTGTGTGGATTCACAATACCTGTCGCGAAGCAGAAGTAGACCATACTATTTCTGCATTACGTCATCATCAACAGCCTTCTAATGGCTAAGACAAACATTAGATGTTTTCTATAGCCGTAAGTCAGGCCTTGCAAATGGCATTTGTTAGGTGGTTTGGCAAGCCAGAACGCCATCAAGTGGCCAAGCCCAATTAGGTTATAAGAACCTAATTAATAATATTCATTAATGCAATGATTTGAAATGTCAAAACTGTGAATGCAGAAAGTATGACCTTATAAATTAAAGTATCACAGATATATTTATAAAAGTATTGCATTTCGCTATACAGAACTGAACTCATAATCCAAACATGTTTGTGATGAATAGCTAGCTATACTATGTTTCTACGTAACACATGTGGATTCAGAAATGGTGTTTCAAATAGTTGGTAGAGAGAACACTGGGGCATAATGTGTATACATGGTAAAGGTATTTAAAAAAACACAAAATCAGTAAAAACTAAAATTATAAATTTAAACATTTGCTTTAAACAAAAATTTGTCAAAAATATTCTATTTTGAGCTCAGCAAATATTAAAAACTTCATATGGTAATATATGTGGATATGTATACATGTATGTAAATAAATAGGTGTAAAGAATGTAAAACATGCATAAAATATTAAAAGAAATTTGAAAAACAACTAAAAAGAAAAATTGAAGCAGAAAAAAAAAAAAACATAAGAAAGAGAAACAAAAATGAAAGGACACAGACTGCCATTTTAACTGTACGTCAACACAGACACATTATATGTAAAGAATAATTGATAGGTTTATCACACAGGGGGTCATATGACAGGACGTGCAACAGTCAAACTGTGTGATACATGAACTTTTAATTTTCGAATCTGCCACTAGAGGGCATTTATTTTAGTTAATTAATTTCCTTCAGAAACTTTTCAAAAATGGAAATTTACAAATAATCAATCAAGATCTTCAATTTTTAATGTCATATTTAATCTTAAAGTTAGATTGCAATATTCAATCAGTTTCTTTATACGATAACGAAAGTAAATAATTTATACTAATAATGCAAATAAGTGAATAAAAATCTAATACTAGAGATCTAAAAGCAGCCATAGTTTTTAAACAATTACAAAAAAAAAAAAACCCTAAAATTTATTTTTGAAAATTTCTGTAAAGAGTGAAAAACGTATTATGATAAAAATTGTAAACCTTAAATCGTATTTAAATATCCACTTGATGTAGATTTTGATTCATATATATAATATTTAAATACATGTATATTTTTTATACTAAACTTAATGTAATTATAAGGGTTGAACTCAGACTTTCAAGCTCCTTACAGCTTCTATAACTGATACACATGACCACATACATGTGAAAAAGATAAATGATCTCCAATAAAGGTATTTTGTGCTGAACCAGCACTCATCAGTTGGTCCAGATCACCATCTTCCACACATATATACAATCAGTGCTCAGTTTATATTAAGAGAGCAAATCGTCAAACTTTAATAGACAAGCTTTAATCTTCTCTACCCAACTTTTCAGCCACCCATATCACTGAAACTCTGAGTATGGAATATTCAAATCCCTTGTTGATGCGAATATTATTGTCATACCCATGTTGACCTAAGTCAATTCAAACCCTCACAATAGGATCTTAATATGTCCAATTTAATTATACAGAAAAGGAATGGGCAGAATACAGGCTGAATATGTAATATTTAAATACAAGAAGAGAATGGAACTCAGACTTTCAAGCTCTCTACAGCTATCCAATCCATCTTTACAATGGATACACATGATCACATACATGTGAAAAAGATAAATGATCTCCAATATATGTACATTGGAGATCATTTTTCTTTTTCACATGTATGTGTCATGTGTATACGTTGTATAAAATAGATTGGATAGTTGTAGGGAGTTTGAAATCCTGAGTTCAAGTCCCTTACAATTACATTAAATTTAATATAGAATATATACAGGTATTTAAATATTATATATTTAGCCTGTATTCTGTCCATCCCTCTTCTGTATAATTAAATTGGGCATATTACAGCCCTACATGTGAGGGACAGATTGACTTAAGGTCAACATGGGTATGACAATAACATTGGAATCAACAAGGATTTTGAGTATTTAATCCTTGGATTTTCATATTAATGGCTGAAAAGTTAGAGAATAGAGAAAATTGAAGCCTATCCATTAAACTTTAAAGATTTGCTATCTTAATATAAACTGAGCACTGGTTATATATATTTGTGAGATGGTGATCTGGACAAACTGATGAGTGCTGGTTCAGCACGAAATAGGGATATTGGAGATCATTTACCTTTTTCACATATATGTGGTCATACGTATCAGATGTATAAAATGGAGAGGATAGCTGTATAGAGCTTAAAAGTCTGAGTTCAAGTCCTTTATAATATATATGTGTGTAATGCGAATTATATATCTTTTGTATCTGCTGTCCTTGAAAATCCTTATTTTAATATATACACACACAAACAGACAAGCTTTTAAACACATATTTGACTAAAATACGATGTCACAAAAATATTTGAACATACTTTTTACCTTAAATATATTTTTAAATCTGGAATTACATAACAGAATGCATTAGAAAGTATCAACTATAGCTAACTAACAAACCAATCTCAGAATAGTATTATTTAACAAATTCACCTGAATACTACTATTCTTCGACAGAAAAGTCAAAATGACAAAAGAGAAATCATGTATGTAGATTTATAATATATATATAAAAAAATCACATTTTAAAATGAATTATAAATATCCTTGTAAAAATGTGAATCTTAACTGAAATGTTTATATATACTTATAAATATATGTTACGAGTCATACCCATAAAATAGCACCAATATGGAAAAATATAAATGCTGTTACTTCAAAGTAACATGTAAAAAATAAATACCTTAATTCATATAAGTCAGACAATTATAAAAAAGTCCATTCTTAAAATAAATCTATGCCATTAAATTTATATATAAACCATGATAACTGCCATTTTTACATGCCTGCTGAGCATTGAAATTGCATTACGATTATATTTGATGATTTCAACATTTTCCGTGTTTAAAGAAGTATTATTTTTTATTCATTATTAAATAATAGTAGTAGTAGCAATACCAGCTTAGCAATATTTGGTTGCAAACGTATTTACTGCTTAAAAGGTATCTACTTGATATTTATTCAGTTACTGATAATTTTATTCCTTACTGTGTACAGCTTAAATACTATAAATAACTATATATTCCAAGAGCTTTATCCTTAAGTATATTAATTTAATTTTTCTTCCAAAATGATGTTTTGATTTACAAGTGTGAAAACTAACCTCTGAATTACACAATTATAATCGACACAAAAACTATAGAAACAGTTATGTTAGTTATAACAAAAAAGGATGGGGGGACGGACTCAATGGATTTAAGCATAGAATGATATTAGTAATCTAAATATAGAAATAAAAGATCAGTGAAGAGAATTGTTTGGAGATATAGCAAGAAGAAATGGTAATTAGTGGATTAAAGAAATCTTCGAGGGGCTTTCACGAGACAAGATCTACTTTTAGGAAGAGGAAGCAAAGTTTCCGGGATCATGGAAAATGAAAAATTGTGATAATATTGGATTTAACAGCTGAAGGTAAGATGATGATAAATGACATTTTTTAAAGATACATCAATAATAAATTCTTTTTTGATACTAAAAATAGGATATAGGAGTTATTTGAAGACTTTTTAAAACAAAAAAAAAAAGGTATTTTTCATCACCTTGTATTACATGATTCCAACTTACATATTATTGTTTTAGCAGCATACATTTTTCTTTAACTATCTCTACACCACCTATGTAATCTTTAGTAACTAATAGATGCCAGATAAAAAAAACTTGAAACTAGTCTGGGAATATTAGACAGGATAGCTCTGAGTAGTGATTTATTAAATACTATCATCTATTAATTACTAAAGATAACAGTAGGTGGCATAGAGGTAGTTTAAGAAAAAAGTATACACCTTTTACATGTGTAGATAAATACACAACTTTTACATCAAAATCCTATGGATAATTTACAATAAATTAATAGAAAGTGAAAATACCCCAAAAATATGAAAAAAAAAGTCAACATTTTGATCACAGCCTTATTTTTTACTAAACATTAAATTCTTGATTGTCAATTACAACAAAAATAAAAACCATAGCAAACTAGTCACAATATTTTTTTTTATATGTCAAAGCATTGGCCAGGAAGTGAACCTGGGCTGGCTGCTTGGAAGGCAGCTCTACTAACCACTAGGCCACCAACACTTTTCTCATTTGTTATTACCCCATTCACCCCCCCCTTCCAAAAAGCCAATTAATTAACTGGCTTTTTATCAGAAATTATAAATAAGAATGTAAATATAAATTTTATTTAATCTATTATCCACAATGTGTTGATTTATTTGTGAATTAAAAGAAAAAGGGATACTAGAAAAAAATAATTGAATAGTTGGTACCTTAAAAATATCATGTGACATTTAGCATCAGGAAGTGATAAGTTGAGATTCAATCCAGAAACTTTTGCTCCGGAGATGTTTACAAGATGTATGCAAATTTCAGTTAATGAAATAAATGTGAAAATTATAATTTAAAAACAGAAACTACCTTAGGGAGTATCTATGACTTATTCTAAGTTATTAAAAAAAATTTCAGTATTAAATATTAATATTTATATTCTTGCATCTCGCATATCACAAGACATTAGAAAATAAAAATTGTCTGACTTATATGATTTTAATAATGAATGACCAATTTCTAAATATTTCATATATCACTTGAAATTCTAGTTCTTTAAGATGTAAATAGAGTATAAAAAAGATATCACAGAACGATTGTAATCAGTATGTGAATAAAATATCAGTCATAGAAAAATCAAAATATTTATGATTTTTTCCGAAAGAACATTTCAGCGATCTCACAAAGAGAATGATTCCAAAAATAGTATAGTCATTTTTACCAAGTTAAGTGACAATACCATGTATAAATAAACAGAGATTCAGTAATAGTATAAATAAATATCCATATTAATAATAAAAAAATCACAAAAAAATTAGAAAATGTACAATATTAGAGGCAAATTATTTATTTTTTTTAAAAAAAAACTAATATATTTTATCTAGTTAAAAGAATATTAAAAGTTTTAAAATTACAATCTGGTGATAATTATAATAAATATTAATTTATGTTTTCATGTTGTGATCTTTTTTACAATTCAAAACAACAACAAAAAAACTACATAGTACAGGTAGAAGTTCATTAATATGGCATCCCGATTTCATAGTTTTAATGGATTAAGGATTCTGTCAGTATATAATGATAATCTCAAAAATGTACTTTACATTCCTTCATTAAAAAACCCATATGATTAGTTAGTTGTTCATGAGTTTGTGTGACCCAAAAACACTAGAATTACAATTTGTACATCTTACTTCAAACATTTTAGAGCAATTTTTATTATATATATATATACACACACAACTTGATGTTTCAACTGTCCTGCAGTCTTCCTCAGAACTATTATATAATGATAAAATAAATTTAATGTGTTAAATTAAAAGCAATAAATTAAATTAATTTAGATAACATAAAATAAATATAGATTATACATGCATATTCCTGTCATTATATGTATTCATAAACAGCTATTAATTTAAATATATTATCTCTTTTATTATATTTTAATATCCTCTAATTATTGCTATTTCTCATGAATTATTTCAATATAAAATTGTAATTTTATTATCCCAAATTAATAAAATACTTATGATATAAAGATAAAATCATACTTATTTTATTAATTTGGGGGAAATAAAGTTATAATTTCATATTGAAAAAATTCATAAGAAATAGTAATAGATGATATTAAAAAATAATGAGATAATATATTTAAATTAACAGTTGTTTACAATACATATAATGACAGAAATAAACATGTATAATCTATATTTATTTTATATTTCAATTTAGTTTTCTATATTTTATTTTATATTATCTAAATTATTTTTATTGCTTTTAATTTATCACATTAAATTTATTTTACTTTTATTATATTTTGTTACTTATTTTTATTTACATTTGTTTATTATATATTTGTTTTATTTATTATTACATCATAGCTCCGAGGAAGATTTCAGGACAGTCAAAAGATCATATATATATATAATGAAATTTTTTTGCTCTAAAGTATTTGAAATAAAGTGTACAAATTATATTTATATAAAATATTATAGACAGGGTATGAGCACAGACTTTCACATGACCCACCACTCTCCACACTATCTCATAACACTGATACACCTGAACACACATATGTCCAAAAGATAAATAATCACCAATAAACGTATTTCATGCTAAACCAGCAATCATCAGTTGGTCCAGATTACCATCTCTACACATATATGCTCCAAGTGCTCAGATATATATTAAGATAGCAAATCCTCCTATTTTAATGGACAGGCTTCAATGTACTCCACACTCCAACTCTTCAACTGTCCATCCAATTGAAAATCTGATGATGGAACGCTCAAAGGCCACCCTTAGGCCGAGATTGTTGTCACACCCATGTTGACCTAAAGGTCAATCTGACCCCTCATTTACAGGACAATCCATTAAATACATATACAAGGGATAGGCAGACATCTCAATATGTAATAGATGAAATACACAGGCTTATATATACCTGTGTCTATATATGTAATAGACAGGGTATGAGCACAGACTTTCACATGACCCACCACTCTCCACACTATCTCATAACACTGATACACCTGAACACACATATGTCGAAAAGATAAATAATCAACAATACACGTATTTCATGCTAAACCAGCAATCATCAGTTGGTCCAGATTACCATCTCTACACATATATGCTACAAGTGCTGTAAAATCATTTATAATATATGCTTAATTTTAATTCCCCTTTTTTTTATATATATATACACAAAAAATAATTATACGTTTTTTTATTTTAAAAAAAATAAAAAAAAAAAAAAAAGAGGGGGGGAAGTGAATTTATGTTTAACAAAAAAAACAAAAACAAAAAACCGTTCTTCTCATGATCAAACCTCTATAAATAATATTAAAAACCCCAGCACATTTCTTTTTTAAAAAAATTTTATTTTTTTAAAAAAGAAATAATATAAAAAAAATTTTAATAAATATAAGAAAAAAACAATAATTTTTAAAAATAAAATTTTTAATATATTTTTATTATGTAAAATCATTTATAATATATGCTTAATTTTATATCAGTATGATGCTTTGGTAAAGTAGTATGAATGCAAATAATATCAGAAATGTTTATTTTAATAACTTATTAAACATTTTTATATCAATATAATTAAAACAATAAACATTAATTGCTCCCCCCCCCCTCTCAGTTTCTACTTATTTAATAAAATACTATAAACTTTAGCAATTAAATTTAATCTAACTACATCAAAATAATGCTAAACTTATTCTCAAAACAAAATCAAATAATAGAAAACATACATAAAATGATATAATCCCCCCCCCCCAAACTCAGATGTTCCTAATTCTGTAATACATTTCTGCATCTGCCTCATTATTAGAAAATCCTAACAATAATTTCTTGAATTAAAATATTTCAAATCTTAACCAAAATTAATCTCATTGCTATCTCTACTAATACATTTTTAATAAACCAGAATGTGTTTGTCCCATATTGTTGCCAAATGTTTCTTATGGAACTGAGATGAAGAAATAATTATTTTCTATTTTAACACACTGGATTATAAGATTTAAACCATATCTGCCATTAGATGTTGTAACATATCCTTAAATGTTTTAATTAATATTATATAAAAAAGACTCTATCCAATATTAGTCACAACATTTATTATACACAAAGGCAAAACTCTCCATATAGTAGCGCCACTCAGTGAAAGCAGAGTAATCAATGGATGCAGGAATGTTTGTGCATAAAATCCCTATCTAGTGCCTACTCGTCCCCAGATTAGTTTCTATCTTGTGGCTTTCATCAGTGAGAAACCTTGGATCTGAGAGCCCTGCACATAAATCTTAGGATATCTACGTGCAATGCTCTCAGATTCAAGGCTCCTCACTGGTAAAAGCCACAACCTGATTAAGCACTAGATAGGGATTTTATGTACAAACCTTCCTGCATCCAGTGATTATTCTGGCTTGCAATAAATGGCACTACTGTATGGAGAGTTTTGCCTCTGTGTAAAACAGCTTGTGTAAGCATAAAGAATGGTGATTGCACAACATTTATTATATTTATTCTATTACTTCTAAGATGCTATTTCGCTTTCAATCTCTCTGCTCCTAAATTCCCATCACTTTTTTAGAATAAAATCAATAAGATTAAAATTCTACATTCAATACTAGCGCCCTCTGCCAAACATTTGGGCAGCATATGGGGAGTTTTTATCACTGCCTGCAAATTGGTAAACATAAACAAATCAATAATTGTTATCTTTATATTTTTCTTTCTTTTTCATACAACAATAATTTTAAAAGATGGGGAAGTGAGTAAGTTAATCTATCTTTAGCAATCTCTAATTTTGTATATAAATGTAATTAACCCTACTTATTTATTCATATGAAATCAATACTCATTCATTTAATGTAAATTTCTGGTTGTATTTATTTGCCTAGGTACCTGTCATACCTCACTTTGTCTTCAAATAATGAACCAGTTCAGATTTCATCTTTTTAATATTTGATTGAACATTAATTGCCATGAACCTATGAATATACAAATAGATACCACATAGCCAATAGCAAAAATGAGCAATAAGTGATGACGCTCACTGAATCCGAACGTTTACATTAAGGACGGGGATCTAACAATAAATGGTCTTTTTGAAAGTGAGGTCAGAGAACTACTGTCACAATATTTATTATATTGCTTCTAAAGATGGTATTTAACCTTCAATTTCTCTATTCATAAACTCCCATCACTTTTCTACAATGAAATCATTAAAAATAAAATTATACATTCAATACTAGCACCCTCTGCCAATACCTATTTGCATTATAACCATAATTCATGTAATTTTCTGACAATAAATTAAACTTTAGAAATAAATTTGATCCTTCTTAACTAATCAACTACAACAAATCATTTTAAATTTTAAATTAAAAAAAATTATTCTGTTACTATTTTTAAAGAAATCAGTTCAAAAATTAAATACAGTTATTGAACTAAGAGAGAGAAAAAATAAAACACCTTTCATAGCAATTAGGCTTATTAATTTAGAGATGTTTTACTGAAATGTTTTTTCTTCTGTAATTTTATCATCAAATGTATGTATATACTAATTTATTGACATACAATATTTACTGTTACTACTATTACTATAATTTTTTTTTATGAAGTATCACAACTTTAGTTTTCGTATTGCATTGCCTAATCCATATCATATTAATATCATCTATATTCTTTATTACTTTTTACAATGCTTTTTTACAATCTACTAATGACAGATTTGATAAATTCTGAAGAAGATTGCTAAGGCAATCAAAACTGTCAATAGTGGATTGTAAAAAAGCATTGTAAAAAGTAATAAAGAATATAGATATTAATATTATTACTATAATTATTAGTACTACTACTACTATTATTATAATTATTTAATGTATATGTATTTAAAATTAATATAAAAAAAGTATTATTTCATCCAATTATAATTCATGTAAAGTTTATCATCCATAAAAATTTAGAGTTTCTTTGTAATTCTGTCTAGAAGGTAAAATTGCTAAATTTGTAGGAAGCTGTACAATGATATTCCACCTGTACTAAAAAAAAAAAATTACAAAATCATTGAAATTAAGCATTACAAAATTTTTCCAAAGATCAAAAATTAAAAATTTATTTATAAAAAATAAGCACCATTATAAACACATATAAAATGCAGATATAGCATATGTAAATATATACATGTTATCTAAACTGTTATGAATGAATAATTATGTGAGTATATATTTATGTAGATCTAAATTGTAAATGACTACAATGTGCTGGTTATCGTATGTAAATTACATCACAGTCTGCATGCTTAAACAAATCAATAAAATATGAGTAATTGGCTTTCAAGATAACATGACAAATAGACATCAAATGAAATACTACCAAATTGTAATGCTACTTTGACTTAGGATTGTTGTAATATTCATTGGTTTGTTTAAGCATTATATAGATCTATATACATATAGATGCACATAAATGCAGGATACTATGCATAAAATCAAAAAAACGTATTGAACATATGCAACCATAATTTGAAAATATAGCTACCTTTTTTAAAAAATGCAGTCAGTTAAAAAAAATTATATAATGAAGTTTTAAATAGGGAAGAACATTACATTTCCAGACTTAGTGGATAATGACTTCTTACAGCAACAAAGAAAACAAGGAATAAGGATTCATAGAAACTTTGTTTAAAGCAATTTTTTTTTTTTTACTTTGATTAATTTATTTACAATTATATTACTAAACAAAATGTTATACAAACAAATTTCTTATTCCTCCTCCTTTTCTTTTGTACTGATTTCTATATTTACATATACTATTTCCATCTTCCTTATACACTTCACCAATTCTATTTTTTATACCAAAACCTTATTCTTACAGTTTTAACTGTCCTGCAGACATCATCAAAGGTACACTATCCAAATATACAATCATGCAATTAATACATTATGTATATAAATATGCGTATAAAATGTATTAATTGTATGATTATATATGTGGATATTGTAGCTCTGATGATGGCTGCAGGACAGTTGAAACTGTAAGAATAAAGTTTTGATATAAAAAACAGGATTGTTGAAGTGTATAAGGAAGATTGAAATAATATATGTTATATAAACAAAGACTGTATTTATTATCAATAGCCTTTTTCTTACCATTTTGTATTTACACACAAACACACTTCTACTGTACAAATATAATTTAACCAAAACAAAGGGAAGACATTTTGATTGCAAAGGCTTTTTAAAAATCTAATTTCAACATATATATTAATAATAGATCTTTGATCTACGTTATTAAAATATTACTTAGAAAACTTCTTTACAATTAAATATCGTGACGTTATGATATTACACCACCATAAGATTATTTTGACAAAATAAAACACTGCAATTTGGTAGACTTTATTATTCTAAGCGCAAAATGAATTTAAATACGGATGTTTTAAAAGTCGTATTTTTTTTTTTTAAAAGGGCTTTGAATGATAGATATTATGAAACAACATGAGATTATATGAAATATGTATACCAAATTAAATTTTGGGGGAAAAAACAAACAAAATCTCACCTATCTTTCAATTATTTAAAAAATGCACAATGTATAATCACTATTTATAATCTAAAGTTAGCACTGGTAGGAAACATAAAGCAAAAATATTTGTAAGATATTCATTTTGTGCCAAACTTTAAGAGTATAATAATTATAAAAAATATAATTTAATACGATGTTGATAACATTTGTTTATATATATAAGCGATCTTATTAATTTTATAAGGTCTTAAAACAATTTTCTTACAAGTATAAACATTTTAAATATACAAAATTGTGTTCTATACCATATATTAAAAATGTCGTTGTTAATAAATTTAAAGTAATAAAAACGTTAATATAGTCATTATAAAGTTATTGTGAATTACAAATAACACCATTTTCACTTATCAAAATCGTTTTTGATCATCTTCAATTTAGACGTCCAATTTTCACGTAGCCTTTGGAGATTTTCAAACATAACATTTCTCAAATGCAAATTTAGGTAACAAATCCAATACTAATGAAGGTGATTTGTTACCCCCCCTCCCAATATTTTCATATCCCATCATGATTGTTACAAATATCTCAAAAAACAACCCAACGCCATTATTTAAAAACTACCACACTTATCACAAATTCTTCTAAACCACTCATGATTTATAGGGTTGTGCCACAAAATGGTTTAGCAAATAGTAAATCAAATTCTATTAAACAAATTAAACCTTCATTCTGTTTTTGACATTATAATTCTTTTCAAATTGAATATTCTTGGATTATTCTTATAGAGCCAGATGATTCAAAGAGATCAAAATATTTGAAAATAATATGATCCTCCTTTATTAAAGTTACATGATATATTAACAAAAAAAGTAGCCTCATTGTACCCAATGCACTTGATTCCAAGTTTTTGCATGGATGCTAAAACCCTGATAATGGCAAACTTTATATATAATATACATTTTAAATATATATACATACCTATAATTTTACATGTTAATACAACAAAAACCAATTAAAGTACAAATAAAATAATGTAATTATGAAAGATTAAAAACTAATGAATGAAGTAGAAAAAGATGGCAACCAGGTGATCGTTAACTGCACAAGATGATCATTAAGTGCACAAAATGAGGAAATGGTTGACGGAAATGATTTATGGCACTACTCATACAGGTGAGCGAATAAAAAAAATTGGCAATTTAAATTTATAAATTCTAATTTTTTGATTTAGAATTTTGGTTCAAGGCAGTGGTTATTGAAACTGCAAAAGGAGAGTGCTAGGGGAACTACTGTATTTACACACATATATAAAGTACATTTCCTGCAAATATCACATTCATTTTAATAAAACTGACCTTCGGTTGTGGAGTTAAAAAATCTACTATTTTAAACATGTGAGAGAATAGATCCTTTTTTTTTTTTTTTAAAAAAATTACATTAAACTACAGCTCATAAAATATTTCAAGATTTCATTTTAAAATAAAAGCATAATTCTATGTCATTAGAAAATAATTACCACTCATAATAAAGTTTACTAAACCAAAGGTTAAAATTAACCAGAATGTTGGCGATGGATGAGTTCCCAGACCAAATATTTTGCTATCGTATTTGTAACAGTGATCATTGTCAGATGCAAAAAAGAAACTTTGGCTTTCACAAAATTCTTGCCCGCTAGAAAAAGTGTCACCCATTACTTCTCCTTCAAATATAGATGACTTGCAAGTGGTATAAATGCTATCACAAAAGGATCCACAAACATGAAGCTGGCTATGAAAAAAAAAAAAAGACATATTTATTAATTTCCATGCTAACATATTTTAATCAAAAAATAAACTGTAAAAGATAATATTAGTCTTTCTTCTTTTTTATCTTCTGTGCATTGATTATATTAACTAATATTATTATTAGTTCCTTTCATTTACAGTTTATTCAATGCAAATAAATTGTTTCTACAAATAATTTTATTTTATTTTTTACGTTTCCGACTGCCAGCAGTCTTAATCAGACCTTTGCGATAAAGACCGCTATGCAGTTGAAACTGTAAGAAAAACATTTTTTTTTATATACAAACAATGTGTTTACATTTTAAAAAAGGGTAAATCAAATGTATAATTAATTATAAGAGATATTAATAACACTGCATAATAAGTATTTCCTTAAATGGGTGACTTTTGAATAAAAAAAAATTAAATACAAATTTTTAAAATAATATTTACAAATAAATCAATCTTAAAAATTAGAAACTAGCTGTTACATTTAAAACGTGTGGTCAAGCTAATATTAATCATCACTTCCTCCCTATTTCAAGTTAATGAAATGTATTCCTCGGAACTAATATTATTGTTCTAATAGTGTTATATATGGGTTATGTACTAAAGAATGATGAACTTAAGTACTAAAAGTTCCTAGATATATTGCCCGCTATCAACTGCCCATATGATTATTTTTTTGATAATAATTAAAAGCTTTAAACTTTTAAACTATTATCAAGAGAATATATTAACTTTAGGCAATGGGGTCATTCGTTCATTACATTTTATCTAAATATTGTTTATTTTACTCCATTATTTAAAAAAAAAAAATTCACTAATTCATTGTTGGAAATATGTTACTTAATGTTATATTGCTTTTAAACTTCACTAATTATACGTAATATTCAATAAATTTTATTAGCACAGTGTTCAGACTGTAATTATATAGACGGTAATCATCTCTTCTCACTAGCGCTGTTAAACAATGATGTTAAAACTGCAAGGATATTCTCACACCAGTCACAAAATAAAGACTTTGAGAAAATAAGAATGACTACCCTATTTTCAAACTCAAAATGATCTTATATGAACCAATCTTAAGTGTCTATAAGTGACAGCATGAACATATAAATCATTCACTTTAAATCCATTCCTTTTTTGATAATCTTATTAGCCCTTGTGAAATATTATAATTTAATTTGTAATAATATTAAATGATATTAAATTATGTAATAATCAATCAATTTTACTAGTGCAGTGTTTAGATTGCATATATTTTAACATCACAAAAAAAATCAAGTCAGATATCACATGATCTAATTCAATAAGCTTGTTTTTACAAATGTTATATATAGAGCTCGCAAAATAAGCTCTTAACAAGCTACCCCCAATCTCAGACAGGTTTCTGCTACTGGCATCATCAGTGATGTGCTAGGATATTCAAGCATTAGATTAAAAATACCAGGCCAAGCCCAGCACTTTATCTAATGTATAACTATTAAGTAGAAAATCTGAAATTTTCAGACATCCATATATCTTCCAATCCAACTATCTAACTTAAATAGCCACATGGAACTGAACTAAGTTCAGATACACCACATATTAAAAGCTTTAGCAATATAAATCACCAAAGCCTTAACAGCAAAAAATAAAATGCCAAAAAAAAATCAAGTCAAATGTAACATGACCTAATTCAATAAGCTTGTATTTACAAATGTTATATATAGAGCTGAACTTAGTTCAGTCCCATATGGCTACTTAAGTTAGATAACTGGATTGGAAGACATATGGATGTCTGAAAATTTCAGATTTTCTACTTAATAGTTATACATTAGATAAAATGCTGGGCTTGTCTTGGTATTTTTAATCTAATGCTTGAATATCCTAGCACACTGATGACGCCAGTAGCAGAAACCAGTCTGGGGTTGGGGGTATTCTACAAAGCTTGTTAAGAGCTTATTTTAAGAGCTCTATATATAATATTTTAACATTGTCTAATATTAGCACAAAGTAAATTATACTATTTCACAAGTGCTAATAAGATTATTAAAAAAAGAAATTGATTTAAAGTGAATGACTTATACATTTAGGCTCTCGTTTCTGGACATTTAAGATTGGCTCACATAAAGGCATTTGAATTTGAAAATAAGACTGTCTTTCTTATTTTCTCAAAGTCTCTATCTTGTGACAGGGGCAAGACTATCCTTGCAGTTTTAACATCACTGGTTAAAGGCGGTAGTGAGAGAGGATGATTACCTTCTATACAGTTGCACTGTGCTAGTAAAATTTATTGATTATTACACAATTTAACATCATATAATATTAACATAAAGTAAATTATAATATTTCACAAGTGCTAATAAGATAATTAAAAAAGGAATGGATTTAAAGCAAATGATATATTCACACTCTTACTTTTAGACACTTAAGATTGGCTCATATAATTGCATGTGTTTGAAAATAAGACAGTCATTCTTATTTTCTCAAAGTCTTTATCTTGTGACTGTTGCATGTTTAATGTCATTACTGAGGGGGAATGATTACCTCCTATGGAATTAATTACACATAGTAAATTTTGCACATATGTATGTTGATATGCTTTATGAGGTTGCGTAATTCTTCTTTCTTCGATGCTTTTGGTTTTCCATTCAGCTTAATGCATTTTTGGTGCAATGCATCATAATAAACACACACATATAAATAAATAATATAACCAAGACATGTCAAAACATGCTTAAATATGTATAACCAAACCCCACACAAGTGTATAAATAAATTTATTCAACCATATTAAAGCAACGATGAAAATAATTTTCCCCTAAGTAGTATTTCGTCCTGGAACCATGGCAACATGAAACGATTTGGAAATTAACATCAGCAATCCCCCTCCAATGTATTTAAGCAGTTGCATTGAACATTAAAAATAAAATGTTTGATTTCCACACTCTATTGAAATATGGTGGAGGGGGGGGGAGATGTTAATCTCCAAGATCACCTGATGATGTTCTGCCAGAATGAAATACCTAATGATGAGGTAATTGTTCATTTCTCTTTGCAATGATTATCTTATGACTGGCTATTTATGTGTATAGTTTGGTTAATCAGCTTCATTTAGTAAAATGTTGCAGTGATTATATTCATAAGTTGAAATTGAAAAAGGTTTTGAGACAGACTGTGAAAAAGTTCTCAGTGATAATGAGAATTTCTCATGGTCAGCCCAAATTAAATAGATCAATCAGACATATGGGAAGAATTAAAAAAACACTAATCAACAAACCAGAAAAATTCTTCAAAAAAATGAACTGCAGATGATATACTACTCATAGTCCTTAGGGTTAATGTGACCTTGGGACATGTTGGGTGATTTCTAAAACAGTAAAAATACAAGTGTCTTGTAGGCTTTTCATTCAGGGTTATTATTATCAAAAATTTGACAGATAAAGAATATTAAAAGCAAACTTACAAACACCATATGATTATTTCTTGGCTAACTAAATAAAATTACTGTCAGTTGGGGGAGGGGCTAAATAAAGAACCTCCAGAAAATGTATTTCACTTTTATTTAGATTATCTGGTCTTTTTAGAATTTTCACTAATTTCTCATCTTATCTATTTCTCTAATTTTATCATAATACATTAAATAATTTTATCATTATTAGTATATGGTAGTATGCTGCATGGTTTTGAGCAATAATAGAACGATGAATTATGGAGATAAAGTTCAGCCCAACTCTACCACTTCTGGTATTAAAACTTATTTAACATGTTAGCAAAGACATTCAGAAAATTATTATTATTATTATTATTATTATTATTATTATTATTATTAATAATAATAATAATAATAATAATAATAATAATAATAATAAAAAGATAGATCACTGCCAGAGGGTGATCCATCTTGAAATCTTTGTGCCTCATATCATATTTTATACTGACTTAAGGCTATGATAGAGATCAATTAACTAACAGAAAGTTTATAATTGACTTTTGAACTCCTACTTGATCGCGCACAGCATAAGTCATTACACAAAAAGCATCTCATGCATTTTTTAAAACAGAAATACTGAAGTGGAGTCAATATGTCCATTGCAGTAGAGGATACATATAAGATAGATTACTCATATGCACACATGCATTTCGCATTATCGCTATGAATATGAGGCAAAGGGCCTCGAAAGCGCTTAGCATTTAATATTTTTTGCACTCTCTATAGCTTCTCTTTCAAGCGCTTCACGTGCTTTTAATTGTATATATTATAATATGCACACATGATAAATAAAATAAATCCTCAAAAAATAATAATGGGTTTAAAGCCAATAATCAAAGCAAAATTAACCCCATTCATTAAATTTCATCTACCGATAATAAAATATCTAATTAAGTTGCATTTATTTATACCCACTTCAAACTTGATGATGCCCAAATCAAATGAATGCATGAAATGAAGAAAGCCCCCACAAAATTGCTGAAATGCTTAACTTGATGATTCTCCCAAAATTATTTAACACATTTAAATGATAAAATCAGTAGTTATTGCAGTTACAGATAAATTCTGTTCATTATTTAAATTTCTGAAAGAAATTACATTTGATTTACTTATAACTAAAAATTTATGGGATTCGATAATCTGTGCCGTGGATCATTCAAACCCCCAATACATCATTCTTCAATTTAAAATTCAAGATTTTTGAGATAACTTGAAGAGAAATATTAAGATGTTGGATCAATATGTGTTCGTAGTAAAACCAAATGAAAGTAATTTTATAAATGGAATGTTAAAGAATGTTCATCTGAATTATATAAACAAAGACTTTATCAAATTAATGGAACTATTTAGAATAGTTGTAGAATTTCCACCAATAATACTACCAAATGCATCAGTACAATATACGAAAACAGTTATGCATTCAAAGTCAAGCTATATAAAAACATTGAGCTTAAGGACACACCATCTCAAATAATGGATCAAGAAGCTATACTATGTATAATGATTAAATGAACAAAGCATCGTTGCTATTATTGTAAAGAGTGTGGACATCTTATCAGTGCGTGTCCAAGATTGCAATGTTCAGACTGGAAAAGGAAAATTACTCTTCTGCATCAATGTATAAAGAGAAGCAAAAAAAAAAGATTCAAAATAAATGTAAAAATACATCTCAGGACAGACAGCAGATATTGGAAAAGATAATCAAACTCACAGCATATAAATGGTGGACTGAAAGTGCAAGAATAAATAGTCCACGATGATAGTCAACACCACTTACAATTTTAATGTAAGACAATTTCCCTGATCAACTTGTTTCAATGATAAATATCAAAAATAAAACACTATTGAAGATTATGGAATCTCTTAATTATTGTTTGCCAATGGATGAAAATATAAATTTCTTACTTAAACATAAACATGGTTACCCACCACATAAAAAAGAGGACATAAAAGGCTGACACTAGGAAATGGAGAGACATGAAGAATTTTTACAAATGATGGACTATATTAAAAAGACAAAATCTTTATAAATAATGAAAATTCAGACTCCACATTTACCATAGAGAATGATATAATCTAATGGAGAACAAGTGCCATGTTTAAACATTCCTAACCAAATATTTAAATCACAGATTAATATCAAGTAAAATCTTCATTGATTAACTTAATATTATTCCAACTTCAGTAATTAATTAGTTACCTACTATGGATTTCAAGCTTATTTCCACCTATATAGTCTTTTTTTTTTTTAGAACTATGTATGGCATTAATCTTTCTGTTAAATGTTTTTCCAATGATAGTTTCATAATTAATGAAAATCAAAATTATATCATTTAACATTAGAGACTTAAACTCAATTAATAAAATATTGCATGTCATAAACAGTAGTGCGATAGTATTCAAGTACATCTAATTGGCCTTCTGGAGACCAAAATATATAATGATTCAGTTATTGAATCAATTGGTTTTGATAAGTTCAGCCCTTTTGGCTCTTTTAAAATCATTTACATTGATATACACTTTCTCGTCATTATGCTATATAATAAAGCAGTAATTTTAAATGTAATATTTATGTATATTCTTCTCAGACTTATAATTACAAAAAAATGAGAAGAAGTCTAAAAATATTTCATGTAGGTTATCCAAGCAAAAACCCATTTTTTAATTCACATGATGAGAAGAAGTCTAAAGACACATTTCAGATAGATATACGTATACAATTAATAAACAAGTATTGATAATCACATTTTGATGCTGATAGAAGCATTTCAAGTAGGGATGCAGATAATATATAAGTGTTCATAATTACCTTCTGATGTTGATAGAAGCATTTCAGATAGATATGCGTATATCATTAATAAGCAAATGTTTTTAACCATTTATTCCAGGTCTGTAGAAGCGTTTTAAGCAGGTACACATACACAATTTATAAATAAATGTTTTTGACTATTGATTTCAAGTCTATAGAAGCATTTAAAGTAGATGAACAAATAATATCAGTATTACAATTATTATTCCAGGTATGTGAAAGTATTTCATGTTAGGTATACACATTATATTATTATAAAAATGCTTGTAATCATTTATTCCGGGTCTGTAAAAACATTTTGAGATGTGCAGATAATATCGGTATTGCAATTATTATTCCGGGTTTGTGAAAGCATTTCAGGTAGGTATACACATTATATTATTATAAAAATGCTTGTAATCATTTATACCGGGTCTGTAAAAACATTTTGAGTAGATGTACAGATAATATCAGTATTACCATTATTATTACAGATATGTGAAAGCATTTCAGGTAAATATATATTTATACACATGTGTTGTTATTTTATTAAGACATATATAACACGCACAAAAGCATTTAGGATTCATATAGCATCTTATTATTTTTAAGAATCATTAAGGTAGTTAAGCAGGTAATGTCAGTAATTCCGTGTGGAGCATTTATAATCCACCAAGTATAGATGTATATTTATACACATACGTTTATTATTTTATTAAGATATAGCTAACATGCATATAAGTATTTATGATTCATATAGCATTTTATTATTTTTAAGAATCATTACAGGTAGGTAGGCAGGTAATATTAGCAATTCCATATTTATGGAGCATTTATAATCCAATCAAGTATAGGTGTACGTTTCATTAAGATATAGCTAACATGCATATAATTTCACTTATTGATAGAAATATATATCCAATAAAGGATTGGTTATATTTAATCAAATATTGCTGCCTGAAAGATTGGGAAAATTTCTATAGAGGACGTGAGTAAAGTTAATATTAATAATAACATATATATAGGCTTACATACACATGCGCGAGTTCAAAGAAATATAAAGAATTGAAATAATTTGAAACGGTGTGTGAAAAACAGAGTACGTATATGCATATATGTATATGTAAGTTCTATATAAATCTTTATACTCATACACACTTATACATGTCTGTGTGTGCATATGTGCACAACGCTTGAGTATAAAAACAATACGTGTCAAAGATCATATTAATGTTTATAATTTTAAAGTAATAGCAGATTATTAATTAAAACGTTCACCACTTGCCATAGTAACTGTACTTGTAATGTTCATTTTCACCTATAATCCCCCCCCCCCTCTTTCTTTTCCAAAACAGTCCCTGTGAAGTTGTTAGAGCATATGGAAAGCATAACTTCAAAGATGTTTCCCAAAGACAGAGATAGAGAAGCCTACGTTCCATTATCATTTATTTGCACCTGCAGACGCTTTTAATAATGATAAACTGGAAAATATAAACACGATCTGCTGACACTAGAGATAATTAGAACATGTTAAACAAAAATCATGAGAACATATGGAAATCAATGTATCCCCCCTCCCCATCCCTTCGATCCTAAAAATAGATAACTAGCTAGCTTTCTTTTCACATAAACTAAGTAATAATTGAAAGAAATTTTCTTAAAATCAAAAACAAATTAAAACGCGATTACTTTCTAATTAAAAGGACGATCATTTCATTTATTATATACAAACGAAAAACTCAATAAATTAATGGCATTGTTTTTAACTTTGACCCATTTATAAATCTATTACATATATAGCAATGTAGAAAAATGAGAATAAAAAAGACTGTCAGTTCTAGGAACGGAGACTTTAAAAAACTACAGAACAGATTACCAATATCCAATCTAAATATTCTTATCATTGCAGTTATTAAAATCTTGTGAATGTTCATAGTATAAACAAAGATTGATATACTGTTCATTTATACATATGGAGTTTACTAGTTTTCCTTCTGAGTTTGGTATCTTGAACATGCTATATATAGTCTTACAGCTTCTCAGAAGCCTGAGAGTTTCAACTGAGATATTAGTTGGGGTTTTTTGAAGGCAGGATAAAATTATATATATGGATATAACATGCAAACATATGTAGATGATTATATTTTATATTAAGGGATAGAGACAACGATTGTCAGTCACTGCATGAATTTTGATTGTGTTTTAATCAAAAAGTGTGTCAGTGGGCATGATTAAATAATTCATAAATCAAATTCATGCCAAAAAGTTAAAAATAAGTGGAGATGAATATTTTAAACCTTAAGTTTTTTTTCCAAAGATGATTTTATATTTTGATAACTACAGTTACAGAAAAACTGCATAAAGAAATTAAAAATCATCTATTAATGGGGACAGGGTCTGATTTTGTGAGATTAGAATAAAAATAAAGACAAATCTGATTTGGAAAGTCACAAATATTGCAAATATAAGCAAAATGAAATCCGCCATAAATGTTTAAAAAAAATAAATTAAAAAAATTCTGCAGTTTATGGTCAAATGAGTAAATTTAAACATAAAGATATTAAAATAGAACCTCTGGAATGTATTAGATCGTATTATGAAAGAATTATAAAGGAAGGAATTTATATTAATGAAATGAAACCTGTAATGAATAGGATGTTAATTGAAAAAAAAGAGAGGATAATAGGTTGATTTAATTAAATAAAATAAGAAAGGTATTTAAAAAATGAATGTAATGGAAATTTAAGATAGTTTGAAGAGTTTTAAGGTAAAAGTTATTTATATTTGTTATAAGTATTTGGATTATTGTGGAATATTTATTTTTAGTTATTCCTTGACAAAGGCTATAAAAGAATATAGTCGAAATGGAAGTATATTACACCTGGGCCTCATTTTATGCGGTAGATAGGTTCCACAGAAAACCCGCATTAAAAAAAATCGCACAAAAATAGACTTAATTTACCTTGAAAAATGGGAAATAGGTGCTGTAATTTTCAGAATTCGCATAAAAGCACAGCAACAAAGAAAAATTACTTTAAAATTCGCATTAAAAAAATAAGTAAATAAAGTATGACTAATAAAAAATTTCAAGTATTTGAAAAAAATTAATACAAGACAAACTTTTTTTACTTTTTTATTAACTACAGTATTTAATTTTACATTTTTCATACATATTTTAATCATTTATCATAGCGTTCATTTATAAACTGGTAAGAAATCAGATTCGATGTGATGTATTGTGGCTTCTCCTTAAACAAAGTCAAGAATCTCTCAGTAATTATGCCCAGAGAAACCTGTTAGCCACTTTATTTTTATTCATGATGTGATGTACAACTAGCGCCATTTTCAGTCTTGTGTTGTTTCAATGGTTTTCTGTTTGTATATTAAAAAAATGAAATTGCAATCAAAACAAAAAGATTATACATTATCATTAGAAAGATTATTTTCAGTTTATAAAATCTTGGTTTTTTATTTTAAAAATCTAAAAGATTATTTATTTCTGTTATATATCAAAATATGTTTTAAAAGTTTAAATTTTTTGAATATTTATTGTGATATTTTTATATGTATGTATAAATCTATTATTATTATTTACTCATTAGTATATATAGATTATTTACATAGAAGCTAAGTTCTAAATACACCTTTAGGCCATATTCACGTTAGCTGCTAATATAACATAATACTTTTGAAAAAAAAAGTATTTCAAGTCAAAATAAGTTATTAATAATTTAAAATTCTTGATATCTAATAAATATAGTGAAATATAAACGATATTAAGAAGAAACATGAATCGCATAACATCAAAATCGCCTTTAAATAATCCGCATAAAATGAGACCCAGGTGTATTGTATTTTAAAATAGTTCGTATTATAATAAATCAAGATTTATAAAGAAGTTTGTGCATGGATTGTATATATTTAAAAAAAAAAAAAACATTGAAAAGATTAATTCTACATTAAACAGAGTAACAAGATAAGTTTAAGTCAACTAATTGGAAGATATCAAATGCAAATAGTTTGAGCTTATAATCCTTGTTTTCATTTAAAACTTTACCAGGTGTTTAAATTTAATTCTTGGTTTTATGTTATTTAGTCGGAAGAATTTATGTGATTATGTGAATAATACCAGACGTCTAATTTCTTGACATATAAAAGTTTTTGATATTTGTTAAGAATTACATGCTACATTCTTATTTATATGATAAAAAATCCAAATTTGATGCAGTTTTTTTTTTTACAGATCATGACATAAGAAATGAGTTTTAGAACACTGGAGATATCCCAGTCTATCTATGGTGATCATAAATCCTGAAATGTTTGGTAAATTATTTGTTTGGATTGTCACCACTTCTCTATGATACACAAACTGATTTTTTAAAAAAGATATTTTTTTTTATCATTATGTAAAATCAAACTGTTTTATTTTATGAGTTTTAATAAACCACCTCTATGATGCCAGGGACACCTATCATCAAAATGGGAAAACTATTATACTATATAATATTTAACATAAATTATTTTAATAATTAAAAGAAATTTTACGAATTATAGTTTGATGACATTGAGATAAATAATATTTTGAAATGGTATATACAGTTTATATACATTTTATCTTATTTACACATTATCATAAAATATTTTCAGATATTTTCCACATTTTGTCTACTGACATTAATAAAGAGGGCACTTCTATAAAAATGAAATTAGTTCCAAAGTCTTGATATATAATCTTTATCATTCTAATACACATCGAAATATACATATTTAGGAGTAATCCAGTCTATGTCCTCAATATAAATCAAAGTTATCAACTATCACGAGCATTTAAATAGTAGAATTGTAATATAAAAATCAAAAATATACTTACAAATTATAAAATGAATTGCTGTACATATTTAAGTTTTAAACACTGTACAGTGAAATTTGAATTTACATAAAAACTAAAATCAAACTTTTAAAGCATAAACCAATCTTATTCTACTTTTTAAAAATTGTAAAAAGTTACAAAATCATTTCATATTTAAAACTTCCATTTTCTCATTTGGAAATTGTTTATTTCTTAATATTCCTAACTTTTTTTTTCTACTTCAGACTAAAAAGTAAAATTGAATCTTAAACCATTGATTTTATTTAAATGATAAGATTTGTTTAGAGAAATCTAGAAAAATCATTGTAATGGAATGGGTTTCTATAGCCATATATCTAGATATTTCACTATTTTTATTTAAAAAAATCAGGGAATTCATGGACTATTGAATTCTGATATTTTAATTAAAAATAAATCTAATCATAATAATATAAAATGTGGCACTTTCAGAGTATTTTAGATTTTCTTTCATGTATTTGATGAGTTAACATCTTCATTATCTGATTTCACATGCTTTGCAAAAGTACATTGAAAATTTTTTTGAAATGATTGAAAACTTTACTTTTTTTTATGAAGTTTATTAAGATTCAATTATTATTTTTTTACAATAATTGTGTGATAATTATAAAAAATCAAAGTATTCATGATTATACTCTTATTTCATACATATATGTTTTATTTTTAAAAATAGAAGGTAATAAGTTCTATCATAAAATTAACAAATCAAATTACGGAATTCTGATAACTGCCACTTTTCAAAGTTATCGCTAATACATCCCACTGATACTCTGTTAAAATATATTGATATCCTAAAAATTATATAAAAAAATTAATATTTTAACACATAATTTTTATACATTCGTATTATAAAAACAAATTCCAATAAAAAAACTTTATTCATTTTATGTTTCTCCTGACCATTCAATGAAAAAAATGTTCATTTTCATTACAATCTATTTTAAATATTTGCAAAATTTAAATATGATTTTGTAGAATTTATTTCAATTGTAAATGTAAATTTCTATAAAATCTAATCCAATTTATTATATTCTGATATAGAATAATGGTTTAATACTGAAGTTAAAAGCTTATAAAAAGTCTCACCAGGGAGAACAATGAAATCTGTCATAGTGCTGGAGCATTAAAAGCACAACTAAATAAACATGAATAAAAATTCACAGATTATTTAGCATTACATTTTTCTTTTCACTTTATGTCTTAAAAGGTGAATTTTTTAATTCATTTTTTTAATTACTAATTTAACTATTCTTTATTCAGAACTTTCGCTTTCTCATTTAAAAAAAAATTTTTTTTTCAGACTCATAAGAAAAACTTATAATAAATTTTTAAAAGCATAAACAAACATATGCTATATAAAATCATAAAAATTCACTTTGTTGATTTAGTTATTCCATAATAAGAATTTCTATTCTTTCATTTGAAAATTATTTATTTTTTGGTAGCAACATACAGATATGTGAATTAACTTAAGTACACCATAGAATTATCATGACACAAATGCTTAAGGCTCTATATAAAAGGAAAAGATTAAAACGTCTTAAGCACTTTATGTGAATAAAAAAAAATCATTACAGCATTTGTTTTACATTATTGTTTTACTATTTTTTTCATATGGAATTTTTTTGTTGTTGGAATATTAATCAGCATTCTAATTCCGCTTTTCAGAATCATATGCAAAATTACTATATGGAAATGTCAGATTATTTTAAACAAATATCTACAGCGTTTTCATCTGTAAAGATCTACTAAACAAGTAAATAAACTAAATGTAATTTAAGCCTTCCAAAATCGGACAAAGATGTCTGACCCTAGCATTTGCTAAAATATTTATATTATACAAAGATAGAAAAGTATTTGTTGTACAATTTATTCACCACAGATACATTTGTTATAGCAGATTCCACTGAAATTCACTTCCTAGGAAGGCTGTTAAAGTGAAAATATCACATCTATTAAAAATACCATTAATGAAGTGATAAAAAAACATAGTAAAATTGATTGTAATTATGTTTGATAATTTCCATCGTGTAGTATAAATTAAGACTTTTAAAAAAATTCAAACTTTATTCAAATTTTTAAATATATTCAGCTGTTAGTAATAGCAAATAGTTAGTATACATTATATTTCAAATCATATTCTTTTCCTCTCTTCTTCAAATGTTGTTGGCTGACCAATAACAATAATGACATGCCTGTAATTTAATTTCCATGCTATAATGTCACTGTTCAGTCCAGCAACACATGAAAAACAGAAGAATATAATAGCAATGTCAACACTGTGTTATATACTAATCTGAATGTTATGACTAAAGTGTATGAGAAAAGTATAAATAAAGTTTGAATTTTTCTAAAAGGCATTTAATAATTAATACTAGATAATGGAATTAGTCCAATATATAGTAACAAGTAAAATAATATCATCACAAACTTTCAACCAAACAAATAGTTCTATGGGTCATCATCATGACTATTATAATTTCTTTCATTCATATATATGTTTTCCTGCCTAAATACAAAACTTACTACTGATTGGCTGTTTTTTTATTGTTTCTCCTATCTATATAAGTGTATTTAGTCAAGTATTTGTTATCTTACTAATTTTATTAACCATCTTTAAATTGTATTAATATTTCAAAACAATTGCGATTTAATCCTCCTACTCTGACAGATTTCTTTGATCTCATTAGATTTAAGTTTTCAACTTTCACTTTAATATTAAACCATTAATATTTATCAGAATATAATAAATTTGACCTCATTTAATACATATTTTTGTTTAGAAATTAAATAAATTTTAAAAAATCATACTTGACTTTCAGAATTATTGTAAAAATTAGATTTCAGTCAAAACAAAACACTGTCACGTCATCAAATTTCCGGTGGAGCAGATTCAATTTGCAAAATGAATGAAATCTTCTTTGTTTGATGTTTGTTTTAAAAATCTGAATGAATTATTTTTAATATCTAGTAAATCTATCAATCTATGCTTCAAAAGTTTAAAATTTTATTATAATTTTTATGGTATCTCTAAATGTTATAACATACTGCTTAGTGATGACATTTGTGGATGGTTGCATTTCCTGTGACTGTAATCTCTATGGCAACATTATACAGAATAATATACTTTTATATTTAAAAATAAAACATTTCTGTAAAAAATAAATAAGTAATAATATATATTTGTATTTCTAATAATTATTACACAAGTACAATACAAAAATAATCATAAACTTTCAAAAAAATCAAGTTTTTTTAGCTCACCAAAATATTTTCTCAAAGTAATCTCATAAGGTTTGAGACTGCCAATTATATAATGACTAGCCATCAATGTGTTATTTCAGAAACTTTGAAATTCCTGCTTATTTGATTATCCTGACATCATTTGAATTTTTTTGAAATTAAAATATTAAAAAAAAGTTGTAAAAAAAATGTTAGCAAAATTTCTCAGTAGAGGGAGAAAAACACAAATTAAATTTCTAGATTTCTCAGACGCAGGTCTGCTGCATGAAATAATGGGTTCATTAAAACTTAAATTCATTGCAATATTATATTTAGATTAAGTATATCAATTGTTAACACTATCTTTTTGATTTACTAATTTTATAATAACATATAACTATATCTCGGTAGTTGATGGTCACTTCCTATATTGACTCTAGTGAGAACTTTACATAGTCTTGAAATACATATTTTTGTTACAAAATATAAAATTCTTCTATACAGTCAATTGGATTCTTCACATTCATTTTTTTTTTTTAGAATTTAAAAATAAATAAGAAATTCATTATATACGTACACAATTTCAAATTCTACAAATCTTGGCCCTTTTTATTTTTGCCTCCATATTGGCATTACTCATTACACTTTTCAAATATTTACCCCTAAATTCCCAATGCTGATTTTAAAAGAGCATTTGGTCTGCTCATACACATGTTGTACATGTTTATAATAATTCATATTTTCATTTAATCTTTTAACATTCTCTTAATTAGTCATTACAAAATTACTTTTGATGTGCTTTGGGGAATTATGATGGTATTGCTATCACTTCAAATTTTTTATTTTATTTTGTACTTACCTATAATATTAGTTTACCCTATGTATATTATTCTTGCATAGAAATCATCAATTAAAATTATTAGTTTAAAATAAAATCTGAAGATATCAGTATCATACAAACCTCTAAAAATTTGAATAAAAAACAAGCTGGCTATGCCTTATTCAGATCCCAAATTGAGCTGACAATACCCGATTAATAGATTACTTGGTCTGAAAGCAATTCTTAGTGTGTTTCTATTAATTATTTTGAATATAAAAATTATAATTATTTACATATTAAAACTTATTTATGCAATATATTTGTAAAATATTAATTTTAAATTTTAAAAAACTACGCATTCGCAATAAGATTTTATTTGAAAATATTTGTTTATATAAAGACAAATTGTAAAAATGAAGTTATGGCAAACTATTGGCTAAAAAAAATGGCTTTCATAAATGCCAGTAAAAAAATTTCTAATAAAATTTTAATAGTAATAAACTTAATGTTGAATTTAGACATATTTTCATTATCTTATGATGTCTCAACTAAAATTCATTTCTATTTTAAAAATGGAATTTAAATAATAAATATTTCATTCATCAATTTTAATGAATAGACAAGCACCGTTGTTAGTTAAGAACTTCATTTGATCCTTTATTTTTTTATTTGGCAAAGTTCTAACATTATCTTTTAGAATGTCTATCATTAGAAAGCTTAACTTTCTAATAAATAATATAAAAATTACCAATCGATGACATAAAAAGTTTAATTGTAAATAAAAAATGTTGCAGATATGGATGAAGTTGTTGCTAGAGTATTTCAAATAAGAAAAGGGAGAGATGGACTTTGAACGGGTTAATCAAGTGATTCAGTCAAGCAAAATTATCTTAAAGAAAAGTATTTATTTTGAGTGCACTTGAAAATAGACATTCAGATCTAATTTTTAATATATTTATTAAAGAAAATGTATTAAAATATATTTATATAATTATATCTTTAAAAATTAAAAAAATAATATATATATTTTAACAGTCTATCCGTGATCCTATTCTAAGAATTTAAGTGACAACAGGTTATTAACCCGTGCTTTGAGTAGGTATATTTATGAGCCTTGAACAAGTCCGATCTCAAGCACCAATCTTACCAATTAATAAGATTTATACCCCTCAAAAACAAAAGAAAAGGTCCAGTGGACCCTTTTTGGGTGCCCTATCCAGACTAGCTCAGGCTCAAGGTCTGTGAGACAATGTCTATTGGGAGAAGAGAGCCTAGTTTATCTTAGAAAGAAATGTTATTTGTATATGTTTATAGTTTTCCTATCTGCCCTATGAATCTTATTATTTTATTTCTTTTAGAGATACAGTCATGAATATCAGTAAGCTTTTATAAATAATAACCCAGAAACTATAAGAATCTCGTAATTCAAATAAATACACAAGTTATAGCTTAAATTCTAATATTTATTAATACATATATATATACTAATAACTCAATCATATGACCCAGTCATTCTGGTACATATATATAATATCAGTATACAGATTCATAAAAGAGCGCAACTATGCGTCAGAGTTGTATTTATTAAATAAATTAATGTATTTTCTATAATTCTTTCTTTAAGTTGGGACAAAGTGCATATTTTTTAATTTATTACCAAATTATTATATGTTTATTCAATATATAGAGAAAAAGTCATATTTATCTCCTTTGAGGGCAAATGTTCATGTGTTTAATTAGGCTGATGATCTGTAAGCTTACAGTATTACAATGGCGATTTGTCCTAGCAAGAATTGTTGGTCTGGAAGATGATGAAAGATTCTATAACATATTTACATATGATAATCCATCCTAAAAGTTAGGTAGGTGATTCTAAAATTGAGTGCATGAAAGTTCTTGCTGTTTGGAGTTCCGTGATCATTTCACTTGCTTGAAATAGATGGCTGAAATCTCATAGATAAAGGTCTGACAGGTCACAAAATAGCTGTACATTGGGCTGGTTTAATGAATCCACATGATTCTTTTACCTCAGCATTTCGATGGAGTCCACTCTTATTAATTTTTATTAATTAATAAAATCACTTTTTTTTAATTTACTTTCCAAGCTTCTTTCTCTATAACGGTCACTTTTCAGAATCACCACAAAATCAAAAAAAAAATATATAGTTCTTTTCTTTTATCTCTCTTTTACCTCACTTTTTTTCTATCCATATGCCAATGACCATTAGCTCAGGAATACTTTTAGCATGATCAGGTTTCCATTGTTCCAAAATATTAAATGGCCAGAGTTCTTGGAATTCTGATGACAAGTGTAATTAACAGAATTCGCCTATAGCACAACTTGCAACTCTTTTTATTACTCTCCAGCCTTATATGTTTAATTTGCTTTCATTAAAAAACATGCACTACTAATGATATTATTTCAATAATTATAACTTACGGTGATAACAAAATAAATCAAACAAAAATATAAAAATACAACTCCGCACATAACCGCTCCTCTTCATCTTCACATACAAATCTATCTGTTAGTAATTAATTCTACACAACATCACAACAACATGTGTAATAAATATATATGTATACATTCACACCTTTAAATGATTAATGTATTTCACTCACACTCTTTTGTAACAGGGTTCGAATGTATATCTATAAATTTTCTTGCATCGATTAATTTAATCCATAATAACAACTGCAATAAACAGCTCTTTTGTAATCATTATTGCCTTTTACTTCCTTTAGTACCTATATTTGAACCCAGCTACTGTTACAATATATTAAAATTTTCCATAAAAATAAGTTTTGAATTTTTATTAAATGCTTTTATTGAGATTGAAAAATCTGTTTGTTTATTGTTTTAACTCACTAGAAGGTGATTTAAAGATTTAAAAAAAAAATTAAATTGATATTTAACGTATTCAAGTTCAATATAACTTGTTGAAATGTATATGTGTTTAAAATGTCAATGGGGGTAATGGTGCACATTAATTTTTTAAAGAGATGACTTAGTTTCTTAGATATATGTATAAAGGGTATATATATTGATTTACTGCGGAAATATCTAGTACACACATTATATGTATGAAATTTATTTAAACTAAAATTATATATATTAAATGAAGTTCATTTACAATATTGTTTTGGTAAACATTTTAAAAAATAAAAAAATTCCAATCAAAGTAAAATTATTACACTTCTCATTTAAAAAAATTCCATATTTTTAATCACTTATATGCACATGTTTTATGTACACATACTAAATGTGATATATACATAGCAATGTGCATTTTAAGTTATAGCAAAAATATTTAGTAATATATACATTGAAGCAGTCATATATATATACACATCATATCTATGGGCTTCATGTATATATTTGCTATTAAGTTGAAAATATTAAAATATTTTAATGTATAAATTAAATTCTAATTTTATAATTGTTTAGGTAAAAGGTGACATAACATATAATTATTGTAGAATCAGATAGAATCAAAGAGGAATTTCATTAAGAAATGCAATTAATAAAATTTCAAATTAAATTGCATCAAGATTCTAATCAATAGATAATAAAGAAAAGAATTTTACTTAAGTTTAATTAATTAATTAATTTAGAAAACAGCTGGCCTTTGTTTTGAGCTATATATATATATATAATATAAAAGAGAGAGAGGCAAAAGAAAAAGATTAGTTAGCTATTACTGTAAACTTCAAAAAGAAGACACTTCTTGTAGAGTTTAGTTTTATTTGTAAGGTTTTTAAATCATTAAATTACATCATGCTATGAACGAGTAGATTTCTGTAATTTCTCAGCCCAGCTCCAGTGCAGCTGAGTATGGAGTTCCCTGATATTATAGAATGCTGTGCCAATAAAGCCCTCACCTCATATAACAATCATGTTGCTGACATGCTATGCCAGCACAATCAAAAGGAAAGCCCCCAATAAATAATTTCACTGAATGACCAGAGAGCCAATTCTACTGTTTGTCAAAATCCTTCATGAAGATCTGGTAAAATAATAACTTAATTTAACTATACATTTCAAATGATAAAAGTCTCTCTAGTGTGATTGAAAATGTTTTCTTTGCTTTAATAATTTATTTATTAACCATTCTTTAAAGTGTGTTTTTTTAGTACTATATAAATATTTGTATTATTTAAATGTTTTCTTATCGTATTATAATGCACACTTAATTAATTGTACATAATAAGAAAGATAGACTATTGCAATATATATATATATATACTTAATATTTCTTAAATTTTGCTATACTTATTGTTCAAGAATCAGACAGAGACAAATTTTAGTACATAGATTTCAATGATTAAAATATTTGATATGATCTAAAGAAAGTCCAATAATTAAATAAAAGCAAGATATTTAAATCCCCTCCCTCTGATTCTAATTTGTGGTTTTTTAATTTGATATTTAAATTTGTCTATTCAAATCTGATACAACTGGGTCTCGTTTTATGTGGTAGATAGGTTCCTCAAAAAATGCGCACAAAAGAAATCACACAAAAATAAACGTAGCTTACCTTGAAAAATGGGGGATATGTTCCAGTAATTTTCAGGAGTCACGTAAAAGCAAAGCAACAAGGAAAAATTACTTTAAAATTCACATTAAAAAAATAAGAAAATAAAGTATGACTAATAAAAAATTTCAAATATTTAAAAAAAATTAATACACGACAAACTTTTTTTACTTTTTTTATTAACTACAGTATTTAATTTTACATTTTTTCATACCTATTTTAATCATTACTGCTGTTTTATAATATGTGTTCGTTTGTGAACTAGTATACTAGAAATCAGATTCATGACATGATGTACAACTAGCACCACTTTCAGTCTTGAGCTGTGTTAATGGTTTTCTGTTTCAATATTAAAAAAAATGAGATCGCAATCAAAACAAAAAAATTATACATTATCATTAGAAAGATTATTTTCAGTTTATAAAATCAATAAAATCTTCGTTATTTATTTTAAAAATCCAAAAAAATATTTCTGTTAATATCCAACAAAATACGTTTTAAAAATTTAAAATTTTTGAATATTTATTGTGATACTTTTATACATACATATAAATCTATTATTATTATTTACTCATTAGTATAAGTAGGTTATTTACATAGAAGCTAAGATTCTAAATACATCTTCAGGCCATATTCACATTAGCCGCTAATATAACGTTATATTTTTGGAAAAAAAAGTATTTCAAGTCAAAATAAGTTATTAATAAATTAAATTTCTTGATATCTAATAAATATAGTGAAATATAAAAGATATTGAGAAGAAACATGAATCGCATAACTTCAAAATCGCATTAAAATAATCCGCATAAAACGAGACCCAGGTGTACTTCAAATATGTAATCTGAGCCATTAACGCAAGTATGAATGGTTCATAAACATTTTAAAATAAAACTTAAAAATAAAAGTTAAAACTTTATTTACTTTTAGAAGAGACAAGTATATATGTATACTGCATACAGGTGATTTAGAAACAAACTGCAGTTTTTTTTTAAAATAAAAATTTAATGTTCGAAGTTGAAAGTTAAAACTTTGTTTCTTTACTTTTGATAAATATATATGTATACTGATATGATAGTTTAATTCTATAAAACCTAATACAATTCAATTTAAGATATTATCATTGTAGGCTATCATATCAATAATTCCTTATATCTGTAAGACATATGGGGCAAATCTTTAACTAAGCAGGGATTAATTTCTTCATATTTTTTTAAATACATAATAACTGTGTAGGCCTTGATTTAGCCTATATAATAGATATTCACATACTATAAGCTTATGACATGACCATTCATGTTTTATTTTATATATAGATTTAAACTTAAGGCCAAAGAATATTATATTTAGCATTGCTGGGTTGTCTTACTTCATGCTTATTTGATTGCATTTCTTCAACAGGCATATATTCCTGCTTCGGAATTTAAAATAACTGGGTCCCTTTTTTAATATGATCCACACAAATGCAGGAATATTCCTTTCTATTTCAGACCCAGTGGACCTTTGTTTTGTATCACCAATTGGACAGTGAATCATTCCTGCCTGTTGGTGAAATTTATTAATTATTATAGGAAGATGCTTATTCCTTCCTACTAATTATCCATTTATTTCTTAGAGATTTGAATATGAACTTGCAGAGGTGAGCATATTCCAATCTACCTCATTACTAGATTTATTACTGTAGCAACCCAGTACTGTCTTCCTTCTTTGTGTATGTTAAAAACTGGTATTTAGGCATTGGTTGGTCATGATCATGAGTTATGCATTTATCTATTTAACCATATTTTTCTAGAGTTAATTAAACTTATCTTAAGTTATTTATTATGTACCTGCTTCAGGGACATCTGCCCCAAAGATCAAATAGATACATCACCTGATGTCCCTTATATATATATATATTGTGCCCTTATCTATAGGTCATAATAAGGTAGAATGGTCAATTGCTAAAAAAAATTTTAAATTTTAAAATACGTTTGTGTAATATATTGATAATTGTATGATCGATTAGATTTTATATTACAATTTAAGGCTGAAAAATACCTGGTATGTAAAAGTGTAATGGATTATTTAAAAAAAAAAGAAACAGTTAAATAAAGCTTAATTATATCCTTGCTTATGGTTGTAAAAGCTGGCCATATAAAATAATACAGCTATAAATAGTTAAAAGTATATTAACAATTCAATTGTAATGTTTTAAAACTAATAAATTAAATAAACGCTATATGTAATATTATAATTATAATTAATATTCAAATTTAATCTAATATATTTTAAAATAAACTTTGGGATGGTGAGAATTATATTTAGTTCTACATTTTTAAATTATTTTCCAAATTTTTATAAAATATATCAGTTTTGGTAATTTAGACCGAGACATAAATTAAATTAAAAATCATCTGATAAAGTTAGTAATCATGTGACTGTATATTATATACCTTCACACACACGCTTGTTAGAATATAATAATAAAGTTTGTGAATTATAAAACTAAATGTAATTGCTATCTATCGTTAAAGTAAAAGTTGCAATATTAAATGTCATTTTAATAATTGTTTTAAAGTTTAAATGATTTTGATAAAACTATAATTGAGTTTAAAAATACTATTCTAAGTAATATTTTAAAACATGAAGTCATAAATTCTTTATTTTAAAAAGTTTAATCTATTATAAAACTAAAAATGTGTAAATTTTTTCACGCTAAAAAAGTCATTAACCAATCAACGGAGGTATTTTAGCAGACGAAAAATAGGAATTAGACGGAGCGGGAGAAGAAATGTGTAAGTAAAGGAAGGAGGAACATATTTTTTTAGCTGTATAAGATTGTAAGCTAGAAAAGTGTTATAATTTAAAAAATTTTTGTATTTATTTTAAAAGTTTTGTTTTAAAATATAATATTTTGAACTGCCTTTAAATGGAAGGCTAATTTAAAAGATTTCTTACCAGGATTTTTATTCAAGTTTAGCCGAAACCTTGCAGTAAAATGGAAATACTACAGAAAAAAGTACCTAAAAGTATTGATAAAGTAAAAATAATTGTAAAGTGCCTTGAATACAGTTTATTTGTGATCAACCAGAAAATCATTAGAACTCAGATAAATATAATTTGGACATTATACCGAAAACTTAAAAGAAAAGTTATTTGCCGTCAGGAAAAATTATGACGCACAATTTTAAAAGGCTACTCCGAAGTTTTTTTTTTTATTCTTCTCTATGGGAAAATTAAGATGCGTATATCATAAAGAAAAAATTATGTAAAAGTTATAATGGAGAAAGAATGTTTGTCTTTTTAAAGGAAACATTACAAAGTATATAGTACCAGAATTTTAAAAGAAGGAAAAAAGTTACAGAATAATAATATGAAAGAGCTATTGTGTTTTTATGAAAAAGGAACAGAAAAACTTTCTCTAAGAAGAATTAAAAATATTATAAAGTGTTCATTAGAGAAATGATTAATAAAGATAAAGATTTGGAAACTATAAATCTAATTTACTTAAAGAAATGAATCCATGAAAACAGAAAAGTTTTATTGAATATTTAAATCAAAGTACTGAGAAGATGCATCGTAAAAGTCGCGCGGGAGAAAATATTAGCAAGAAATATTAGAAGAGAATATTTAGAAGTTTTCTTTACGGGATTAACTAATATCATAATTAATAATTGTATTAAATATTATAAAAACCAAGGATTATCATTCATGAATATTTATTGAACGAAGTAATATTTGTTTTACCTTAAAATTGAACAAGCAGGGAGAGGAACATTAAGTGAATGGAAAAGAAATGATAAACAATTTTTTTTTTTGGCTTTAGTATGAACGGTTTTCAGGAAAATTTGATGAAGGAGTACAGTAAATATAGTTTGAATATTTTTTTCTAATTTTTAAAATATAAAATGTTATGTGAGATTAGGGAAAACATAAAACATAAATTTATTAATATTAAAATTTAAATATAATAACTTGATAAAATTATAGAAATAGTGTTTAAAATAAAGTGTATGGATGTGAATCTTATATCTACAAGGATCAAATGGATGGTGAAGCCTACGGAATGCAATCGAGGAGATAAAGGTCGTTTGGTAATTTTAATAGTTATTTATAATGCATAATGTATTTTTTTTTAGATCATCTATTGACCTAAGAATGAAGTGTGAAAGTCTTAATTATATGTACACATTTTATGCAACATTTTAACATATAATGAGATAGGAGTAATTCGGAATATGCATGCAACAATTTATTTAAAGAATATTAATAATATAATTTAACAGAACAATTGTGTGATTCTTTTGAACTTTCATGTGATAAAGTATTCAGATATTTAAATAGTTTGTATATGATTAAATATACAGAGGAAAGTAGTAAAAAGATTTTCTTATAGAACAGTAGAATAGTTTTAAAATATCAATGAATTTTATTATTGTTAGTAATGCAGATATGTATTTGTCGATGTACAGTATAGAAAAAATCTTGAGAAATAAGATCGGATAGTGACTTGGAAGTACTAGTGGAGAGGAAACCAAGATGATGTGTTTTTTTTTAAGAAATAGGAAAATATAAGGGATTTGGATCATATTTAGCTTTGTGTGATTTAGTATAGTTAACAAAGTCCTATGACTGAACACATATGGTTTGGACAGTGTTTTGCATATCTTTAAACTTTTGATGTTAGAATAAAGCTGAAGAAATAGCTTTAGCATCGTTCCTATGATAGAGGTTGGTAGACAGGTAAAGGTCACTCCTCTATAGTATCTTTTAATTCACTGTGCCATGATTGTCAAGGTATATGACAAGTAATATTCTAGTTGTATTTTGATCCTATGCATCTATCTTCGCTATCCTTATTTCGTGAATCGGCATCGGTCAGAAAGATATTTTCAAAGAAATAATGAATAAAATAGAACTGAAGATATGTTATCATTTGTGTAAGAATAGTTTATTTGCTTGAATGTATAGAATTGTGTAACTTTAAAATTGAAAGTCCAAAATATCATAAAGAGAGAAAGAATCATATAATACATTGTAAAATTAATTCAGAAATGAATATAAGATTTTGAAAAGAAATCTAAACCAAGTATTTTAAAAGTGATAATAAAATTTGAATTTTTTTTAAATATTAATGTTGAAGGGAATGAGTATTGCATATTTATCAAGAGAAAATTCAATAAGGTATAATCAACATATACTTGTGTATGGTATATTAATAGTTATAATTATATCATCCGAAGTAAGGCTTGAATGAGAATATTAGGATTAATAAACATCGGATAATGAACAATAAAAACCTAATACCGAATGTAGAATAATGTTTTGACTTTGTAAGATTCCATACAACCAATATCAAACTAAAATTTGTTATTTTGTAGAATTTTACTACGAATGTAAATTTTTGTAAAAAAATATAATTTTAATAATATTAGGGATGCAAAGTGTTTGTGATAATCATCTAAGAAATGCATTTTGTAATAAGCTAACCATAATAATAAATCAAGTAATAATACTGTATTTTCTTAAGTGTTAAAAAAAAAAAAAGATTTAACTAGGAAAAGTAAATAATATTTTGATTTAATTTTATAAACTAATAAACTAAGTTGAGATATGAAAGTAAGGGATATCCAATGTATATAGTGTAAAAATATTGTTAATTTATTTATGTTGTTAATAAACTTTGTTTTAAATTTGTTTTAAAGTTTAGTGTCCGAGTTGTTATTTCTCCACATGGATGCATGAAATCACGATACATTTATAATTGAAACAGACATATAAATTTTGCACAAAAGGTAAACATAAAAGTATTATAAAAATTTTGAGAATTTATTGGTATGTTAAAATTAAAAGATCATAATTTTATATTATTTATTGGTCATAAGTCGGTTGCCACAATATTACATTAAATTATATGCTAATGTTGCCACACGTATTCTGTTGTCAGATTATTAAAATACTACCACGTACGTATTTATTTATTTCATTTTAGGAAGAAATAAGATTATATTATATTATTATTGTTATTATTATTTTTATTATTATTAGTTGCTGTGTAGTAGATTATGACATAAAATTCCCTTTTCATATTTTACTACCGTAATTTTAAATCAGTTAGAATACAAGTTATGAACCTGAGATTTTAATTTATTTTACTTCATTTTATTTAATTGAGCTAGATTCTTGTTATAAAAAAGATTAAGATATGATTATTATTTTAATCGTAGTGAATAGAGCTCAGAAAGTCATAAGAATACTATGAGTTAGTTATTTGGTATAGTAAAAAGGGGGGGATAGTGTTCTTATGCCATTGAGGTAGTATCGTGTGGATAATGGCTCAATGTAGTCTATCTCGTTCCCTGTATTGTCACTCCATGTCTCATGAAAATAGTAAATATTTGTTAATTCATTTTAAAATTGAACCGTATTTGTATTTTTAAAATTAGAGCTAGTAATCATTTTAATTAATGCTGAATATTTCATTTATTTATTTGTTAACTGAGCTAGAACCCGTAATATTCGTAATAAACAGTATATTTTGGGGTGAGAGTGCACGGGGGGAGGTTAGAATATATATATATACCATTGAAACTTTTACATAAATAATCATCTAATTAATGTAATTCCATTACATATGTTCTAGGAAGAGACGAGTCTGTTACTGGCTAGTTTTCAGGAACCATCATTCTCTGGAGGCCGCCTCAGCTGATGCAAATGTGGGAAACTTAATTTATTGCATGATCTCTACATTTCCACAATACACTTATTAATATATTTAATAACATGCAATCAGCAAGAGCAGTCCCAATTCTCAACATCAAAGTTTTCTTCTTATATGTTTGTGAATTCTTATCATCAAATTCCAGGATTGATTTTGCCTGGCTTACCACTGTTCTTATTGGTGATGATGACTTTTCTCTGTGGATCGTGTATTTATTTCCATCATTATTGGCTAGCTTGCTTTAGAGTGGGAACTCAAAATTTTATCACTAGTATTTTTTAAAATTTATCTCTTACCTGACTTTATGCCCAAGGGTCTGTTTGCTATTACATCAATATAGAAAATCATTTCCATTCTAAAATTAAAAATAACTAATTAACAACTTTTTTTTATTCTTTTATATTAAAACAATCTTGTTTTTAGATTTTAAACTTTAAATAATTATATAATTAATTTGCCATCTGTGCATTATATATATATATATATATATATTAATTTAAATAATATTATTGAATTCTCTTTTTTATATATATATTTCTACCTGAGGGTGATTATATATTTTTTCACTTTTATTTGAAAGTAATGTAACTGCATATACTTATACTGTTATAATATATATATATATATTCAGCAACTATAACTATCCATTCAAATTAAAGTATGATATAGCTTTACATTTTCATTTACTGTGCCAATACTAAAAATTAAAAAATAATAGGGATTTTTTTTTATATTAAATGCTTTTATTGACTGTGCACTAAAAAAAATAAAATTCTTCAACCACAATTGGGGCTTTTAGACATAACTTTAAATAAAAGTATGTTGGTCCAGAAATTAATTGTTGATCCCTTGTTATAAAAAATAGGGACAAATTTAATTAATATAAAAATCTCCAACTGTGATTAAAGAAACTTTTTGTTTTCATTTCTATTATTGTTATCATAATGTAGTTTAAAATTATAAAATAAAATAAATGCTGCAATTATAATGTATAATGAATTATTAGAAAAATACTAACTATAATTAAAGTTGAAAAAATATTTACTTATATAATTTTTAATATTCAATTTTATTTACTCGGACAGAGAACATAATTTTTTAAATAGTATAGATTTACACTTTACGCACATGCACTGTAATATTGTTATAATAACTCAATGGTGTTTTATTGAATACTGAGAATACTCTCAAACCAAAGCACAGATAGAGATTTTTGAAAAGATGAATGGTCATCTTTTGTACCTAAATTCAATTATATAGGCCAATCTAAAGTGTTTTACTTTGAAAGTGTGAAGATGTTTATTCAATTTATATTCAACAATTTTTTAAATATTAATGTTTGTGAAAATTTTCAATTTATTACATATTATTATGAACTATTAAAAATTATGTAATATTCAATTTTATTTACTAGCATAGAGATTGTATGTAATTTTTTAAATCAAAGGGATTTATATTCTAAGCACAGGTACTGTAATGTTGTTATAATAGCTCATATGCTTAGAGTGTAGATCTCTTCTATTTAAAAAATTACATATGATCTCTGAACTAGTAAATAAAATTGAATATTTCATAATTTCTGATAGTTCATAATATTAACATATAGTAAATTGAAAAATGTTGTAAATGTTAATATATAGAAAAAAAATAATAGATGTAAAGTGAATAAAGAAACATCTTCACACTCTCACACTAAAACACTTTAGATTGGTCTATATAATTGAATTTAGGTACAAAACATAAAATGGCCACTCCTTTCAGAAAAGTATATTGTATTTTGGTTTGAGAGTATCCTCAATACTCAACAAGACATTATTGAGCTATTATAACAACATTACAGTCCATGTGCTTAGGGTATAAATTCTTTCTATTTAAAAAATTACATATGATCTCTGCACTAGAAAATACAATTGAATATTACATAATTTCTAATAGTTCATAATATTAACATGTAGTAAATTAGAAAATATCATGAACGTTAATATATAGAAAGAAACTGATGAATATTAAGTAAATAAAGAAACAACTTCACACTCTCAAACTATGATGCTTTAAAAGGGCTTATATAATTGAATTCAGGTACAAAATATAATACAGCTATTTTCAAGTCTATATTGTGCTATGGTTTGAGAGTATCCTCAGTAAGCAACAAGACATTGAGCTATTATAACAACATTACAATACATGTACTTAGGATGTAAATCCCTTCTATTTAAAAAATTACATATTTTTTATAAAATCACATTTAAAAAATCAATAAAATAAATTAGATCTCTAATGGAAATAAAGTAATATTTGTTAAAAATAAAAGAAACTAAAGTCACACATATGAATTTTTTTAAGTAGCTCCATCTTTTGGTAAAATATAACAAATTATTTTTTTTCAAACTAAATATATAAACTACAAATATGAATATTAACAGACAATTGCTGTCAGCGCAAATTTCATCTATATTTATTAGCACATGAAAATTTTTTAAACTATATTCAGCTGATCATGACAACAATCTATCATACTATTTTCAAGTAATATGTGGCACCACTAATACCAAGATTTTATGCATTTTCCTTTAAAAACTACTTACAAGGGGATGCCCCAAAAAACCTGGAATTTTGTAATGAAAAATTACCTTTTTTAAGTATTCAAAACTGAATCTCCCTCAAAGTATTGCCCATTTGATGCAATGTACTGGTTTAAATATTTTTCCACTCTTCAAAGCAATCCTGAAACTCTTGCAAAGTGATGCCTTTTAATGTCTAAGTCATTTTTTTCTTCACCTCTTCCAAGTCTGCAAAATGTTTTCCTTTGAGATGTTTTTTCATTTGGGGTAATAAAAAGAAGTCACACAGAATGAGACGGGCACACAGAATGAGACGGGGTGATTATGATAGATGGACAAGCTGACAAATGCTATTTTTGGTTAAAAATTGTTTCACCAACAAGACTTGTTGTGCTCAAACTACCACTCACTACTTTGCCACAAGTCAGGACATTTTCATTTCACTGTATCATGCAAATGTTTCATAATTTGTCGGAAAAATTCCTGACTGTTATAAACAAACCCCGAATAAAAATGTGTTTGGGTAAAAAAAAAATCAGCATTGTCTTGATATTGGATTTCACTCACCAAGCTTTTTAGTTTATGTGATGAATTTGAAATCTTCCATTAAATCCAAACTTCTGTTTACCGTGGCTCAATTTGCTTGTGAGTTGTTTCATGCACTATAACTGTTTCTTAGCAATTTTCTCATAACAGAAAACATTTTATCTTTGTTCCACATTTTCAGCCATCACAATTGCAAATAAATGAAATGCTCTTAATAAATAATTTACTATGCAGCACAACTTCGCTTGATTAAGCTGTTTGGCAGACTGATGTAAAAAGGTTCCCTCAAGATGCACCTAATATACTATAACATGCTCATCCTCTAGAGCAGGGGTAGCCAACTTTTGTGTTCATAAGATCTACTGTGTTGTGATTGACTTGTTGTCATAGACATAGTCTAAGTGGAAGGAGGTGTAAAATACATACTACTTTTATATATCTACCTAGTAAAAAATAATTATTTAATAGGCCAAAAAACTCATGTCCAGGGGAATTAAAGCAACATGAGTAATTATTAACAATATTTATTAATTAAAATTATCTACATTAAATCAAGATTAAAAATATTATTTTCTATAATGATATGGCTTAGTGGACTTCACCTATCTGGAATTGAAAAAAAAATTAGAACAAAAACAAAAATAACAAAAAAAAAACATGAAAATCTTGACTTAATTTGTTTCACTTATTACCTGACAGCTCTTTCCAGATTGGTCTCGCAATCAACCAAAAATGGCTTTGCAATCGACCGGTGGATCATGATCGACTTGTTGGACACCACTGTTCTAGAGAATGATTCTAGGTTTTTTGGATATCCCTCATATGAAACTTTTTTCATCTTATTTGGTATTTATTGCGACACACACCATTCTCTATACATCAATAGAATCTTCCTAATTGACAAGCATAGAGAAATTTATTAATAATATTTCAAAATGAAATGTAAAAAGTATTCACTCATTATTATGCATTCATTTTAATTAATTTCATCCAGTGAATGATATTCCCAAGTCAGTATTATTTAACAAATTCAGTTGCCAAATAATTCATTTTCAGTAGCAAGGCTTAAATATTATAAATTATGGTGGTCCTTTAATTGTATCTGGACATGTTTGTGCACAATGGTCAAACTACAAATTGACCACATGCACAGTTATGTACCAGACTACTAACTTAACTAATTTAAATTTGATAAGTTAAGAATTCTTCCTTTTTTATCTCTTCATATAAACTGACTTGAATTCTTCATTCCTTCTTCAACAATTTTCCCATTACTAGTAGCTTTGTCTATATGATTCACATTGAATTTACATCACCTGTCAGTATATTTACATAAAGTTTAGATTCTTTGATATAATTCATGACAAGTTTGCATTCAGAATTCTATAGTGTTTCTATCAATTTTAAGTTCTCCCACTATGAACTTTCAACAACTTTTTTGATTATTTCAAACACTTCCACAATTTCTACATCAGTTTTATAATAGGCTTCAGTCTCTATATATTGTTTAGACTCATTCATAATATCCATTTTAAGTTTTCAGCCTTGTATAGTGTTTTCATTGTGTTTAGATTATTTAATTCCTCACTCAACTTTCCTTGATCATCCATTTGGTTTTTTCCTAGTTCTTTGAAATATTTCTTGTATGCATTCATTTCCATTATAATTTCTTTACTATTTCTATACCCTTTATTTTGTTATTTCTTCCCTTGACTCAATACTGCTGGTATCTTCATCACCCCCTACTACTTGACCTATTATCTGTTAATTATCAATCTTGATGTCTTCCACCATCATCTATTAATAATTAATTTTAGTCTCTTCTGTCATTTTGTTTGTCATTTCTTCCACCATTTTCATTAAAGCATAATTAAGATGTGTGCTATTTAGCATTTAAAATTGTATTTAATTAAAATTAACTGAATTAAATAGAATACTTTATAACAATAGATACATCATTAGTTTATATCAAGTCTTTGAATCATTTTTGGCTTAATTATTTTTCATTAATATACTTGAACCAATCGTCTCCTGTCCTCTATGAAATTCTCTTTATATATCATGACATTAGTTATTTTCTTGCCTAATCTCAATGAATAATTATTAGATGAATTTATTCTTGATCTTTTCCCAAGCTACTTTCATCTCTCTATAAATATTCCACGTTTGATAAACTGACTGAGATATGATTTGGTCATCAGGCACCATACATTTGCTTGTTGTATATAATTGAATGGATAGAGTAATAATTTATAAACAATGTATTTAAATTGAATATGATACTGACCAATTTATGCACCAAATTGGACTGTCCTATTTAATGAAGCATATTAAGTAAGTATTCTAGTCTTTTTTGAATCTATTAAATTAATTTAGTAATGTTTGTATCTTGTGGTAAATTTCACTTTTCATTCAACATATTTGTGATCTCCAACTGTAAAATGGTCACCCCTGGACTGTTTTATTTCTACTTAAGTTTTTACATCTGCAACAGTTTTTATATTACATAAATAGATAAAGAAAAGATCATCATAATCTATTGCAGGATGGAGCTATCATTAAGTTTAATCCAATTTCTCCTACCAAAGGTTTTTGTTTTTCATTATGTCTCATTCATCTATCTTACATATGGTCTCTTTTCTAGATTATTTACAAAAATCTTGGGATCCAGTATTAAACTGTTTATCTATAGACATCTCTAATAGTACTAAGTTTAAGTGACCTGCACTGAGCCTCTTAGCTCTTCCAATGATATCTACTTATTCTCTAACTTATGTATTTGCTTTGGATCTCAATTTATTATTTCCTGTTTATTACGTGGCCTCTACTCTATTCAATTTAGTGCAAAATTTTCAAATCCATATGTAAATACTAGAAAATACAACTATTAAAAATATTTATTTTCAAACAATCTAAATAAACTTAATTTTAAGATTTCATCCTTATATTTCTCTCTGCACTAATACTTTTATCAAATTATTTATAATTGTTAATTTCTCATCATCATCATCAACCATTATCAATCCACTGCAGGATGAAAGTCTCTCCAATGTTAACTTCTATTTCATCATTATTATTTTCTATTTTAACCTTTTTTGGAAAACCATCGAATAGTTCCTTAATCTTTTTCAGCACTTATCTATAGTTCTATTTTCTTGCGTTCTTTTGATAATTCTTGTAACATTTACCATATCTCCAATGAATTATTTGTGAAAGAAACAGCACTACTTGTAAAATCTACATTATTTAAAAGTAATATGTATTATATTTTCTTTTTTTAACTTCTCATTTTAATCTATAAAATACTCTTTACAAAAATGTTGGTTCGAAAATGGAATTGTCTTGCTGTACACTCTTATCTTTGTTAATCTTAATTAGTGTTACTATTTAGTTTTAATTAGTGTTACTATTTAGTTTAAACACTATCTTTACGTTTTTTCATAAATATTCTTCAGAATTGGACAATAACTGGGATTTATGTCTTGATATCCCAATGTTTTGATCATCTCTCAAGTGCCTATAAAGCAATTACTTTTTCTTAATCTGCAAATGGAATGTAAATGGCAATTCATGCTTGTTAATTTTTCTATATCTCTTAATATATGGATGACTTATTGAGCCCCTAGCCATTTTTTTCCTTCTGGTTGATTTGAGTAGAAAGTTCTCTTTGCATGAGTTGTATTAATAAATATACCATGACTGATTAAAAAACTGATAACCATTTTTAATTTATTTTTTGTAAACAATAGTATTATTATTGCAGTTCTGCAATCATCTGGTATATAGTTTTGCAAACAATTTCTCTAGTGCTTTTCCTTCTTCAATCACATCCTAGAATTTTTTCTATTCTTCATAGATTTAATTGCCTACCTCATCTTCATTAAAAAAAAGTTTTAATTGTAAGAATTAGTCATTTTGTTCTTTATAATTCTTTGCAGAACTCTTCCAGACATTTCATAAACATGATTTCATCTTTCTCTTTTTAATAAAAGAGATATATTTTATTGATGAAACAACTTTCCTTACACTATAAATAAACTGGTTTAGACTTGCAAGAGATCTCTTCTACAGCTTTTCTTGAGAATTTGCAGGTACAGGTAAAATAGTCTACATAGCCCACCATAAAGAAAAGTATCCTTAAACAGTCCCATCACAGAAGAATAGCATAGGGGAGGAAGTAACTCAACAGGTTCACCAATAGTTAAAGATAAAAATTCAAGTGATTTACCCATCATTTTACCTTATGCTAAGAAATAGCTCTAAACCCATTCGCATACAAGTATTGAATAGATTGAACCTCAGATATATACACAAATAAACCCACAAAAAATTATTAAAAATTGTAAACAAAATTCATATTTAATTATGAGAAGAGACAGAATGAAAAAAATAGTTAAAACTCAGGACAAAATGGATATGATATTCTAACTCTTGGTATAAAGATATTAATATTCATTTGATTGAGAGTTTGTGATGATGTCATTTTAGTAATAATTTTATGTGAGAGTATTTCCATCAAACAGAACTCATAGACAAATGTCCTTAGAAAAACTCAAGCTTTCTTTAAACTTTTTAATACAAACAACTGTTATATAGACTATTTCCATCAGCTAATATGCGTATTGAATGTCTTTAGAAAAATGTAACTTCTATTTAAATATTCCAAAGTTAGTACATGCGCAATGTTTCCAGAGGTATTATTCTCCCCTTTTTTTCAGGTGTTTCTGGCCTGACCAGTGGGAGCACTAGCATGGGATTCAAACCTGGATCCTTAGATTCTTGATTATTGAATGTTAAGGTAACACTCTAACCAACTGAGCCATCCTGCCAAAGCAACAGTCAGTAAAAATTTCATATACTTATGTATAAGATTCCTCCTGATTTCTCCACTTTTTCCTAAAAACAAAGTTGATTAGTGGTTTCCATACATTATGTATAGTCACACTAGCTTGGCTTATGAGATTTTTTTTTTTGCCATTGAAATGTGAGCAGCTGCTTTAAATTTTCTTCTTTGTACCTTTTCTTCTCTATCCAATATTTTTGTATTTTTCGAATTGAACATATGCTCAGTGGTACATTCTCTCTTCTAATCATCAGTTTGTGTTCTTACAAGTGCTTTTCAATGGGACAGCTGGTCTCACCAATATGTTCGTCTACATTCACATGGTATTTCATAGATGCAGTTTTTTCTTTTCAGCATTTTAAGTTTAGGCTTTATAGATGTTAGAATTCCTCATAGTGTGGTATGGCTCTGGAAAGCTGTTCTGATGTTATACTGATTGCAGATTTTCCTTAAGTTGTCTGCTATTTTTGGAATGTATGGTTCACTACAGTACCAATAATTGTCTTTTCTCTTAATTCTTTTTATTGTCAATAATAAAATACTGGTTAGTATATAACACAGCATTTTGAGTGATATTATTCTCCTTTTTTTTTCAGGTATTGCTAATCTGATCAGTGATAACACTGTCATAGGAATTAAACCAGGATTTTTAGATTCGTAAATATTAAATTTAAAGTGATACTCTAACCAACTAACTTTCTCTGCCAAAGGTTAATAGCCAGAAGAAATTCCATATACTTATTTTGCCTTTAGTCGAATAGCTTAGTTCAGATATGACAAATTGTGGCTCCTGGATACAGACTCTTTGATGCTAATCTCCCAGCTCTTTTTATTATAATAAACATAAAAACATTTATTATTTCCTATTGTAATTTGTAAACAAAATTTCGATGATTCTAGGAGAGGAAAAATGAGCTGTACAATGTTGTTTCTTGAATTCAGTTTATTTATAGAATAGTAAAACCCTGCTCAGTTTAGCTAGTTGTAGAGCATTCGGCAATCGGGAGGTCCCAGGATCGATTCTGTGCTCGAACTTCTTAAAAACACCCAAGCAATACAACTATTAGCATATTATATTATGTAGAATAGTAATTATTATACATGATGAAAATCTAAATATTAGAAATTTGCGAAAAAATCAAACTGTCAAAATTTTTTGTTTATTTTTAAGATAATTTTTATTTTTGTTAGGATATATGGATAAGAGAACAAACAGGTGTTACTGACCTCATTAAGACTGAAGTGGAGTTGGGCTGGACATATTGCTAGAAAAGATGATAATAGATGGACAATTGAAATCTTAAACGGGATTCCAAGAGATTGTAAAAGACCCAGAAAGAGACCACATGTGAGATGGATGGATGAAATAAGACAGTGCAGGAGTGACGTGAAGAAGAGAAGCTAAAGATAGGAGAAGATGGATTGAACTTGGAGAGACCTTCATCCTGCAGTGGGTTGATAATGGTTGATGATATGCAGATTCCATTAGATTCTATTACTAAAACAAATGTTCAAATATATACACAGCCATTAAGAAAAGATGATTTAAATAAAATAGCTTTCCTGTTAAAAAGTTTGCCAAACCCTAGCCTAGTTGGCTAAAGCATCAACTTAAATTCAGTATTTATCAACTAAAAGTCCAGATTCGATTCCAGTTAGTTAGAGCATCACTTTAAATTCAATAATTATAAATGTAAAAATCTGGGTGAGGAGAATAATATTTATTTGAAAACCTATATGGTATTATTAAAAGTTGAATATATTTGAAAAGTTTTACGATTTTTTTTTTCATATGTCAAATGCGTTGACCGGGAAGCGAACCCGGGCCAACTGCTTGGAAGGCAACTATGCTAACCACTAGGTCATCAACGCTACACAAAGTTTTACTATTTGCTTATTTTTTAAAAAGAAAAGTATGGAAAACTGCAGAAAATAAAGTTAAACTGTAAGCCTATGGTATAAGGCTTGTGATTAATCCTGATTATTATGGAACATTTATTCTTTTAAAAGACCAATGAACACTGGTCAGTTTTGCAGGATTGAATCCTCGGTCAAAAAATTACACATTATTTTTAATCGCAGCAAACTAATTATCTTTCGAAACATTAAATATGTGCCTGAACAAAAATAATAATATAGATAAAATATTTATTTGATAATTAAACAATATTAACTTAGGCAAATATATTTTTAATATTAGCGCTATGAAAAGGAAGGAGAAAGAGTAGAAATGATCGCAATTGCCAGCCTCTTAGTGCGTATATAAATATATACACACATAAATAAATAACGCATTACAATTGAATTGGAAAAAAAAAAAAAATCAAGTTACTTGTTTTAAATTTATAAAAATGTTTTGAATGCTGGCAGTTAAATTAACAGGGCGTGGCAACTGAGATGAGATGCGTACTGACGCATGATGGGATAATGTCTTCCTTTTCTTTTGATATTGCGGGGGGGGGGTAGAAACAATTACAGCAGCTAATTGAGTGCAGCGCCAATGATGTTCTGGGGGTAGATTGCTTACACCACTTTGCAGCCAACACTTTTAAACGCACCTGAAAAAATGACAACTTGGCACGGAATTTGGAACAATTTAACAAAACAGATGAGATCATTCCCCACCCATTCACAATCGGAAAAAGAAGAAGGTAATCGAGTAGACAAATTTATCAGATCGCATAGCCAGCTGTCTTAAAATTCAATCAGAATGATTCAATATTTTCATTTGGATTTCATTTAATAATAATAAAAACCTCAAAGAGAATAAATACAATTTGCTATTTCAACAGATTATATATATATCAATCTGCGTGAAGGTAAACCTAACAACATATATTAAGATAAGTAGATTATAAAAATATACATATACATCTTTGCGTGTAAATATCTTGCAAATTTAAAATTATCATAGCTTGATCAGTTGTTCAAGAGGTCAAGTGACATCTGAGTATCTATATAATAGAGTCTATACATATTCATTTGGCCAGTTGGATTTTTTTTAATTTTTTCCTTTGCCCACAGTTGAGTCAGGTACCGTTGGTTCTTGAGTCACTACTCTCATATTTGTGAAATTATGTAGAGTAAAGATACCACACAAATAATACTTGAGCATCAAAATGATAGGTTGAGCACTGCAATTCCGATCACTTGATGGGGACCATCTTATTGCTATACTTATATAAAATATGCACCCTGCAATAGTGGAACTCACTGTTTTGTAATTTGCCACGATGGAGTCTGATACCAGATGATCCACAAATCTACGTTCTTTAGGAGACTAGTATAATGGTAAGAATTTTTCATTCCTTTTCAGTTTAAGAGAACCAGTTTGCACATATCATAAACTTGCAACCTCAATAGAACAATTTACTACATCTAGCAATAGAAATTATATTGAAAACATGGAAGAACAATTAAGCACACTGGATATAATATGATCACATTTTTCAATGCTTACATAAGCTCTTAATACTCTAGCAAGCTCTCTATACATTAGTGCAGACCAGGGCAAGCCTTAGTAATTAATGGATAAAAGAACATTTGTGCACAAATCCCTATGTAGTGCCTACTCATCCAATATCACCAGACTAATTTATAGCTTGTTTTTCATCAGTGAGGAGCTTTGTATCTGAGAGCACTGCATAGGGAGGAGCCTTGGATTTGGAAGCACTGCACCTAGACCTTAGGATCTAATGCAACACTCCAGAAGTCCACCTTTTGTTTATTTAGTTAACTATAAAGCTATACAAGTGAATGAGCTTGGATTTAAAACATTGTTGTGTTATCTTGGGGTCACAACTTTATAATTAACTAAATAAGTAAAACATGGGCTGATGGAATGTTGCATTAGATCCTAAGATTTCAGTGCAGTGCTTTCAGATCCAAGGCTCCTCATTAATGAAAATGACAAGCTAAAAACAAGTCTAATAATATTGGATGAATAGGCACTAGATAGGGATATTAGTCACATTCGTACATCCATTAATTACTAAGACTTGCACTGGATGGCACTACAGCATGGAGAGTATACTTACTGTATTAAGCACAATCAACATTAGTTCACTGTGGAGGAAAAGCTACATAAGAAATAACCCATAATAATAACAATAATAATAATAATAATAATATTAATAATAATAATAATAATAATAATATTAAACATCAATTTTTTAATTAAAAAAAGCAAAACAGCAAAAACAAACAGACAAAAAATTATGACAATGGGCACTGCCTATTTGGTGTCATACAAATTTTGTGCATGCTAATTTTCTCCTAAACTCTTATATTAACCATTCAACTGGGAAAACATCATAATTGTTCTTTCTGGTGGTCATTATTGTAATCATTCAATATTTGATTTTAGTATTAAACCTCTATTCTGTATTAGGATTTAATAATTTGGAATTGATTTGTTAGAAATATAAGATTACAAATGGAAAACATCCTAAAAAATCAATTTGAACTTTGGAAATCTATGAAAAAAATATAATAAGAACAATCAACTTTTTTCTAATTGGACAGTGTAAAGAAAAGTCATTAATTCAACCAATGAAAAAAAAGAAAATAAACAAAATCTTTCTTGATATGTCATTCTTTTTAAAATGTGAACAAATAAAAGAGAAGTCATCTGAAATCTATAAAATTCTGTTTGAAACTCCAAAATTGCATTTCTAAAAAGGCATTAACAATCTTACTGCCATAATTTTGTGTTTACCATTTTGACTGAATTTGTTAATTTATATTTTTTTAAAATAAAACATTTTCAAATAAAATCAACTTGTAATATTGTGGAAAAAATCATCGTAAATAAATAAAACAAGGCATTTTTTTTCTTGATCACTAACAATAAAAGAAATGAATGAGCAATTACTCTCACAAATGCTCTCTACCAATCAATACCCTAGAAAACATGGTTTGCAACCTTAGAGGTTTATTTTGATTGTAGGCTTCTGCCCTCTTTAGATTTTTTTTTTTAATTAATAAATCAATACATTTTTATCACAATGGATACAAAAATGTCAATATAGCACTACAGATCTCAGGGCAGTGAAGGAAAGTTGAAGGTCCATCAGTGCTCTCTCCAAAGATCTCCAATAGCAGTGAAAATTAACAATATTTTTTAACAAGCTAATCACTTGCTAAAAAGTGCTAATATTAAACAAAAGCTATATATAAGAATTCCCATAATTATTAGAAAATGAATATTAAATGATTTTATATAAGGAAGAGTAAACAATAAACACAAATAAAAATATGGTTATTTTTCTGTTGTCCTGTAGTAAAAAGGCAGGCTACATTGAGCAAGCACAGGTGTAAATTTTCTCTGGAAGAAAATTTTGATCTCTTTGACATACTGTACACTTCTGACATCTAGGCACAATAATTATAATAAAAATCTTAATCTGCTAAATTTTTTCAACAGATAAATTCATTAAAGGCTTAAATTTTCACTGAAACTTTTTGTCAAGTGATCAAAATAGACTCTGGCCCATTAAAAACACACATTGTAATTATAAGATACGGATGAGTTTTTCTGGCAAATGATTAACATCTTGCATCACTAAACAATAATTCAATCAATCACCAACACTTTCACAATTTGCAAGTCTGCACAAAACATTAACCACATTCAATCCCATTGTATTTAGATTCATGGGTCTACAGACTTTTATCAAATTTTAACCTTTTCCCTCAAAGAAAAAAGTACATTCAGAGAATTAATAGCAACTGTGTTGCAAATTTGTATACTAAAGAAAACATTAAATAATTTAATCTGCCACAAATAAATCATATTCATAATTAATACTCTAGTCTGCAAGAATGAGATATTCTTTGAAACAATCATTTTGACCCAAAGTAGATTTACTGTTTAATTGAAGTCTAATTCTACATCAAATCCTTACATTGGTATAATTATAACTTGTACTTTTTACTGTGATAATTGTATCTTCTCTCTTTTCATTCATAATTTCTTAACTTAGTTTGAATTCTGAAAATGAATATACTCTTATAAACAGTTTATAATTAATATATAGTTTTTTTTATATATAACATGAATATATTTTATGCTATTTATTAAAAACTTTTATTTAAAATGTAGTTATAGAGGATTTGAACACAGATTTTCAACCCCCCTTCAACTATCCACTTTATCTCATACAACTGATCTCTCTATATATGAAAATAATAAATACATAAACTAACTCAAGAATATTTATCAGTTGATTGATTGATAAGAATTGCTGTATAAAGAATTTTAGCCTATAGAAATTAGTTTTGTTATTTGATATGTAAATGTTTGTAATATTTTAGTGTTTAAATTCTGGAAACAGCCATTTTGCTGTACTTTCTGATGAAAACCAGTCTGCTGGTTGAAATATTAAAGCAGCTTTATAGAGAAGTAATTGTGTTTTTTTAGTACTTATATATATATATATATATTAAACTTCTATTCAAATTTTATTTAAAATTAAAATTTATCTGTCATGACTTATTCTTACAAATTATTCACTTGTTATCTTGAAAGATTTTCTCTTTTAGAAAAAGTGAGATGATATTAAACATAATATTTAAAGAAGATAGTCTTCCTGTTGGTAAGAGAGTGAAGTAATTTTCTGTACAGTCAGAAAAAAAGTTTGAATTAATTATTCTAACAATTAAATAAAAGAATATCAATATTTGAAATGCAAGCACTCTTTATATATCTGGAATCTAATTGTAAAGATAAGGGGTTTGAGCTCAGACTTTCAAACACCCTTTAACTATCCATACTATCTCATATGGTGGTATAATATAGTGTGGATGGTTGAAGAGTGCTTGGAAGTCTGAGTTCAAACCCCTATATTCAAAAGAATATAACAATATTAGGGGCTTCTGTGCAGTAACTTTAATTATTGTAGTTATATTATAAAGAATTCAGTTTTTTTTACTTAGCTTCAAAACATTTAGTTATTTAATATTTAAGAAAAAAACAAAACAATTTAACAGTGCGGAATTGCTATAAAAAAAAAACAAATTCAAGGAAATAATTTTAGTATGGCACAGCCAAAACTCACTGAATTTTTTTTTTTCTGTATTCTGCTCTTCAAGAAATCTCTGTACATTATTTTTACTGTTATAAGCTTACAAATAGTAGTTTCTTTTACTTATATTAAAAAAATTAATTACTTAATATTTAATGAAAGGAAAAAAAACGTTTTAAATTATAAAAATTTAACAATATGTAATTGATAAAATTTCAGTTTCACTATATTGTCTCCAACAATTTCTTCATTATTAAGTTTTCTCTGTGTGATGGAAATTTTTCACATCAATTTTTAAAAAAGTTGATTTAATAGCTCAGATCCTCTATATATAATAAGCATTTTCATGAATTTAAATTAAGCACTGATCTGACATCTGTAATAGATAAATAATGTTATTATTTATATTTTAGTTTGTTTTATCAACCTTTTGAGTTGAAAATTCTGCCTATCAATTTCGGAACAAAACCTAGCGAATCTTTCATTAAATACTCCTCCATGTTTGATATTTTATTTTGACAATTAAATCTTTTTTCTATATATTATATAACTAATTTTTACATTACAAGCTACAGATGTAAGCTTTCAAGTGCCAATTTTAAACACTCATTTTATACATTTTTAAAATATGAAAATAAATATCAAACTACCGTTCTTAATGTAATTTACCTAATCAAAAATTTAGAAAAACAAAATAGTGGATATTTGAATTTTATGTTATTAAAAAAAGATATATTTCAAATTAATTATTGTCAAAGAAAGAAAAAAATTTCTAAAAATTAATAAATTATTTATTGTTATTAAAATTTTAAAGAGTATTTTATTTATTGTTTTGACAAAAGAGTTCCTTTTAGCCAGTAGAAACTGTTTCTGGTTGCTGTAATGAACTTTCTAAGAGTTGTTTTTTTTTAAAAAAAAAATAGTGTTTTCAAAGACAATATGCTATTAGTCATATAGTTTTTGATTTAAAATGTCTTTTACAAAAAGATTGCAACATAATCATTAATATGTAAATCAAATTACATTTTTTCTTTACAAATTTACAATATTCAATAATTTACCCTAAGGATAAATCACTCACACCTCCTTCATAGCTTTGTCATAACAAGAGAATACTATCAATCACACAAAAAGGTCAATATAATGCTACCATCTTCAGGTTTTCTTTAAAAGTTATATTAAAATTGTAGCAGTGGGGAAAAGGGAAATCTGCAAACCACAGCAAATCATAATATAAGGTTATAAATAGGTTTAAAACAATAAAAAAGATAGCAACTGTAATGCCATCATAATGCTTAAAATATCAAAAATCTATGTGGTTTCACTGCTAGCTTATGGAAAATATTAAACAAAGTTTAGGTTTTTCCATTTCAAATTATCATCATAGTATATATATATGGTAAATTGGAAATTGGTAACAATTTGTAAAAATCAAGTATGCTTTTTAAATTTCTTCATTCTAAGAATTTTCATATTTATTTCAGAATACATGTTGAGAATTGTTTTTGCAGAGCACATATCTAGATGTTAAAGTTGTTGGAGAAATATTTGTAAAATAATTTTTTTAATAAGACTAAAATGTGAATCATTCTTTTTAATAAATCAAATTAGCATTAAAAATTAATTCATTTAATTAGTTAACCCACAAGGGCTACAATTGGTATTATAACATCATAATTACAACTGATATTTCATACTACTAAGATATGTATTTGTGTTATATATATATATACAAAATCAACCTTCCTTATGTTACACTATTTCATCAATGCCCACTGTAAATAAATATAGCATAGCATAACATTTGAAAGGGTAATTTAACAATTTGTATTTGAATTTTCATCTAGTGATATGCACTGGGATATTTTCATATATATTATGTTGTTTCAAATCTGATTTTTATAAGCATTATTTACAATAAATATTAAATTATCTGCATAAAAAATTTAAAAAATATAGCCATAAAATCATAAAAATGAAGATATAAAATTACTTTTATTTAAATAAATTCAATAGATAACTTTTTTATAATCAGTTATTACAATGAAATAAATTTGCTTCTTATTATTGTTGCCATTAGTTACAATAAGTTTTATTATATTTATCTTAAAAATAGGGAGAAAATACTATTTTTTTCAAAAGATCTAAATTTACAGATGACTATATTACAATTGGTATAAAATACTTCTGAAATAAAAAGAGTGGAGGTATAAAATTAAAACTACATGAGCTATATTCGAACTGATTGCTTTTTTGAAAAATAGACATATTAAAAAGTACTGATGGACACCTGTTTAATTAAAAAATTATAAAATTGAGGCATTTAATAATTTACAGGGATATCACATACTAGTTGTAGCCTTTATAGAATTAAGTAAAAATAGAAACTGCCTTTTGGCTACTTTCTAAGTGAAAAATTTATTATAAAATAATAATTGATGACCTGTAACAAGATATAATCACAATGGCCTTTTTATTATAAATTTTCATTCAAATTAAAAGTTTAAAACAAAAACATGTATTAAACTATTAAAAACATTTTTGATTTAAAAAAAAAAATAGAAATCAAATACTATTTTTTCTAATTATTTTTTGAATATATATAAAATCATTTTATATTGATCTAGAATTAGGTCTGCCAAAAAAAATTTCCCACTGAAGAAGAAAACTGACATAAAAGAATACAAATCAATAAAATTATTATTAAAACTGTTAAATGTAAAATGAAATAAAGCAAATATAATTTGAGATAGCCATCTAATGGAACATGTTTCTTATTAAGTGAATAAAAAGTTCAGTGAGAGTTTAGTTTTATTGTAGCATGTTAAAAAAACTAATAATGCAGCTCCTCCTGGCGGCTTTCTGGAAGTGACAATCTAAGCAGATCGTTCAACATTAAAACACTAAATTATTATAGTTTTGAAATCTTTCTTTACCTACGGAGAGGTGGAAATGATCAGGTAAGCATTTATCTTTTGTATTTATTAACTAAAACTCAGAAGGGATAGGGCATTTAATTTTCCTGATCAGGAAATACTGAAGACTAACAGAATTATGAGGTCTCATAGTGACCATAACATTAGAAAGCTATTTAATATGTTTAACACGAGCCCTCAAAAAGAAACAATAGTAAATACTTCCAGTAAAACCAATCAAGCCAACTTTTTCTGTAACGAAACCTTGTTACGCCAAATGATCGACAAAGAATTAACTTTACAAGATCCCTTTGGACATATAAATAAAAATGTAAAGCCTCAATCGCTTTCCGACAACTTTACATTGTCACAACAAAGTAGACAACAAAATATAAACTCATTTTCCAATATGATAAACTGTGATCGAAGTTACAGTCAAGCACTAAATGTACAAAAACCTTATTTACTAGAATTCCCCAGTCTTAAACTCAATTCCGACATAGAAACACAATGTTAAACCATAATATAAGTTTTAACAGTCAATTACAAAATACATTAAGTCCAACAATTCAGGCAAGCGATCAATCATATGCAACAGCATTTAGCAAAAACAAAACTAAAACTACAAGTATAAAATAGGTGAATCTACCGCACAATCAAACATCCTCGATTTTATGGGAGATGAATATTTCAACAATAATGAACATAGATCTCTAGCATTTCCACAAAACTCACAAACCACCATGAATAATTATCAAGAGAAAAGTCAGGAATTCAATTCCAGAATACCTCCACTTTTGTTCAACTTCTTCTTACATTACCATAGTGATCTTACTTTGATATTAACCACTTCTAATGATTCCCCACAGATGACTTTTTTGAGCTCATCAAAAGTCAACAATTAACTGATTCAGTAAAGAGAATATATCACCATCCGAACAAAAGATATTTAGTAATAGAGTTTTACAATATATTACAAAAAAAAAACAATTTAAAAGAAACCAACTTTACCTCAAAAATAAATATCTCATAAAGATAGACATGAACAAACCCAGAATTATTCATGGATTAGCACAAAATTGCTATTTAAATTTTAATCAAAATGACCTCCAATGACTTCTAGCTAAATTTGGAAATATCACAAATTTCAAATTCATAACAGAAAAGAGAGCAGGCATTGAACTGCCCTCAAACAGCGCAGCTTTCTCGCTTAAACTAAACTCAGATTATTCTCCACTAGACATTCCGGTTACACTAGATGAGGCAAAACTTCCAATTTTCATCTCGATTCAAGGTGTGCAGCCTCAGTGTTTCAGCTGTGGGGAACGTACTCACCTTCTAAAGGCATGTCCAAAAGAAACATGTGCTCACTGCAATTTAAAGATGTCCAGAAATCATAAATGTCCACAAAAAATGTTAAACCCTCAATTCACTTCAATTCAACAGACAACTAATACAAGTGATAATGAACAAAATCAAGTCAATGAAGACAGTATTGAAATCTTGCAAATATTAACAGATGCCATAACTCAAGAGAAAACAAAAGAAGGCTGTGTGAACAATATTACATTATGACATATATCCACAGCTTCCAAAAACCATTCAACAACTGGATCAAAATCAGAAATAGTAAAAACACAGACACATCAAGTACAACAAACAATAATTAAGCAACAAATACCAATACAATCATCTCTACAAACTAATCCGAAAGGTCAAATAATACCGAATAACAAAAGGAAAACACAAGATTCTTCTGAATCGCAGCATGAAGAAACAACCAACTCAACTGCAGAATCTGATCTTGAAATCAACTACTCTCAAAACTCTTCAAACAAAGCATCCAAAGATAGAAGTAAGCAAGAAAAGAAGAGAACAAAAAGAAATGTCTCAGAACAGCTCAACAGAGAACCTATCTACAGATTCACTAAGTATAGCATCTCAAAAAGACAAAATGGTCAACTCAAATACAAATACTCAAAACAAAGCACTAGATCAAGGTCAAACAAAAACAACAGTATCAAATTGCTCAACAGAGAACCAATCTACAGATTCACTAAGTACAGCATCTAAAAAAAAATAACATGGTTAACTCAAATACAAATTCTCAAAACAAAGCACTAGATCAAGGTCAAACAATAACAAAAGTAACAAATTGGGATATTCTGACTCAAACAGCACAAGTACTCAAGGATCAACTAATCTCATTGGATGATGAGTTCTCAGAAGAATAAAGCAATCTCCACACCTATAAAGAATCAAACAATGCATTTAAAAATTGCTGGAATTAATGTGAGGGGGCTCAATTCACTGGATCGGGTACATGCAATCAAAAACTGGTTGAATAAATCAAACTTCCACAGTGTATGTTTCTCCGAGACCAAGTTACATTTTCAGTCCAAAATTAAAATACAGCAATTAATGCAGCAACATGGATATTTCCATTATCTACCCTTGAATACTGCTTCATCTGGAGTGGCTTTCCTGATCAATAAAAATCTGGAACATCAGCAACTAAGAACTCTTCACATTAGCAAAGAACTTCTATTTATTAACATTATCATTAATAATAACCCCATAAACATAATTTACCTTTATCTCAAGAATGATACTAATCTAATTCATTCAGTGATTAATAAAATCAACGCCCTGCTTTCATTCAATAATTCACCCTCAACCTGCTTTGGGGATTTTAACATGACCTATCATCAGTTTACTAACAAATATCTTCATTTATTCAACAGAGTTATGCTATGTGGAAAAGGTTTCTTTCCTCCTCAATCATTCTCATTTTACACACAACACAAGCAATCGCTAATTGATCTTTTTTATTCCCCCGAACTTCATTATAACCTGCATGCCAAGCTGCAATTAGTGCCTTTCTCAGACCACCTTGCTATAAAAATCTTGCTACAACTAGACACCAACATGATAAGTCTTTCAGACCACACAAAACTATAAGACTTTTGAACAAAGCCACAACAACAGAATGGTTATTCTCAGAAGCATATATCCTTCTAAATAAAATACAAGTACTCACTTTGCCACCTGTGCAAGCATGGTCTGCTTTCATAGGAATCTTGAGCAGCCTCATTAACTTTCACACAAAAAGATCTAAGGGACCAAATCAACTTTTAAAAGAACTTGATTCAATTAGTAATAGGCTAAGTTCACTACCCCTCTCAAGTACCAAAATTAAAAAAATACTAGAATTAAAACTCAATATCACGAAAAAAAAAAGCTCTAGCTCAATACATTGCTACAAAAAGATCCAAAATCTTTTTGGCAAATAGTCATAACTGGACTAGAAGCTACATTCGATGTGCACTTGGATTGGCTGCTAGAGCAACACTGTCTACGATTATCATTAACAGCAAGTGCTATAGTGGACCAGAAATGTTGGAGAATTCACTCTCATTTCAAAACAAAGTTGCAAAACAATACTTTGCAAACAGGAAACATATGGAATCATACCACAACCAATCACAACATAAATGAAGCCCAAATATTGCAAAAGCTACAGGCATTTTCTGAAAGCACCCATCCAGGCCTTCATGCAATCCTGAAATATGTACTATTACATCTTAGTCACTACACAATCCCCATAATCAAAAACATGATGGACGTGCTGTCTGATGACATTCAGAACATTCAAGATTTGTACCCAGTAGCACTGGTCCCTTTTCTTAAAAAAACAAGAAAATCCATCTAGTCTCAACAATATACGACCTATTTCCATGATTCTGTTGCTAATTAAGACAATTGAATCCTTAGTTAAGGACTGGATACAACCCCAACTCTACTCACATATTTCATTTTTTCAATTTGCTTGAAAAGGATCATCAACCATTGATGCAGTTCAGCGCTTTCTTTTACTAACTGAACATGTCAGACAAACCAATAAGTCAAGGCCACTGGTCGTACAACTGGACTTCTCTTCAGCGTTTGACTCGGTAATACCATCCGTACTGTTCCTGATGATGCAGGAGTATCAGGTGCCCGACGTGTACATCAGAATAATAGCAAACCTTTTACTAAATCATTCCATATTTACTTCTTTAGATGGAAGGTTGTCTACAGGTTTTAGACCTCACATCTCGATTCCACAGGGTTCTCCCCTGGCATCACTGTTTTATAACTTACATCAACCCCATGCTCAAGGACATAGAGAATATCTTGCCAGGCATTTATGTTCCCACCATCAAAAAACAAATCAACCACATCTCCTATGTGGACGATGTTACCATTTTTCTTCCCAGCGAAGCTCATCTTCCAACACTCTTCACAATTATTGACAAGCATGCCAATATATTAAACTTCCAAATTAACAATAGCAAATCTTCCATCTGGAGAATTAAAACAGGAACAACAATTCCATCCAGATTCGCAGCCAAGCCACAGCTTTTTTTTGGATTCCCCGTGGCAAAAACAAAAACTATCATGACTAGAGAAATACAAAATTCAATCCTTCAAAAAACCAATAAAACAATCAACACTCTCTCTAGTATTTCGCTTTCAATTCCTGGTAAAATCGCACTCCTTAACATGCTAGTATTTTCAAAACTCAATTACTATCTACCAATCATCAAGCCTACTAAAATCTTCGGTAAACAAATAGGCTCATTATGTACTAAGCTATTGTGGAAAAGGAAGGTTGTGGCCATAAGCTTGGCAAAGGCCCAAATGCCTAGAGAACTGAACGGTCTTGGTCTACACTCGGTTCTTACATTATACTTGCAAAAATCACTAAATCTGCTACACAACCATTCACTGGAAATGGACTATACAAATTTAATCCAAGAATTTCAACCTACTGATATGCCACCTCCCCATAGTAAAGGATGGTTGACTGACATCTGGACACATGACAATGGCTGTATTAACTTAACTCCAAACATCTTCAATGAAAAAAAGTCCTACTGGGAAACTTATAGGCTAAAGAAAGATTGTCCCTCGGCTCTCCATAATGCTCTTGGATTAAACAACAAATTATTGATCAAAAAAGCCAAACATTGGTTTCTGGAACCCTAATTTATTGATTTTCTTCTTCCTTGTAATGAGGAGGGGTTTTAACAAAATTAGCTCTCAATGTCAACTCTGTCAGAGGGATGAGGAAACAATTCAACACATTTTCCTAGATTGTCCATCACTCAGCATTCTTGGGTCTTTCATTGACGAAAAGATAAAGCGCTATTCTACAGACACATTCTTAATCCAGCAAGCAATTAAAGCTGGCAATCTTGCTAACATTAGATTAGCAATTTTCCTATCCTTCGCCATCTGGCTAACAAGATGCAGTTTTGTTCTGGGCAATGCGAACACCAGTACCCTTCAAGTATTTAAAACACTCATCAAGGGTAACATCATCAGAAATAAAATGCTTGCTCCAGATTGGCTGTATCAACAAACCTGGGCCGGCATCGCCATATAGTCGCTAATTATTGCAAAGATATCAATGATCAAATATGAGTCTCGCTTCATCAATGCAATACCAAAATAAGCTCAGTCATATATATGGGAACTCTACCATACTATCAAAAGACTACCAATTAGTGGATGGATCACACCATCTACCTCAACAATAAAAGTTAACAAATTTAATCACGAACTGAATGGCTTAACTTATAAGAAAGTGACGGACAGATTTTGGGATGCTTGGGCTCGGACTGACGGATTAGGAGTGAATCAATGACCTTGTCAGTGTTCTCCCAGCCCACTTAGCCTCTGCTTCGCATCTTGACTTTAAACCTATACTCATTATAAATTTGGATGTGCCTTTCAATGCTCAATGAGGCATACATAATTGTTCAACTGGGACAAAGTATGGACCAATCTAGAATACTACTGAAGCGTTGATCCAACATTCATGTATATATCCACTTCTCATTTGGCTATGGACATTGCTTGGTATTCATGTAATCATCATTGTATAAACTTGTATAAATCATTTAAATAAATCGTTATTTAAAAAAAAAAAAAACTAATAATGCCCAGGAGACTGCTGTCAACCCTATCAGCAGTCTAGCATACTGCAGAAAGATATGACTGTTGGTTAAGTACAATAGAATAGTTATGGAATAAGTAGAATTAATTTTTTCAGACATTAAAAGAAAAAGCAGATGTATATACTAGCAAATAGTGATTGCAGAAAAACATTATCCATAAAAGTACTAATGAAGTAAGGCAGACATAAACTCTGATTTGAATTGGTATTTTCATCATTGGTAAACAATAAAAAAAGAACATTTAATTGGATTATAATAAAACCCTTCTGCATTACAAATTGAATAATGATACAAATGTTAACAGAGGCAATGTGAAATTTCTGATCAGCTGCTTAAAAACTAACAAAGCCACCTACTATATTGGTCATCACTTCATTTATATATGTAATCCTATATGATAATGAAATAGTAATAGGAAAGATTTGTTGTCAGATTCTTTTGTTAGTGTTTTCTGTTAAGACAACCAATCACCTATAATACATTTTCTAGTAAATTGATAATTCAATGGTATGCAGTTAAAATTACACATCATATTCCTTTTCCAAGTAATAACGGAGACCCCATTTTTTAAAAAAAGATTACTATGTCATTAATGTAATTCAGAACAGCATTGTAAAAAAATATAATTATAGACTTAATGTATTTTCGGTGCAAGAACCCTTATCAAAGGCAATCATTATATTTCCATTTTCATTTTGAATATAATGACAGCCTTCAAAAAAGTAATATCTTTAAATAAGTTGTGTAGTTTCTGAGTTAGTTCAATTTTTCCATGGAGCATACAGGAAATATTATTATATGATATATGCTAATATATTTTTTAAATAATAAGAAATACTATGAATTTATGACCCCAGATAAACACACACTCAGATATCATTATATTGTTCACACTCTGTTATATGTCTTTCCATAATGCACAGTACAATAGGCATACAATATACTTGGCAGTTAAAAATGATATCTTCCTGTTTATATAACTAAATTATATATATTTATTCAGAAGCATCATTCTTTCTGCCTTGAATAAGTTTTAAATAGAGTAGTAAAAAACAAAATAATATATACATAATATTGTAAATAAAGAAAAGCCAAATATTTAAAGGTGTTAAAACATTTTGAACTGGGGTTTATAAACTACTATTGCAATATTTAGAAATATAGAACAAATTTCTTTCTATAGAAAATTATATCTGATATAGATATATATGTTTGTTAAACAGAAATAAATTACATTTCTATTTCTTACATTTATTGATGTGGAGTACTGTTTATTCGTAGATCTTGGAAGTGTAGTTTATTTCTGTTTAATTTACATACACATGCTATGTTCTTAATGCTCACATGTATAAATGTTTGTGTATGTTTATATTTAAACATTTCAATTACCTCTTTAGGATTCATGTCTCTTACAGTTCAAAAACTAAAAAAATTTGGACTTTGGATTCAAATCACCATCTTCTGATAGTTCTACAATTTTACTATTTTCAAGTATATCTTGGTTAATACATTGTGAAATTTGATTGGTTGAGATTAAATAATTATTTGCAGACATTCATAAGATTTTATTGTTCTGGTATTACGTGATCTAATGATAAATCGTTAGTTGTTTTTTTATTGTTAAAACTTATGTTGCTTACAAAAATTGGTAAAATTACAGTTAGAATTAGAATCTATTATTAGTTAAAATTCAACTAAATAATTTCATTTATGTGTATAAATTTATTATGAATTTATAGTAGCTGTTCCACATTTCAATGTTTTTTGCATCAATGGTAGTTTGAGCTATAGTTCAATATTTTATTTTAGTATTATAACCTTTATTTTCTATTACAAATTAGTAAATTGTAACTGATTTATTACAAATATAAGTTTACAAATCCAAACCATCCTAAAAATCATATTTGAATTTTGGAAATATAAAAAAAAAAGTAAAATATGTAATGAGAACAATAAGCTTTTTTCTTATTAGATGATTAAAAATGCTGGTAAAAAAATTTAATTTATAAAATCTTGGTTAATTGAACTTTTCTAAAACCTGAAAAAATTATTTAGTCATCATAAAGCTATGAAATTCTGTTCTAAAATTTAGAATTGCATTTATAATTACTAAAATATCACAAAATTTCTGTATTACAGTGTTTGACAAAGTGTTCTCAATCATATTTCATTTTTATCATTACTATGAATTATTTAACTTTAGAGATAAAAAAAAAAGTATAGTAAATGCTTTGATAATGTACTAAAAACTATAAAAATAATTGTTTCTTCAATCACAATTAAAGTTTTTAGATTGAACTTGAAATAAAAGTGTAAAGGGAGGGGGGGTTCAGAAATTAACAATCCATCCCAATGTGCCCCCCCCCATGATTTTATTTCAATCTAAAAAACCCCAACTGTGGTTGAAGGAACAATTATTTTTTTGACTTTTAGTGCATGATAAAAGTATTTACTAGAAAATACTTTTTCTCTCTATTATTTTTTATTTTTTAGTATTCAGATATTTTGCAATTCCCTTTATGTTATGTAATCTATCTCTATATGAATTAAATTTTATCAAATACTATCTGAAACATCTGAATGATTTTAAGAAAATTAAAAAGAATTCATTTCTGATCAATGAAAAGCTGCTTTCCACAACTGCCTTTCTGAGTCTGTAAAGCAAAAGTTTTTGTTTCATTTTTCTCTGACCCAACAATAGAGGGATTAGTACATTCAAAATCATTTATTATATTTTTTTATTCTTAATAAGTTAGTGTTTTAAAAGTTCCATTCATTCAAATTAAAATGCTAGTTTTTATTTGCTTCTTTACTGATTTAAGTAATGAACTGAAAATAATTTTTCCATTTTAAATGATGCATTTATTGCTTACTCTAATACATATGTATAAACTCTAAGTGTCAAATTGATTTAAAGTTTTAGAAATTTTATTAATTCCAAAGATTGCAGAAAATACTTAAATCAATTTGTCACTTCTAGTTTATATATATATATATATTACAACCTAAAAATAAAGACAAATGTTAACTGTGATGCATAACCAAGATGCTTGACCAGAACTCTTCACTGACCACAGCTAACACATTGGAAAAACAAATTTATAAACTATAAAAGACAATCAACCAATAACCGTCTCAATAGGCCCTCAAAATAAATATATGATCAATTAAGCAATAATATTAGCTAAGCTCAGAGGGTTTCAAAATGTCATATGCCTCAACTATTAGAACAATAAAAGTAAATAAAAATAAATAAGTATTATTAAAGCAAATGCAACATTTATGTAAAATTTAAAAGCAGGAAACTTCTCATACTCACTTCTATAAATTATAACATCTTTTTATCAGAAGCATATGTCACTAAAAGGTTAGGTTACATTAAAAATTCTCCCCTTACAACATTTCTTCCAATCATAATACATCTAAACAACCATGACAAGCATATTACTACCATGAACAGATCTACAATTAAATTCTTTTCATAAAACAAAAGCACATCTTTTTATATTTTACCACAGTAATGTTTCTTAAAACAAACTTTATTTTATATTTTACCACAGTAATGTTTCTTAAAACAAATTTTATTTTGAATTAAAATAATTAACACACTCCTGTAGTTACCATCTCAGGGTTCTTTTAACTAATAGTTTGATTAATGTGAACTTTATTCTTGTCTTTTGATATTAAGATTATTAGACAAAAAATGAAATCTTAGTAATAACATAGTGAAATATATTCTTACCCTTAAGATAATAACTCACTAACTTACAATAATAATAATAATTAAAGTGAAAGATTGAAAACCTCTCACATGCGCTTTTAGAATGCTTATATGACAGCCAATCAGATGTAATGATGACTGTATAGGGAGCTCTTAAGCCACAACACAAGACAGATTTTATAAGAAAAAGGTGGTTCCTCCTTTCTCTTTATTTTAATAATTAAAAATAGACATGATACACTCTTAATTTAGAATAAAATAACTTACTAAAAAAGTGTTCAGATATATGAGTGGATAAAGGATTTTAAGGCCACTCAGGATACCATAATAATACTTCCTATACAAATATTTTTGAACTTAAACAATTCCACAACTTAAATAGTGATGAACAATCAAAACAATTTTCTGCATGAATTAAAATGATTTCAATACAAAATCAGTGACCTTTGAACAAATGGAATTGATTATAGCGATCCTTTAATAATGAGTAAATAAAACAATCTATTTCTCAGATGCTTTCTTTACATCTGAAATGCAATTATAATGAAGTGACTCTCATGTCAAATAAGATACTCTCAATACATACCATTTAGGATAAATTTATAATACACTTTATAATATTTAGATTTCTGAATAATATATATGCAAATGATGATAAATATTCAAGAAGAAAATTAACAATAAAAATACCATTTATTTTTGACAATGAAGACACTTAACATGCAAAAATATTGATACCTTACAACATTATCAGAGTACATCATTTAAATACTCAATTGCACAATCTACTATAAAGGAAAATTATAACTGTATGGTTTGCAGATGAATGAATAAAAATAAAATAAATACTAAATTTAAATCATTATTCATTGGTTATTGAAACTTTCTGCAATATTAGTATTATAATAAATTTTCAATTTTACAGCATAACCACTCCATTATATTGTCCCCTATGAATGTATTTAATATCTTTCAAATATCACCCATCCAACTGTAAGGAGATTATATCATTTAACACAACCAAAATGTATAACTTTAATTTCTAAATTAAATGTTCATTGGGTTTATATCATAAAATGCTGGCAAAGCACAGCAACAAGATCTATACCCAATCTGATTAACCAAAAGTGTAACTGAAAGTAAGATGACATTCATCGGCACTACACTAACTATGGCTTTATGCAAAAGTATATTACAAACAAATCTGCAATTGGGATAATATGGCAAAGCAAAAAATAAGTGATAGCATGAACTAAAGAAAAGAAGCACATGCATCTGAGGGAAATATATAAACTAGGGCTTTATCTCTAGACATAAACAATGAGAATGAACCATGAAAAGTATAATAAGAATAATATTTGCCTTAAATAAAGCATTTTATGCTTAACTATGAGCCAAACAAAAATATAATTATCAGAAAATATTATGACATAAGAGAGACAAATGTACACTCTCTCTGAAAACACTGGCAAGATAAAAATATATATGATTAAAAAGAGAGACTAATGCTCATTCTCATAAGTAATACAACAAACTGATGTCTAAAGCCAATAACATAAATAATTATTGCCAAATATAACTTAATAAAGTAAATTATGGCATGAAAATAAGCTATAAAATATACATCAGCTTTTATTATATTTATCATTAGCATAAACATTTAAATAAATAACTTCATAAAAAAGAATTAAATATAACATTTTTAAAATACAATATAATAAAATAGAAATATTCTGAGAACTTTTAGGTAAATGCAGCTTATAACAATTTATAAAACTATACCAAATAGGAATGCATAAAATGAAAGAAAATATATAGCATGATATAGTATCATAAATTTTGAAACTTAAAACTATACCCTTTTGCCAAATAAAAAAGTCCTTCATCCTTGGCATTTCAACCATTCAACAGGACATGGTCACTATAAATGCCATTATGAAAATTTCTCCAACTTATTCAAATGCAGCAAAATTCAAATTACCCATAAAGCACTTTAACATGAACATATCATACTAGTGTAAAAACATATGTATAGCCATTTAACTTTTGCGAAATATATTTCAGAATAACCAGAAATAACGATGCATCTTTAATTAATCATACAACATTATATTAACATATTATCTTTTTGAAAAACATATACTGATAATAAAATTGAAGAGTATTTGTTCCTTTAAAAATAATGTATTCTATAGTAAAGCAGATCATTGACTAATAATAATAACAAGAGAGAAGAGTAGACATTTATAATAAAACAGACTAAAATTATAATCCTTGAATGAAATTAATTTAGGAACATTCATGTTCAAATTATCTGCAACACAACATATTTTAGAGAAGAGCAAATAATAATAATAATAATAATGAAATCTGAATACATTGTTCATTAATATCCAGAAATATTATCTTTCCATTGTATATCATAAGTGAATAAACTTCTATAAAGTAATAAGTCAATAAATTTAACTTTATTAATTTAATTAGAGGGAATTTGAAGCTAGACTTTCAAGCTCCCTTTAGTCATCAACTCCATCTTATACAACCTATAAATATGACCACACACATGAAAAAGATAAATGATCTCCAATATACATATTTTGTGCTGAACCAGTACTTAGGAAAATATTTTTCCTTGCTTTTGTTGAATTCAATATGGTAATGATATTCAGTGAGCTTCCATCCTGCCAATACCAATAGTAAAATGTCACTTTAAATGTAATAGCATTTAAAATAATTTATTTTGTTGAATAAATAAATATTATCTTTTTAAAATCAATATATGGAAGTAATAAAATGTACATTATAATAATTTTCAAAAGTCATGCATCCTTAATGCATATTGAGAATACATTTTAATAATTCAAAGAAATATCCATTTAAATGAAATTCAATATTTCATTGTCAGAGTATTATTTAATTTAATTAACACACTTATAAATTTCTTCTATTATAGAGCAGGTTCTGAAATCTGGAATTTAATAGTCTATCATTTCAAATGATAAATCTAAAAAAAAACATCCTTTCAAAATGTGAACCTTTTAGGCAAAAATATTTTTCTTCTTAAATAAAACTACTTAATAATATTTAAATAGTGTAAACTTTTTAGCAGTCTTAATATTTTTATACACATTAAATTTAACTTATAATATTGTCTATTTCTAACAAGTAAATTATAATCAATTAAAGTTCTTATGCAACAATAGACTTTATGCAGAAATCCATGGAAGAACATAAGTCATATAAAAATAATTACTATTAAATATTTTGTTGACCTTTCCATCATATTTCCATGCAATGTAAATTTCAAGTATTGGAAGTTTCAGTTTAAATCTGCTGAACCTGGATGAAATTTAGCAATTCATATTTTAACTTTTAAAACAAACCAAAATTTATTAAAAACACTTAAAAGATAATAAAATTTAACAATTAAATGAACAATGAAGTAACTGAAAAAGAAGTAAGTGAATGTGAGTTAATGTGTTCACTAATTCTATTTATAAGATATGTCGTGTGACTGACTTTTAACAAAAGAATTGACATCCAATCTACTCACCTTTCATCTACATTTAATAAACTTTACTAATTAATTAGTATCCTGGGAAAAATTACTAAAAATAAACTAATTTACATATCTATCTAGACATTAATTATCACAACTTTAAAATAAATTATTTAGAAAAACAAGCACATATTATAATAAAATAAAATATTACATAACATTATATTATTTCAAATATACTATTATCTTACATTATTCCTTTAAATATATTTATTTATATTCTTTAACTGATTTAAGCTTCCAGAATATTTTTAAGTAATACTTTTTAAAACAAAGACTTTACAAGAAAGTTAAGATAAAAATTTACACCCCATGCATTCTCACAAACGAATTGCACTTTTTTACTCAAAAAGATAGCTTAATTAATAAAAATAATTATTTATTTTCTTCAATTAACTAGTTTTAAAATTATCTAATTAAACTAATTTTTATTGCGATTATCACTAGATAAGGCTTACTTCTTATTAACAAATTATTTAAATAACAGTGCACTTTTAAGATAATTTAAATATTAATAACTTAACATTAAAGATTTAAACTTGTCTTTAGATTAGGATAATTTTATTCTTAATATTTTTTTAAAAGTAACTTATTAACATTTCAGGGTAATAATATCCCTAAAACTAATAAGCATCTAAAAATCATACACTATCAATTATGGGTAAATTTAAAGCATTTACATATAAACTATTAAAATAACTTTAAAAGCTATTAAGAATTATAATAGCTGTTATAAATTGGCTCAAAGAATATATCAACTTGTAAGTATTAAGCAATAAGAATTAATTGGCTTACTACAAAGATTCAAGTATGAAAACAATTTTTTTAATACTAAGCAACTATATAACTAGATATTTAGCTTTACAGATAAAGTTAAAAGTCACAGTATATATATATATCAGTTGATATTTCTGAAATAAGTTAATATACAGTTATGTGTCTCATGGCATATAATAACATAGTAGCCTGTGTGCGTGCACATATATATAAAGTTGAAAGGAAAAGTAGAAATAAACACAAATTTTTTTGTAGATATTTTTTATATTACACGGAAATAACAGTTAAGAGTTAAATAATAATTTTTATACTTAAAATTATTATAAATTATTTTATATCAAGCATTTAAAAAGATCTATTTAATGTTTTATTAATTCTGATTTTGAAATCTAAAACAAGCTGGATTCATGCATAATAATCAGTTGTCTAGATCAGGGTTTGTGTTTAATGTTATGGACAGCCAGTTGATGATGATTTCATTATTTCTCTAATGTTGAATGGTACAAAGGTATATCATTTAAATTCCATGCATGAAATTTTATTTTATTAATTAGAAATTAAGTTTATAATTGGCCATTACATTAATGGTACTAAGTGGCCAGAAGACATTGATGACGATCAGCATGTTTGAGTATCCCAGCATTATTTTTTAATCATTATATTCTTATGATAAGCACTTAAGTTTGTGCATCCTCATTGTTTATATAATCTGCCCAAACCTTGACAAGGGCTAAACAAATTTTCCAATCTAATCACAAGGTTGACTATTGATTTTCATGATGATAAATGATTCTTCTTCTTCTCTATAATGCTGGTGAACTTATAGTCTTTATTTTTGCTGATCTCTCAGACCTGTTGCTTAAATCAATCATATTCCTTCATTATGCTACTAGTATACTTAATTTGATTCATTAACTGAGGTTGATGATGATGATTTTCCATCACCCCAGATTCATCCACACTTTGTACCAATGTGTACATTTTTATATATGTGTCTAATAAATCATTAAATCAAGTTTTCAATTATCCTTCCTCTCCCCAAATTGCTCAATTAGCTAAAACAGGGGTCCCCAACCCTATGCCCATGGGCACCATGGCACCCGCAGACCATTTTACATGTGCCCGCCACTACCCGAACACGATAAAAAATTATTTATCTGATACAAATAAATTTAATTTTAAAATTTTCTTATAAATTATTGTATTATATTGTAATCAAATTGTAGGGCATACTATACTTTTACAGCGTAAAAATATAAACGTTAATTATAATGTTAAAATTTTATTTTTGAAATAAATATTTTTTTGTACATTATGTGTATTATTAACAATATCCAACTATAAATTTACATTGAAAAACTAAATGGTGCCTGCCCCCTAGTTGAAAAAAATAAATCATGCCTGCCAACTGGCCGGTATTACAGAATGTGCTCTTAAATGCAAAAAGGTTGGGGACCCCTGAGTTAAAACATAATCTCAATTTTAAAAGACAACTGAAACCAAAAAAATATCTAGACTTCCTTCTCATGCATTTTACATAAACTATATCTATGAAACAAACAAACAAACAAACATACAGCAAAAGTAAGTTAAATAAAAGCATTTAAAAATTAAACATATTTGAATAAAATTTAAATGTAATTACAAAAATATTTATTTTTTTTAAAAATTTTATATAAATATTTTGTAAAAATAATCAAAATTATTAAAATAAACAACAGAAAATATTAAATTTTTTTAGCTCACTACTAACAACAAATAAAATTGGAGTTTACAAGTGGTATTGCAAAATATTCTCACAAAGAATCTACCAATCAGCAGCACTGTAATTCATTTGGAGTACTTTCTCTGTAGAATATTGATATTTTCAGATGTTTTTTGAACTAGTAAATCAAAATTTACTTTAATTTCAGTTTCTACTATCATTTCTGGCAAAAATAGGGCTATTGATAGCTGCAACAGGTGAAAAAAAACCAAAAGCAATAACAGCACCATTTAATATTCTGCAATATCGTGCTGCTGAGAATCTTCTGGTTAAAACTGCCTTCTATATAAAACTAGTCACATGAAGACCTCATCACAACTGAAATCAACAGATTCCATTTCTATGAAAATACATAAACAGTTATGTTGATGGAAGAAATAATCATTAGTAATAATAAAGCAGTTGATACGACTATAAAAAAAATGTGCAAATGATTCAGGCAGTGTTATGACATTGGGGATAAATTTCACTTAAAAATTTAAATGTTACTTTTGTTCACTATATACCTTTATATACATACTGAAATGTCTCCATGGCAATATTTCAGTAATACATTGTAAGGTGGGCTGGTAATTTTCAGATTCAGAAGTATGAAGAAAAAAGAACTGATGAAAATTATTTTGAAGGATTCAGCATTAAAATATAATTGAAAGCATAAACCATAAAAGTAAGAGCATGTGACTTCAATATTTTGTAGCATGTATGCAAATGAAAATAAGTGGTTTTATCTTGATGGCCATCTTTTGATAATTGTTTAGGATTCATTTGAGAACATTTAAGCAAAATTAAAGTAATCAAATAATATTATTCTTATTGGGAGAGAATTACTTTAAAATGAAAAAATAAAAATTAAGTGAAACTATTATGATAATTATAAGCACAAATATACGTAATGATAAATTAATATGATTGGTTCATAACAGCAATTGTAATACTCAATAAATTTGACTGACTGAAGGTACATGTCATCAAAGGCATGTTCAGCAAATTAAATGCTTTATAAATTTATATTTTCTTCTTAAATGCACAAAATCCTGTTTAAATATAGAATTACATTTAAATAAATAAATAAATAAAAAAAAGAATCATCGAAGTAAAATTATTTGTAAATTAAATTTAAATCATAAAATATTTGCATTTATATAGGTTCAATATTAAAGTTAATTAAAAGAAAGATAACTGCCATGTTTGTCTGAATTTGAAAAAAAAACCCACCAGACAATTATCAGATTAAGATAAATAACATGTTTCCAAATAACATTAAATGTGCTGGTAATTGATTTAGTATAACTTTATCTTTTTTATTGCATTGCCAAATCTATATGTTCTTTATTACTTTTTGCAATGCTTTTTTACAATTCACTATTAATAATTTCAATTGCCCCAGCAATCTTCTTAAGAACTATAACAAATACAATACAAATACATGAATACAAATATACACGAACATATATATATATATATGAAATTATATGTTCAAGAATATTTGTATTGTGTTTGTTATAATTCTGAAGAAGATTTCTGGGACAATCGAAACCGTCAATAGTGGGTTTAAAAAAGCATTGTAAAAAGTATTAAAGAACATAGATGATATTAATATTATGATTTAATATAAATAAGAGTGTTGGTTAGATCTTCAAGTATTCAGATTATCCAAATAATTTGAATATCATCATACTAAAATTGCAGGGTAGGAGGAAACTGTAGAAAGAATAAGAATAGAATTCATCAGCAGAGTTGCAGCAGATAGAGTTGGAAATATTTATGTAATTCATCAGTATTTCTAAATATGCTATTATATCTCAGTAATAATCAGCTAATAGCACTGTATTTCTCAATTAATTTTTCCCAGCCATACAATCCTCCAATAAGAGGTATAAGAAGAGAGTCAGATTAAATCTCTGAATGTTAAGAAAGCAATGGTCAATATCGAGGTTCATTTGAGTGAGTTTGAGATTATTCTGACAATAATTCATGTTGTCCACTGTTTCATAGAACACAGACAGGAACACTCAAGTTTGTTACGAGAAGCTGCCAGAAGCAAATAGTATCAGACCTTTTATAGAAAAATATTACGTTTAGTAGAAGGTATCTATTTATAATTTCATTAACAATAATGGACTACGAATTGCCAGGGATGCCAATGCCATCAATAAAAAGAAACCCAGCATCCCACTCTCTAAGAAACGGCATCTATAGCATCTCCCTTCTCATGAACATGCATATTTTTTTAGTATTTATTCATTTTGATATCCTTGATATTCATATTTGACATTACCTATGGATCCCAGTTCCTCATTTTCTTTATTCTACTATAATTATGATCCTTGGTTGTATCGAAAACACAACTTCAATGAATCTTTTTTTTTCTATAGTCATAAACTGTTTTGTTGTTGAATGTTATAACATTTACATTTCATTACATATTATTAATGTAAATAGGTGCAATAAATGCTTTGATATTACTTTACTTGTATCTTTTTTACTTATTAGCCAGAAAACATTATTTCACAGTAGCAAAACATATATCCATCTTATTATTATGTACTTTTTTAATGTGTAATTGTTTTTATTTTTATACTAACGAAATAATCAAAAGTAACAGTCGTCTACAATTTCTAACCTATAGCTTTTTTTTCTTTATATGTGTAAATATTTATATTTCGGATGTGTAGCTGGTGTTTTTTAAAAAATCGTATACAACTAACTAGCTAATATTTGCAAATATTTATAATGATTAATATGCTCTTAATAAGCAAGAAAGGCAGTCATGGAGCAAAAAGACACCTTGGCAAATTGTCAACACATTTAACAATATAGTTTATAATTATATTGAAATTATTATTATTACATTTGGAAATTTAATTGTAATTGTTTTAATTACATCATAGCTAGTGAATTTTTATTGGTTGTTTATTAGTAATCTGTAAAGCCATAACTTTCATCCTCTCCTCAAAATCATGATAATAACAAACACTTTCCGCTTCCTATTAATATATCACAATGAGAATTGAATGTATATGTATGCACAGATTCATTGATAAGATATCCTCCTTGATAAAGAGTTTCTAAACTGTCGACAAACATTTGAATTCTCAATAGTCAATTGTTTTGTTTCAATTTAATGCGTTGAACTAAAGAACAACTTGATTAGTAATTTGATGTCATTTAAAAACTACGGATCTGCTCATCTTTCAGTGAAAACAATAACAGTTTTTACTGAACTCATTATCTACAAATAATTATATCCCTGACAGTTCATTTCCAATCAAAGGCATTTCTATTTAAAATAACAGTCACTCACTAGCATCCCATTATACAAAACCTTTGTTTAAATTGAGGGGAGGAGTACACAACAGATGAGGAAACAATTTTTTTATTTTCCCTCCTGAAGTTTGTTAACTCACAGTTAAATTAAAAAGAGCATTAAGATAAAAAGCTATTTGACAGTTATATCCAGGAAAATTGGTGTCATGAAATGAATGTGTGTGAGTACGTTATACGTGAGTGCATGGATATTCTCATATATGTATAATCTTTAAAATCACCATGTAAATTTTCTGTATGTATCTGCAATACAGAGATTTCAGACCACTCAAAGAAGTATGAGATGCATGTTGGGAGTAACAAGAAGAGATCGAAAACGCAATATATGGGTAAGAGAATAAACAGGTGTTACTGACCTCATTGAAAAAATTAAAAGACTGAAGTGGAGTTGGGCTGGACATATTGCTAGAAGAGATGATAATAGATGGACAGTTGAAATCTTAAACTGGAGTCCAAGAGATTGTAAAAGACCCAGAAAGAGGTCACATGTGAGATGGATGGATGAAATAAGAAAGTCTGCAGGGGTGATGTGGAGAAGAGAAGCTAAAGAACGGAGATTGATAGAACTTGGAGAGACCTTCATCCTGCAGTGGATTGATAATGATTGATGATGATGATGATTTGTATGCAAGAATGCATTAGATATAATCTCATCTTCATCATTTTCAAACATTGTCGATCTATAGGATGAAAGTGTCTCCAAGATCATTCTCTTCGATATCTCGGCTTTCTTCTCTATATCACTGTGGCATACTTTCTTATTTCAACCATCCATCTCACAAGGGGTCTTTTTCTAAATCTTAAATATAGTCTACCTTCAGCATTTTAATGTATTTTAATATATATATAAACAAACTTCAAAATGTAACATTATTTTATAATAAACGACTGTTAATGAACACAGAAAAAGTAGATCTTTTAAATATACAGCTTTATTACTGTCTAGCATGCTTTTGATATATCATGTACATAATATTCATAGTTTATAATAATATGACTCATGAGTTCTTGATATTAGTGTAATAAGCTATGACTATGATATACATGACATATCGAAACCATGCTAGGCAGCAATAAAGGTGAATATTTTTAAAATCTACTTTTCTGCATATGTTTTCATTAACAGTTGTTTATTATGTTAGCTCAAAAAAGGAGGAAACAATTTATCATTGAATTACAAAACATTATCTGATAAATAAATAGATTACAGGTTATTTTTAATCAATCAGTGGCTATCAGGATATCTGATCCTGGTTTCTAATGTTACATTAACCATGCCATTGTGAGTTGTGAAGTATTTTGTGGTGTTGGATCCTATGCTACTGTGTTTTGCCTAAGCTACTTTGAATCTTTGTTAGTTGACATTCACAGATTTACTTGTGGAAAATGTATTATACTTTAGTTATAGTGTTGGTCTATAGATGGAATCTCATATTTTTAAAAAAGCCAAATAATTATTTGAGTAAACACAGTTTTTTCACTAGATGCCATTACTGACTCTAAGTAATTTGAGACTGTATGCATGTAATTAATGGTGTTACTATATTTATAATTGTAAGAACGTTTATCTGTTTTTTATGTATTTATAACATTTTAAATAGTTTATTAATTTTATGATTATTTTTTATTATTTCTAAATGTATGTGTATATTATTTTTAATGCCATACATTATTTGCCACAAAACATTTTTCCATAACAAATATTTTATTGAAATACCATATACATTGAAAAAAGTGCACATTAGTGTGTTAAAATATATTATAAGACATTTAAACATAGATAACAACAATAATAAATACCTTAAAAAAACTATAAAACTGATGGACAATTACCATTAGTAAGTTTGAATATTCTTGAATTTTTATTTAAAAATAAAATCTTATTCTTTAGTTTTTACTGATTAAAAATAGATGTATATATATTTATTTTTCACAGAGAAGCGCATGACTGCAATCATTTTAATAATCTGTCTTGTATGTGGCCTTCTCTTATCTCAAAACAATGTGTTTATCAATTAAATTTTATTTGAAAACATTTATTTTTAAGAAGACAAGTTGTAATAAGTTCATTATAGCAAAAGAAGCAGTTTTGTTCCAGGTAACAAGTATGGCTTTTTGTCAATACCAGTAAAGAATTATTTTTTTTAAATTTTAATAACAAATTTAATATTTAATTTTAATATATATTTTCTTTATTTAATTATAACTAATCCCAATTTTTTTTGGAATTTAAATATCAACTATTTTGTTCTACTAACTTTTTGAATAGGTAAAATTGTATCTAGCAGCCTCAGACACCATTGCTATAGTTACAAACTCTATTTAGTACTTTATTTTCCTATTTTACAAAGTTCAAATATTAACTTTTAGAATGTCTTTTATTTGAAAGCATACAATTTGTAATAAATAAAGTAAAGATTGTCAATACATGATGCAGAAAAAAAGGTTTAATTGCAAAAATAAAATGTTCAAATGTGGTGGGAAGGTCTCTCTAGGGCCTTTTCAAATGAGAAGGGTGAAGTTGGAATCTGAACAGGTTAAATAAATGAATGAAGGCATGTGACTGTAATAGATTGAGATTTTAAATTACTAGAAGTTTTAAGTTACCTTGATACCACATTATTTATATTCTATTGATTTATCAAGCTTTGGCTAAAACTATAACAAAACCTTAATTACAACCAGAAAAAAATTATCAGCAAGAAAACTATTACTGATTATTGGAAATACAGGTGATTAGGAAATAGCTATAGCAAAAGCAAGATAATAATAAAGGCACTCAATCGGATACAGCATTCAGGGGAAGGAGGATATATGTATTATAAATATGTACATATATATTGTAGTAGGTCTCAGTATTAACACATCTGTTTGCCAATATCTACAATTGGGCTTAGGCTTTTAGTTTGGGGAGATTGGGGGGGGGGGGGTAGCTGAGCTCTACTTGATCCAAAAGCTAAATGATAAAAGCAAAAAATGAATAATGGTTCAACTCAGCAATTGATAACGATTGGTGAATAATACCTTCTTTCTCAATACTCGTCTGTGAAAGTTGTTAGAAATACTTCTATTCTTTGGAGTACATAAAAATTGTTTTACCTTTATCTTATACCTATAATGTATAAAAGCAGACTAGTGAGCTAATTACTTTTTCTAAAGACTGATATTTTTTCTATCATACATCCCGGGCGTAAAAAAAAAAAACCTAATGTCATCCCAGAATTGAAATATATTTCTTGTCATACAAGAATATATGTATGTACTCACACACATACTTTTTAACATCCGTATATTAAAACAGGCAAAACTCTCTATACATATTGGTTGGTGATCATGTGATGTTTATTGGCTGAAAACATCCGTATATCTTCACAATATTTTGGAAATCTTAAAAAGTACGATATTCACTTTCTATTTAAGTGCATGTTTAAAGAGCTGTGCACAATTGGGAAGATAATCTAAATTGATCTTTGCAGACATGATTGAACTTCGAATTTACTTTTTCCATAAAATTATTTTAAAGTATTAATTATTGTATTGTATTCAAACATCAAAGCTGGAGATCAGAAATATTTGTTCATTGCTAGAGCTTCTAGCGTAAGGATTAGATTTTCTTTTTTAAAATATAAAAAGGTAATTGGGAATATTGAAGTTAGACAATTTTATTAAACAAAAAACAAAGTAAGCATAAAAAACAAAACAAAAAAAACAACAAATAATCGTGGAAGGAAGGGAGATTTTATCTTCGGCAAGAAAAAAAATTAAACGAGCTGGAGCAAGCGCAACGGATAAAATTGAATTAAGTGATGTTAGATATTGAAAATTATTAATGTAAAATAATTTAGAGAATTAGTAAATAATACTCAGTAAATAAATAAAAAATACTGGAATGGCTTTGGACTACACATTCCAGAGTCTTACACTCGACAACTGGGCCAAGTCATACTTATTAAGAGGAAAAAGAAATGTTAAAAATGACTTTAATTCCAAGTATATGCTAATACTAATAAACAATAATAACAGATTCTTCTATACACTTTACTTAATGGAAAAGCAAGTTATATAAAAAATAATAATTCAGCATAAAACATATATTACAGAATAAAGATTATATCTGACAATTTAATTTAATAAAAGTTCTATATTTTACAACTGATACGGCATTAACTATATATCTAATTTGGTTTATAAACAAAAGAAAATTATGCAAATACATCGGTATTGGAAATTGAATGATCACCTCATCTATATTGTTCTGCCTTACAATTTACTAGAACATTAGGAATAGCCGTATATACTATTAAATTTATTTTAAATGTCTGGAAGTGGTAAGGTATGAGTGTTTGCTGCACTCTGATTTCATAAGTTAAATCAAAATGTAGTTTATGCAGGTGTTTATATATTAATAGAATTCACCTCATTGATAAAATGTTTACAAGTTAAAAAATTGCTTACACACCTGTTGCTTTGTTCACCAGATTATTAAACATAGAATAGCTTTAAAAATATATTTATTTTAATCTAAAATAAAGCAAAACTCACTATATATATTGCCACACACAACAAGCTAGAGTAATAAATGGATGCCAGAAGGCTTGTGCATAAAATCCCCATCTAGTGCCTACTCATCCAATATCCCCAGACTAGTTTCTGGCTTATGGCCTTTGTCAGTGAGGAGCCTTGGATCTGAGAGCACTGCACCTAGATCTTAGGATCTAATGCAACCACTTTTTATCTCCATTTAAGTATAAAACTATGAGTCTTAAATTGAAAACAGCTTAATGTTTTCAATCCAAGCCCATTAGCTTATATAGTCATATGGGTCTGAACCCAGTTCAGTACCCATACATTGTGGGGTCTTTGGTTCTTTAATAACCTGAACTGGGTTCAGACCCATATGACTATATAAGCTAATGGGCTTGGATTGAAAACATTAAGGTGTTTTCAATTTAAGACTCATAGTTTTGTAGTTAAATTGAGATAAAAGGTGGTTGCTGGAAGGTTGCATTAGATCTAATATTCAACAAAAAAATGATCAAAATTTTATTGATTTAGAATTTTGCTCTTACAAAAAGTTTAACAAATAAATTATGAAAACTATGTTTAGACTTCACTTACATATTAATAAAGTGCAAATTAATGTCAAATTATATAAATAAACATGGAATTGATGTATATACATATACATCCACATAATTTTTATATATATAAGTGAAGAGTATATATAATTAACTCATTGTAGAAGTACCTGCAGTGATACATGCACACACATCATATATATATTGTATACATATGCATAAATTTTTGTATATACAAAAAGGAAAAAAATTAAATGTGTTTAATCCAAAAATTTGTTTTTTTTTTTCAGTAATACTTTTAATAGGAAAAAAACAACTTATTATCTATTTTCGTTGAAAACATAAGATAAAAAAAAAAATGAAAGTAATCTGAAAAATGAAATATCTACTTTATAAATAAATAAAAAAAGAGTAATAAACAGAAACAGTCAAAAGATTTCATTTCAGTCTTCAGACTCAAAAAATGTAATTAATGAAAAAAAATCTCTATTAAAAAAATCTATATATTTACAACAAATTTTAATAAAATATAAGTTCACATAAAAAAATATTACTTACAATATTAAAAATCAACGTTTAATTACAATTTTTAAAAATAAAAAAACTTATTGACAGTAAAGATTTCCTGTTGACATCAGTAAATTTTCAATTAACTATTTTTTTCATATTGAAAAACAAATATAATTAAAGAAATATACTTATTAAAAACAAATGTTTAATAGTTTTACAAAAAAAAAGTAAACAAAGTATGAACTAATTTTTCTGTTCTTACAATGTCTACAAATGCATACTTTGGATAAAAACAGAAGGGTCATTTTTAACAGAGATTGAGTGCAATGGAATATTATTTCTCTCTTTGGTCACCAATAGCTGTGCAATGTTATTTAGATAGTCAAATTCACTCAAAGTATTTTTTAATTAGTTTCTTTCATTACACAATTGCAATAAATTCCTGCCACTGAAGACATTTTGAATCTGATTGTAACACTAATAAAATATTTTATTTGTACATCAATGGAGTTATTTTTTTTTTGCCAACATTGATAAAAAATAACTTCCAAAATCCATTTTTCTATTGCACAAACATAGAAATCTATTTTCTCTTAATTGATCAATTTCACTCCCTAATCCCATAATTTGTGATTACAGTGATTTCTGAAAACAAAGGTATAAAATCAAAGAGGTATATGAAAATTCTAAAATTTAATTATTTTTATATTAATGTTAATTATATTTGATTTTTATTCATTGCAATTTTACTTTGTAAATATTTTAACTTTATAATTTTAAATTTCATTTGAGTTTTGGGTGCCTTATTTTGTTCTAATACTTCTTTTTTTTAGAGTAGATTATGAAATCTACTGATGAAAAATAGCTCTCAATTAACTCCTACTATAAATTCTTTAAATATAGAGAAAACATCAAGAAAAGGGATGTAGAATACAAAACATGAATCTGAGCATTATAACTTGGCTATGAACAAAGTTTAAAGAACAAAACAGAGCTGAAATTAAACACTTAAAATAAGCATCCCTAAAATCAATTTTTCAACTAAAATTACAACAATCAACTCTATTCTCATCCAATCACAATTAACCCAATGTTTTTATAGTGAATGCACACTTGGTGTAAACAAAAACACAAAGTCAGAAAAATTATTACCAACAGAGGCATTCTACATCCAAAAGACCCAGGCATAATTGATCATCAAAATATATTGAAATTTTGTTACATGGTGTTGATCAAGTATGTGCGACTTGATTATTGTTTGCTCAGAAGCTTGTAGTAATGGTATTTTATTTGTAATTGTAAATTGAACCATTTCTATCATCAAATACTAATTGTTAAACGTTTTTTTATAAAATTTCAAACTTTATTTAAATTTTTCAAATACAATTATTTATTAATATTAGCACAGAAGTTAATATTGTACCGTTTATTTATATATGGTACAAATATATTGGCATTTGGTAAAAGCTAAAAAAAAAAGAATAAACTTAGATTTTTTTATTAGTATAATCTTTTTTAAAAACATACAGTGAAAGTTAAAATTACCTTTCATATTTTTTTTATGTAATTAAAAATAAAAGTTAAAATTGGAGAGAACAAAAGACACCAGATTACTAATCCAGATAAATTAAAAGAATTCCAAAAGTAAAAAGATAAGCTAAAAGAAAAATATTTTAGCTAATTAAAGATGGCAGAATTATGCTATAAAAAATAAAAACTTTGTAATGTAAATTTTACAAAGAATGTATGAGATTATCAGCATATATTTTTGATAAACAAAAGGTGTGTGCAAAAGTCTAAAAAACTGGACCTCGAGCATAAAAAGAGAGGCCAGTTTAAAGAGTGTCTTTGCATGTCTGTTTTTTTTTTTGGCTGGTCTTGGATTATAGAATCCAACACCACTTTATGATGAAATAATTCTTCATGCGAGAGTAGACCGGAGCTTTAGCTGATATCATTACTGAAGATGGACACCAGAAAAGCTTCCACGACTAGCCTTTAGAATAGACTACAAGATCAACTTCTAACTAATGGCCATGAGCTCATTCTAACCCAGAAAAAACTATGCATAGTAATCTACAACCTTCTCACTAAACTTACCGGTAAGCTATGACTCATTATTATTCCCGATTGTGACTAAATTGTCGACAAACCATTTTACAAATATAAGCTTATAATAGAATCCTGATAGAAACTTTAATTTTATTGATCAAGAGACCCTTATTTAACCAAGAACTTTTTAATTGTTTAACTGTTATTTTGTGTTAATGGATTCATATTTAGATTAGTGTGTGTTCTCTCCAGTTTATTTGATTAGTAATTTCTCTATTTTAACCTGTTAGAATAAAAATGTTTATTTCTAATACAATTGTATGTTATTAATAATAATTATTAATATTTATTATTAAATTTATTAATATTAGTTTAGTGATATTTAAAAATATAATTTATCTTTGCCAATATGTTTAATAAGTTCCAGGAATAATAATATTTAGGAAATAATTCTAATTCATGGTAAAATATAATACCGATTATTTTAAAAAAACATTTTTCTTTTTAATTTGCAAGATGTTATGTGACAATTTCAGTGGATTCTTACAGAATCCTGGCATCTTTCAAATAAATTAAAAACTGATTTCGTCGATAGCGTAAATCGTAACAATTACTAGATAGAGTTGATCAGGAAATATAGTTATGCTTTTAGAAATAGAAATACAATTTTCTTCTTTTTGCATAACTTGATCAACTCGCGCATTTTATATGTGTAATGGAGACCTAGTCAGATAGACAAAATGCTTCAATATATAGGTATTATTTTCGCTTCTTCAGGTGTTTCTGGCTAAGCCATGACAGAACTAACATAAGAATCAAACCACAGACTTTAGATACATGAATATTGAATATAAGGTGATAGTCTAACCAACTAGGTTATGCTAGTATTGTCATTAGTCAGGCCAGCAAGAAAAGAGAAGAGTACCATTTGACACAATATATTATATACTAATTTGTCAGCAATTATTAATAGATGAATATAATTGAAAAGTTTAAATAAAATTTGAATTTTTCTAAAAACATATGATAATTAATATTAGATGATGGAAATAGTATGACTCATAATTACAATTAAACCTGATTTAGACTCTGGTAACTAGCATCACTAATATTCTTACAAATTCCATGATTTATTGCAAAACCACATGACATAATGTCATCGTTGACTGCAATATGATAGTCACTCAACAGCGTAACTTGGTTACATGACTGCTTTCCTATAAACAAACTGAAATTACATTGCTAATGGCTATTTGATATTAAATAAACTTATAAAAAGGAACTTGTAATACTGAAAGAAATACTTTAAATTTAAGGTTAATAAAAATTTCTAACTATAGCCATACTATCCCTATAGTCATTTCAAACACAAAAGAATTAGTGCAATTAACAATATACAAAATTTGCAAATTATGAAATGGAAAGTAAAATAGAAGCAACATGTTGGGTCAAGATTTCAGTGCGAACCACTTTATTTCATTAAAAAAAAAAAAACATATAATGGTAAAATAGACCTATTTTTGATCCAAGTTCTTACTTACTTTTAATTAGACTAACATTTTTCTTAAATATAAACCAGATAAACAGTTTTTATCGATTGTGTGTGTGTGTGTGATGAAGTTTTGCACTCTCAAACAAAGAAAATAAGCATTAATCCATGATTTTAAAACCTACTGAATGAGGTTTGAAAGATTATTTCATATACATAAAGTATTATAATAGTAATAATCAGCCATTAAGCTAATTCACATGTGCTTTGTGGATTTTTTAAACTATAAATGAATATTCTCACTTCCAAACACAAGATAAAGTCTTTGTGAAAAGATAGAATGAATCCATCTATCCTTTCTACTCAAACATTTATGTATGGGAAAATCTTAAGCATTTGGGAATGAGAGCATGAAGATGTTAAGCAATCACTTGAAATTACCTTTACTATGAATTATTATAGTTATACCAGAGATAAGGAAAAGTTTTGATATAACAGAATTGTACAAAAAATGAGACATCATTTTAAATATTTTATAAATAATAGATTAAAGTTAATTACATTAAAAGATGTTTCAAAAGATTTTATAATTGTGCAAGCTATGAGAAAATATTTGTTAATGCTTATTTAATACTTCTAGATATGTGTTCAAATATGGCTGTATTTGTTAATTAGTACGTTACCATTTAATGAGATAGCCAGATAAACAAATATTTGGAAACAGAGCAGAGATGACAAAACTCAATCCAACTGTGAAAATAGTTCAGTGAATCCACAACACTATGTTAACAAACTAAAGAATGAAGTGGACCATTTATTTTCATGCTTTTGAATGTAAATGAAGCTAAATTTCCTACCAAAAAGAAAAATTTAGAAGTTGAATTAATATTAATACTGGATATAATTGTGGCACAATCAATTATGAAATCATCTACTGTAAATATTAATTCCACCCTGAAATTTCAACATGTTTATAAAATGTAGCTTCATTTAGATTGAGAAGTCAAAGAGTAGATGTTTCACTCTATTCTATAGCACTTGGTCAGCTCTTATCTACTTTCATATACTCATATACATGTATTGCTGGGTGTGGTTAATATTTGATATTTATTTAAACAAGTATCCACATTTTTTAAATGTCTTAACCTCTTTTAATTACCACTGCCAATAATAATTACAAAACAATTCATTTGGAGATCTTTGGAGAGAGCATTGATGGACATTGAACTTTCCTTCATTCTCCTTTAGTTATCTATGGAGCATTTTTGAGGGGTTTACATTCATTATGAAAACTAATTTATAAGTTCAAAAAATGTGAAAATGGCAAAAGGCTATCCAAGTCTATGGCCAAAATAAACTTCAAAGGGACCAAATTATATCTACTAGGGATCAGACTGGTAAATAGCAGATATGAGGATAACTGTACACTCAGTCCTTTTGTCTCTAATGATCAGCAAAAAATTGCCTTGCTTTCAATCTCTATTTAAATATGATTATTTTTACACCATATTTGTATAATAGTTATTTTAAAACAAAAGTATATCTTATTATAATGTAATTTTATTTGAAAATGTTTTATTTTTAAAAATATAAGTAAACAAATTCAATCTTAACGGTAAACAGAAAACTATGCCAGTCCGATCATTAATGCCTTTTTAAACATGGCTTTCTCTATAAGGTGGCAAAATTTTAAAAATTATAAATGCAATTTCAAAATTTAAAATAGAATTTGATAGATTTATGATGGCTTCACATTAATCCATTCACATTTCAAAAATAAAGTTCAATCAACCAAGATTTTATTAATTTTCTTTAGTACTTGTGCATTCTCCTGTCTACCAAACTTGGCAGCCATTTTATAAATAAATATATAGTTTCAGGGCATACATTTCTTTTTTCCAATTTTCTATTACCAAATATATGTTAGTTGTTAAATTAAAAAAAAAAAAATCAATTATAAATTCCATTCAGAAGTATTATTTCAATTTTTTTCTAATGTGGAAATGCTGACATGCTCTGAACATTGTAGTAGTTTGTTTACATTCAGCAGCTTTACTTTTGTCACTGGCATTGTGAGTAAATAAGCATTTTATTTTTTATATGACGCTATGCATACAATTGTATACATTCAAAGATCAGCCTTTCAAGCTAATTGTGCATGCGTCTTCTGCGAGTGTTAAATAATAAATGAATACTTCACTCTACAATACAAGATATAGTATGCATAGCGTCATATAAAAATAAAATGCTTATTTACTTATAATTAAGTTTCACTTAGAGTGACGTTTAGTAAATTCTAGACAATTTCACCGACGTCATTCATTCCAACATCGTAGATAGTAATTTAAAGTGAGAATTCTACTCTCACACTTTACTCAGCAGTACTTCAGATTTGCTCATTAAAAGAATTTGAGTCGTAGGAATAAGAGGATTCCTTTTATTCCTGCATAAATACTATATCTTGTATTGTAGAGTGAAGTATTCATTTATTATTTAACACTCGCAGAAGACGCATGCACAATTAGCTTGAAAGGCTGATCTTTGAATGTACACTGGCATTGTGGAAAATGATGAAAGTTTTGGACCTTCCTCTGATAAAATAGCATACAAGGAAGCATTTACATATGTAAGGGATTCTGCCCCCATGAGAAGTATCCAATATGACACTTTACATTTGCTATATTTTTATATGAATAAGTTGACATAATATAAAATAATAAATAAATTGGAAATATTATAATAAAAAAGAAAAAAAAAGGTAAATATTAAATATAACTGCTACTCATCAGCCATTTTGTTTTTTTTTCCATTTAAGAGCCTGAAACTATATATTTTTAAAAAAAAGTCTGCTAAGCTTGTTAGACTAGATAATGCACAATTATCTTTCCTTTTTTCACTAGTTTTGCTGGCTTTCCTTTACTTTGTCCAATCAGAGAAAAGTTCATTGTACTTATTGTATATTTCATTTTATTATTATTATTTTTCAATAATTGCAAAGTTCAAATATGATTTTTTAGGAGGTTTTACATTTTATACTCTTATATTTCTAACAGACCGAGACCAAATTTATTAAATTCTAGTGCAGAGTAATGGTTTAATATTAATACCAAACGTTGAATGATTACAAATATTGCCAGCAGGGAGAACAATGGAAATATTTTTACCAGCTGACTTGAAAGATCACTTTCAGTAATCTATTGGCATATTTAGTAAATTTAAAAGCACATTTACATTTCCCTCCTTGCCTTTTGGCTGAAGCAGTTGACTTATAAATTGTTAATGTGACATATTTCTCACAATAATGAACCAACCTAAATCAAAACTTTATGATTGCACTCACAAGCTTTTTTCCATCTTGTTGCTAACAATGAGAATGGTTAAGGTAATATTTTTACAATATCCTAATGCACATCAAATGAATGAACAACTAAATATTTAGAACTAATGCCACTTTTGTAGAGTGTGTGTGCATACATAAATTTATAGAGATAAAACCTACACCTGATTTGAAGAGTAATATATATATATAAAAGAAAAAAAAACCCAAATAATAAAAGTAGTATTAAAAAAAAGTAATAACCAATAGGAGTTTACACTATAATATAATACGTAGATACAAAACAAATCAAGTTTTACAATATAATAAGATAAAAAAAGATACAATAAAATGTTGCCAGCAAAAAATGAGAGAAGTAAAATATTATAGATTTATGCATTATGGAAAAAAGATATTATATAATTTAAAAATATCATTAATTTGGCTTTTATCCATTCACCCATCCCATTATAAACACACTGCTTATAAAGTTCCCATTTTAATATCTATTAGATATGCATTTTCAATATATTCTACATAGAAAACGTTTTTATATTGTGTAGCATGTTATTATTAATAAATCAAAAACAGAAGGTATCAATAAATATTAAATAATAACAATACTATAATTTTTACCTTTACTAACTATTGGAAACACATGTGTAGCCCATTTTATTCCCTTACCTTTAAGTCAGTGTAGCATCTCTTTGCTTTCTTGATGTAAAATGGATACCAGCTTATATTTGTTTGTTTTTTTAAATTCCTGTAATATTTTATAAGATTTAATAACTAAAAATGATTTTTCATACCCTCTTAAGACCATAATTATTTTCAGTTAGATTAATGTTTAAAGTTTCAATTGCCACTTTCTAGTAAAAAATAAAAGCCATAACCTGTTGGTACTGAAAATGCCATATTATCTTTTTTATGCATTTCATTGACCACAAAATGTTCATAAAAACTACATAAAACATATAAAAGAATATAAATTATCATATGGCTCACAAATCTAATATATCATTAAACCAATAAAACTAAGAAAACAATAATTATTACAAAATTTAAAAAAATTAAACATTTTTATATGTTAAAATTACATCTTTTTTAATGATCTAAAATTATTCTTTCTTTACAAAATTTAATAATAACATTAATAAAGATGATACAAATGAAAATCAAAATAAATTACTATAGAATGTGGTCACTTTATATACACTTGCACATACGTATACAAATTTATTGCATGCAAAAACAATATTGTAAATATTATATGGCCAATTTCATTTACAAACTAGTAATAAAAATGTAGTTAATATTGTACAATAAACATTTTTTATATATAATTAGAAGTAATTTTACATCAAAATAATTTATTTCAATACAATGTAAAAATATAAGGATTAATCTCAAATATCAATTTATTTTTGAAATCTCATGCATAAATTACCACAATTTGTTATTTTTCTAGTTGAACCACTAAATATCACATGCTCACTATCTCATATTAGCACAATAATTGTTATTAAACAATCCAAAACAAAGCAAAACTCTCTATACAGTAGTGCCATTTTGTGCTAACAAGAGCAATCAATGGATGCCAGAAGGCTTGTGCATAAAATCCCTATCTAGTGCCTACTCATCCAATATCCCCAGACTAGTTTCTGGCTTGTGGCCTTCATCAGTGAGGAGCCTTGGATCTGAGAGCACTGCACCTAGACCTTAGGATCTAATGCAACTCTCCAGCACCCACCTTTTAACTCTAACTACAAAACTATGAGAATGAAATTGAAAACACTATTAATATTTTCAATCCAAGCTCAATAGCTTATATAGTCATATGGGTCTGAACTCAATTCAGTACCCATACATTTTGGTGTCTTTGGCTCTTTAACAACCATATGACTATATAAGCCATTGAGCTTGGATTGAAAATATTAATAGTGTTTTCAATTTCATTCTCATAGTTTTGTAGTTAAATAGAGTTAAAAGGTGGGTGCTGGAGGGTTGCATTAGATCCTAAGATCTAGGTGCAGTGCTCTCAGATCCAAGGCTCCTCACTGATGAAGGCCACAAGCCAGAAACTAGTCTGGGGATATTGGATGAGTAGGCACTAGATAGGGATTTTATGCACAAGCCTTCTGGCATCCATTGATTGCTCTTGTTAGCACAAGATGGCACTACTATATGGAGAGTTTTGCTTTGTTTTGGATTGTTTAATTTTTCTAGTTGTTGAAATTATCATCATCAACAACCATTATCAATCCACTGCAGGATGAAGGTTTCTCCAAGTTCAATCCATCTTTTTCTATCTTTAGCTTCTCTTCTCCACAACATCCCTGCACACTTTCTTATTTCATCCATCCATCTCACATGTAGTCTCTTTCTGGGTCTTTTACAATCTCTTGGAATCCAGTTTAAAATTTCAATTGTCCACCTGTTATCATCTCTTCTAACAATATGTCCAGCCCAACTCTACTTCAGTCTTTTAATTTTTTCAATGAGGTCAGTAACACCTGTTTGTTCTCTTACCCATACATTGTGTTTTCGATCTCTTCTTGTTACTCCCAACATGCATCCCTCCACACTTCTTTGAGTGGTCTGAAGTCTCTGTATTGCTCTTCTATTAAGTGTCCAAATCTCAGATCCATAAGTAAGAACTGGCAAAACACATTTATTAAAAACCTTCCTTTTCAAACACATAGGCATATTTCCTTTTAGTATCAAGTTATTTCTACCAAAAGCATTCCAACCAAGTTTAATTCTATGATTAATTTCATCCATTATATTTCCATCTGTATTAATAATCTGACCAAGGTATTTGTAACTGTTAACTTCTTCTAACTAATCATAATCAATCTTTATTTTCATATATTGAGAAAATCTATTAAACATTACTTTAGTCTTTTTAACATTTATCTTTAGTCCTACTTTCATCTGATAACTCCTGCAACATTTCCTGTAGCTCTAAAGTATTATTTGCAAAAACAATTACATCATCTGCAAAATCTAAATGACTTAAATAACCTCCATTTACTTTCACTCTTTTAGCTTCCCATTTTAATCCACAAAATACTTCTTGCAGCACTGCTGTAAAAAGTTTTGGAGATATGGAGTCATTCTGTCTTACACCCTTTTCAATGTTGATTTTCCTACTATCATTATGTAATCTAATTGTTGCTGTTGCATTTTTATAAATATTCTTCAAAATATGACAATATCCTGGATCTACACCTTGATGATCCAATGCTTTAATCACTGAAGAAATGTTTATAGAATCAAATGTCTTTTCATAGTCTACAAATCCTAAGCATAATGGCAACTCATATTCATTTGTCCTTTCTATAATTTCTCTCAATACCTGGATATGATCTACTGTACTAAAACCACTTTTAAATCCAGGTTGTTCTCTTGGTTGAAGGAAATCCAGTGTTTTCTGTAGACGAGTTGTAATTATCTTAGTAAAAATTTTACATAAAACTGATAAAAGACTGATAGGTCTGTAATTTCTAATATCTTCTTTATCACCTTTTTTAAATATTAATATTAATACTGCATTCTTCCAATCATCTGGTACATCTTTATCATTTAGACATTTGGTATATAACTTTGCTAAAAAAATTCTATTTCTTCACCTGCTTCTTTTAATACATCAATTACAATTCCATCATTACCTGGAGCCTTCCTTTCTTTATAAATTTAATTGCATGTCTCACTTCCTCATTCAAAATTCTGGGCAATTTGGAAGATATAATATGTATAGGAGGCACTTGTTCTTTATTACTATATAATTCTTGATAGAAGTCTTCTACACATTTTATGATGTCATCTCTCTTTTTAGTAATAATGCCATCTTTTTTTCTTATTGCAGATATAAATTTCCTACCAATACCAAAATGTTGTTTTACACTCTTTAGACTTTTCTTCTCTTCTACAGCTTTCCTTGCTAGTTCACAATTATATTTTCTTATATCATTTTCAACTCTTTTCCGCACCATTTTACAAAATTCTAGATATTCAATCTTTTTTAATGCATCACTGTTGTATATCCTCATATTCCTTCATTTCTTTATAAATTCTCTAGTTTCAGTAGAAATTTTACTGGCCACTTGCTGTTTTTTTCTACTAGCTATCTTTGTTGCAGTTTTTAAAAGTGTATCACTTATTTTCCTATTAATGTCATTCAAATCTGAATCATGTTCAAAATCTACTAATACTTGAAACCGATTTGTAAGTTCTAATTTAAATTCATTAGAATGTTTCTGAAGATTAGGAATATCAACTGTAAATATTGTTTTTCTTAATAATTTTTGTCTCTGTAGTTTTGCATTAACATGTATCTTACATAATTACTAATCGGTGATCACTTCCTGTGTTAAATTTATTAAGAACATTACAATATTGAAATATGTATTTTCGGTTAGTCAAAATATAATCCAATTCTGCTTTACCTTCATTCGGATGCTTCCATGTCCATTTCCTTTTAACATTTTTCTCAAAAAAAAAATTCATAATATAAAGTTTTCCTTTTTCTGCAAACTCCACAAGTCTATGTCCTCTCTCATTTCTATTACCATAACCAAACCTACCTACAGCATTTTCATCTTTCATTTGTTTACCAATTCTAGCATTAAAGTCTCCCATAACAATTTTAAAATGTTGTTTACTCTTATCAAAAGCATTTTGTACATCCATATAAAAATCTTCTATAACTTCATCACTATGAGAACTTGTTGGGGCATAAACCTGAATTAACTGCATTTGGTATCTGCTATTAAGTTGTAAAACTAATCTTGCCACTCTGTCTGATACACCATCAATCTCCACAATGTTATTCTTCCATTTTTTATTTATAATGAACCCTACTCCACTTGTATTTCCAATATTTGTGCCTTTATAGTAGAGTATATGTCCACTTTTTAAATCAATTGTTTCTTCACCTTATTTTATAACTTCACAAAGTCCAATAATGTCCAATTTAATATAAGACAGTTCTTCTTCTATATATAACTTTCATGAAAACATTCATAAAAAAAACTGAGTCATTTCACCATTTTAAAAATATGGTTGGAAAATAATAAATTATCAACAACATGATGAATTGTATACAAGTATAGTGCTTTTTTCATGCTTTTGAGTTCCAAATGTGGATGAATCATGATAGGCTAAGAAAATATTAAGTAGAAAAGTAATCAAACTAATAAAGACAAAACAGGAACATAACAGTCATGTCACTCAGGCTCACCAGTTTGTAAATATTTAGTAAATTTTTTTAAAAATTTTATTCTTAGGTGTGAAGTATTTTAATTGATTTATGATATTACATTTATTAGTATTTTTATATATGTATTCAAAATTAAATAAAAAATGTTATTTAATTCAATGTTAATGATAATCAGTGCTCACTTGATAGTTTTTTTATGTTTCGGTTTTTAATTACTCTTTTAGAACTATCTTAGCTTTATTTTGCTGGTTTACATTCATTTGTGATTAAACTTGGTAATAAAGTAAAAATTGATTTATTAGTTTAAAAAACTCTGAAGATGTCAGTAGTTCACATAGAAAAACTACAAATGAACCGAGAAAAGCCTATAAGATCTCTGATTGGTAGATTATTTGAACTTATAAACATCCCTTTGATTATTATTGGCAATAAAAAAGTACATATTTTGGAGGGTATTTAAATTATTATTATTACAAAATATTTGCATCATATATTTATGTTTACACTTCGATTTTTAAAAAATATATATTTCATTTTTAATAATACAAATTAAAAAATTTAAAGTAATAATAAAAAGAAAATTATGATTGTTATGATTATTACACTACGTCAAAGATCATATTACTGAATTTTTGTGATAATTTAATAAGTATATAAATGCAATTTTGTTTTTTAATAACATAATGACAATTTGCCCACAAAAAATTACTTATTTAACTTTTTACTATTATTACTACTACTATTATTAACATCATCATTACTATTATTATTATTATTATTATTATTATTATCATCATTATTATTATCATTAGTATCATCATCATCATTATTATCATTGTTATATTATCATTTATATTTAAAAAAATTAAATATAATTTTTTAGAAATTTTTTTAGTCTGTAAGTTTATAAACATATTTCTAACATATCAAGACCATTTTTAAATTCGTAATATAAATATTTTAATACTAAAATTAAAATATTGCACTATTAACTCAAATTGCCACTAGATGAAAAATAACCAGTAATGTGGAAGAGTTAAGTAAATTATAACTCAAGTTAAAACGTAAAACCCCTTTATTCTAGAATATAAGTTTTTGAGAAATTAATTGATAGATAGACAGTATCGCGCATGGAATGACAAAAAATAATAACCAAAAAGTAAATGCAACTTATTTAATCTCTTTTTGAGGTCTATCTCCACCCCAACCCCCAACTATTTAAGTTTTCAGAATAGTTTTCCTGGACTTTAAAACACTATCAGTAAAACTTCTTAATTTATCCAGAGGAAAAAGTTTTAGGATTATTCTTAAAGACACACAGGCACCACTTTTTATATGCAAACTGCTTTAAATCCTTCTAACCTACAGGTAAATTTTACTTTTATATCACCTTACTGTATTATCATTATTTGATCGTTTGAGATATTTTGCCCTTAAAATATAATTACAGCATATAGTTTAATAAAAGACAATCAAAATAATATAAAACACTATTGCCAAATAGTTTCAACTCATTTGAGTCCTTATCAAGATTGTTTTATACAATAGTCATTTGTTAGATTGTGATTTATATTTTATAATAATAGAAATAATATTATTACATAAATCGCATATTGTTATTAAATCGATAAAAAATTGAGAGGTTGCCAATCTCTCGCATGCACTTACTGTTGCTTCTCAGACAGCCAATCAGATATTAAGACAGCAGTCTGAAGAGCGATCAAACCATAACACATGACAGAGTTTTTGATAAAAAAAGGATGGTCCCACCCTCTTCTTGACTTAACTTTATATATATAAGCCAGTCTTAAGCATCTTGGCTTGAAAGTATGAAGCTATAAATATCTTCATATATTACTTACTGACTCTTAATTTACAATATTTAACATCTAGAAAACTATGGCATAGTAAACTTAAGGTTTCACGCTGTACTATCATAAATTAAGACTCAGTGAGTAATATATGAAGATATTTATAGCTTCATGCTTTCAAGCCAAGATGCTTAAGACTGGCTTATATATATATATAAAAGTTGAGAAGAGGGTGGGACCATCATTTTCTTATCAAAAACTCTGTCATGTGTTGTGGCTTGATTGCTCTTCAGACTGCTGCCTTAACATCTGATTGGCTGTTTGAGAAGCAACAGTAAGCACATGCGAGAGATTGGCAACCTCTCAATTTGTTATTGATTTAATAATAGAAATATTGGATTTATTAATTTTTAAATGACAATTAAAAAAATAATCCATGTTTTTGTTACTGCAGTCAAAAAGACAATAGTATATACTTATATGTTTGAACTTGTCTACATATTTTTAGCTGTTTTTGATGATTATTTATGACTGCTAATTGTTATAATTAAATTGCTCTTACTTTTGATTAATCTTTATTTTTAAGTTAAAAAAGGCAGCAAACATACAAATTTATTCCTGTAAGTTAATTAAATCCCAGGATTATCACATATTTATTTAATAGCAAAAACAGTAACACAATGAGATAGTGTCACAGGATTCTCAGCCTCCTTCTTGCCAAAAGGCGAAAAGAATAAAATCATTTGACAAATACAGGATCTTCTACTTGAAAGATGGCTAAATAATCACAAACTCATGGAGAAAACCTGAAATTACTGCACTGTCATCTAGTATCTATTTATTTACTTTCTGTCACTTTGAGCAATACTATGATGCTGTTAAATAATAGTGCTTATGTAAAATAAAGGTTATTGGCAAAAAGTATGATACTTTGTTTGGGTCAAACCACATAACCCATTTTAACCTACTTCTATCAAATGAATTTTCTTCAATTTTTGTATGGGTGCTGTTTCAATGAGGGTACAATATTTCAGGATTGTCCAACCTGACAATGCTTATGGCCTGCAATGCATTCAAATTGGTACAATAAGTTTTGGGCCTTGCACAAAAGTTGGCACTATTAATGACAAATGCACTAGAAAGCAAAATTTTAAAGAAATTTTACAGGTATTTACAATTAATGAAAACAGAAAGAAAATGATATGAAGGATGAGTGTCAACTTCCCTATGAATTGTTTGTGAAAAACTTCCTTTTTAAAACTATTGCCTTAATAAAAACAAAAGACATGCAACTGATTTTTAACCTATTTCTAATAAATGGATTGTGGGGGGGTTACAAATTTAATTTCAAGTACACCTGGGTCTCGTTTTACACGATAGATAGGTTCCTCAGAAAACACGCGCAAAAATAGACGTAACTTACATTGAAAAAGGAGGGATGCGGTCTGTGATTTTTCAAAATTCGCGTAAAAGCAAAGCACCAACGTAAAATTACTTTAAAATTCGCGCAAAAAAAAAAATAAGGAAATAAAATATGACTAATAAAAAATTTCAAATTTGAAAAAAATTGATACAAGACAAACTTTTTTTAACTATAATATTTAATTTTATTCAAAATAATATATTTTTATGCATAATTTACAGTAGAGTAATTTACATTTCTTATACAAGTTTTAATTATTATAGCTATTTGCCAAAAACACGTTCGTTTGCAAACAACTAGCGCCAACTTCACACTCATGTTGTAACAGTGGTTTTCTGGTGACAACATAATTAGTAATTAATCTTTGAGACGATGATTTTATTAATTGTTTATGAAACTAACAACTAAAAATTAAATTCTTATTTTTGTCTTTAATTTTCAATTCGGTTTAAAAATCAAATTTCACATTAATTTCAAGTCGCAGTAAGTAATTTTTAATTTGTTAATTACAATTAAAAATCAGATTTTAATTTTTAATTGTCAAATTTAATTATGCCCACTGCTATTACTGACCTTTTAAAAATAAACTTGTGGACATTAAATGATTAATAATAGATTACGTTCTTTTTTAAAAAGCAAAAACAGAATGTGATTTAAAATGCAAAATTAACACGTACAATGTTTGAACAAATTTACATTATAATCTTGTAAAATTTAATGTGTGTATACATAAAATGTGGAAATTATGATTTTAATTTCATTATTGCATAAAATCTTAATATTATAAAGCACTGAAAATATTGAAATTACTAAGATGAAAGTCGAATTCCAATAATGTGCTATTACTTTCAATATAAAGTAAGTGCGCAAAATTTATTATTTAAAGTAATAGCGCATTATCGGAGTTCATACACCTGGGTCTCTTTTTACGCGGACTTATTTAACACACTTCCGGTAAAACGCGAATCGCGTAACTTCAAAATCGTGTTAAATAAGTCCGCGTAAAAAGAGACCCAGGTGTACTGAATAATGCAGTACTTTTTAGATTTCCCAGTTTTTAAATTTTGAATATGAATAGCTTTCCTGTTTACGATAAATGACTAAAAGAAATTGGAAGTAATACAGAGATACAGTTCTTAACAATAAGTTAGTTACAAAATACCTAAACACTAAAAAGTAATAAATAATATATGTATAAAAAAAATTTCTCGAACCATAGTTTTGATTGTGATATGAAATTTTAAATAAAGTCATAAGACATCTATAAATTATTTAATTCATTCAATAATCGAGTACTTAGTTTCATCACAAACAACCTAAAAAAACTAATTTATATACATCCCATGATTTTATTTAAAGTTACATATAACAATTAAAGCAGTGATTCAAGAAATTTTTTCTTTTGCATTTTAGTGCATTAATCATTGCATTAAATAAAAATCTATTTAAAAAATATATAGATAGATACAAGGGGGGATCAAAAAATAACTGGAATTGTTGTCTGGTAAGAGTACCCATTGCTGTACATATTTCTGATGTTACGCACCTCTAGTGAGAACACTTTAGCATCAATCTGCCAAATTACATTACTGTGTGAAATTGTCATCCCATGTAGAACATTTTTTTGTAAAGTATGTTGGAACAATGTGAAATTCTGCTTTCTTTTAGGAAAAATGACATGAAAAACAGTTATAATGCTTGAAACAGATTTTAAAAAAAAACTGTGCTGGGAAAAACAAGTTTACAAATGATTTAATAAAATTGTCACATTCACCACGTCCCAAAAAAGTGTGGCAAGTGAAGTCTAATGTCAAGATAATGCAGATATTTTTTTTAATTGATACAAACAGCATTTCTCTCTCAAAATTAATTCTTAGTGGTCAGCCATTTTATCTACAAGTTCTGAAATGTTTGTGTAATGCGGTAAAATGTAAATGTCTGTTCTATGGAAAAGTGAGGTGGGCAAGCTTAACCATGACAATTCCTCTGTGAATAGTCTTAAGTGCAAATCAATTTTTAATTAAATATAACGTAACCTAGCATGTCTATCAGTCATATTTGCTCGATCTCTAATCATGTGACTTTTTATTCTCTCAAATAAAAAAATGCCTTAATTTTTTTTTTGCTGACTTAGAAATGATGAAAAAAAAATGATGTAGCCATTAAAAGGCATTATTTTGTGTTTTTGGAGTAGTTTGAAAGGTGAAAGACATGTTTGGATGGGTGTACTTTGAAGGAGATTACATTTATAACACTTAAAGATAAATAAACAAGTTTTTACTATAAAATTTCCAGTAATTTTGTGTCCCCCTTTGTATATAATACTTTAAAATGTAAAACAGCAAAATATGCCCTTTTCCAAAAGCATATTTAAGAATTAAGGCATGGTAATTCACCCTCCAATATATTTTTCATCTATAGCAGTATTATATTGCTTGCTACCGTTTATTTAAATACATGATGAAAAAAATGAGGGGGGGGGGAATTTCATTTAAAAGAACAGTGTAATATTAAAGAACTGTTCTTCATTGTTAAAAGATACATTCATATTTAAGAAAATTTGAAAAATGATAATTTATCTTTAATAATATCAGCACATTCTGTCAGCCCAAGGTCTAAGCTTTCAGCTTAATAGTACACATCTAATTTTGTAAATCAAAGATCTTGGGTGCTTTCAGATGGAATAATCAGTTTGCCTACAAAAAGATGTTTTTAGGGTTTATATGATATCTAGGTGCCGATTAAAATTATTACATGTTAACTGGTGATATTCAGAAAAAATATGGATAAGAAATAAAAAATCTCCACTACAGAGAATAAAATAAAACTAAAACTCTGTTCTTAGCTTTATATTCAAAACATTCTAACAAAACATTACATGGCCAATAATATATCACATGACCTTAGCTTACACATTGCCATTTTTAGCAAATTCTTCCATTCTTACTGCAAATATGACATCTAGTGTAAGCCTTGATAATCAATAAATGTCAGATGGTGGTGTAATAAATCCTTATCCAGTTTTGTCATATTCAAATATCTCCAGACTAATTGTTAGCTTATGGTTTTCACCAGTGAGTATCTTTGGATTTGGGAGCATTGCACTTGGATTGCTTGAATTTAACTTATCCTCCAGCAGCCATTTCTTTTGTTATACTATCAAGCCTACCGGTCTAAACTGAAAAATAATAATTTCTTCAATCTACGCTTATTTGCTTGCATAGTCATATAGATCTGAAATTACTTATAACGGTGACCTTAATTTTTCAATAACCTTAAATAAATAAAAAAATCTGGCAGCCCAAAATGTAAATATTGTGTGGGTAAACGTCTATGGATAGAAAGAAGCTTTCACATAGTATTAATCACATATAAAATAAAATATATATATATAAACATTTGATATGAAAAGTCTTAATACATTATTTTAAAAGGTGCTAAAATATTCTGTATGGTTTGGTGCAATTAAAGAATGCTGGACTGGACCTCAAGATCCATGGTTTGTGGCCCAGCTCTATCATTCCCAGTATGCAAACTTCTTGCAAACTCCTATGCAGTAAACCATTTGCAAACTATTATTGCCAAAATTGTTAAATTACAAAATGTCTTTAAGTATTAAAGAAAAAACATTAAAATATTAAAGCAAAATTAAACGCTTGGATTTTTTAAAAGCATTCACAAAATTGTTTACAAATCCATACTTAGCGAAAAGCCTCGTAACATATTTGAGGAGCATTAGGAAGGTCTGATGCTACTAATATTGACAGTGACAAGGTGCTCATTATTGTACTACTTCTGTTAAATGCTCACTTAAAACTGTAATTATACTGTAAATACTTTTCTAATGAGTGATATCCGTTTACTGCTTATAGCAATTACATTACAAAATTTTATGTAGCCATTACGGATTTATGTCATTGACTATAAATATTATCATTTAAGTACATATTGCATTAATTTTTTTTAAAATGTGGCAGATTTCAACATTAAATAAACAGTCAAACAGCTTGATTGCTTGTGAATTCTCAGAAGAGTGAGTGCCAGAAATGGATACATGCAGCATCTAATACTCCACCACTGTATTAAACAACGCAGAATAATCATTTATTTAGGTAACAAATTTTGCTTCAATTTTCAACAAACGTATATAATTACAAATATTACGATTCTAAAATTTATAGTTATGTAACTTATAAAATCTATTTTTTGTATACAAATATAAATGAAACAAAGAATAATTATTTTTAATTTATTGTTCCAGATATGGCAACATCAAAAGAGCGATACTTTCTAAATCTTGCAAAGACTACTACTATTATTACACCTAGCGAATGATAATTGTTTAGGATGATTCATTTGCCTCTTTCACCATAAGATTATACATCCTTACACCTTCAGAACCATTAATAATATTTCTTCCTTCTTTCTTATCCGACTAATAACAGATATAAATATAATCTTAAGGAGAAAATGAAAAATAGAATAAACAAATTGAAAAATGAAATTGAAATAAATATAAGTTTAAAACTGTGCAAACTCTCATTGTGAAGGATTGTTAGAAGGGGAAAGGTGAAATGCTACATAGATATCAGTATAAGATGAAATATAATCAATAGTTAAATATATCTCAAATTTTCCAAATCCTATCATCACAGTCAGTGCAAAAAAACAAATAGCACAACCTTTTCAAAACCGGGTCTATGCAAACACAGGTGAGTATACTTTTATATATATATTATGGTAAAAAAAAGGAATGAAGCCACATAAGACTGCATCTATCAGAAACACTATGCAGCTTTTGATGATTTAACATTTTATCCCTCAAAGCAGAATCTTTATCGCCAAAGATTGACTATTGGTTATTCATAGCCAACCCTCTTATGTTAAATCTATTCCCCTATTTACCAATGGAGAATCTTATCTATATAATTTTCTGGTATGAATGGTTCGAAATAGAAAAAATATAAAGCCTTCAATAGTTTAACTATCAATTTTAGTTAGTTGTAGAACCTTTTAATTTATTTCTTTTTAAATTTTGTTTTCTTATCTATTTGTTTATCTCTATATATCTACCCTATGTGGTTTGGCACAGTTCATAGGGTTTGACTTGGTAGCAAGAGGTTTCAGGATCGATTCTGGCATTCGCAGTTCTGGTGCTCTAACATCTTATGAACTCCTGGGCAATAAAACCATTTGCATTTATACACATACATGTGCATCGTCGACCTGTGTCTGTAAAAAGAGGGATAACATCGGGGAGGGAAAATTTATATTTTAATTATGTACTTATTTGCTTATAATGTTCAACAATGCTGGTATTGAGAATATCTAGCAATCAGACAGATAATTTGTTTTCGTCTTGCTTTTCAAACGAAAATGGATCAGGACGCATTTATTTCTTTTATCGTAAGAAAAAACTATTCACTTGAAACAAAGATTATTCCCCCCCCACCCCCCCACCCCAAAAAAAAAAAAAAAAAACCAAGTCAAACTTATGCTTGAAATTTCTTATAACACGTTAGGTTTAATTTTAAAAGATCCAGAAAGACGACTATAATGATATGGAGAAATGAAGTTATGAATTGGAAATATAGAAATTATGGAGTACCTTTCAACCAAATATTAAAAAACCTACCAAAAAAAACAAAAAAACAAAAGCCAAATCAATGCTTGAAATTTCTCATAACACATTCTGAAGTTATAGACTGAATGTTGATAAATTTAATTTTTCGAGACCGGATAAGCAATCCATATTCAAAATGACTATAAGCCAAGCTATGAACTGGAAATATAGAAATTAGGAGAAACTTTCAACTTCCATAAGATCAGTAATGTTTGAAAAAGGTGATAATGATACAACAGGGCACATTAAAACTGGAGAATACATTACGCAGATGTGAATGTATGTACTTAGATATATAAGTATATGAAATTTGTCTGTATGTATAGTTTAAATAGTTTATTAAAATCCTATTACCTTTCCCCCTTTCTTAACAGACAGTGATTAATGACTAATTATTCTTAATTAATAGAGTGTAGCACCTGAGCTGTCAAGTGTGAACACATTGTTGGATCAGGTAGATGAAGGGAACCAGTGATTTGTTTTTCAGATGACTGTCATATAAGAAAGCCTGTCATGATTTTCGCAAATAAATTATTGGAGATTAGAGACGTCAGGCTAATGTGAAAATCACACTTTTACAATAAAAACAAATAATTAATAGTAGTAATATTACAGTAATAATATTGGCAGTTGTATATACCTCAGCACCTGATTTCAAGATTCTTTTTCATCACCTTTGCCAACTTTGATGCTCTGTTGGAAAGTTCAATTTTTTTCTCCTTAGCAAATTGTAATTAATTATTTTCTAGAGAGAGGTTACAGCTAATTTTTAACTTCCAATTCACGTACCCACAAGTTCGCAAATTAATGAAAAAGTCCAGCTTAAACATGATAGTTGCAAAATGTCTAATTAATAATGCAAAATAAATAATATTTCAACTAATTTATTTGCTGCACATGTGCTAAACTTATCTTTAATAAAAAGAAATTAGAATTTTGATATACAAAAGTATATACTTTATATATATGTGTGTGTGTGTCCGATGCTGCGCTCAGACTACCGACAGGCTCCACAGGTGGCAGATAGTGAACAGCCTTTAAACGTAAACGCCAATTGCGAATCTCAAACAATGCCCGGGGCTAGGATGTTGGTTCGTCAAAGGCTAGGTTCTCTTTCCAAAACAAACAGTCCTTGCTGTCCCCCTCTTTTTCGTCTGAATTCAATCACTTAAGTTGTAATAACTATGACCATAGGAATGAGTGTTTGTGCAACAGCATTTCTATCCTTTAACTACATACATACTCAGTATTTCTGACTCCAAATATTCCTTTTTTTTTCTTTTAGCTCAAAAGCCAAAGCAATGACAGAAACAGGCTTAATAGGTCTGCAATCCTTAGTTGTGAACTAATGAGTTAGTTTGTAACTGGATTTAAGTGAGAAGAGATTCGACTGGCACAAATTTATATCTAGGCTATCTATCACAGAAGTGGAAAGACCTAGAAAATGTGTTTTAAAAATGGCCTACCTCATGCAGTCTGACTAGGTTATCATGGCTGGTGAATTATTCATGTCGGTGATAAAATAAAGTTAATTATCTCAAACGTAAGCCCTCCCCCCCTAAATATACAAACTTTACTTGATACTAACTTTTCCAAGAACAGATGGAGGACTGCATTTATGGCTAAAGAATTATGAAGATTTACGATTGATATGGTTGCTCTTAGTGATAGTCTCTCAGAAAATGAAATTTATGAGAATCAGATGGATGGATAGAAGTTTTTTTCTTTTTTAGAAAGTCAGGTCAGTAAGTGAAAGAAGAATGCATGGTGTTGGATTTGCTGTAAAATCTAACCTAATATCATCTATTATTGGTACTTCTCATTGTGGTGGCAAGGAATGGAATAAAAGAATAGATATGCATTAATAAAGAATAAGAAATTGGAGAGATGGAGAACTAGTATAGGGATTAAAAAGAGTTTAAATATATATAAGTAAACAGAATTAGAGTGTGAGTTAATTTATAATAGTCGCAAGGAAAGTACTTTACTATTTAAGACTCAAACAGGATCTTTAGCAATAAGGGAATATAAACGTAAATGGAAAAATATGGATGATTTAGTCTGCAAGTTATGTAAGGAAGGCATAGAAAATATTAGGCATCTGTTAATTAGATGTAAATGCCTGCAAGCAGAAAGGGTACAAATAATGAAGTTGTGGAAGAATAAATATAATCAAAGTGATTATACAGAAAGTGGATTCTTGGTTTTTATGCTGGGTTTGGGAAAAGATAAGGGGGATTTATATATAAAGGCCACGGAGTTGACAAAGATTATGCTGTGGAAATGGGATGCAGCAAGTTAGAGAAGAATATGGGGAAAACTTAGGGCAGGAAATGAAATGGGAAGGTAAAGTAACTAACAGGTTTCTTCGGACATAGTAGATGAGAGATTCCTCACTCCGAAAAAGGAGAGGTCACAATGCATCGCATCGCATGTGATCATTAAAATGAGATATTTTGATAAGATTACTATAAGGAATGACAAACTGGTTTGATGTTTTAAATAAATTTTATTTATTTATTATTATCAATTTTATTTTAGAGTGATTAATATTTTAAATTTCATAATGAAGACACTGTTATGGACAATTTTTAGGCTTGGAAATTTGACTTTTTGAAATGACATGCATATATACACATGACTCCTACTGCATTCTAATAGAACACAAATAACAAGAAAGTTACTATCTTCTACAAAGATGATGCTCTTACCTTTCTCATTTTGAAGTAAAGTTAACTGTGAAAAAGATTAATAATCTTAATAAAAATATCTGCAAAATATAATACATCAAAGCTACTAATAATGTGTCATTACTGTCATTAAAGTTCAAATGCTCATAAACATTAGAAGTCTTATTAAAAAAGCATATATATGATAATAATCAACCCTTAAGTGATCAACAATCTTAACCTGTTGTCATGATACCTCCTTAAACAGTAATGGTGGTACTACCTTTATTTATGGACTGATATGTTTACATACATGCTAAAGACGTTCTGTGAAAGAACTTTGGCATTAAAACAATGGATTATGCAATAAGGCAATGACATTTTTTTTTTGTAATTGTATCATCTGTGATGTTTAGAGGTACAATATATAACACTGATTCTCAATCTAGCGATTATAATCCATTAGTCGATAAACATAAAACTAAATGTAAGCATATTAATTTTGTACAGTTTAAACAGTTATTAAATCATAAAATTTCCAATTTGGACATCTGAGCTAGTTATGGTACTGTGAAATGAAATTCTCTTTAAAAATGTATTGGAAACAAGCACAAATCTTCAGATTGGTTCTCTGATAACAACTATGCTATTGGTGATTGACTTAAAGGGAATAAAAGATTTTTTGTATGACTAAATATTAAAAAAAAAGTTACAGAATTTCATAAGCATTACAAGATTGAAGGACAGAAGACCAACAACATGAAATAAGATTATGAAGATGCAATAATGGACTGATTATAGAAACTTTAGATATCTTTTTTAAAACATTAAATATAACAGATAAGACTGGTGGAAAATACAATCTTATATAAACCAATAGATGATTTTTGCTATATTAAAATATTTTGCGTGGATGAAGGAAGAATTTGGATCTTTTTAATAACAATACAAGATGGCATATGATTGCACATAACAACATATCTATCCTCTCAACTCATTTAGATTTAACAGAGATATTCAGTTTGATGAGATTAAAGCAGATCTTTATAACCTTTATTCTTCAACTGGTGAAAACATTTCCATTGTTTTTCCTCGCAGAAATTTTTGTAAACATTCAACATTTGATCTTAGTATGAAACCTTTATTCTGTACTTGAATTTAATAAATTGGATTTGATTTGTTAAAAATATAATATAACAAATGAAAAACATCCTAAACAATTCATACTATCTAGAAGAAAAAAAGATTATACATAATAAGAACAATGAACTTTTTTTTTTAATCAGACAGTATAAAGGAAAATCATTTCAGCCAGTGAAAAAGAAAATCTTGGTTGACCAAACATCTTTTTTACAAAATGTGAATGAATATGTAAAGCCTTTATAAATCTACCAAATTCTAATTCTAAAATTAAAAATTGCATTTATAATTTTTAAAATATCAAACATTAAGGAACATAGCATTTAAAAGTATTTTAAAAAAAGTTAACATTAGTGTTTTCCTGAAAGTTTGTGATGATGATGTTTTAGTTGTATTTATATATTGGACTATTTCCATCATCTAATATGAGTACTGAATGTCTTTAGAAAAATTTAACTTTATTTAAATATTCCAAATACATTCAACTGTTAGTAATAACACACAGGTTAGTATATGCACAATGTTTTGAGAGGTATTATTCTCCCCTCTCCTTCAGGTGTTGCTGGCTTGACTAGTGACAGTACTAGCATGGGATTCAAACCCAGACCCTTAGATTCTTGAGTATTGAATTTTAAGGTAACACTCTAATCAACTGAGCCATCCTGCCCAAACAGCAATGTATTTGGAATGTTTAAATAAAGTTAATTTTTCTAAAGACATTCAATAATCATAGTAGATGATGGAAATAGACCAATATATAAATGCAATCATACTCAGTTTCTGTTTACCATTACAATCGAATTCATTTCCAAATAAAATCAAATTGTAATAATGCATACTTTTAGTATATAAATATTGTAATAATAATACTAATAATTCAAATAAACTATGAAAATAAGACACTTTTTTTGCAGAACACTAAAAACAAAATAATTGAATGCACAATTATTCTTGTAATGGTTCTCTACCAACCAACATCCTTGTATGCATGGTTCAGATCCTTTGAAGGTTATTTTGACTGCAGACTTCTGCCTTTTTCAGATTTTTAAAACTAATAAATTAATACAGTTTGTGTCATCAAAATGAAAACAACACCAGCAAAATAGTGCTACTGGTAGCCACAGGAGAGTAAAAGAGCACTGCCCACCAACACCCTCACTAAATATTTCCAAATGAAATACTTTACAACTATTAATAGCACTGTTAGCAAGGAAAAAGCTGCATTTTAAAAAATGTATTTTCCTAAATTGGAATAATAAAAGTATTTTTAAAATCATATGGTGGAAAAGTTTTTAAGATGCAACCATATTTTTCTTGTTCTTGTTTATAAAAATAAGAAGAGAAAGCAGAGACTGTGGTAATTATCAAAAAATATCATTGTTATCTGGTCAGGCTATTGTAACAGTTTTGAATCATAATGGTTAAGATTAATCAAAATATTAAATTTGGGCAGAACACTTTTGACAAAAGTAATTTACTATTAAAAGGAAATATAACTATGCAGTTGAAACAAGAGCTTTTTAACAGATGTGATTTATCAGTTCTTACTTATGGATCTGAGAAATGGACACTTGACATGAAATAAAGCAGGAATGTTAGAGCACTCAATAAAATACTGTAAGATATATGTTGGGAAACAAGAAGAAATCAAAAGTGAAATGTATGCATGAGAAACAAACATGTGTCAGTGCTATGATTGAAAGAATTAGGAGACTGAAATGGAGCAATACTGGACATATTGCTATAAGCAATCACAGTAGATGAATTGGGATTCCAAGAGTCTGTAAAAATCTTAGAAAAAAACACATATAAAATGGATAGATGAAACAAAAAAAGTTTGCTTGTGTGAAGAACAGTTATAGGTAGAAAACCCTGGATTAAATTTGAAGAGACTATCTTGCAATGGATCAATAGGGATTGAAAATAATAATAATAATGATTCTTAGTAAGTACAGCAAAAGTAACTTAAACAGGTTGCTTGGTAATTGGGACCATATTAAAGTTTATGAGAATTTAAAAAAATTATAAAATTTGGTTTTAATTGCCAAGTAAACATGAAAGAAGTGTTAAAGCAAGAAAAAATATCATGATTCTATCATATAACTCTAGCTTATACATTGCTGTCATGCTGCATAATCCTTTTCCCATTCCCAAGATCCAAAGCTCCTCACTAATGAAAGATATAAGCTTGAAACAAAGTTTAGGGATATTGAATAGTACAGCACTGAATAGGGATTTATTACACTATCATCTGGCATCTATTAGTTACTAAAGCTTACAGTAGGTGGCATAACTACAGTAAAACAAAGAGGTATTATGAGCAAAGCATGATAAATATTGCTATTATCAATTTGGTCACAGAACAAGACTCAATTGGGAAGGGGGGGTGGAATTGAAATGTTTGACATAATATCATTGTAGATAAAAGTTGATTCATAGTATACAGGTGTCACATGGCAGAAATCTGTGACTTTTGAAATGAATACCAGTATTTAATAGGGATTAGTACTGGGTCAAGCTTTGTATTTCACCTTTATGGCAGTATGTTTTGGAAAAACTAATAGGAAGTTTCATGAAATAGGCTTCATGAAATGATATAGATTTGATAAAAAAAATTCAATTTGAGCAAATAACAATAATCGAATGATTTTGTTGCTCAAGAATGAGCACTGAAAGTGCAAGTACCAGAATCAATCCAAGAACCTTACATTCCAGAATCTGACCCTCTCGCACTGCACTAAACAATACAGGGCATTTAATAAATTAAAAGCAAAACGAACAAATTTACCTTTTTGACTTGTATATTTATTCTATATTGACGATTAGACTATTCTTGCCATTTCAAACAGTAATTTATAATATGTTTTTAATGATTTGAAAATAACATATAAAGAATTTAGTAGCTGATGTGTTAAAAATGCACTATATCTGAGTGATATAAAATCTTCAGCAATTTTTTATTGGATCTTTTGAATAGTTGAAACGTTAACCAATTTTATTCATTTTGAAAAACTTCTATTAAGAACCATGACATCCGCTATATTTTGTTCCAAATCTCCCCTCCCCTCATGTCTATCTTGTATAGCAGATAATAGCTCAGATTATAAGCATAAGATTTGATTGTAATAGTATATTTGTTGTTTGTTGTACCACAAGCATATAGTACTTTTCAGCATGCATGCATATTTATATCTCAGATGCTTTTTAAGTGCATGGTATGCATATACAAATTAAGATTATAAGATAAACAAATTTAATGTTACTGTTAATAAATTGAGAAAGCATATTTACATACACATTCACATTAGTCGAAACCCAGAAATATTGATTAATAAAAACTTATGATACTTTATCTTTATTTTTTAAACAAAATGAACAATAAAGTATCATATTCTTCTTACAGACTTTAAACTTTTTGAACAAAACAAGTTTAGCACAATTGGTAGAGTAATTCTGGTGCTCCAATGTATGAACTTTCGAGCAATGAAGCCACATGATTTCCTTTTTTATCAATAAATTCAGCAATGTTATAAATTTACCTTTTTCAGAAGCACAAACAACTATAGCAAGAATATATATTTTTATTATTTCTGTGAATCATTCTTCTTGAATGTAAAGCCGCCTCCTTCTGAATATGATTTTTTTTTCCGCACAAACTGATAGCTTTTGCTTCACACATTTTTTAGTGAAAGTACAGAATTCCCTCAAATTACAATAAAAAAACATTTTATCAAATGAAATATTGTACTCAGTGTTTTCAAAGTCTGGAATATCAAAAATACATAATTAATCAAAAAAATTGTGTTAGAATTGATGAGTTGACTGAGAAAAAAAATAGCCGCTGTCATGTAATTTGTGATACAGATTCATAAAATTACAAATTTTAATGTCTTTTTTTTTTGTTTATCTATATTTTTTATAGTGTATATTATACAGTGCATAGGTATATTCCTTTAACGATCTTTGTAATTTCTTTATAATAATAATAATAATAATAATAATGATGATGCCTTTATTGCTTGGGAGTTCATAAGAAGTTCAAGTGCCAAAACTGTGAGCACCAGAATCGATCCTGGGACCTACTGATCCTAAGCTAGAAGCTTTATCAATTGCTCCAAATTGTGCAGGGCACTTGTTAAGTAAAAAGATAGGATTGACTGTTAAGATGTGGCCAATACTCTATAGTGTTGTAGCTTCATTGAACAAGTTGAAGGATACTTCATTGTGATGACTTAACTATTTTTATTAAATAAATCTTACATTAGCCATGAAATGATATTGCCAAATTTACTGCATAAAGTGAAACATAGAACCTCTATTAACGTAACCTATCTCTAAATAAAATTTAGGGGGTATTATAACAATTCACAAAATATGGTAACAAACCCATTGAATCAATCCCTAAACCCTTCAGCTTGCATAATGACTCATTACTGAATCTAGAACTACTAACACATATCTTTGTTGGATAGAATATGTGGTTTGGCTCAAGAATGAGAAGCTTTCTGAAAAATATTCCACAGTGAATTTGAGCAATATTTTCATGAAAAGCAGGCTAGTTTACATTACAAAGCTTATCTCTAAGATGCTCCAAATAAGGGTAATATGTATAGTTTCCCTTAAGAGAATACAGTTGTGAATAGATTGCAACAAAGTGCTGTGGGCTAGCCAAAAGAAAAAAAATTGCTGTCTAAAAGTTAGAAGACAGCCTCAATAGATGTCATACAAATAAATTAAAAGGATAGTGCTCATAAATAAGATGATATAAAAATATATACAAATAATAACAATTTATAATAATAATAACTATACATATATGATAAAAATGGTTTTATTTAATTTGATCAGTAACCATGGTTAAGTGATATAAAAGTTACGAAGATATGAAAAGTTAAAAGATATGAAGTTAAGAGATATAAAAGTTCTGAAAAAGAATGCTGTGGCAATTGAAACTGTAAAATGTAAAAGAGGATGCTAAATAAAGCATTGTATAGCAATAGTAAAGTGCATGGATGATTTGGTATTATATGATAATCATGGTTTTGTTTGTTATATTTAATTTAAAATAAATAATATCATAAGTTTTAAAAATTATGACTGAATTAATTAATTAATGATGCACCACATTTTCCTTTTAAGTTCATCATAACAACCAAAATGGTGATTGAAGAAAAAAATTTTTTTTAGTATTATGATATTTTCTAAACAATGTAATTCTACCCATAGTAAAATTGACATGTTACATAATGTTTACAAGATTTTTTTGTTTATGACAACAGCATTTTAAAAATGCAAGTTTTAGTTCAACAATCAAGAGAAATTAAGTTTTCATCCTTCATTTCTTTTTCTTTCTATTTTAATTAACTGTAAATGCTTTTTAATATATTAATCATGAAATTTAATAAAAATGTGATGTGATGTATTGTGGCTTTTCCTTAAACAAAGTCAAGAGTATCTCAGCAATCATGGCCAGATATACCTGTTAGCCACTTTATTTTAAAAATATATATACCTCCATCTAGTGCACAACACTGACAACTTACTGAACCAATATCATCATTGTTTGAAATCCAGTTCACCACTACTGTTAGACTGGAGAAATGGTTGGACAACTCTGAAATATTGCATTGTCACCAATACTTAATATGCATACAAAATTTGAAGAAAATCCACTGGATGCAAATTGGTTTAAAATCGATTACAAGATTTGACCGAAATAAACAAAATTTCTAAGTTAAATAAAAGTATGGTGTAATAATAGTAAAAAATCATCAATATTCTATTCTTTTTTACCTTTCCCTGTCCCTTTTTGAACTGGAGTTGTGGTTAGATATATTCATTTATGAACAGACATTAATAATGATAATGATCTTAATTTTACAAATAAATATTAACATTTTTAAATTTTTATATACAAAATTACCAGGAAGTGTTGACTATGGATGCTGCGAAATCGATTAAATAGTTTGTGTATTAAATAAGCCCTTTACATCATGAAATATAGAATATGTATTTTCTTTTTAAAAAGCTGTATCAATCTAATAAAATACAAATTTTAAACAAAAATGTAAAAAATAAAATAAATTTCAGATGCAAATAATTTCTTTGTTTCCTATTAATAATCGTCCTTTTAAATTTGTTTTTAATGTTTTAGAAAAGAGCATAATTTTTAAAAACAGTCACTCTGGCTTCTACCTGACAGACAGAGAAAAACAATCTTCAGTGATAGCACGACTGCAAGTGATCATATGTCCCTTTTATTAAGTTTGATAAATGCTTCTTCTCTCCCCTACCCCAAAATCCTATTAAAAAAAGAATTAGTTGGCCTATAAAGAGTTAATGGAATAATTAGTCCTTCCAAGATTCACATTAATTTTTCTACAGGGAGTCTTGATTTAATTAAGAGAGATTCCCAGAATAAAATACTGAGCAGGCAGGGTCACAGGGTTTCCTAAGGGAATCCTGCACTTTAAATGATTTCTAATATCATAAATTTGATCACAACCCAATTGGAATAATGGATTGCATTATCAGTTGGGAGGGATCTTCCTGCTTCGCCAGAATAATATCATCAATCACATCCCATCAATCTGCTAGATGTCTCATCTGCCGATTAATTAACATTCACAACATGAAAGCTAACAATCTCTATTGACACTCAATGAGAGAAAAAATTAAAAGTGGGAGGAGAGGATTGTAGACAGGCTTGATAAATCCCCCCCCCCCCGTCCAATATTTTTACGTTTACTTTTTTTTTCTTTTTTAAATATTAGCAGAGACTAGCATTAATATCACAGTTACAGAGTTGGATTATTTAGAATCACTTTGATTCTCTGAATCAACAGAAACAGTAATTGATTTGGAATGCGGTACAAGTTGGAAGAATAAGCTATTTTCTTACGTAATGAGATGAAGGGGAGAAGAAGGTGATTAAAGATTTTTAAAAAAATGTTTAACTGTAATCGATGTGGATATATATACGCACACACATAAATAATTAATTGAATAGTTTATTTCTCGACAAATTATAACACGTTAAAACACCGGAAGTGTCAGCTTGGCCGCGATCCACGAACTCTGGGCACCAGAGTTTATCTTTTTACTATTGCACAAAATGTGTAGGGATTACGTGGACCATGAGCACATGAGCATCAGATTCTGCCATTCTATCACTGCACATAACTTTATAAAAATAAAAAATGAGTTACTGCTGAGTAATTCATAAGTTCGAGCCCTGGAACTGCGATGTGACCCATGAACTCCAACTCCAGTGTTTGCCAGTTTGTTGCAGTAAAATACTGTGCATGGCATGAGAATGGTTTATTGCTGGCCGAGTTCTTAAAAAGTTTGAGCACCAGAAGTAAAAGGGCTGGGTTCAATCTATGGACTTTGACGTGCCGGTTGAAAGCTGAAAAATCCTGAGTTCAAATCCCTCTAATTATATAAACAAGAAATATTCAGTATAAGCAAATTACATACTGCCTTAGAATTAAATATATATTCAATAACTGTGTGTGTATGAATATACACAAATTTATATATATATATACACATATATAGGAAATATTATAAAAGATAATCACATGGTTAGTTGCTAGGGAGGTCAGGTAACACTGAAACAGAATTAGGGTGAGAGTTTTCATTTTACTCAGCTTGGAAACTTTTATTTCTTAAGTTGGCCACTTCAGTGCAGAACAAGAACACCACAAATTGCTTGGTTCCAATCAATGCAGATTTTGTAACATTATAGTTTGTAATTCTCCCAAAAGAGCAATTGTATTGATAACAATTCAGAACTTATTTTTGAATAGAGTACAATATTCTACAACATCAAAATAGTTTGGTGAATAAAATAAATGTGTTCAGAAACATATGAAACTTCATTCAGAGAATTTTGACTTTCAACATTGTGACTATTATTATGCTAAAATAAATCATGCAGGCAAGTGATTAAATGGCTTGTAAGGTCAATGACATTTGAATGGCAAATTTTTACAGGCTGAACTTTGAACCAGAGACCTCAAGCCTATCACTCTGCTAATATGCTAAGCTACCCAAGGCTTAGAATATGCTCCAATGTTTTACTAGTTATGGCTGCAATTTTGTACTTATCTGAATTGTTCATGTTATATTTATCTAAAATAAATTCTGAAGAGCTAAATTATGCTATGTAAATAATAACCAAAAAAGATAGCAATTTAAGAGAAAATCAACAAGATGTTAGTTTCAGAAATAATTGAAGGACAAGAGATGCCATTGCTGAAATGTGCTGAATAATATTTAAAAAAAAAAACAGAAAAAGCCAATATAGGCTTTACTGACTTAACCTTTTAACCGCTGATTATATTATTGGCCATGTGAGGTAAAAATCAAAACTTTTAATTGACCAATTCACAAACTGAAGTGTCAATTAACAAAGTCAATTGTCAAAATATATTCACCTTTTAATATTATATTCACATTAGTTTCGTTTGTAAAAAATATATTAATAATTTGTCAGATTATGAAAGTGAACGAAAGTTTTTTCAAAAATAAATTTTGATTTATAATTTGAAAAATATTCGATAGTGGCTGAAATTAGAAAGGAACGTCAATCGCCAACCAAAAAGATTTGCCGATGTCATGATTTCTTCCCACTTTGCAATAAATAAATAATTGCTAAAATCTTAACTATTTTTATAAAATAATGTTTATTTTTAGCATATTTTATGAAAATAATTTATATTTTGTCAAAAAATACTGTTAAAATGCTCTAAAACATTCGTTTATCATTTTCAAAATAAAACAAAAACCGATCGTAACTCTTTACTTTTTGGCAGCCATTTTCTTTGTTGTCAAAATATAAACAGCCAATAAAATTCAAGAAAAGGCGGTGTTTTTCTTTTGTTTGACATATATAGTCATTTTTATTGATTTTTTACTTGTAAAATAATTCAAGAGAGGGCAGCATCTTACAGAACTTTTTTTCTTCTAAAAAATGACCTTAAAATCGTAATCATAGTACGAAAAGTGACCGATTTAGAGTGACGTCAAGTCACCTTGTTTTTAAATGAATTGATCAGGTGAAGAGTTTTAAACAACACTTTTTACTAAATTATATAATATTACCAAAATGATTATTAATCTAAACAATAATAACACACTCATCTATGCATTTTATATAATAAAATACCAAAATTAAGTGAAAGTTTTGACTATCCAACAATCTTCTTCAGAGTGGTAACATACATAAATTGGTATATTAAAGCAACTTACTGTTTTTTATAAGGAATCTTTCTTTGAGGGCTAGGAATTACAGTTAAAACAATAGATATGGTAAAATTCATTTGAAAAAGAGTTTGATAAGATTACATATTGCCAAGTTATTTATTTCAATTTATATAATAAATATTTAATTTAATAAAAGAAGCCAATTTGAAAGTAAATAAATGTGAATTTACAATTGGTGGAATGAAAACAAACAAATTCAACTACACTGATAATACACACATATAATCTGAAGATATTATAATAATCAATAAAGCAAGTCATATATAGCGTGACATTACTTTATAAAAAGCTTGTATTTAGAAAAATGCAATATAGGGAGCATACCAATAGCTCAAAAAAGTTCTTATTAATAAATGCAGTAAGAGAAAATATTCAAATCTTTATCTGGAATATTCTTATCCCCAGACCAACTGTTTTCGAGCTTATGGCTCACCTCAGTGAGGTAGATAGCTGAAGTTAAAGACTTTTTTATGTCTGAAAATTTCAGAGTTTCTTCTCAATAGTTATGTATTAAATAAATGCTGGGTTTTGAGTTGATATTTTGGATCTAGTGAATTAATGTTCTAGCTCCTCACTGTGGTGAGTCATAAGCGCGAAACCAATTGGTCTGGAGATAGGCTGGATCGAGATTTTGAATATTTTCTCTTAGTGCACACTTATTAATAAGAGCTTGTTTGAGTTATTGGTACATTCTCCATATTGCAATCTGAAGATTCTTATTATAAACAACAAGAATTTGAATAAAAATATCAATTAATAGTACTATGCATAAATTTAGAGACCTGGGTTTGTTAAAACTACAGATACTTAATTTGCATGTACAAAGCAAAGGGCATAAATATATATTTTAAATTTACTATTTGTTAATTTTTTCGGTTAAGTTGGAATTGAGAGCGATCTAAATTGATTATAATAGTTTTTATTAAATAAACCACAATTTTAATCAAAAACAAATAATTATTAAAATATATAAAAACAAATAATTAAATATATATATATTCCGGTCATCTTCGCTAACAATGAAAAAAAAAAGTTAATCAATAACAGAAAACCAATTTCATCAGTTGGAGTTTAATCAAATGATTATATTTTATAAATAAATTGTAAAATTATTCATACCTCTTATAAATTGATCCTCCACATATCAATTATTATTCTTCCCTCCCCGTATGTTTATTGTGACTGCTATAAAACATCAGTTTACTTTATGCCACAAAAGATTTTTCAATTACTGGGCATATGTCTGGTCGGCTCCATCAGCCGCCTCCCTAAGAGGATGCACCGATGCCTGAATGAGTTTTAAAGATCCAACATAAGGTCTTCTCTATTAATAAAACATTCAAATATTTGAAATAAGATGAAGTTTCTGATTGAATAATTTTCTCTTTGCAATAAAGCCGCACAGACACACACATAAAAAAACAACCCTTTGTTGATATATATAATTATTAATGACGATAAAAAGATACTCTTTGGAAATAATTAATATGCACTTATTCGTGTATATATGTTAAGTGACCTTTTTTTAAAAATAAATATTTATTTATATGCTAGATATTACAGTATAAAAAGATATGGTAAATGATTACAAAGTTGAAGACTAAACAAATATATAGTTGGATTGTAAAATCTTGATTGAATATATAATATTCCTATAAAACAATTTAAAATCTAAATTGATGCGGATGAAAGTATTAAAAAATTCAGAAATTTAGGTGTGATTTGCTCAGTTTTTGAAATTAGTGTAAACTTAAAAATTTCAGAAGATGTTTAGTGCAATTTAATTTGAGGTCAGAGAGATAATACATGAATATAGTTGAAGTTAGTCTCTTAATCTCTTAATAACTTATAATTGGATATAAAAGTTTACTTTCACACGTCACTTTTTTCCTTTATATTTTAAGTAATTTGGTTTGTAGAGGTGTTGAATAATGTTTATGCTCAAACAAAAATTGGTTTATCAAATATTAAGTAAAATTTAAAGATCTTGAGAATTTATATGAGATTAGAAATATTTATAACTACAGCCTAAGAAACTCCTTAAAGTTTTGAATCCAATTGGAATATCACTTATTTGCTGAGTGAATGGCCGGATGTAAAAGATTATATTAGAGCATAATAAATGATTATAAAATTTCAAGTTATCTATAAGATAATACTGGGTCATAAGCTAAACAAAAATATAGCTTCAAAATATACATAGGTAGAATGCATTTAAGTTTTGCCACATCATATCTTGATTAATTGAGAGATTGATAAATATAAACATGTATCCATAGTAAAATAATGGTAATTGTCTTGTCCAAGTCATTGGGTAGGTAATTATACATATTAGTTAGCATTAATTTTAAAATGAACAAAGAGTTAAATGCAATATCTTTATATCTTTGCTTTATTTAAGAAGAAATTGCAAGTGATAAAGTATATTTGGATGAAAAGAATCAATTAATATATTAATCTTGAGCTTAAAACTACTTTTAAATCATCTCTAGTAAGAAAAGAATTTTTTTAAGATTATTTCTTTTTTTTCTTTTTCAAATTTAATACTAAGACATTTGAAATAGCTCAGACAGCATGCATATAGTCGCTAATATAGAATATAAGTTGAAAAAATATTACGGAGTATACTTATCGATTTTGTCTTTCAGTAAAGTAATATAACAAAAAAATCAAAGGTAGCACATTAGCACAAAATAGTTTTAGTAAAAAAAGATACAAAGATTCTTTTAATTTCGTAAACTGTACTGGTTACATTTCACAACTAACCAGAACCAATGACCAGAAAACTAGTACTGACTGGTAAAATCAGTACATATGGTCAGTGTCTGCATAGAGTATATTTACACTGTTCTTAATTTGCACCACACTGAAAGCATGATATGAACCTAAAGAATAATAGCATGATGACATTCTTTTATATGATAATCATATTTTGAAAAGATTGATGGCTAATGTGTTTTGATCAACTTTTAAATAGTAATATAGTAATTAGAGATTAAAAAATCAGATATATTAATTTTTAGTTGAGTTTTAAAGTTATACCTGTGCTGGAGACAATCTCTAGTTTAGCAAATGGTTAATAATAGTCATTACTATATTTATCTAAAGTGAATGATATCAAAGATATGGGTTGAGTTAATTTGACACTTGTAATTCGAAATGTAATTACTATTTTTTCTATATCCCTCATATGCGTTACTTCATTAGAGCACTGTTATACCACTTCTACTCTATTAGCATTACAGCTAATTGATGTTCATGAATTTACTTGTGTAAAAACTATTATACTTTTAGTCAATAGATGGAATTTTTTGCCTTATAAAAAATATTTGCAAAACAGAAAAGCAAAATACTGGCAGAAAGACAGTGCTTCAACAAACAATCATTACTAGATGTTACATGAAAAAGAAGCTCAAAAAGTGGTTTGTCAATTTGTTTTTTAATTAAAACGCTAACTCTACAACAAAAATATTTTTTATTAAATAACTTTAGCTTCAAAATCAAGAAGTACTCTAGACATAATTTTGTTTTAAATAAGTGAAAGAAATTGTTATAACCAAAATCAAGATTTATATATTCACCATTACTCTATAATCCAGAAAGCACCTTCCATATCTCGTGGTTTTTGGGCTATATGTAATATTCATGCCTAATTTGATCTAAACAACACTTTGGAGAGTGACAACATAAATAGCAACCCTTAATCCTATCCCTAAATGACAAGTTTCTATAGTCTTAGTTTTCCTCATTATATACACTGATAGTTTCTTGTTGACCATAATTTTTTTTTTAATAGGGACATTAGATTTATGGACAATCCAAAAATCAGAAGCACTCATCAATAATACCATATCTCAAATGCAACTACTTTTTTTATTTAAATTAGGAAGAGTAAATAGAAATTTAGAAAAGTAAGAGCAATTGATGAATTTTAATTTGGTGATTCTTGAAATGTTTGAGTCTCTATATTTTACAGGTTTGCCATTGCTGTTTTTTTTATTATGAAACTACTGCATATTTCTTATTAATAGCAGATTATTGGCTTTGGAAAAATCCTGGCAATCAAAGTTTCTGCAACACTCTATTTAAAAAGAATTTTTAGTGATCTGGTCTAAAAATCATAATTATATTATTTAAATCATTTAATCTAAGATTAAACCATTTGCTTTCCTATAACAATTTTTCCATATTTGTTAACAGCAATCAAGACATATATCTATTCAGCATTCTTCATCACATTATTAACTTGTCTCTACTCTTTTGCATGTCCAGATTTCAAGCACATTGCATGAAATAATCTCACTGCAGGTGTAAAAAAGAATGTGAAATGATACAACCCTGTTCAAGACCTGCCTTGTAATGAATTATGACAATAATGTTTTACCTCTGCTGATTTTTACATGAGTGTTATTAAATGCAGAAGTTTCCCATGTCCAGGATCCTCTCCCATAACTTGTACACTTCATTTCATTCTGAGCTCTTTTTCACTCCACGACCTACATACAATTTTTGAACATTATGTTTTCTAGTTGTTTCAACTATCTGAAAGATATTGAGTACATTTTCACATAGGCATCTTCTAAGCAGAAATCACACATTTGCAAAAAAAAAAGACTGCCTTTATAGATATTCATTATGTTGAATAGTATTTTATTAGAATGTGGATTAATGCTATCATTCTATGGTAATTATGATATCAATTGGGGTTACCTTCTCTTTTGCAGAATGGTAGCTATCACTACACAAATCACATGACCTATTCAGTGTTCTATATTATTTTATCATGATTTTATTGGGGAAAAATATTCAGATAGTTTTTTATGGTTTGCCGGAGCCACATTCCGTTGATTAGATTTCACAAATTTCCAATCCTTTAGAGGCAAGCGAATACTCTATTTTGACTTTCATGCGTTCCCTATTCCTTGCTGCAGTGACGAAATTCATTTTTTTCTAGATTACATGGCCAAATAACTCTTGTGTGAACATGAGACCATCAGATGCTCTTAATGGTGGATTTTCTACAAATGTGATCTAATTAGTTGTTTTCCAGAAACCCAAGTCTGCCAATTGTTTGTTTCTCTTGATACTATTGAAATGCATTTAAACTTTTGTCAGCTCATATTACTGGTAACTACTGTGCAGCATCTAATACTTGCAATTCAATTTTTTTTTTAAAAAAAAAAAGTATCTTCTACTGAACTCAAAGGACTTACTCAAGTTTGTATTGAAATAGAAATAAAAAAGAATTGTAATGTATCCTCAATGAAAAAGAAAATATATGAAGACTTATGGAATTTCTTAAGAAAATGAACAGCTTTTGATATGTGTTGTCATTGTGAGGGGTCAGAGTGACTTATGGTCAACATGGGTATGACAACAAAATTGGAAAACAAGGGCTTTGAACATGCCATCATCAGTTTTCAATAATATGGTTGGGTGAAGAGTTGAAAAGTGGAGAAGACTGAAGCCTGTCCATTAAAGTTTGAAGATTTGCAATCTTAACATAAACAGAGCACTGATTATATATGGGTGTGGGAGATAATGAAGTGGAACGAGATAATGAAGTGAAACAACTGATGAGTGCTAGTTGTCTTTCTAATATAAGACCCAGAAAACAATCATATTGATCTAGAAACTGTCCATAAAGACTTTTGTTTGGATATTCACATGAACACACTTTAATCAATAATTTGCCTTATCTCTCACCAAATATATATATATATATAAAACATCTCTCACCAAATATATATATATATATAAAACACCTACAAGTTTACTGTGGCACTTTTATTTCTAAAAATATCAAAGACTGCATTTAAAAGGATGTAAAAAGGGTTTACAGTTTCCAATGGTCATCCCCTTTATCATCTGACTGATTTTTCTTAGATAAAATAGAACAGATATTTCCACATTCTTAAAAATATTTCAGCAATAACCTTTTTTAAAAATTATTAATATACATATAATCATCCAGTAGTTTCATCATATATAGTGAAATAGAATATACATGATCTAGTATATATTTTAGAGCATCAATTTATATAATTAAAACAACAGCGAGAAAATCCAAACTCTCCATACAGTAGTGCCACCAAGTGTAAGCCTTCATAGTCAATGAATGCAAGAAGGTTTGTGCATAAAATCCCTAACTAGTGCCTACTCATCCAACATTACCAGACTAGTGACCTAGCTTGTGGCTAAATCATGTGATGCAGTGATAAAATCCTGTGGAATGTCATGGTAATGATGATGACTCAAGACGATAATCAATTTATGTAATAGAAAATATACATACAGCTTGCAAGCAGTTGGTTTGTACTTCAACTACAGTTAGGATGACTAATTACTTTTTATAACCATAGTCACAAGCTTTATTTTTGTAGAGAATACTACATAATCTGACCGATGAATTCAGTAAATAATCATTTAAACACACATCTAGGCATATAATGCTGGTTGCTAAATTCAATGTGGAAACAAAAGATCACGATTACTATAGGTACAAATGAGTTTTTAGATTAAAGAGAATAAAAAAATAAGATAAGATTAAAGCCAAAAATAATATGTAATTAATTTTTAAAAAATGCTGACATTAACTCAGCTAGCATAACAATTTTAATAATATTTAAGATGTCAAAAGTAATGAATCTAAACTAACCTGAGTGTGAAAATCTTTTTGGACATATATATATAACCTATGATAATGAACTCATATCTTACCCAGGTTGGCAGAAAGTTGGTGACATTTTCTTTCCAAACTGCCTACAGCACCATATATAAAATGACATCATAAGTTATGACATAAAATGTGACAGCATGTTTCATACCCCAACCCACAATAAAATAGTATGCTTAATTAAATTTGTTTTAATCTGAATAAAACTGCTACTGAAACATTTGAAAAATTTAAACTAGGTCTGGCAGTGAAGTTGTGAGTCACAATAAATATTTTCAAGTTGTTTGTAAGATTGCATGATACCTGTAAAATCACTAATGATGATTTACGAAGGTACTGCTAATGAAATGTTTGAAATCATTCCAACTATGCATGATGCTAAAGCCATGAGTCATGTTTTTAATGGTTTACAAGACTTCACAATGTCAGAAAAAGCACTGAGGATGAATTATGAAGGTATAAATCACACTATCACATTTCATGTTGTAATGCTTGATCCAGACCTGTTAGCACTATAGTAACACACATGTTAATTCAAATATGATGTTGCAGATAGTTTGTAGAGAAAATTGTCACCTTTTCATTGAGTGCACTGAGTTTTCCATGTTTTCTGTAAAACTTTTCTTAGATTTATGCAGCCTTTAGTTCAAAATATAGAATGATAATTTTTAGCAGGCATTATAAGTAACTTTTACTTGAAAATGAGATATCTGGTAAAAATTTAATTTAATAACATATTATAAAAAATATTTTCATGCCCGTATAATGCAGGCAATAATTTTAAAATTGTAAACAACCAGTTAAAGCTTAATATTAATGGAAATCTATGCAGTCTACGCATGTGCTTTTTACACCTTCATTTTCTTTTTTTTTCTAGTTTCAGAAAAGGTAAGTTTCATTTTTCTATGATAAAAAATAAAAATTTTATGATAACTTTGTGTTCAACTAAATTGAATTTTTTTGTTTTTCTCTTAGATTTTTTAATGTTAAGGAAGTAATATTCATTATGAAAAGTACATCAGAAAAAATACACCTTTTTACCAGTGTATTTTGAAGAGTGAACGTTAATGGGGGTTGAAGGTAAGACCTTATTTATATATTTTTTTTAATTACTATTTTATTTTTATATACTTTTTAATTATTATTTGATAAAAAGTATATAAAAAAATTATTCTTGAAACTAACATATATGTTGATCAAAAAAAAAAAGGCTCGTGATTGTGTAAATTTATATCGTGAATTATCTGCATTTTTTGATATGAGACAAAATAAACATATTTTGCAAATATTATGACCCGATTTAGATTTTTCTATAATGTCTTGTCTGCATTTTAATAATAATAAAAATATGCAAATGCTAAAAGTAAAGATTTTGACAGTATATAAACTTAGGCCGATTATACACTACTGCAATGTAAATTTCAGAGCTGCATATCAAATGCAAATAGAGGTGGCATTTGATGAAGCTATTACTAAATTTATGGTCATAGTAGCATGAAGCAATATGAGCCCTCAAAACTTATAAAGATAGGATAAATAACACTACATTGCACTGACTCTAAACTACTAACTTATGTATCTCAAGCTTAACTCTATAATGAATTTAGTATTTCATTCACTTTTTATTTTATTTTGTATATAGTGACTATTTTAGTAGTAATTTTTAATAAATTTCAAACATTATTGAAGTTCTTTATTATAATATTCAAATTATACTAATTATTGATCAATATTAACTACTTGTTATAAGGGATGTTATTAGGGATGACATATTAATTGTAAACCCCTGTATGGAAATACATTTTGAAGGGCTACTAGGAAAAATGAAAAGAACTAGTGTCTTTATTCTACAAAGTTTTTAAGTGATGGATTACCTTAGATAAATGTTATCATATACCTTTTTTTTTTTAGAAATTTTATGATGAATCCAACTAACCTACTAAAAAAATATAATTTTAAGGTGTATGCATGATAATTTTGAATTTATGAAATAATATGAAAATATTATAAGAAATATTAACTTTTATTCTTTTTTTTATTACTTTGAATATCAATAACTATATTTTTTTTTAGCTTAATTATATTCTTTGTTGTTTTATGTTTCAAACAATATATATTGTCATTTTTGAGTAATATAAAGTTATGATAAAATTTGTGGCTTAACATAATTTTTTAAATATTCAATATGGCTGCTTTGCAAGCCAAGAGGTTAATTTAAGGAGTAATGCATAACCAGAAAATAATTTGGATTGGTACTTTTAAGTCATCAATTTAGTTCATTTATGTATTTATTTGGGTATTTGTACTATTAAGAAATAAAATAAACTGTTTTTTTTTTTTAAATTATTCTGTGCATACGTATAATAATTTTACCCATAATCCTAAAATTTGGAGTTAGCAAGCTAATTAATGTTGACGTAAAAAAAACGTAAAAAAAAAAATTGCAAATTTTCGATAGACCTAGCTAAAATGTTATTTTAAAAACATTTAAAATTAAATAAGACAGTAAGTGGAATAAGTTCTGGTATAGGATGCACAAGGTGATCCAGATCTTTTGATAAGGAGAATTAGAAAACTGATTAACGTTGTCAAATAAGAAATAATTTCCAATTGAAAAACTGAAAACAAAGTGATTATTATTAATGTAAATTTATTTACACTTAAAAATTTGATTTTAGTTTTCACTAAAACAGAAAAACTTAGAATATAAGAAAAATTTAAAAATAAAAAAATGGGAAGTGATTTTTTATTACAAAAAGTTTGTTTAACTTTCGCTATGATGTTAGAAAAATAGAATATAACATTAAGCTAAAAATAATTTCAAAGCAAGATAAAAAATAAAGTGATTTTTATCAGTGTAATTATATTTTTAAAAGAACCCCTTTAGCTTTCATTGCAGTATCAAAAAAACAGAATGCAATGTCGAGAAAAAAATTATTTCCAAATGATAAAGTGATAGTAAAGACATTTTTTTTAATGTAAGTAAAACTTTTAAAAGTTTGATTTTAAGTTTCACTATGATACCACAAAAGTTAAGACATAATATCAAGAAAATTTTCAAGCAAGAAAGTAGAACATAAGAATATGACTTTGATAAATGTGTTTACATTTTTATTTTATTCATTTAAAACTTGGATTTAAGTTTACATTAATATCAAACTATGCAGTAGCAAATGATTTTATTAATTAATTTTTTCATCTATATTGTTTATTTTGTATATTTTCCGTTTAAGTAATTGTTTGGATTGGGGGGGGGGGGACTTTATTCCAGATTGTAGGTTGGCCACAGATAACCCCTATTATATGAGACAGCCTAGCCATCTGATTAGTTATAATGAGTTCAGAATGGCATATAATTGTCTTGAAATTGCATTAGTATGTGCAAATCCCATTCTGCATGTCAATATGTCTATAAATAATATGCTTATATACGATCCAGGTTAAAGTATGGATGGCTCATTCTATAGTCATATTTACAAATGGTTCATTTGCATATAGCTTGTTAGGAGTTTGCAATACTTCCACATTATTATAAATAGATGTATTGTAATGTAAATTCTGATAAACAAATGATATAACAAAAGACTTTCTGAAAATGTCATGTTGTTATAACCAACCCTATTGTAAATTTGATTTTTTAAAAAAAAAAAAAAAACCTAATTTAAGAATTTCATAAATACAGAGCTCAAGTAAAATAAGATAAACTAATAGGCTGTAAAACAAACCTTGTTTACAAAAATAAATTTTTAAAAAAATAAACTGAAAGAAAACAAATTAAGACAATAATTATTTAATATTATAATAACACGAATATAGGTGGGTTTTTTTTCATATGTCAAAGCGCTGACCGGAAAGCATACCCGGGCCAGCCGCTTGGAAGGCAGCTATGCTAACCATTAGGCCACAAACGCTTGACAAGAATATAGTTGTTTTTTTTAAAAAAAAAACAAACAAATAAAATCAATAAATTTTATAAAAATTAAAAAAATTTAATGTAGCTCAATTCATCATCATCATCATCATTATTATCTACTTCTCATTATTATACATACTAAAATCATTTGATCAAACAAATAAAACATACATCAATGAGCACCATATTGGAATTAATACAAACACACACCAGTCTTTCCATATCGATAGATATGTGATTCCAAATCTCAAAAGTATATAAACCCATAGATAATCCTGAGCTCTGATAAATATACTATTTTAACATATTTATTCTTCTCTATATTACAATTTAAAAAATAATGCACAAAAACATACACTAAAAATAATTGATACAAAATATAGAATAATATATTTATCAAAAAGACAGCAAAGCAATAAATAGAGAAAGAAAAGAACAACCCTGTGTCTGACTAAGGACTTAAAATGAGAAAATGATTGGATGAGAGATAATTCATGACGTAACTCATATAGGCAAACACATATTATATTTATAAATTTCAATTTATGAATTCCTATTTTATTTATCTTATACATATTTTTCCCAAACTGAGTTTACAGAAACACATGGGTTGGATATGGAAGAGAAATTGTTTAAATCACTGTTTTGTTACTTAAACAAAACTACAATTAAAAATTTGTCTGAAATAAAGCTTAAGAGAATTTTTTATTGCCCACAAAGAAGGCTGCAAACACATTACAATAACAATGAATAATATTTCTATAGTGTAATTTTCACTACATCACTCTCACATAAGGTAGGGACTGTTTTCTATCTGCTTTTAATATCTTGTGGAGGGATATAATCATAAACATATGACCAAAGACATGTGAAAAAGATATATAATCCCCAAGATGCACATTTCATGCTGAATCAGCACTCATCAGTTGGCCCAGACCACAATCTCTTACACACATCTTTATATCATTGTTCAGTATGTATAAAGAGCAGACTACTACAGTTTAAGCAGAAAGTGTCAAACTTGCTGCCGTCACAACTTTGACACAAACTATTTAATAGAAGTATATTAATATTTTTTTATTAATCATTCATTAGACTAATAAAAAATTATTAACATACATTATAATTTTGTTTTTATTACAGCTCACACATAGACACTCATATAATCAAACCAGATAATCTTAAATTCTTTATCTTTAATGTAAGAAAAGCAAAAAACATATTTACTGAATTCTTAATTGCTGTTGGTTGTGTTGCTTTTATTTAAAACTGCTTTCCTAAATACAAGTGTTGTAAATGATTTTTAATATGTACAAATTTCTAGATTCTCAGTTTTTAAATTGGAATCTGAATAGTTAAAACATCACTATTTCCTATGCTTACACAAACTTTTAAAACAGTATGTGATGCATTGTGACTTCTCCTTATTCAGAATCAGGAATCTCTCAGCCACTATGCCCCAAAAAACCTGTTAGCCAGTTTATCTTCCCTTTCCATTCCCCACTCGAAGTTTTTCCCATATTTTCTCTATCCTGCTCAATCTTATTTCCACAACATAATCTTTGTCACCTTTATGACTTGTATATTGAAAACCCTCTTATTTTTTCCCAAAATCAGCATAAAAACCAAGAACCCACTTTCTGTATAATCAATTTTTTTTCCCACAACTTCATTATCTAAACTCTTTCTGCTTGCAGGCATTTGCATTCAATTAACAGATGCCTAATATTTTCTATGCCTTCCTTACACAACTTGAAGACTAAATCACCCACATTTTCCCACTTATATGTATATTCCCTTGTTGCTAAAGATCCTGTTTGAGCCTTAAAGAATAAACTAATTTCCTTGCTATTATCACAAATCACCTCGCACCCAATATTCTGTTTACTTCTATAAATATTTAAACTCTTTTTACTCTCCATTCAAGTTCTTCATCTTTCCAACTCCCTATTCTTTATTAATGCATCTCTTCTTCTACTCCATTCCTTGCCACTATAACACTCAACAATTCTCCTAACACAAACATCCCACCTTTTGTATAAGTATAATGACATAAATTTTTTGCAAATTCTCCATACAGTAGCCCACTCAGTGCAAACTAGAGTAATTAATAGATGCAAGAAGGTTTGTGCATAACATCCTTATTTACTATCTACTGATCTGATATCTCCAGATTAGTTTCTAGCTTAGGACAATCATCAGTGAGGAGTCTTTGTGGCTGCTGGTGGGTTGCATCAGATCCTAAGATCGAGATGCAGTGCTCTTACATCCAAGTCTCCTCACTGATGAAAGCCACAAGCTAGAAACTAATAAGAGGATATTGGATGAGTAGACAATAGATAGGGATTTTATGCATAAACCTTCTTTGCATGCACTGGATGACACTACTGTATGGAAAGATTGCAACTGTTTTAATATGAATAGTTACAAACTGTTAATTGCAAAATATCTGAATATTAAAAGATATGTGGACTTCAGACCACTCAAAGAAGTATAGAGAGATGCATGTTGGGAGTAACATAAAGAGATCAAAAATGCAATATATAGATAAGAGAACAAACAGGTGTTACTGACCTCAATGAAAAAATTAAAAGACAAGTGGATTTGGATTGGACATATTGCTAGAAAAGATGATAATAGATGGACAATTGACATCTTAAACTGGATTCCAAAAGATTGTAAAAGACCCAGAAAGAAACTATGTGTAAGATGGATGGATGAAATAAGAAAGTGTGCAGGGTGATGTGGAGAAGAGAAGCTAAAGATCGGAGAAGATGGATTGAATTTGGAGAGACCTTCATTCTCCAGTGGATATAAAAATATTTAAAAAAAATTAATTTGATAAAAAATGCACTTAAAACCAACAAATATTTTTTTTATTTAAGCCCAATTTTGGTTGTTATACTTAATGTGAAATAAAAGTGTGTGGTGACCTCAAATTAATTAATTCAATTATTAGTTTTAAAACTAATGATTAAATTAATTAATTTATTGATTCCTCACACTTGAATCTTCTTTTTTTATATAAAATATTTTGTAGATATAATTATTTATTAACAGGTGTTCATTTGTGAAGAGAGAGTTTGAAGTCAGACACGCTGGTGGTCACTACTAAAATCATAATCTTTTACTTTTACACTGATTGGCTGGAATAAAAATTGTAAGCTTAATCAGAATTAATGATTCACATATTACTAGGTTGACTCGCTATGTCTTAAGTGTTCATATTACATTAAATGTATAAACATACATAGTTGTAATGTATTGATTGGTGCATCTGTCTGCCACATCTCAAATCAAGGATGAATGTGGACGAAGCTTGAAATTTTTTTTCAGCTTACTAAAGATTCTAAGGATGCTTAATATCCTTTTCAGATAACCATCATAGATAATGCCATCCATTAAAAAAAATAGTATGGCTTTATTACTCGACAGTTCAGGGGAAGTTTGAGCACTAAGGTAAAGGAAATGGGCATAATCTGTGGACCTCAGGCTCTAGAGTCTGATCCACTGCACCAAACTACACGAGGCTTGTCATCAATTAATTGATCATTAAATGAATTTCTAAAAGTTCTTAGCCAGAGGATAAAACTAGAATAAAAAAAACAAAAAATGAACAAAACGCTCGGATATTTTTTTCTATTACTGTTTTTTTGTTAAGGGATAATAGAATGGTCTTTGCCCCGTAGAAGGTTATTAGCTGACAATTGATTGCTGCATTCCGATTACTGATTGCTGTTCTTCTATGAAGGACTGTCAATAAAGCCTTTACTCTGAAATAGACTACATAAGGATATATACACACAATAATTTTTGTAGTGGGGGAATTGGTACTAAACCTACATAATATGATATTCAAACCTGGTAAGAGTTTGCAAGTTTTTCAAGTAGATACATACCTCATGAAAAACTTGAATTGTCAGCTCATACCCCACTCAGGCAACCATGTACCATACAGTTCTTCATGAGTTTGGGCAGTTACAGATTGACAGAAACTGGGGCTCAAGATTCGTAAATTGCAGCCCAGTTCTATTATTTCGAGTGCTTAAAATTCTTATGAACTCCAGAGCAGTAAACGGTTCGATTACTAGCATTTAATTTATTAGATAATAATGATCCATCTATTTTTTGCTGGGGGGGGGGGGGAGAATAGGCGTCAGATGAGTATAAACACACACACATAACTGAATACGATGCAAACTTTAATTAATTTATTTTACGCATATTTTACATATGCATGCACAGGCACACAACTTTTTATACAGATATAAAAAAACCAGGATGTCAAAAATGATTGAACAACATTTATAATATTAGCAATGTGTGTATATTTTGCATACACACGCACAAGTACACAACTCTTTAAACACATATATAAATCAAGATGTCAAGAATTATGGAAAAAACAGTTATGATACTAATAATATGTGCATATTTTACATACACACGCACACGCCTCTTTATACATATATAAAAAGTCAAGATGTCAAGAATGATAGAACATTTATGATACTAATAACATGAGTATATCTTACACACGCACAGGTACACAACTCTATATATAATCAATACTAGTATATTGTAAATACTGAACTTTAAGATGTAATTAAAGGGGGTTTGAACACAGACTTTTAAGCTTCTTTCAGCTATCCTGTTCATCTTATATAACCAATACACATAACCACACACATGTGAATAAGATAAATGATCTCCAATATACATATTTCATGCTAAAACAGCACTTATCAGTAGGTCCAGATCTTCATTTCCCGCATATATATATAAACAGTGTTCAGTTTCTATTAAGATAGCAAATCTTCAAACTTTAATGGATAACATGGTTTATGACAACTATATTGGCATCAATAAAGGCTTGAGCATTCTATCATCAGAATCTCATTAAATTTCAAAAAATATTCTACAAATAAATTAGAAAATGGAGACAAAAATAATTACTTAATAAGTTTTTTATCTCACCTTCTATGACTTAATATCTGGATCCTTCTAGTCATTACTGACTTTGTTTATATAAATTTTAGTTGGTATTCTACCACCAAAATTTCAATGGTATGGATGGCTGAAGATTTGGAGAGTGGAGAAGATAGAAGTCTGTACATTAAAGTTTGACGATTTACTATTTTAATATAGACTGAGCACTGATTGTATATGTGTGGGAGATAGTGATCTGGACCAACTGATGAGTGCTGATTCAGCACGAAATACAGATATTGAGATCAATTGTCTTATTCACATGTGTGTTGACATGTGTTTTAGTTATATATATATGTAAATCAAAATGTTATGATGGGATAGAACATTTATAATAATAATAATGTGTAATGTATAGACTTATCTTGAAAATTTGTGTTAAAAAAAAATCGAAACTAAAACTTAAGAATAATAATAATTCTATAACTATTTTTTTCTATATATCAAAAAGCACTTTACAGTTTAGACATGAGCAGTGAAAAAGGGAAGAATAGAATCAACATTTACTAAAAAGGTAAATACTTCAGACTAACTTATAAATCATTGCAAATTTGACAATGCTCTACCAGTGAAGTTTTATTACATAACAACAAATAAGAGCTTCTTGACATTTTCCTAACACAGAATTCGCATTTCTCATCCAAGATGATAGGCATTGTCCTACGCGTCACAAATCAATTCTTTCTTTTTTTTTAACGAAGAAAACTATAATAACTGAATATTGATTTTCATTAGCGGTTTGAAGTTGACAAAAAAAAAAAAACTATCATAAAGAAACAAGAATTTCTCTTTTCCTTCTTATTCTCGTTTATTTTTTTATATCACTCATCTATTCAATATTTTCCTGTTTAGAAGAAATGAAATGTTCTATTGACTGTCGGCCACTTACAATTTTTGATCAAACCTTCTCTGAAATATCTCGTGACAGGTGTTGACGTCACGTTAGAAATAACGTCTTCATGCTGAAAAGAGGTTGCCTTTTATTAGAACTTAAAGTGCAGAACATGATTATGTACTTTTTAAAGAATAAAAAAATAAAAACTTTCTATAATCTAAGGATCAATTGGAAAGTGTAATGTGGATACGGTAATTTAATCAAATCATTTTAGTAAGGGTTACGAGGGAGGTCTAATCTTTAATATATATATTTTCTCTTATTTTGATGAAATATCAAATATTTTAAGTTTGAAAATTACTAGACAAGTTAGATATAAAATTTTGTTATAGAGGTCAATTGAAACTTAAAAACTCAATATTCACTTTAAAATATATATATATATAGCAGTTTAAAAATCTATAGCTACTCTTTGTGGAATGACTAACCATGACATATGATATTAAACTTTAGAAAGGTAAAACAAAATATAAATTACCAAAAGAAAGGTGATTTTTTTTTATTTTTAAAAAAAGCCTAACATTATTATCTATAGTATATTTGAAAGGTTATCTTTAAACCTTTAAAACATTTTACTTTGATAAAATCTTACGCCAAGTCCTTTGATGAGAACCTTAAAGAAAAGCTAATAGGCCAATTGACCAAAAAAACTGCTCCAATTAATCAATAAAAAAAAGAAAAGAAAATGAGCTTGATTGAAGACAAATTTTATCTAAAAATAGTTAAGAATTTTTTTTTTCATGACGTTAAACTGGAATCTCACTAAATTTCAAAAAAATAAAATAGAAAATAGAGACAAAAATAATTATTTAATAAGTTCTTTATCTCATCTTCTACGACTGACTACCTGAATCCTTCTAGCTATTACTGACTTTGTTTATAAGGCAAATTTTTATTGATAATATCAAACGAATGCATGCGCTGCTACTGCAGATATTATATATGCAGTATATAAATAAAATTATATTTGTCTCAAAGTTTATGATGATGTATAGTATTCCCTCATCTAATATTAATTGTTAAATATCTTTAAAAAAAATCAAAATTTATTTAAACGTTTCATCATTTATTGTTAGTAATAGCACACAGGTTCGTATATAATACAATGTTTTCAGTGATATTCTTCTTCAGGTATATCAGCGACAGTACTAGCATGGGAATTGAACTTGGACCTTTAGATTCATGAATATTGAACTTAAAGTGACCCTCTAACCAACCAGTCTGAGCATAACTGTAAATTCAACATTCATTAATATAAAAGTCCAGGTTCGAATCCCATGCTAGTACTGTCTCTAGTCAGGTCAGCAACACATGACAAAAGGAGAATATTAGTACTCAAAGTACTGTGCTATATACTAACCTGTTTGGTATTTCTAACAGTTGAATCTATTTGAAAAGTTTAAGTAAAGTTTGAATTTTTCTAAAGACATTTGATCATTAATATTAGATGATGGAAATAATGACTTGGTTAATGTCTTTATGGCATAGATATTTTGTATATTTTTTGATCCCTGTTTGCTTCTTTATTACCTTGCTATTATATATCCAATACAAATTTTGAAAAAAACATCCTTGAAATAAGTGCTGGGTTTTGCGTTTATATTTTAGATCTAGTGTCCGAATATTCTAGCTCTCCACTGATGCGAGCCATAAGCTCGGTCTGGATATGAGAGTGTTCTGGATAGAGATTTTAAATATTTTCTCATACCACACTTATCAATTAAGAGCTTGTTTGAGCTATTGGTACGCTCTCTGTATTGCATTTTTGTAACTACAAGCTTATAAAAATAATATCACATTATATATGACTTGCTTTATTAATTATTATAATTTTACCTTTAAGGCTTTGGCTACGCTAAGGCTATTAAAATATGGTAGATCTGAATTTAGTTCAGTCCCATATAGCTATTTAAGTTAGATAGCTGAATTTAAAGACATTTTCATGTCCGAAAATTTCAGAGTTTCTACTTAAATATACATTTGAAATAAGTGCTGGGTTTTGAGTTTATATTTTAGATCTAGTGTCCAAATACTCTAGTTCTCCACTGACATGAGCCATAAGCTCGAAACCAGTTTGTCCGGAGATGAGAGTGTTCTGGATAGAGATTTTAAATATTTTCTCACACTGCACTTATCAATTAAGAGTTTGTTTGAGCTATTGGTACACTATCTGTATTGCATTTTTGCAACTACAAGCTTATAAAAGTAATATATAACTTGCTTTTTAATTATTATCCTTGTTTTTTGAAATTTTCTTTTTTGATGTATAAATCCCCTGAAAAACATGTCTTGCTTTTCCATACTGTTACAACACTGATCTTGGTCTCTTTAATTTTCCTTTTTCATTTTCGCTTCTTCCTTGTATTATAATTACTGCCTGCTTTTTAATTTTCTAAATAAGCAAACTTAAACTTTTATTGATCCATCTTTAATAATTTCTTTCACATTAATCCATAAATTAATCAGTCCACCAATTAATCCTATCCAAAACATTGTTCTTAAGAAGAAATACATTTCTTTCCCAAATAAATCTTTTAATCATTTTTGCTTTCAGCTTTAGAAAAAATCTATTGCAACTCTGGGTTTCAAGTTGAGAACGATAATACAATAAAAAGTAGCTAATTGGTGATCATATGTATATCACATGGCCCAGCCAATGTTTAAAATAAACTAGTAGAATATCAGCAATCTGTTGTCAAGGCAACACCAGATAATAAATGGAAACCCCTTGATTTTTATATTGGCAACAGATTGCTGATATTCTATTAGTTTATTTTAGGCATTAATTGATGTCATGTGATTTAAATAATAACAAAAGATCATTACAAAGACAAAAAACTAAATTGGAAGTAGGGTAAATCTTTGTCAATTTTAACCACCTATTACATACACACATATATATATAATCAAATACGACTTTTATATATTTCAAAGCTATAAATTATACCGCAATGAGTTCATTACTTAATTAAGATTATCATCATCATTTTCAACCATCATAGATCCAATGCAGGATGTTCTCCAATCTCTAGCCTCTTTTCCACATCGACCAGCACACTTTCTTATTTCATCCATCCATCTCACATACAGTCTCTTTCTAGGTCTTTTATAATCTATTTAATTAAGATATAGAATGTTATATTTTTAAACTGGGCAATACAAAGCTTACATTACTGATATCAAGGGAAAGAACTGTATTAGATGTACCAAATGCTAATATTATCAAGCACAAATCAAAATAGACTTGCCTCCTATTCTTGATTTATCGTAAAACGTGAAAGAAGAATCTACATATAATAATCAAATGTGATGTTTTTTTATAAATAACAAGAACATATTATTATATTCGCGTAAGTAAAAATTACAATTAATTTCATTGTATATTTATGTGTGTGGTATACATATAAAACTGGTCTGTTTACAAGTCAATAAGTAATAGATTAATTTTGATGTCTTTTATTATTATTTATAGTCCAATTTTAAGAGGTTTTAAGCTATTTAATGTAATCAGATTAAGGTCAAAATACCTTTGCATATGAAACAGAAAAAAATCTAGCATACCTTGAGAAATGGGGAAAAAACCTACTAGTATGGTCATTCAATGACGCAAATTTAATTATTATAGAAAAAAAAAATAATGAAAAATCTTTGTAGATATAAAAGTCAATAGAGTTAAAAAATAATCGGTCTTGGTTGTTCATATGAAAAATTAGGCCTAAAAAGATATTTTTTTGCAAACTTATGCTAATGTCTGAAAGATCAGAAATTTTCTTTATAGATATATGGGAAAAAAAAAAATCAGATATATTAATCTTTAACTGTGGTTTAAAGTTTATATCTGTGCTAGAGATAATTTCTAGTTTAGCGATTTGGCTCAGAACAGCATGTCAGAAGCAAGTCATAGCTGATTGGTTGAAATTTCATTTTCATTTTAAATTATGTAAAAACTATAAACATGTTACCAACAGAAATATGGGCATTCAATCCACCATAAAAATATCTTTTGAATGTCATCTTTTCGATTGAAATTGGAAGAAATTTGAATTTTTTATTAATTTTTTTTTAAACAGGCAGATTTAATTTTTTTCTATTTTGGTTAATTTTCTAGTTTACATGGAGCAATGAAGGCAGAAAATTGTAAACGGCCTGATTATATAGTGAAAATGGATTAAAAATACAGAGGTCATTTGCATTCAAGGCCTATAATGGGATGTCAATGTAATCACAGATTTGTAAATAGATTTTTTTAAATTTTTTTAATAATATTTTAAATTCATTAATATAATTTATTTGTATAATTTATTAATTTACATTTATATTGGTGTGTGTGTGTGTGTAATATATAAATTATAAATAATATAATATTAAAATCAGGTAAAACTGACTTTTAGCGGCCACAACTTTTCACCCTCTATTTTTAAAAAATTGAACAGTATTTTGTTTTCATCCTACGTGCAGGAATTTATTTTTAAAAATTGAACTCTATTTTATTCGTACTATGTAATTGTAAAGTACATCTAACTATAAATGTATTTTTTACATGAAGGTTAATAAAAAAAAACTTACATTTTTATGTGCAATTTTGAGCTAGGTTATAAACTATTAAATATTAATGTTGACATGTGGCAAAACTTAAAATAATTTGCCAATGCACTTTATTGTTCATGAGACTAATGTTAACAAATGAGTGGTCATAGAATTGTGTCATTTTTTCCGGGAAGAATGTGATACATATTTCGATAGAAATCCAGTATTGTCGGTGGATATGATGACAATGGCGAACCACGGATAGTGGAGATCTATGAGTCATATTTCTTTCACCAAAAACACCATAGAGGGGCAATGAAAGAAGGCCATTGGGTGTTTGGTGGAATAGAGAGAGGGTCAAGAGTTTTTTAACAGAAATTGAAGATAAATCAGCTGCCACTCTGGAACGGCTCATACAGCAACACATTTTACCTGGTATGTATATAATCACTGATAGCTGGTGTGCATATAGCAATATAAGTGGCCTAGATAATGGTATACCTTCACTCTGTCATCGTCCACCAAGACAACTTTGTTGACCCAGACAACGAACTTATCCTCACTAATAATGTGGAAAATATGTGGATAAGAACAAAGTGTAAGCTAAAATACCAATTCAGTAGCAGAAGAGCTTTGTTTTCATTCTACCTGCAGGAATTTGCATTTAGGGGTATGCACAATAGTTAGATATACTTTACAATTACATTAGTACAAAAAAAATATAGTTCAAATTTTTAAAAATAGAGGGTGAAATAGTTGTGGCCGCTAAAAGTTCGTTTTACCTAAAATCATTGCTCTTTATTATAGATATATAAATTATTATTCATATGTACAGTAATTTTGTACCTTTGATATTAATAATTTATTATGTTTATAGTGTGTTTATGTTTACTCTTGCATGTTGTATAACAAGTAATGATTTACATATATAGAGCAGTGCAATGTAAATTTTAAGATCTGATAATCAAATGTACAGAAAGGTTGTATAAGAAGTAATGATTTGCATATGTAGAGCAGTGCAATGTAAATTTTAAAATCTGATAATCAATTGTACTGAAAGGTTGTATAACAAGTAATGATTTACATATATAGAATAGTTCAATGTAAATTTTAAAAATATAATCAAATGTATAGAAAGGTTGCAGTTGATAAAGCATTCACAAAATTTACTGGGCATAGTACCATGTGAAAATATAAACACTTGAAAACAATAAAATACAAATTTCAAATGATGTTTGTGTAGTAGTAGCCACAAAGGTTATGCATATACCACATGGAATTGTATGCAGACAAAGAATCATTCTGATTCTTGCCTATGCCTTGATACTCATGCTGTGGAGTCAGTAGTTTTGCCACATCTTGCATCACATTATTTTTAAGTCTATAACTAGCATATGAGCTGTATGCAAATAAATTATATTTTTGTGGGACAATAAATATAACAAGACAAAATATAAGCATCACTGCTGTACACAAATAATATAAAATGAAGAGATGAAACTCATTTTATCAGTGATACAGACAGTAGCCTGCAATTTCTAGTTTTAGAAAGACAAGAAGCCAATTGCTATGATGACAAGTGCATATCTATCTTCTGGAAATGATTTGTTTTGTATCTTTTATTAGGATGAATCTTTTTCTTATAGATGCCTTTGAAATTTGGTAACTCTTGGGGTACAAGATAAAAATGAAGAATTCATATGCGACTTGTTTTGGAGATTCTGAAGCTATGCATTATCTCAGGTAAGAAGTATTATATATGGTTTGATAGACAATTTTGTGAGGAATACAAAGAAATTATCACTGAAGATGTAATTTAAACTTAGTTAATGATAAATTAGAAATTATGAACAAACAATAAAATAATAATTATATTGGATGTTGAAATTTCTTTTCCTTATTTTTTAAATGATTATCACTATTTGTTTTAGACTTATTGTTTTTCTAGTTTCTATTAATGTAAATTTTTTTGCTCTAACATTATTAAAACAAAGTTATTGTGAAAATTGTGTCTCAGATCAGTTTTTTTAAAATTCAATATGGCGCCTGAAAACTCAAGCAGTTAATAAATGATTAGTAATAATCATTATTGTATTTATCTGAGGTGGATGGTGTCAAAGTTGTGAGTGGAGTAAGTTTGATATTTGTAAATAAAGATGTAATAAATTTTCTTTATTAAAAATTAACATTTTTCAGATTTTACATTAAAGTCTCTTTATATCTTATTTACACATATAGAATAAAGGGTCTGTCTCATTATCTAATACATTGTAACTCATAAACTAGATTACTAGAAGATGAGTTTTGATGGACTTTTTTCTCATATAACACAATTCACAGTAAAAGATTTAGATGATTAAACTTTCACATTTTATCAATAAAAGGCAAGGAGGGATTCGTGCATCCAAAATGCACATTTAGAGAGAACAACATACTTAAATGACAGAGCGAAACAGAATAATGAATGTAAATCGATTTTTCCTGATCACAAGCTCGCTATGGGTCATACTTTCAATCCCACTAATGTGAGGATGATTTGTGCCAAGACAGACAATAGGAAAAACAAATACAAGGCTCTTGGGCTATTGCAAAGGATCCAAATGCAATCAATACAAAGAATTTGTCAGTTCCATTGTCAAAAAAATGGAACACTTAAATGCTGATTCACATACTAAGCCTCATTTACATAATAAATTACATCCATATATATATATAGACATAATTTTCAACTGCTAAATTAACTCAGCACTATGATTCTGGCAATGGTTTGCTGAAAGCATGCTTAGTGCATTTATAAAAGTCTTGAATTTCAACTTTTAACTCTTTGTAATACTTGATTACAATACATTTATAAGAATTACTATTAGGAAAAAGAAGGGAGGGAGGAATTGATTTAATTTTTCCTGATAATTCAGGGATAGACATTTAACCAATAATGTTTGAGAGACTGAACATATAAGTTAGTTTGGATAGAAACTTTAAACAGACATGGATCACAGTTAGCTACAGATCAATTTGCTATGTATAAAATGCTCTTTTGGGATGAGTTTTGGAGTAATATGCAAAGATTCAATGAGACACTATTGCTCTCGCAGTAATATAACATGGCATAGCAGCTACTTTATCAAAAAGTATCTATGGCTGTTAAAATGTAAGGTCAAAACCTGAAAGCCCCTGGCATTGATAAATAGAAAATTGTTTTCCACAAGGCAGGTATACAAAAAGCACTCTGACATTAGCAAGCATGAGGTCATGCTAAATGTGGATATATATATATATGACATAATTAGAATTTTTTACTTACTGTAAAGATTTGTCTATATGATGTAGTAGTATTACCCACAATCCTAAGATGCTTATTTATCCACTGAATAAAACTATATGTATAAAAAAATCTTGGATCACTATATAAATCTGCATCCATGAGATATAGTCATCAGCTAGTTGTAATTTAAAATTGCAGTGATCAGTTCAATTGTTCTGAGATTCAAATCACCACTAATGTTTACCAACATGGCTACATGAGAATTAAAAATAAAATTATAAGACCACTCGAGTAATCACTTGTTTACAGCAATGATGTATAAATCATTCAGTACATTACAATATACTAAAACTTCGTCCAACGACTGTTTATTTTAATATGAATAAATAACAAAATTAGAAAGATTGTGTGGACTAGTTATGAAAGGGTCTGAATAGAGTTATAATTATTTTTTGATATTATTAGATGCAGACAAATCAACATTAACATTTGGCTATCATATAAATACCATTTCTGTCGTTTGATTCTACGAGTTTGGTTTTAAAGTTGTTAGATATCATATTCAGGCAATATCATAATAGAATTCACCCATTTTTCTGAAGATTAACTTTTTCTTCCTTAACCATCATTTTTGATAAGCAATATGTACTTTTCTAATGAATTAGAACACCTCACATTAAAAATAAGACAATTACAATGGTAATTTGAATCCTAAACAAAACGCAATCTAGCCGGATCAAGCCTCATACTTGTTATTTTTTCTTGTCCGTAGTTCAAAAGCTTTTTCGACCAAAGAATTAGAGCATAAAAATGAGCTTCATATGAGATTCCAAACAAATCCCCCCCCCCCCCAGATCCAACAGCAAAGACGTCTGCATTTTGATCTTCCTAGACATTATTGGAGTTTCAGGAACATTTAGTTGTGGCACTCATCTACTTCATAAATGGGATTTAATAACCAGACCTATGTAGATGTGGGAAAACTATAAATCACACAGCAATTGTCGAATCTATGGCTACACTGGTAGAAATGAAAGATTTGCTCTATCTCCTAGTTGGAATCTCTCATACCCCTTTCTGGTATTTTATTAATAGTCAAGCTAACTAAAAAAATGTCTATGATAAATAAATAATAAAAGCATGTATACTTTTCAACCTTTCTTCTATGCTGCCCAGTTTTTTTATACTTGTAAGGAATCAGAAAAAAATATCGTAATTTGAACAATTCTCATCTCTGTTTTTAAGATAAAACTATTCATTTAAAAATCTTTACAATTTTGATTGAGAATATAAAAAAGAAAAAGAAATACTTTTATTCATATAAGTGCATTACAAAGTAAAAAATTAAATAAATTCAATTTTCACAAATAAAAGTGCGGAGAGCACGTTTAGAAAGACATATTTAAATAAACTTCTAACTAACGCCAACTTTTTTTCTATCAATATCAATCTCTTCATCAGAAAGATAAAATAAATGATTCTTTCTAAAATATGACTCCCGCAGATTTTTATTTGTGAAAACTGAAATGAATTTATTTTTTGCTTTTTAGCGCATTTATGTGAATAAAAATATTTTGTCAAGCGTTGTTAGCCGAGAGGTCATCGCAACCGCCTTGCAAGCAAGTAGTTGGTTGCAGACGGTTGTGGGTTCGCGTCCCGGCCGATGCTATGACATATGAAAAAAAATTTTTTTGGCAAGCTTTGGTGGCCTAGTAGTTAGCATAGCTGCCTTCCAAGCAGCTGGCCCGGGTTCGCTTCCCGATCAACGCTTTGACATATACATATAAAAAAAAATTTTTTTCTCAAATTTTTTTTGTTGTCTATTTTTTAGCTTTATATACATAATATTAAATTATCTAAATCAGTTTTCAATTAATTACTCAGTTTTAAATTACAAGGAGTTGTCACCAGACCTCACTAATACCAACATTACGTATAGAACTAAAAAAATAACCACTACAATCATTTGCAAGTAGTAAAAAAAATGTATTATTATCATGAAAACCTATGTATGCTTAGTGTCAACTAGATTGGAAATTGGGAATGGGTGAAAATTGAGTTACAATATTTTATCTGGCCAAACTAAAAATGGACTAAATTAAATAAAAGTTAAAAGCTATCAATTACTTCCATAACTTCATCGTGGATTTTAAACTTAGCTTCACTCAATTTAGTTTTCCTTTTTCCGTAGAGATGTCTGTAGATACTTAGAAAAAAAGTATATCTATGAGAAAGCTCCACTCCCATGATTATAATATCAGGGTTTTCTAACTCAATGATTCTGAGCTCTGATCCAACTTAGACTATTGATGGCACAGTGAATGTTTCTGGCTTTCCTTCATTCTCTTGCTATTTTGCTGGTTTTTGTATTCATTTGATAGGAGAAATTGGAACTAAAATACATAGTGATTTATTAGTTTTTAAAACAAACTGAAGATGTCACTGTTGTACAGAGAAAGTAGTACAAACAAACTCGCAACACTTCAGATTGGTGGATTGTCTGTTCTCAGGCTTTGGGAGCACTTCGCATTCAGATTGGTGGATTGTCTGTTCTCAGGCTTTGGGAGCACTTCGCAATGTCACTCTTATTATATTAATACACATAAAAAAATTGTATAGTTTATCAAAATATTTATGATTATTTTTGCAAAATGTTCATACAGTATTTACTTAAAAGCAAAGATATTCATGACAATTTACTTTGAAATATTTATCTTTAAAAAGACAAGTCAAGACAATTATACTAATGTCAAAAACAAAATTGCAATGGACTCCGCCATCACAAACACCATAGTAAACAAATTTGTGATATTTTAATAATTATAAATACAATTTTAAATTTTAGATCAGAATTTTATAGCTTTATAATGACCTAATAATAATTCAGATTTTAGAAATAAAGTTCAATTAACAAAATCCTCCTCCTCCCTCCCCAACTGTCTAATAAGAAAAAAAACCTTATTTTGATTATATATTTCAGCTCATAATTTTTTCTCTCTGTATTTGAAAAGTTGAAATATCATTTTTATTTACATTTACAAACTTATATTGCTAATAAAATCAAGTATAATTTAAGATATAATCCTCAAATGAATGTTGGAAACATAATCCAAATAGCCACTAGGAGATGATGCAAAGAATATTAAAGGTTAGTGCTACACTCACTATAATTCAGGTCATATGAAAATTTGCATAAAATTTGGCCAACAGAAGAAGCAGAATTGAGGTGTTATGCACATAAAAAAAAACTGAATGGCTTTTATTGCTCGAGAGTCTATAAGAAATTTGAGTTCTGGAAATGACAACTGGATCTTGAGCTGCACCAAACCATGCAAGGCTCTATGATCCATAAACCCTAATTCTAGAATCCATCACTCTTGCATTGCTCTAAACCACAGGACACTACAATTTGGTGTTAATGTGTAGCCATAGTTATTCCCTACGCCAATAGGAAATCAGTTTGCTCCACTGTAGCCTATTTTAATTACAGCTGTTAATATTACAGAGAGATTCTTTATAAAAGCAACAAGTGACTCTAACACACTACTTTTCCTATTTATGTTCATAATTTAGCTAATGCAATTTGAAATCCTTGTTGCAATCCATAGAAATATGATACAATAAATTGTGCAAATATTTTAATAATTTTTGTTAATCATTCATAACATATCCAATAATGAATACTTTTGGAATATAATTTTCATTACGCCACTCTCTCACAAAGTGGGAACTGATCTTTGACCTTATGTTTATGTTTACATCCCTCCACAAGGTGTTAAAAATGGGTAGAAACAAGTCCCTATCTTGGGTGAGAGTGGTGAAGTGAAAATTACACTACAGAAATATTATTCATTATTGAATATATCATGTGATTTAAACTCAGATCTCTTTACAAACAAAAGAAGGAAATGAGAATTTAAACTTAGGTTTAGTTTAAACAATAAAATTAGCTTTTGTTCTGTAAATTTGGTAGGATGCATCTCCTAGTATAAAACTGACTAATCTCCCATTCTTTAAAACTTAGGTTCAAATTAAAAAGAAAAAGATGGAATTTTTTTCTTCAATTAACTGAGGAATTGTTGAACAAGATCAAAATATTTTTTGATAGGACTGTATCCAATCTATCTAGTCATCTGTTACTGGTTGATAAATAGATATCTACAGATACTTAGATGGAAAGAACAATCTCTGGATAATTGAGCAGAGTAGTGTGCCTGTTACACAGCTGTCTTTAAAGCTGCTGAAGTGAGTGTAAAAGTAGGGTTTTGTGCTGCTTTCATTCACTATGACTGATTGTAATTTACACTACAAGGCTGAACAGCCAATAAAATGCTTTAAGTTTGAAAAAGGCAGTCAATAAAAGAAAATCAGCATTTACTCTGTGGATGTTATTTTGTTATTGCTGCTGGTTTAAAATATTATGGATTGATTTGAAAAGACTACTGAATCAATCAGATAGTTCAATATTCATTACATGATCCCATTCTTTATGTTTACACAAGCTGTTTTCACAGAGGCAAAACTGCATACAGTAGCGCCACTCAGTGCAAGCCAGAATAATCAATGGATGTAGGAAGGTTTGTGCATTTCCCTATCTGGTGCCTACTCATCCAATATCCCCAGACTAGTTTCTAGCTTGTGGCTTTCATCAATGAATAGTGGCTACTAGAGGGTTGCATTAGATCCTAAGATCTAGATGCAGTGCTCTAATATCCAAGGTTCCTCACTGATGAAAACCACAAGCTTGAAAGAAGTCTGAAGATATTGGATAAGTAGGCACTAGATAGGGATTTTATGCATAAACCTTCCAGCATCCATTGATTGTTATGGCTTGCACTGAGAGGCGCTACTGTATGAAGAGTTTTGCCTCTGTGATAGTTCAATATTCTGAAATTAGTATTTAAAAAAACCTGAGTATATTAGCAAATTTCATTTTTGGTAGAGATGAAGAAATATCATATACCAATGGGTACTGAGCCCAAGAACTATACGTAGTAATAATTCTTGAAAAATGTGTACTTAATTTTAACAGATTTAAAAATTTATTATAAATTTGACTTATGATTGCAAAACATGAGCTCTAAAAATAACGAGCTCAAGTTTTTATAACTTAGCTTGGAACTACTAAGATTTAGAAAACCATCATTTATGATGTTATTTTACAAATTAAAATACGGATTTTGTAGAGTTAATTGAAAGTGAATTGGATGTATTTTATTGGATTCCAAAAAAATACAACAGAATATCCCTCTTTAAAATTGATAACATGAATTAAATATGTTTTCATGGTTTGTAGACTAAAAAAAAAATCGTGAAGACAAATCTTAAATATATAAAGCTCCTTACATTTTGTGCTGAAGAAGATGGAGATGGTAACATATAAAATCAAACTGTTACCGATGCTATTGATACCTGGTCGTAGGACTCTGCCTTCGGGCCAGAAAACTTGATGCACATATACATTAAAGGAACATTTTTCTGCAGTAGAGAAAGAAGTGGTTTATCAGAAATGATTACGTATAAAATGACAAAACGTTATGGTTGTTGGGATTAAGCAGGGAAAGACCATAATGGATAACATTAATAAAAAATGATGTAACATGCACATTTGGATATTTATTAATTCATTTTAATCCTTTTTTTGTTGTCTGATTCCCCCCCCCCCATCTCTCAATAGCATAAACGCGATAGCAATCTCTTGTATTTTCTTGCTATTAGATAATAATTTACAGTTGCATGATTTGCCTATTTAAATTATCAGAATAATGACTTATCACCCATAATTATCATCATCACTTCTTTTACTATAAATGAACAAGTTCGGGAAGGGGGGAGGTAATCCCTAAAATAAAAGCGGAGGGTCAATTCAAAAGAGCATTTTTACATACTATTCTAATTGCGGTTGCCAACGGTAACGTGTAAACAAAATAGGTGAGATGAAATCCGTAATAACTACCTTTTTGTTTCCCCATTTTTCTGATTGACTTCTCTTTCTTGATCGATAATTTCACAGTACAAATTTCGCAAAATCATCAAGATATTGACATAAGGAGAAAAACACTAGGGATTCAAAATATATAAATGAGTCCGTGTGTGAGTGTATAAAGGTATAGTAATTTAAATAAAAGATTTGAGAACTTTCTCCAAGTTTATTATAAAATTAAAACGACAGAGTTATAACAAAAAAAAAAAAAAAAGATTGTCATTTTTAAAATTTAGCTATATATTTAAAAATATTCTTACAATACAGATTTTCTCACATCGCGAAAAATATATATCATTTAACTAGTACATGGGTCATTTGTCCCGGGGTCTGGGCTTAGTAACATTTGCATTTTGTGAAATAATAAATGAATTAATAAATATAATAGTTGGAGTATCAAACTTTCGAATATATTTTAAAAATTATATGATTCTTACACAAAATTTATGATAAGAATCGAATCAGCATAATTGCGAAATGCAATAAAAATGTAGTTTTCTAAAATAATAAGAATATTATTTTAATAATCTCCATACTTCCTCTTTCTTTTTTATTCTTCATATAAATAAAAAGACAATAAAAGACAAATGACCCCCAAGATGCATTTCATATTGAACCAGCACTCATCAGTTGGCATCTTGAAATAGATTGCATTTTAAAAATTACTCGATATTTTGTTAAATTATTAACAAATTTCAAATTTATTAGTCGCAAAATTCCATATCTTAAACCATTTCATACCATACTAAATTTACCATCAAAATTGATAAAAACAGACATATATAAAATATCCGTCATGCATGTACATATATAACAGAAATGATTTCTGTTTGTTTTTCTAAATTGAAATTAATAAAACATTTATTTAAGAACCTCTATGACTAAATAAATATTGACTATTTTGAATTTATTGTAAAATAAACATAAACTAAATAAATAATTATGATATAAGTAATGATTTGTGGAACAGGAGGCAAGGAGCCACAATATACACTATATGTTGTTTCAAGTCTCCCCTCCCCCACCGGCTGGACATCATATAGATAAGTTTTGGTTAGAATAAAATGTGATGTTTATTAAATTGAAAATGTAACTAGTTTTCAACACACTCATATATATAATACAAACTCATATGCATAGTATGCGTACATAAATTAAAATTATAGGATAAACAATTTTTTTTTTAAAATGTAGTTATTAATAATAAATTGAGGGGATACATTTACATATATTTTTCATTCACTGAAACAAATAAGAATAAGGAAAAAAACTTACTATACCATATTTTTAATGTAAAAGCGAAATGTTGGACTTTCATCACAAATACGCTCTGGTGGTATTTGGGGGTTTTGCAATAACTTTTTTTCTCTTATAGAAACATAACAGACTAGAAGTAACTTTAAGTATGTCCTAAAATTTTATAAAACTTTTAGCATTATGCTTAAAAAATATTTTAATACATGAGAAACTGCACATCAAATTCGGAATGGATAAAGAAAGAAAATCTATGCACTCTTAATATAGACCAAAGAAATTTATGCTCTTAACATAATCTGAAGAAATTTTATTAATGAACATAAATGTTTATGCTCTTAATATAAACCAAAGAAATTTTATTAATGGATATGATTGTTTATGGGTGCTCCAAGATGGCAAAATAGTTGCTTGCATAATTTAAATTTATTAACATTTTTTTTGAAATGTGATCACTTATGACATTCAGAAATAGAAAATGACTGCTCGAATATCATAAAATGTATTAAATTTTCAAATTTTAATGACTTTTATTTGTGTGTTTATATTTTTTTTTTGATAGGTTATAATTAAAAATCGTGTACTCTGAAACAGCATAGTTAAAGTCTTCACTATAATAGTATTTTACTGCAAATTTTGAGATAATAAATAAAGAAGCAGCTATTTTGTTAATATCATCTATTCACCAGCTTCTTATTGTTACCATTATATGAAAAAAATTTTTTTTATTATTTTATTAAAAATAGATTTCCACTAAATCAAAGTGGTATATAAGAAGTATCAAATCCTGAAAATTCTACTGATGGTTCTACATGTAATGATTATCAGTTAATTCAAGTGACATGCATGACTTAAAATTTGTGATCTAGATGTAGAAATTCAAATTAGTCTCCCCCCTCCCTATATATATACACTATATGCATAATATCTTTTTTGTTGTTTATTTTCAAGCAAAAAAATATGAAAAGAATCAAATTTTAGTTCTATTCAAAAAAAAAAAATCAATGTTTATAAAAACAAAATATTTCAAATAATTAACATCGATGAAAATACAAATAACAAATGCACCTAATTCTCTTTTTACATGATTTTGAAAAGTTTAAAACAAAAATATTTCTCTTTCTACACAAGTAGTTTTAAAATAACAGGATCGGTAAAAAATAACAGAAAAAAAACTACTTGGGGATTAAAACTGCTGTGACAGATTCATGATTAGAATGAAGAAATGAGCATTATTGTCTGAAAAGCTTTAAAAAAATCATCTTCCATTCTCAAAGTAATTCTTAGACTGTCTTAAGTTGTTATTAAACTTTTTTAAAAAATTCTAAATAATTTCATGTAAATAATATAAAATAATTTATTTTCCTTTTTAAAAGATTGTTTTTAATTTGGTACTTAATTACAGACTTATTTCTGATGTTGGGTTCATCTAGCTTAAGCCACAAAACTAAATAAAAAATGTATGTTTGTATTATTGTCTAATTAAAAAAGTTTTATCTTTTTATTTCTCATCTATTTTAAGCACAAAAATCTTTTTTTTTGGCAATATTCCTGCAAGCAGAGAAATTTTTTCGACTGCATTCTAATGTTTTTATCATTTTTTGTTTTGCATTTTGACATTTGGTTTTCTTTTTAAAAAATCCTCATTGGTATTGATGTTGAAAAATAATTTTGTTTAAATTTAAATGATTAATATGTTTAAATTTATATTTCTTAATTTTGCACCAAATCAATAGATCGTAAGTTATACATTGCAAGTTTTAATGATAGCAATGGTATTCCAATGTCAGACAGTGACATTGAATACAATTTTGGATACATTTCTGTTTTATGGACAAGCAAGACTTCGCATGTATTTTTGATAACGGTACAGTTCCAGGGGCCTACAATTTCTCTTTTCAAATTTGTTAATTGTTAATTTAAAAAATAATTAAAATAAAAATAGCAAATGCTAATAAATTACATTAATAATTTTTATACGCTTTGAACTTGGCTTGTGTAAAGAAAACAATGTTATTACTTTCAAGTTTTTTTTTTATTTTTCAAATGAAATTTATGTTCCCATAAGTCTATTTTTTATTTATGTTCAATATATATGGAATAAAATTTGATGACACACAAAAAATATAACATTTTAACAAAATTTTTCCTAGGATTTAATTATTTTCATTGATCTCTTAGGTCTGGAACCAATCTTCTTATTTTCCATATGTACAATGTGTTATTTTACACAAATTTCTTTCACACATAATTTTTGGAAACCAATTTACCATGTAAAAAGAGAATTAGATGTATATATATATTTTTTGGCAAATTCTTGTATAATAGTCCTTATATTTGATTTCTTTGCTTCCTCATGTTCTGTTATGGTGCTTAATAGAGATAATTATTCATTAATATTCATTTCACATCTTTAGGATCTGGAGATGATGTGAGAATTATGCCATTGATGTATTACAAAATCAAATTATAGAGATTAAAAACCAATACTTGAAAGAGTACATTTTAAAAGTTAACAAAAACATAATTTTCTTTCCTAACTAGATTTAAAAAGGGCCATTTAAGCAGTAAATTTACTTCTCAATTTGACTATATTCTTCAAGAATTACTTATTTGTAGACAAGTAATGGATACTTCATATGGAATGCCAGTACTTGTAACATATGTACTATTAGATGATATTATCAAATAGATTTGTTGAATGTCTTATGAATATACCACATATAGTGTATTTTTGTCATATGTGTGTTGAGGCAAAATAAGAACAGTTCATTTGAACGTTAAAATCACAATTATAACTCATGCTATTCATGTCATTTCTGAAACAATGCCATAGTAATTAATGTTCTCCACTTCCTGTTGTGTTTTAAAACCAGAAGCGTATGATTAAGGTTATAAATGTTTATTAACAATAAATATTAAATTATCACAAACATCAATTTATGAGCTCAAAGTAGCCAATGTTTAGCTAAAAACGAAAGCTAATTATGGAAGTACAATTCGGTAAAAAAAGTGAGGGTTTACTTCTTGGGAATTAGTTTGCGCACTTCCTGACAGCATACAAAAGTGGTCTGTGGATCTTGAGCTCCAATCTGCTGCTTTATCACACAAACACACACTGGGCTGAACAAATCAGTTGTGGTTTTGACGTTTGATTAATAAAGTATAATCAAATTATGCTGGTGATTGATGATTATTTTGTAGTCAATTAAGGGTGACACTTAACCTGTATTTTAATAAGTTATGGTGTCAATATCAATTTGTCTGAGTTATTAATATTATAATTCACAGCAATGATTATTTTTCATGATTATTATTATTGTGAGCTTGGCGTTCTTTATTCTATACAAAGTTCAAAGGGATAAATGTATTGGAAGTTTAAGCTATCTTCATCAAGTTAAAAAATGACTGTTAAAGCCAGTTTTAAACTTCCAATTCAAGTGGAAAGACAGACTAATAAGTTTGTTTAGAAGGACGATGCACGTGGCTTAAGAGACGTAATTGAAATCATGACAGTCTTTTAATATTTGGTGTTCGGAACATAACATGAAAGAAATAATATGATAACTCTGAAGTATGAAGATGCATTTTACTAACTTTAAGAACAATAATACACAACCAAAATTAATTTCATTGTGCATTCGTTTGATGCAGAAAAAAATCAATATACAAACAAGCAAATACCTGTAGCTTTTATATCATGCTTTCCAGAGACATTTTATTTTAAACCTCAATCCTTTAGTTGTGTGTTTTTGTCTTTCAATTCCATCAAAATATTGTACGAAAAAATGTTTTTTTTTTTCAAATACATGGTGTTTCACTATTGTGAATAAAATACAAATACTGTACTTATATAAATTTTCAAATAAGTTTACTATTATAAATAACATATCAATACTTAAAATATATAATAATAACTAGAAAATAAAACAATCATTCAAAAAACTAAAGATAATTATTCTTACAACTTTACTGCTAAAAAAAAAAAAAAGCCGACTAAAGTAACACTATTTATTAACCAGCATGCAATCTCAAATTATGCATTAAAACAATTTCATATAAACTTTGTAAGTAAAAAAAAAGATCTCATTTTGTGGCTGACATCCATTAATGGCTTTCATTATAAAGCTTCTTTTTCTTCACATAAGTGTCTTTTCTACTAGATAAATGTAGCTTTGATGTGATATGATGTATTATGGCTTCTCCTTAAACGAAGTCAAGAATATCTCAGCAATTATGCCCAGATAAACCTGTTAGCCACTTTCTTTTTCTTTTTTTTTAGAAGTGGAAATACAAGAGGCTCCATCTACTGATTAAATATATAACTAAAATTTTTAAAAAATACATGGATACAATGATACGCATGTGTTATCTTGAGAACCCAAAGGACCCAGTTCTTTACATAAGATGCTACAACAGCATCATCATTATGTGCTTTGTTTATCTTAATTAGAAGGAATCTTAATCTAAGCAGTATCAAGAAGAAATTTTTTAAAAAGGTCTAATAAAAATTAACATTTTTATTCTGATTTTGAAATTAAAAAAACAAGTATATTTTATGATTAAAATAGAACTGATAGTTGTAAATATTTCTATCATCTATTCTTTTTGAAAAATCTTTTAATTAAAGCTTGTGTAAAATTCTCTATCTAAGTGAAAACATGTATATCACACTTTGATAAAAATTCCAAACTAGTTTTCAAAAGGGATTAGAGAGATAAAAAAAAAACAGGTTTTAAATTTAGTTTCTTTTAATACCTCAGATGACTCTATAAAAGGTTTGGAAAAAAATATTGGTTCAGTCTGGATAGTACTTTTTGAAAAGAGAGTTGGTTAATATTTTTATAAGAATTAGCTGCAATTTGTTGGTAACTGTAGCAGAGAATGGCAGCAGTAGATCTAGCTGCAGAGATGGCTGGCAGAATTATACAGAGAACTGCCATGAAGATGTAGAGAATGCAAGGAAGCAGCTGTCCTAATTTATTGCTGGAGTTGTCTCCCATGAAATCCAGGTCAACTTTTGATGAGTCTAGCCTTCTTAAATGTATTCTAAGAAAACAGCTGCTTGCCTGGAACAATTCCGGACAGAAGGGAGATCACTGCAGATCAACAAATTACCTGAATTATTCCTATCTCGATGAGGTCTATAAACCAGTCTTTCCAAAATCAGGCTTATCAAGAAAAACCCCAGCTTGGTGACCTGAAACTTATCAAATCCTAATCTGTGTAGAATAAACTGCAGAACAACCCTTATCTGACTATACTGATAAGCCAGTCTACCAGTTTACCCAAGAGAAACCATCAGTGGATGAAGAAATAATTATATGCATGCTGATGTACTTATAAGCAGAGAAGCACAGATAAACATATATAAAGCTGGTAAGTTAGTTTATAATCCTTAAAATGACTTTTAAAATTATAACTTAATAATTTAAAGTAAAACAAATCAATAATTTGCATAAGTTAAACATCTAAAAGAAAGGAGCAATCCACAAATGATTATACATATATTTTGTAAAGAAGTTATTTTAATATTCCTTAAAAAGACATTTTTTTTAAACCTATATTTTTAAATTTAAAGACGTTATGATTAACCAACCCTTTTCCCACCTCTTACGAGACCTCTCGTCAACAGTTGACGTCACTCTAATTCCGTTATTTTTAATTCTAGGATATTCGTTTGACAGTTATTGATTAGGTTTTTAAAAGTTCTGTAAGATGGTGCCCTCTTCCGAATTATTTTACAAGTAAAAAATCAATGAAACCGCATTTAAGGCTAAACAAAGAAAGAAGCTTGTCGGTGATTGGCTGTCAGCCGGCTCTCAGCCAAAAAAGACATTCTGATTGGCTGGAAAGAACAAAGAAACTGCCTGATCAAAGAAAATAAAGAAAAACGCTGAGATTTTCATTTCGAATGTGATTTAAGTATTAAAAAAGTATAATTTGAGAAATTAAAATAATTTTTAATAAAATATACTAAAAAAACAAAATTATTTTCGAAAAATATTGAAGATTTTAGTAAAAATATTTAAGATTTAGCAAAAAGAAATCTTTACTTTTCCATAATGTAACATTGAAAAAAAGCATTTACGTCAGTATTTCTTTGTTTATACGTTCGCTTTTAAATTTGCCGAAATTGAATATTTTATAATAAATAAATAGCAATTTATTTTTGAAAGAACTTTCGATCACTTTCATAACCTGAAAAATTAGTAATATACTTTTTATAAATGTATCTGAGTTGAATTTACTATTATAGGTGAATATGTTTTAACAATAGGCTTTGTCTTCAGTTTGTGAGTTGTCCAATTAAAAGCTTTGATTTTTACCTCATACAACCAATAATATAATTAGCGGTTAAAAGGTTAATGGTAATCTGCATAGTGATATAACTTAAGACAAATAACTAATTTTTGTTTGAATTAAAAAAACTTGCAAGAGTATTGTTCTTAAAATCTATATTTTTAAATTATTCAATCAACAATAATCCGGATTCAAGTCCACCAGGTGGCACTTACAGGTGAAACACTTCAGTTCATTCTCCTGAAAAACCAAGATATTACCAGTTTCCTTGAGGAAGTTGGGGGGAAAAGGAGTTAGGAGTGTAAGGTATAGTCATGTTTTTATTGTTTTAAAGTTTCTTTAATAAATATGAGTAAGCATTTTGAGTATATTAATCAAAAAGCACAAGAATTACAAGAACCAAAAGAAACAAAGATGAAACCCAAGCCTAAAACATGGAAAAAATTAGACACTAAGATCAATCAATCAATATTGACAACTAATCAAAATGCTGAAAAATCAATGAAAATTATTCTTAATAACCAAATTCAAATAAATCTAAAGATTCCATTGAAAATTCTCACTCCTAAGATTATTACAACAATAATTCCATTAGAGTAGAGGGCGCTGCACCAGAAATAACTGAAATCAATCAATCAAGGTTTAAAACTAGTCAAAATCAAAATAAATCAATGAAAATCTCTCTTAAAGAACACAATTCAAATAACTCTAAAAATTCCACTGAAAATTCTTACTCTCTGAATAAATATCCCAATAATTCCTTTAACACAGAAAATGCTCCAATGCAAAACAATGATGTTACCTTAAACAAGCCTAAAACTGATCCAAAATTAAGTGATAATATCACAAAAGGGAAAATTAATAATATAAATACTAATAAAATCATGTTTCACATCACATAACCTAGAAATGGTCAAGCTACTCATAAAAGTTATAATCAAGGCACAATTATTCAAAGCTCAAATTTAGGTGTAAATGCGAATTGTAGGGAAATCGAAGTTCCAGATATCTCTCTTACTGGAAGAATTACTTCAACCAAGGCCAAGACTAGTTCACCACAAAACAAAGTGATTCACCATGAAGCATCAAGTCACACTAATAATAAGCAAACTTATGCTAATATAACTGTAAAAAACCTAAATAAAATCAACGCCTTATCCAGGAAGAAGAAACCAGCATACTTAAACACCACTGACATTGATGTAGACCAAAATTTTTATCCAATAGATGAGCACAATGAAAACAATAATATAAACCCAAAATCTCACACAGGACAACTGTAATTTAAATGATTATGAAAGTATTAGTGAACAATTCAATAACAGAATATCACACAACCTCCGTAAATCCTTTTCTCATTTTCACAATGAGTTCTCACTGATATTAACTACCACAAACGAGAAATGTCAACTCTTTACTTTTCTAGTAGATGAATTCTTTGCTATATGATAAAGGAACAAAACCTTAGTAACATAACTCCATAACTCGAACAAACGCTATTCATTGTGGAATTTGTGAATCAATCTCAAAGACAAGCTTTTAGAAACAACCACCGTATTTTAAATGGAAAATTACTCATTAACACTGATATGAGCAGACAATCTAAGCTTAATGGATTGACAAGAAATTGTCACATTCAATTCTCACAACATGATCTTCAATGCTTGCTAGATCAATTTGGGAAGGTGGAAATAATTCCTATGGGAAAAATTTTTGAAAATAGAAATATTATCTAATAATGCTTCATTTATATTAAACCATCACAAAAATATATTACCACTTGATATCCCTTCAGTCCATGCAAAGAAGGGATGCCCAATTTACATATCATTCATGGTGTTCCACCACAGTGTTTTCTCTGTGGACACAGAAGTCACTCATTAAACAATGTCCAACACATATTTGCAAAAAATGCAACTTATGAAAAGGAGATGAACTCAAACAAAGACAAGCCTTCTCACCTCATTCAGGAAGATCAAGTTTGGAAGTGTGATGAGCAAATGGAGATAACAGGGGGAAAACTTACATTAGATATTAAGTCCTCTGTTGGCAAGATAACTGGTGAGGTAGAACCAATACAAATACAAATAAACTATAATCCAATGGAAAAAAATGCTCATTCAATTGTCCATGAAACTAAAGCCATTAAAAGGAAAACAATAGACTCAAGTAGTTATCAGCAGGATGATAATAATCCATTGTCTTCGGATGCTAATCATAATCAAATTAAATCTACGACATTAAATCAAAAATCTAACAAAACCAAAAAATAAAAAGGACAAAAAATGAAAAAAAACAAACAAACATTGACATCAACAGAAGAGTGTGATTACTGATTCCCAGACAATGAAGTCCATCTAATGAAGTTTTCAGACTTGAATGAAAACAGCCTATCAACCATGACAGGCATCGCAGTAATACAATTTCTATCCAATGAAATCAATGATGATAATCTAAACATCGATCCTGGAGGGCAATTATAGAATTCTAAATATTCCATCCCCAGAAAATCCAAGAACTCTCAAGTATGAACAATCCCTTGTAGCTTCAAGCTTAACCAGGTGTTGTTGGAGTATTAAGCACAAGATAAACCATGAATAGCAATGCTTAATGACCAAAGAAACACACTGTATTCAACTTGTATTTCTAATTGACTAATAAATTCTAATTTTTTTTTAAAAAAACAACAACAATAATCTGGAATGATTTTTATTTTTTGTAAAGAAAAAGAAAAAAGGAACTTACAAACTGTTATTTTTTTAAAAAGAAAAAAACCCAGTAAACTATTATGATAGAATTTGATAACTGATTTTTTTTTTATTGATACATATGCATATGTGTGAAATTAATGTATTTTAATCAACAAATTAATTATGAAAATATATTATTATTGTAACAAATTAAAATGGGTAAACGTCAGTGTGCGAATACACGCACATATATATATATATTAAATCTTGTCCTATAAAAAGGAAAATGAGTTTTTGCTATTATCAAATATGATAGAAAATGAAATTCATTTATGTAATTAATCAATTATTCTACCGCATACATGGGCACAGATTATATATATGTGTGTTTTGAGTAAACCTATTAAGACATATTTCTGCATTCTTCATTCAAACAGTCTCTTATTTTAAAATTTTTTATTAATCGATTACCCAATAGCGAATAATATTTCTGTAGTGCAATTTTCACGACATCACTCTCATGCAAAATAGTGACTGTTTTCATTCATCTTAAATACCTTTTGGAGGAGTGTAATCGTAAACTTATGACCAAAGACACGTGAAAAAGAACTATGATAACAAGATGCAAATTTTGTGCTGAACCAGTACTCATCAGTTGGCCATCTCTCACACACATCTTTATCATTGTTCAATATACATATATATATAGCAAATTATTACAGTTTATTTGATAAGTATTAAATGTGTCGTCCTCACAACTTTGACACAAATCAAAATATATTAATAATTTTTATTAGCCATATTTTGTGGTATTTTCCTTTTGCATTGCATTGAATTTATGTAGATATATGTCAAAGTAAAAGAAAATCTGTGATATATAATGTCTCAAATCTGTAAATTATTCTTGCGTTTTTAAGAGTTTATTTCTTATTTACTGTTGTAGCTGTTGCAAGTAACTATTTATACAAATGCATTATTTACAGTATATAGTAATTCTTTATAATCAAATATTTTTTTCCAATTTAAATGAGATCTTTATTACTTACTGATCATTCAAACTGCCTTTTTACATCTGTAAAGTGAAAGTTTTTATTCATTTGTTTTCATTCCAAAGTTCCAAAAAATCATCTGATAATGTTACAGAATGGAGAGGGATTTGCATGCATTTCAAATTGTTTTAAAGATTTTGTATGTTTAAGAATGCGGCCTTTTAGAATTTTTCTTTATTCAAAAGTTTGCAGAAAATCTATTTTAAATATGTTTATTTACTTCCTCATCATTGCAACTTCCTTTTTGCCTTTGTAAAGTGGACATTTTTGTTTTGTTTATTTTTACTCCTAAGCTCCAAAAAAATTGACATCGAAATGTGTGGAATTTCATTCGCCCATAGCTCTTTATTCCTGAAAGTAATTATTCTGCTTACAAACAAAAACTGCACTTGTAAATTGTTTTTATTAAATATAGTAAATGTTTATTTTACATTTTAATTCAAGTTTTAATCAAATCATTAAATTGAAACAAACGACTAACCAAACATATATTCTTTGTATGCGTATTGCTTAAAACTGCCCTTTATTTCTGTAAGTAATTACCTTAAGTAAATTAAAATGAAACTGAAAAAAAAATTAATGCCTACTTGCATTCATTATTTAGAACAAATGAAAGTTTTAACAATAATTGTTAACAGTGATACGTGAAGTTATTTCATATTTTCACCACCCTCTGTTCCATATCAATCAAACAAGTTGATGTACTGAAAATATATGTTTCAAATGGATTACAGTGCTATAACTTAGTTATATATCAATTTTCAAAAAATTCTATTGAATTGAAATATATTAAACTTCAATTTTAAAATTACATCTTAACTTGAACAAGATCATAAGTTAACAAATAAGCAGATTTTCCAAAATCAATAAAAGCATTTAATAAGTTTTGATTCTTTAAAAAATGAAACAAAGAAAATTAGTGGACTATTGCATCAGCAAAAATGAAAAGTTAAGACATCAATAAATGTAGATAACAAAATAATAGAATACTGTGTTAGCATACACCCACATATATATAGTATGTATATATCAATGATAAAATTATTTAAAATTATACACACTAAAACATTTTTGCTTGAAAAAATGAAATGAAATTTACTATTTCTGCTTTATTCGTTCCTCTTGTGATGAAAATTAGCAATGAAAATCAAAAGTTATAATGCCTAGATAATTCTTAAATTTCTAAAATTCAAGCTATTATATTTTCCTGACAAAATTAATAGTAACGGGACTTCTTTCACTATTTTATAACCATGGCTTCAGGATTGCCATCTGAATGGGAAAAAAAGTTAATTATTATTATTTTGTTGAATATTCCTAAATTTCAGTTATTGAAAATGTAGGTATAGATGGTAATTGAAAAAACTGCATCATGGGTATTCTGTGAAATTGAAAATATCACACTAGTAATCATGAAGGTGAACGTAAATGCTGAAAGATATTATCTTACTTTCAATGACTGAATTATAATTCCTCATTTTTTAAATACACAAATCGACTTTATTTAATAAACTTGTATATCTTTACCATTCCAATTTAAATTGTATTTTCTTGAACAGTAGTTGTTTTCAGGTTTTAATTTATTTTTGTGTTATTAAAAATAACATTATTAAGGTCTATGAACAATTACTTTTTTGCAATTTTATCTACTGCAGACTACCCAAATTTAATTCAATAATCATTTCATTTTGATCTAAGAAAGATTAGTCTATTTATCGTGTAAACGATCTTTACAGTGGCAAAAACTCTTCATTATTATCACTGTTGATACTGATTTTTTAATTATTTTCCAGCATTCTCATTGGTTGGTGAATTCTTTTATTTATGGGGGTTTGAAGTTTAAATGATATGGTCACTTTTTATTCAAAAATGTGTAAAGATGGAAATTCTTTCAGTTCAAACTGTTTAAAGATGTACATTATCCATTGTCGGTATCTTGGGGCAATTATTTAAATGTCTATAATGTATTCGATATAATTAAAAGCTATCTTAACATTTCTCGCACATACAAACCAAAATGGCTGAAAAATAAACATTCTATCGGCAATTGTTTTGTCATTCTTCTAAAGATTGTTCTGATGAATTGTTTTTCTTTCACCAGATAACTTGTGGTGATTGATGGTAGTATATGCTTGTGAACATGAAGTAAATAAGCAATGGTCATAAGTTTTGATAGTTTTATTGTTCATTATTAATGATTGTTCCACTTTGCTTTTAGCTGGATTGGAGAAAGGTGTTTTTTTTTAACATATACAAAAAAATAAAATAGAACATTCACTGTCACGTTACTTTATTATATTTTTTTTATTTAAAATGTATTTAGTCATAGAAATTCTTTTAAGTTCCTTCTCTTTCCAGAATTGCTTGGCTTACTAAATAATTAATATGTTTATTATTATTGTTGTTTTATAATTGCTATTTATCAGATAGCTTTATTTCACCAAAATATCTTGAGCCTAATTAACTATATCATTAGGTTTAACCTCATTATCTGTAATTATTAGCCCTAACATCACTCTCCACAGTTTGGTGCAGTTAGTACAGCATCTGACTTGGGATTGGGAGATCCCAGGATCGATTCTGGTGCTCGAATGTCTTACGAACTCTTAAGGAATAAAGTAATTAGCCTGTTTTTTTTATTAGTCATAACATTCAAAAATCTAAGATTATATCAATGGTATCTGCTAGCATCATGGGTCATAGGTTGTATTTATATATTGGACTATTTCCATCATCTAATATAAGTATTGAATGTCTTTTTTTAGAAAAATTAACTTTATTTAAATATTTCAAATATATTCAACTATTAGTAATAGTTCACAGGTTAGTATATGCACAACATTTTGAGAAGTATCATTTCCCCCTCTTCTTCAGTTGTTGCTGGCCTGACCAGTGACAGTACTAGAATGGGAATCACATCCGGACCCGTAGATTCTTGAATATTGAATTTTAAGGTAACGTTCTAACCAAATGAGCTGTTACCTTAAAATTTAATATTCAAGAATCTAAGCTTCTATGCTAGTGCTGTCACTGATCAGGCCAGCAATACCTAAAGAAGAGGGGAGAATATTACCTCTCAAAATGCTGTGCATATACTAACTTGTGTGCTATTATTAACAGTTAAATGGATTTGGAATATTTAAATAAAGTTAAATTTTTATAGAAAAGACATTCCATACTTATATTAGATGGTGGAAATAGTCCAATATATAAATACAACAAAAACACCAGCCTCACAAATCTTCAGGAAAACATGAGTCATATGTAATTGCCGGATTAGCCTTGAATGATCACACCATAGCTACTTCACTTCTGATATGTTATGACTAACAAAAAGAAATCAAAAATGAAATGCATGGGCAAGAGAATAAAAAAAATATCATGGACGTTATTGACAGAATTAAGAAACGGAAATAGAAATAACTGCTAGAAGACATAATAATAATAGAAATGATGGTTGGAGTTTTAAATTAAATCCCAAGAAACTGTAAGAGACCAGGAAAAGATGGTGAGATGAACTGATAAATTGGCTCGTGTGATGGGTAGAGGACAGGATATGAATTGGAATAACCGGATTAAACTAAGAGAGATCCTCCCGCAGAAAATCGATAGTGATTAAAAACAATGATAAGGACTTAAACTTCTAAAGTCTAGACCAACAAATTATTCGATAATATATTATTATTACCTAACTTTCTAGTTAGACAAAAACAAGAACAAATAAATGCATATACTACCCATGAACTTTAAATTGTGTTTATGTTTTACGGTTTATTAATTATTTCCTCATATCGGATGATTCGTTTAAAACTTATTCCTAAGGGCATTTAATAGAATTTTTATTTTATTTTCTACATTGCTGAAGAATAAATAATAAAGACGTCTATGGCGCAGCACATTTGAATTTCTCTAAGTATTTATTTCATGTTTGTGTGTACAATCAAAACTTGAATCTGGTTCAGTTATAGTGTAATTTTTTAATCACGGCATTAAGTTAATTAAAACATTTTTAATCCTACTGAATTTCCATTAATATTAAAATGCTTATTAATTAGTTTAAAAGATTCCTTGCTCCAGTTTCGTTTACATTTTTAATATCAATTAGCTACGTTTTATAGTGACCTCTTCTGGTCAGTTTTTTCAACAATTTTAAAATTGAAGTAAACAAAATCATTAGACTTTTGAAGCAAATAAAAAAAAAAAAATTGAAAGTTGGGGGGTAAAAAAATCAATTCTAAAGATAAATTAATATTCTGTAAATGACTATTGTGTTTGTTAACCTAAGGCCAGTAATTGCTTTGCACATGGAGTGGAATATGATAATTTCTTCAACAGATGCTAAAATTTGTGCATAAAATTTGTAATTTATTTTTAAAATTTATGTAATCTGTTTTATAATAATAATAAAAATGTTCAGAAATAATGAATATGAACAAAGAGAGAGAAAAAAGAATCAATCCAATGCTTCCAAAGCAGTTTGAAAGAAAAGTTTAAAAATCTTATAAATAATTAATAACAAAAACTAGAAATTGTAATGATAATAATTTGACAATGAAAATATTTCTATATATATATTCACGACTGAAGGCAATTTCAGCGATCTAAGCGCTGGTATAACTTCGAATTTGAGGCAAGAAGACAAAAAGTCTAAATGGGATCTTTACATATATATTCTAACAGATTATCAGTATTAAAAATTAATTACAGCACAATCACAAAAAATTCTAGGATTAAAAAAACAGTTTGTTATCTAGTTTTGAACTAACTACTTCTAGCCAATCGCTGAGTTTGAATTAAAGGATGGAAACTAGCATTGCTAATCATTCTTTTAAATCATGGATGAAAAACCTCCAACCCTGGGGCCAACTCCGCCCCTCAAAAGCTTTCAGTATGGCCCTCGGATATTTTTCAAAAACATATATAATAATCCTGTATAAAACTTCTATTTTAAACACAGGCATAGTTAAAATATTGAATTAAGCATTAAGTAAAATAAAATATTTGTCTTCTCAATTACATCCAACCTTTATAATAGTTACAGTTCATACCATCAGAGCTGCAATATTTCAACAAACTACCTATACTGTATCCTGTAGTCTATCTGACTACAGATTTAATCTACGATGCTGAAGACATTTTCTTTGTTTTTATAGTCATTTTCTCAGACTAGCTGTATATTAGAGTGAAAGTTTTATTATTATTATTTTGCATTTATTTTCTTTATTATGAAGACACAGAAAATTGCATATTTCAATAAAAATAGATCAATACATATTTTTTAATAGAAATAAATGAATCGGTGTGCCTTTATATGTCAGAAAAGTATTTCAGTTAATAAAGAACACAATATTAAGAAGCACTGTTTATTAAAACATTCCCATTATAACAAAACTGTTGAGAAAAAAAGAAATATTAAAATAGAAAATTTGAAATGGATTTTCATTAAGTGGCTGATAGATTTCATAAAAATTATAAACAAATCAGAAAATTATGTGAAGGCGTACTACTTTTTTTAGGAAAAAAAAAAGCAGAAACTTTGAAACCATTTTCTGAAGAGGAGTTATAAATGGCTGCATCTTAACTGCTGTAGAATTAATCTGTCCAGAACATAAAAAAGAAATTAGAGAATATAAATATGCCACAAAGAATAGCTATAAGGCAAATTAAAAAAATTATCATTAAATGTGCAACAGTCATTAATAATAATATTTTATTTTTAATGCACAAAAAAATTATGGCCCTCATTTAAAAAGAGCCTGTTGAAATTAGTCTGTCAAATAAAAAACTGCCCACCCCTTATGAGTAAGGGTAAATTAGTTAAATGTTTGATCAGATATAGCAGGCCAATTTTTAAGTCAATAATTTTATATGGCCTGCAAATAATATTATAAAAGTCCAAACAGCCCTTGGCAAAAAAAAAAAGGATCAGTCCCCAACCCTGTTTTAAACCAATGATCTTATCGGTTAAAAATTATATTAACCAATGATATTTCTCAATCAGTCAGAAGAAAATACATTTTTTAAATTGTAGCTAGTGCCTTTTATTCAAATAAGAATAAGCTCAGAACTAACCATTTACCAAAGTGGGTAATCCTGACTATCAAGAGTAATGCTACCCGGGGTAATCATGACCCACTTCCTGGCTAAAGTAATTGCAATAGGATAATTGTAATTCATTTGCATGATGAAAGGCAAACAGCTTACAACTGGTTACATTCTAATAAACGAAGCAATTCTCACAGTTACAGAAGTAATAAACTAAATATGGCAAACATGGGAGGAATATCGCTGATATGCTTATTTACTCTATGATATATTATGAATACTATCAGTTGATGATTGTAAAATGGTAATCAATAAGACATTACATAACTCCAACTATAAAGATGGCTGTATTTATTTAAAAAACTAAGATCACCAGAATATATATATATATTGAACTACTTTCACATCTATATGACTATACAAGTAATTATACCACACTTCGAACTCTCGTTGGTGAAGTTAAAAGTATCAAAATTAAATATCAGGCTTAGCGCTTTCAAGGTCTTTTAACCTCATATTCATAGCAAACAAAACAATTGGTTTACATATTTGCCATTTGGGTTGGTAGCTTTGGTAGTAAATGAAGTAAAACATGGCTGTTAGAGAAAAGGAACATTAGATTAAAAAGATTTAGGCATACTGCCCCCCATTCCAAATACTGATCATTGATAAAATCCAAAACATAAAAAACTAGTCTGGAGATATTGGATTAGACAACACTGGATAAGGATTTGTTAAGCACAACCATCTGGCATCTAATGAATACTAAAATTTTTGTTAGGAGGCATAACTGTGGTGAGAGAAAAAAAATTTGCTATAAAATAATATCCCAAGAGTTGCATGGTAAAGACCCCAGTAACCAAATATCACTGTTAACCCTAAAACTAAGTCGTATGATAAACTTCCATTCTTTGATAAATATCAGTTGTATCGAACTTGTGTACTGTTATACGTAATACCCTCAATATTTAGAGCTAATAAAAATTTACAATTTTTACTACAATGCCTAGTCAAAATTAAGACGCCTAAATTTATATGTAAGTGCATAAACAGACACTAAAAAACAAATGTGAAACACAGTTGAGTCTAAAATCATAGTCGATGTTTATCTGTTTACAATGTAAACAAAACACCAGTAACATTCAGCAGTTATTTACGTGTATTACCACTAATAAAGTTTATAAAGTGTGTGATACACATATTTGACATTCTTAGAAATATTTACTTTGCTCATATTTGACGAGCAATTACCTATGCCTACTCTAGAGCCATCTAGTGTAAGTTTTAATAATCAAGAGATATCAGATAACATTGTGCTGTAAAATCCTCCCATCTCTGAATCTGTAAAATCCCCTATCCCTGAATCAGTTTGGGGCTTTTGTCTTTGTCGATGAAGATTAGGATTCAAATCTGGATCTAACACATGCATCTAGCAACTATCTTTTACTCCTCTGCACTATTTGAACTAACAGTATGAAATCTAAAAAAAAGCTCTAAGTTTTAAAGTAACTTATTTAAATAAACGCTAGTGAGCCTGGATTTAAAATCTGAGATTTTTTTTAAAGATTTCCGATGATTAGATTGAATAAGTACAAAGGAGTAAATGATGCTGAAAGATGCAAGAGTGTATTAGACCTGGATTTAAATCCTAGCCTTCACTTATGAAGGCAAAAGCTAAAGCTGGTTTGGAGATGGTGATTTTACAACACTACATTATTTGGCATCCATTGATTACTTAAGCTTACAATAGATAGCATGAGAGAAGAGTGAGGATTACTACTTTTGAAAGCAAATATGTAAACATGTGGAAAGATCATGACACACTGGTCACAAAATTGCAACACTGACCACATCAATTAAAACAATCACAATGCTAATGACAACATAAAAGATAATATCACTGACCACGGTAATCTAAATAATTGTGACATTAACCACATCAATAAAAATAATCACAATATTGAACACAGAATCTCACAATTATAGACTTGTTCTTATATATAACTTCCTGTGAATAAAATTCCTCAGTAGTGCAAAAGGTGAACAATACTTATCGGACCTTTTACCTTCTAACTAAGAACAGACAGATATCTATTTAATGGCCAACAACTAGCCATGACTAACTATGGGCCTATTGTCTAAAAAAAAAGTTTCACCTGGAATGTAAAGTATTTTGTTTCAGACTATAACCAATATTGCCTTTAATTGTCATGTCCAGAAATGTAGATTCAAATTCAGAAGGAGCTTTAAATATATGTGCCTGATAGCTGATAATTTTTAAGTAAATCGAGTTTTTATACTCCTCCCCTCTCCTTCTGTGATCAGAGTGTTGCAATTACTAAACAGAGATGATGTGTTCACTTTCTATGCCCCAATACTCCAGATTCAAATCTGAGGCAAGTAAACTTTTTCTCTACAGATTTAAATTTTTTTCTCCCATTGCCTAACTCGCAAGCCAACCTAGCTAATACTTCACCAAGTCAGTAAATAGGTATTTAGCAGTTCTTAGATAATGAAAGACTCAAAAATGGCTCAAATCTATACTAATGGCAATTGGCACAGTACTGCCTTCTCCTTCATCATTTCTTTATAAAAAAAAAAAAATAGTTAACGTTTTTGCCTTGTGGTAGATAGATTATTTACTTTATAAAACATTATTTTATCTTTTTTAACAAGTTATCTAATTATTCTTAGCTAGGAAGTAAATCTAAATATTCAGAGATGAGGATATGATGAGTGTCAATAAATATTGACTAATAAATAAAAATACAATTACCTAATATAGCATCTATACCTTACACATATACTTTTAATTTTTAACTACCACATTTGCATTTATATATGGATTATTGCTAAATATTTTGAAGACTACTGCTGTATATATACAGAAACAATGCTAAAAAAAAATGTTGTTGATCACACAAGCACAAAAATGAATCAATAACTAGTCGTTCATATTAGTACATAGAAAAAAAATTTCATCCTATACAATATTTCATTCTGGTAACTAAGGGATTTCATCAAGTGACCTTGGAAATTAACATCAATCACTCATACATCAATGTGACCACTTTTAGTATTTAAATTAGAAATGTAAGACTCTTAAAAAACGTGTATTAATATATAGGCAGTGTGTTCTAGTGAAAAACTGACAATTTTCTCTCCAAATTGTATGCACTGCCATCTATGGATTAATGCGTATGTTATCTACATGCATTGCCATCTATGAATAAATGCATATGTTAGGCAACAATATAGTTTAGCTATTGACCATAACAATTTTAAGGTGCGAGTTTGTCTACAATGAGTATATGAAATGAAATGTAACATCATGTTTTGTACTTTCGCGGATTGTCTTTGAGGCTATTCTTGAGATTATGAAATCTTGAAAATTGCACATGAAAATATTCTTGTGACTCAAAGCTTTACTGCATAGTTCAAACGCTTCAATAAAAGTTTTCCTCAATTTAAACAAAATTTAATGATTAGCTCACTGGTCCAACAATGGGTTAAGATACGAAACAGACTGACAGATTTCGTGCTGTAACCAGTGATTCAGGCATGCTAGGATCTTTTTTTTTTGTGTGGTGAATAGCTAAACTGTTACTACATGCACTGATTTAGAGATGGCGCTGCATGCAGAGTGAAGAAAAATCCATTCAACAGTCACTTTTTGATTGGAACGTACCATGTACATTATAAATAGTATGCCAAGGAGACTCTATCTCTTAGAAGCTAATTACTATATAGAATAAATATTAAATGCAATTATTAAAAATAGAAATGCGTGAATCTAATCAAGAGGATAAAAATAATAATGAGAAACATCTTGAAAAAACGTTAATTTACGTTAAGTACAACTATTTGTCGAAGTCAGAAGAAAAATCCTTTATTTCATAGATGTTGTATAAAACAGAAAAGATTATTTAAATATATACAATAGTTATCTGAAAAAAAACAAAAATATTAAAAATAAACTATAGCTTAATCTGATATTAAATTTATCTACATGTTAGAAAAAAGCTTAGTAGCAAAAATTTTATGTAAAGAAAGAAAGACAGATAGAAGAAAAATATATTACAGATTACAAGAGTTTTATAACAGATAAATATTGCTGGTGTGCGCGCATATATTATACATGTGTGTATAAAATAAATTAAGCCTTTTCACAGGATGAAAGCAAATTTAAAACTAAACCTTTGATCCGCTTTTAAGCAAAGATCCCATTTCATGGTCTACTTGTGATCATTTCTTTATTCTACTCTTCCAGACAATACGAGGTCAGACCAGGTGAAAGCAAAAGTTTGTAAGACCTTATATCTGGTAATTTTTTTTTTTTTAAAAAAGAAAATAAAAGTATATATAAAAGAATGTCAAATCACCTTAGTATCCTGTGACAAGGCTTTGTAAGATTTGATTAATAATAAGATTTTCAATTTCGATTTCCTTCTTATGGAGTATATCCAAAATCAACAAAAGAAGGATTTTAATAATGACAACATGCAAATAATAAAAAATCTTAGCAGTTAAACAAATCTGGACCAATTATTATTCCGGTTACAGACAATCGACTTCAAAAAGACACACTTATATGTATACATACGTTAAACATTTTCATAAGGCTGCGCACAACTCAATGGGACTGACCAGTTTCATGCATGAAACACCACAGCCAAAACATATTCATGAATAAATAATTATAATAACTCATATATATATATCAAACAATCTAATTATGCATGTAAAAGATAAAAGATAAAGGCATATGTATAAAAACATCAATTTTAATTAAACACCACAGCCAAACACATTCATGAATAAGCAATCTAATTATGTATGCAAAAGTGAAACAATTAAAACATTTGCAAAGAAATCAGCAATTGCAATTAAATATTCTTACTAATATTTAAAAAAAAAATTAAAAAATTTAATAGCACAAATCTTCCAAAAAATAAAATCTACTGTTGATTTCAATATTATATAAGAAGTGTAAAATTATACCCAACTTTGCTGCATTGGTCAATTTTATTAACCCAATGTCAAATCATCATCTAATGTGTTATTTACACAAACATATTCTCTGGATAATAAAAATGTGACTGTTGATTCTTTCTCGATATATTTGAGGGATTTTGATTTGAAAAAAATATGCACAATCACTTCATTTACTTCTTTAGACCTGAAACTCTAAAAAAGAATTTTACTAAGTGGCAGCACTGTTTGTGTAGATTACGAGAATATTACAAAAGGTATTATAATTTTCTCATGCTTTTGATGAGCACTCACTCAAGGTATATGAAAGTTCTGGTTCGATGGGTGACCCAATAAAGGACTTGGAGTGAGTCCCAGATTTGATGAACATCATGGAGTTGAAATTATTACTGAAGTTGGCTCCTGATAATTCTGCATGTTTGCATATTCAACTGTAATTTCATGCAATTCGTTGATGATATTGATTGCATGTGTTTTCTCACGGTTAATCTTTTGCAGATTGATACCGAAGTGTTGAATCCATACTTGATAATAACAATACAGAATAGGCACAAACATCATTGAGGATTGATACCCTCTTATAAAAAATATTTACAATGATTTTTCTATCTGGTATACAGATATTATGAGTATAAAATTGAAAACGGATGTTAGTTGGTAGCAGTGGTGTTTTTAAATTAAGATGTGCAAATTTATTCCGAAGTAAAATGTGTGTCTCAAGGTTACACTCGATGTTGACAGCAATAAGGCAACATTCATTGTCATCAGTTGAAAAATATTGACTCTGGTATATATTGATAATGCCCAGAATGCTATAACATTTCATGTTATCGTTATTGTGTGCAAGATGAGTTAATGGTGCATTATTTTTCTTTGTTCTGATGAGTGTCTTGAGACATGTATTTAATATGCGACCCCTTTTTTGTGACCTCCAGTGCATTTTAATTTTGGAAACATTAAGTTGACAATCTTTTGCAAGGTAGTTAGTTCTTCTATAGTGTAAGCAAAAACCATATATGCCAAAAAAAAAAAAAATGAAATCAAGACTTGTTTTCAGTTGATTTTGTTTTTTGAATGAATTCTGCTCTCGATGTCTTTACTTTGAACTCAATTTTTCCGTTTTTTATACAGTGCTCGATAGGCTACTTTGTTGACATCTGATGTAGATGGCATGGATAAATATCTTTATTCTAACTCAATGGAGTCAGTTCCTGATGTTCCAGTACTATAGTCTCAGTTACATTGTCTTGAAAACTCAAGATTTCTGAGTCAGACTGTAACAACAGTTCTATCACAGAATTGTTTTTGGTGCCTCGAATGAATTGCACTCCAAGGAAAATATCACCAATCAATACTCTGCTCTCACATGGAGAACTGAATTCACAACTTTCCACTTCAGATTGTAATGTTATCTCGAAATATGCAATTAATTGCTGTTCAGTTGATACTTTGATAAGAATTGATGTTAAGCAACAAGAATATTTTTCCAATAAACATCACATGATCACCATTGTTTATGCTTACACAAGCAAAACTCCATACAGTAGAGCCACTCAGCACAAGCCAGAGTAATCAATGGATGCAGGAAGGTTTGTGCATAAAATCCCCATCTAGCGCCTACTCATCTTATATCCCTGGACTAATTTCCAGCTTGTGGCTTTCTCTGGCTTGCAGTGAGTGGTGCAACTGTCTATGTAATAAAAAGCTAGTGTAAGCATAAATAATGTTTATCATATGATGTTCAGGGGCATAATACCTATCCTGCCCAATAGGATTATGGTGACCGTGATTGTTAAATAACTAAAGACTCCAAAAAGTATGGATGCTGAACTGAGTTCAGATCTATATGACTATACAAGCTAGTGAGCTTGAATTGAAAACATTGCTATGTTTTCAGCTTTATAGTAGCTAATATGGTAAAAGGTGATTGCTGGAGGGTTGCATTAGACCCTAAGATCTAGGTGCAGTGCTTTCAGATTCAAGGCTCCTCACTTCTGAAAGCCACAAGCTAAAAACTAGTCCGGGGATATTAAATAAGTAGGCACTAGATGGGGATTTTATGTGCAAACCTTCCTACTTCCATTGATTACTTTGGTTTGCACTGAGTGGCGCTACTGTATGAACAGTTCTGCCTCTGCATGAGAATATTTTTCTTTGGTGTTAAACATTCTTCTAGCATGTTCATTGATTCAGTGTACATTATATCCTTGAGTGACTTTGGTATTATTAAAGCAGAAACTATTTCAAATGTTTTTGCACCAGTTGAGTTTAATAATTTAGCATAATACTTTTGGTTGTTAATAATGTTTTTCATCTGTATATAGCTTTCAAATCTTTTTCTGTCTTTCTCTTAGGGTTAAAATTTACAAAATTAGGCAGCAATGCTGGATTAATTATAGTCAGGCTGTTTCAATTTCCTCTGCAGAAGCACAAACTATTAGTTTTTGTTATTGAAATTGCAGTAATTATATAAATATTTGTTATTGTACCTGCAAACACTGTGCAAATTGTTGTGCATCTACAGTGTTTGTTAAATTTCACATGTTTATAGACTAAACTTTGACACGCAGACAAATTTTTTTCTCTTTTAAAATAGATAATTCCTAATTTATTATAGACTAAACTATAACACAGTGTATGTTGTCAAGCATTGTTAGCCAAGAGGTCATCACACCCACCTTGCAAGCAAGTAGTTGGTTGCAGACGGGTGTGGGTTCGCATCCCGCCCGATGCTATGACATATGAAAAAAAAAAAAAACCACAGTGTATGTTAACTAATATTTATAAAATACTTTAAAAATTATTAATTTAATAAAAAAAAAAGATAATACAATTTCTATTTATTATTTTCAAGACTGAAGTTAATATCGAATTAAAAAAAATATCATTATTGTAAAATTGGCATTCTTATATTGATAGATTTTTCTCTTTTTCCCCAGAATAAATTGTTTTTAACATTGTTTCTGATATGCAGAATTCATTAAAAATCCCATCCTCATTGCCAAAATTGATGTACCTATTGATTCTTTCTATATACATATGATGGGTTTTCATTTGAAAGAACTATGTGCAATCATTTGATTTCCTCTTTTAAACCTGGAAATCTAAGTAGAGGTGGCAGGACTGTTTGTATTTATTACAGGAATATTACATACAGTTTTTATAAAGAGTCAGCTGATATATATATATGCAAGTTTATTGTTTCATGTTTAACTCATTCCTATCACAATCATCCATCAGCCCAAAAGCCATACCAACCTTTCACACTATGAACACATTAGAAAAATACCCTTCTTCAAGTGATCCATATATCACATTACAATTTAATTTCATATGCACAATACTTTTTTAGAGATACTTAAACTTCATATAATATCTATTTAAATAAATTTCCAATTTCTATTCCATCACATATTTCTAAAAACATGTGATAGAGGATGTGAAAAAGATAAATGGTCCCCAAGATGTGCATTTCATGTTGAACCAGCACTCATCAGTAGGTCCAGATCACAATCTTCTACACATATCTTCATGATTTGTTCAATCATATAGGTAAATAGCAAATTACTGTAGTTTAATTGCCCAGTTTTAAATTTTCTCCAATAAAAAAATGCGTAATTGAAAAAAATATGTCGAATCTTGCGGTCGATTTAATAATTTATTATCATGCTTGTATTTTAATAAAATTGAAAAAATGCCAGATAGCAAAATAACAACTGACTACATATACAAAATTAAGCCTATATATATATAGACTAATGCAATATAAAATTCAAAGTTGCATATCGATGCATAGAGAAGTAATAGTTGATTGATCAATCACTAAATTTATTGGTCGTAATACAATGTGACAATATGATCTCAAAACCAGCGAAGTGAGGATTTGAATGATAGGTCTGTGAAGATAGCCATAATGGTTGGGTGCAATATATGGAATTGTATATAAATAAAAATCCAATCTCTTATGCTAGACTGTTTACAAATTCAAAAAGTTGTGTTGTCTGCTTAAAAAAAAAAGAGCCATGCAAAGTGATGATCATACAGAAAAAGTGCTCAGAGAGGCTGTTTTAGTTTTTATCAACTAAAACTGAGATGGACAATGTGCATGTCTTCAAACTCCATCTCATGTAGCTCTTCAGAAATGTCTTATTGATGTGTCAGCTGCATCCAATAATTTTTTGCATATATACCTTGATTTTGTGATATTTACAGCCTGAAGAATACTCTCTTACTTTTTCTTCATCCAATATATGCAGATCCCTGCAAATAAAAATCTCTGGTGGGATTTCATAGAAACACAAAAGGTATCAATAACTATTTTTTGATGTTATGGACTAATGGATTATCATAGGCAAATCATGTTATATGTCATTTTATTGGAAATTTTATAAGAAATGTAATGAACCTGTTAGCAACAACAATAATAAAAATTATTTATTAAAATTGATAAATTCTGAAGAAACATAAAAATAATTTTTAAAAATGTTAAAATCTCATTTTTTTGTATTTCGAATGTGTAACGACTATATTCTTTCAGCTTTATTATATTCCTTGATATTTTATTTTTCTAATAACATAAATTACACAATTTTTGTATAATTCTACTTGAAGTTATTTTAAAAATTTTGTTTTATACCAATTGTCCAAAAATCCAACATGACTCATTCAAGTAAAACAGTTAAAGAAAAAATATATTTTTTGAATTTTAGTGCCTTATTCCTCGAATTAAAACAAAAGTGTTTTTATAAAATATGTTTTTTTTATTTTTAGTTACCTTATATATTGAAACAATCATTTTGTAACTTTGCATAATCAAGTTTAAAAACTAAGAATGTAAATAATGTTGCTGCATTCCTAGTTTTTGAAATGAAATTCATGTATGTTAAAAATTGTTTAGAATGCTGTTTTTTTTTTTGTTTATGACAGCAATGTTTTTTAAAAAACACGTTTTAGTTAAAATTTGAAGAAAATCCACTTGATAAGAGTATGTTAAAAATTGCTTACAATATTTTATCAAGACAATAAACAAATAGAATTTCTAAATTAAATAAAAAATGTTTAAAACTCAAATTTTATTCACAATTTTTCTAGATAATAAAAATTTTCAAATTAGTTGTATTTGAATTAATGATGGTTTACTTGAAGTGAATTTTTTCCTAATAAATTATGGGTGTGACAAGAATCTCAGCCTCAGGGTGGCCTCTGAGTGTTCCATCATCGGATTTTCAATTGGATGGACGGTTGAAGAGTTGGAGTGTGGAGTGCATCGAAGCCTGTCCATTAAAGTAGGAGAATTTGCTATCTTAATACATATCTGAGCACTTGTAGCATATATGTGTAGAGATGGTAATCTGGACCAATTGATGATTGCTGGTTTAGCATGAAATACGTATATTAGTGATTATTTATCTTTTCGACATATATGTGTTCAAGTGTATCAGTGTTATGAGATAGAATGGAGAGTGATGGGTCGTGTAAAAGTCTGTGCTAATATACCCTATATATTAAATATATTTCATATAAAATAATTATTTTTAAAATATTTTGTTAGATATATTACTATTTCTTCTGATCTCTTTTAACATGAATTGAAATATATATATATAAAGCATATGTATTAATTATTTCATGTTAACGAGATTCAATTTTTGATAATATCCGAAAACAGCATTTATTCATCATCAATTATCGGATAACAACATTAAAAAGATATATAACAAATAGGTCATATATAAAAATAATTAACAAATATTGGTAAAACAGTATTTTACTTATTTTACAATAATTCATATTCTAAACATTAATATATTTATTTAGGCTTACAACTATCATTTTACTAAAATAATAATACTTACTCTGTATACCAGATATATTGATCTGGGCTGCAAAAATAACACAATAAATAATGAACGAGATTTTTACATTCTTCAGAGGTAGTTTGAAACTTATAATCTATTGCAGTGAACACAGAAAGAACTTCCATTCGTCGGCAACAAGAATTATTCGTAAACCAACTGCAGTTCATCAAAAAAGGTTCTGGTTGTGGATGGCGAAAATTTCCTGAAACCACAAAGAAACAAAATTGTAAACCATTTAATTATTTAAAAAAGTAAATATACATTTTTAAAAAATGATTACTCTCACTTCATATCAAAGAAGATATTTAAAAATATTTATCAACACAAACTTCAACAACAACAATAATAACAATTCAATTTTATTTAAAATGTAAACCGATGGTCAATTACAGAATAGACATTAAAATAATAATTATAGAAAACCCAGTACTTAGACCTGCAAAACATAGGAGTCATGCTATGCCTTTTCACATTCGTAATAAATGTCTAACCTTAAGATCCCATCAAATAAACCATGCGACCTTATCCGATCTCATCCAATAATGTAATAAATTTACACTCATTTATTGTCCAGATTTTATTCAGACAAATTCTTCTCAATATGTTGCTTTACTTCAATGCTACGTTTCCATTTTCTGATTAATACTACAATTTTTTTTAAACAGTATAAAAAATGATGAACCTTTGGAGTTTACCCCCTACTGAAATCAATGCAGTCGAGTACATCCACACTTCGGACAAGCAATGGCATTATAATGTTTGAGAATGTAATAATAAAATAGGCCTTTGTAAGGGAACATGATTGCAGAGTTCCAGAATTCGATTTTTGACATGATCCAATTTATTTACAGCTGGGATCGCAAATTAACATTTATAGAATGGGGGGAAACAGAGCTTGGTTTAGCAGAGAAAAGTGTAAATTGGAGGGCCTAACAAAATCATTGAAATTGATGAGAGCCTTTTGCACAAAAAGAAAAAAACCAAGCCGGATGAATTCTTCCAGAACAGTGGATGTTTGATGGCTTGTACTAGGGAGACTGATGAGTGTTTCATCATGAGAATTCATGATAGAACAGCAGCAACTCTCATGGAAGCCATCAAACAAAATGGGAAAAGGAATCAACAATTTATTTAGACTGTTGGAAAGCCTATAAAACTGCTAAATTACAAGCTGCTGGTTATCGACCATGTTCATGTGAATCATGTGTTAAGCAAGTCTCCATTTTGAAAAAATTTTTTTTATTTAAGCCACATTTTGCAACAAAATTTTATCAACTTAAAATAAAGTAGAACAGACAAATGATTGTTTTCATTTTAAGCGTTTTGTAATTTCATGATCAGATACACACACATTTTAGATATAATATTTAGACATGCTAATATTTTAGATATAGACATGGTAATACTTTAGCTTTATTGTTATTATTTTTTTTTGCCAATTTTGCTTTAGTGATTTTGTTGTAATTTCATGACAGGCTTAAATGTCCGTATTTAAAATAACATTTGGGAATTGCAGAATGCTGTATCATATTTAATATTTTTTGTGTGAAATTTATATTTTTAGTATTGTTAAAAATGTACTTAATCAGATTTAGTCTGGTGCGATTAGTGTCATGTATTAGACCTGCTACACCTTTTCACATATATATTCAGACTGCCAATAACTTTGTAAATCTTGCGAAAATATCGTGTCTACGTAGTCTGTTTTGAGGAATTTATCATTTTAAGTTTGTACAAGTTCCAGTGTACACATTATTTGGTCAGATCACAAGATTAGAAAGTTATCAGCAGATTGATATGAATGTGAAAAGGCATAGTAGGTGTAATATGTTGCAGGTCTAATACGTGAGCACCAAAAAACCTTATAATCAAAAAAAAATAATTTAGAGATATGAAGACAATAATAATAATAATAATAATCAAACAACTTTATTGCTCAGGAGTTTATAAGAAATCCAAGTATCAGAAAGGCTAAAAGTGGGCACAAACCATGGACCTTAAGCTTCAATCTGTCACTCTACTACTGTGCTAAACATGCAGGGCACAAATTTTAATTTGAATATCCAAATCTTAATGTTTCATAATTACAACTCATCATTTTAATATGAAGAAATCAAGGGTATTCTAGAAAATGCTTCCTAGATGCCTATATGCATCACTACTGCAAAAGACTTATAAGCTATCTTATAGTTTATCAAAAAATTCATATTTCAAAATAAAATGCTTTAAGGTCTGCCCACCCCTTGTATATGTAGGTAAATAGATTATATCCTGTACATGTGGGATCAGAGTGACTTGTGGTCAACATGAGTAGGATGAGAAGGTTGGTATTAAGGTGGGCTTTGAGCATTCCACCATCAGATTTTCAATGAAAATGAACAGCTGAAGAGTTGTGGGGTGGAATGGATTGAAGCCTGTCCATTAAAGTATGAAGAATGGCTATCTTAATATAAGCTGAGCATTGATTGTATATAGGTGTGGAGATGGTAATCTGGACCAACTAACGAGTGCTGGTTTAGCATGAAATATGTATATTGGTGATTATTTTTATCTTTTCGACATGTGTGTGATCAAGTGCATCAGTGGTATGAGATAGCATGGATGATTGAAGTTTGCGAAAGTCTGAGTTCAAACCCCCTATATATTACATATTGAAAAGTGGATATTATTTAGAAGTTTATTTCTCAATAATTGCCTTAACAATCTATCTGGATTTACTGGTTCTGTGAATATATTACATACTTATTAAAATTTATACAGAAGTTGTTATAAATCCCTAGCAAGCTCTATATAAACTGTTACAACTCTATCAATAAACATTTGAACTATCACTATAAATATTTATATAATTCATATCTCTTTTTAGGAAGAAAATGTGAATAATTATTATTTCACCTGTAAAAGATTTCAAATATGTGTCTCATTTACTGCTTAATTTTTATTTTTACAGAAAAATATCTACATATTTGATGAAAAAATGATTCCATTATTATTATTATTATTTATGACTGTTGAATATTAATAAATTCCAAGTTAATACATAAAAGAAAATAAAAAAAATATTTACAATGAATTATTTCACATTGGCAGAACACATTAAATAATTTTTATATACTGTGTTTGTATATATATGTAGGATGGTTGCAAAGTAGAACATATTTAAACAATCACATTTCAAATTTGGCAGAGTACTTCTCTACTTTGCAGTCTATATGTTACATTCTCTATCCCTGTACATTACCTTTCACAGGAAAAGTGGGAATAATTCCACAAGAAAGTGGATAGAAATTGTCCTCAGTCTGAGAGTGTTATAATGTATTTAGGTTAGATCTTTGTGGTATGACAGATGTATAAAGTATGAGAGTGTGGTGTTATGTAAAATTTAGTTTGCAACTGTTTCCTCTCTGTGTGATGATTTGTATTCTATAGTGTCATAAATTAAATAGTAACATTATGACTTTATGCAATATTTTCGTTGCTCTAAAAAGTTAAGTATAGCAAAGATATGTTTGGTTGCAAAAAAATGTCAAACTTTCATATAGGAGATATAAAATTTCTGAAGAAGATTGCTGGGATAATCGAAATTGTAAAAGAGGGTGGTAAATAAAGCATTGTGTAACAGTAGTAAAGTGCATGGATGATTTAGTATTATATGGTATACTTATAATAACTGGAAATATTGAAGTATAAACACAAGTGTGGAATTCCATAAGTTCAAGCTTCTATCTTATAAGTGATGGTGGTCTACAGTGCAAAAGGATGGTTTAAATTTTTTTAAGTGAGGAAGAGTCGTGATATAATATAGACTGAGGTGAGAGTGCACTTATAAATTTGAAATTGCATTACATAGATTTCTACAGCACAACTGTTACTTATCACACATACACATATTGACATTTCATAAAGTGCATGTATGTATACCAAATTAAAAATAATAATCTAAAAAAATATTTGATAAAAAGTGCTTTTATTTAATTTGAGAAGTAACATACTAAAAGACTTTTTTTTTCCTTCAACCACAATTTGAATTGGTATATTTAATTTGAAATAAAAATGAACGGGGGTGGGGTGGTATGGATCCATAAATTAAATACTGAAAAAGTAGTGATTGAATTAATTAATTTGTAGACTCCTCCCACTTCTCAAAGTGTGGTTGAAGCAAAAAATTATTTTTTGGTTTTTTAGTACGTTACTTCTCAAATTAAATAAACTTTTTATTAAATATTATATATATACACCTGGGTCTCGTTTTACGCGATAGATAGGTTCCTCAGAAAACATGCGCAAACGAAATCGCACAAAAATAGAAGTAACTTACATTGAAAAAGGGGGGATGCAGTCTGTGAGTTTTCAAAATTCGCGTAAAAGCAAAGCACCAACGTAAAATTACTTTAAAATTCGCGCAAAAAAAAAAAAAATAAGGAAATAAAATATGACTAATAAAAAATTTCAAATTTGAAAAAAATTGATACAAGACAAACTTTTTTTAACTATAATATTTAATTTTATTCAAAATAATATATTTTTATGTATAATTTACAGTACAGTAATTGACATTTTTTTATACACGTTTTAATTATTATAACTATTTGCCGAAAAACACGTTCATTTGCAAACAACTAGCGCCAACTTCACACTCCTGTTGTGACAGTGGTTTTCTGGTGACAACGTAATTAGTAATTAATCTTTGAGACGATGATTTTATTAATTGTTTATGAAACTAACAACTAAAAATTAAATTCTTATTTTTGTCTTTAATTTTCAATTCCGTTTAAAAATCAAATTTCAAGTCGCTGTAAGTAATTTTTAAATTGTTAATTACAATTAAAAATCAGATTTTAATTGTCAAATTTAATTGTGCCCACTGCTATTACTGACCTTTTAAAAATAAACTTGCGGACACTAAATGATTAATAATTGATTAAACGTTCTTTTTTAAAAAGCAAAAACAGAATGTGATCTAAAATGCAAAATTAACACGCACAATGTTTGAACAAATTTACATTATAATCTTGTAAAATTTAATGTGTGTATACATAAAATGTGGAAATCATGATTTTAATTTCATTATTGCCTAAAATCTTATTATTATAAAGCACTGAAAATATTGAAATTACTAAGTTGAAAGTCGAATTCCAATAATGTGCTATTACTTTCAATATAACGTAAGTGCGCGAAATTTATTATTTAAAGTAATAGCGCAATATTGGAGTTCGACTTCCGGTGAAACACGAATCGTGTAACTTCAAAATCATGTTAAATAAGTCCGCGTAAAAAGAGACCCGGGTGTATATATAATCTTGTTTATTTATATTATTTGGATATTTTGCAACAGACTTTTTGTAACAATTCATATTCAAATTTAAATACTAAGAATGTAAGCAATATTTTCCATATTATATATGAAGACAACATTTTACAAAATGCAAGAGCAATTAAGATTTCATCCTTCATTTGTTTTTCTTTCTATTTCAACTAACTGCAAATACTCTTAGCAAGTATTCAATGAGAGTATTTTTTTATGTTTATTAAAAGTATTTTTATATATTGTCATCTGGCACATATGACTGTAAACTTATCAAAGTAAAATCGTGTTTTGAAATTCTACCTACACTGTTTAGATTAGATCTTTTTTGAAGTCTTAAAAGTAACCTACAAACCTGAAAAATATTATCACTATAAGGGAGCAACATTTTTTTAAAAATATACTGATATTTTAAACAGATGGTGGGAATTTAATGATGCCAATCTGTCTAGACCTGAACAAATATATGCACCTTGATGAGGTTAAACCAGCTCTGTAATTCTGAAAATAGAAAGGCTTCAGGTGTTAATAAGATCTATAAATAGTTGCACAATACAAAGGCAATACATTTGATTCAAGATTTGCGAGATTACAACCATGACAATTTGCCATTTCATTGTAAAAATTAAGAAAAAAAATTGCAGTATAAATATTTTTAAATATCATTGCTACTAGCAAAAAAACCTTTTAAGGATTTAAACAAAACTAAACTTAAAGTGATTGCAGCGCCATCTCAGAACCAATGCGTGTTATATAGTGACCTAGTTTAGCTATTCATCTATGTGAATTTAATGTTTATAATTATTAATTTCCATTTAATTATTCAGTCTCCATCCTTGTACAATTTACTTAATTTAATAATTATTAATACCATGTTTTTTTCACTTGGCTTATATATTGATTTCACTCCATATATCCATCAATGTTGGCTAGAATAAGCTTATAAAATATCAAAAGCTTAAAGAAAAAATGGATCCACTCTATTCTTGAATTTTGCCAATACTGCTATTTATTTATAGCATCAAGGAATCGTTCAAATGCTGCTACAATGAAGAATCAGCTTTTGAGTGATTGTATTTAACTTTATATATATTCACCCTGTGAATCACATGGAGAGCAGCCCATACAGATACAATATCAAAAATCCCAATATGCTGTCATCTTTTATGATAAATGGATATCCATATTTATCCTGACTGAAAGAGAATTGAGATTATAAAATAATACAAGTTTAAATAAACCCTATTAAACAGGCAAATATAACCTGTTTTGAAAGCACTTACACACACATATTTTTAATTTTCAAACTGCAATAAAATTATGTATTATTTAGGTAATAAAGATGGTGTGGCTCAAGGCTAGACTGGTTTATAAATGTATATGCATGAGAACAGTCCTTGCCTATACAATACTAAAAATCTTATATATATATATGATAGATAAATTATAATTGATTATAATGACTCCCAAAGAGTGAATTTTTTTAAGAAATTAATTTATAAGTGTGTAAGTAATAAATCTCACCCAATAGGACACAAGATAATCCTGGGAGGACCATGTATATGTTTGTGTTTTTGTTACTTTCCCTTTAAAAATGCAATTTTCAATTTAGTTAATGATATTTTTTTAAATCTAACATATATTTGATGGTAGTATATTTCTGTTGCCAAGTATCAAAATACTGCACTTATCATTGTGATGTAAGAAAGAAGGACCATCAAATAATATATTTTTCCATTTAAATAGTATCTGTTATAGTTCTTTATAAATAATCCTATATATAAAACCCATGTGAATGTACATTTGTCCACAACACTATCACATGTCAAATTCACAAACAATTAAAAAAACTATTATGTTTCTCCATAATGCTGTCCAATTCACAATTGAAAAATCAAAAAAAAAATAACTTGTTTTTATAAATAAATAGCAATATCTAATTAAACCATAATTTATATTACAAGCATTTTATGCAAAGGAAGTAATTCCACCCTTTACATTTAATAATCTGTAATTTTTATTATGAAGCATATTTTATGTGAAGGAAGTAATTCCACCATTAATAAACCACAATTTTTGTTATGAAGCATTTTATGCAAGTGAAATAATTCTTTCCTTATATTTAAAAGGCTCAATTTGATTCTGAGCATTTTATTCAAAGCAAGTAATTTCACAAAGCAAAAAAACTTTGTTAAAGCAACCAATTAAAAAAAAACTATTACAAAAATGATGGTCTTTCCATAGGCTAGGTACATTTCTGGATTCTAAAAAAATATAGAATTTTACAAAAGACATGGAATAAAATCTTTTGAAGGTCAAAAAAATTTGAAAAAAATCACTACATGTGCTTTTAACTACAATACAGAACTGAATATGTGTAATATTTAAATCACAAAGAAAAGGTGATTACAATACATAAACTCATGTTTGAAATGTAATATTTAGTGATGGGAAAAATAGATGCTATAGTTCCTTATTTACATTTAGTTATGCTAGCGAATAATTGAAGTCATGTAGTTTGATATTGTATACTTCATGGTTGCACAGTAATACCATGCACCAAACATCACATGATCACCATTTTTTATGCTTACACAATCCGTTTTTCACAGAGACAACTCTCCATATAGTAGTGCCACTCAGTGTAAGCCAGAGTAATCAATGGATGCAGGAAGGTTTGTGCATAAAACCCCTATCTAGTGCCTACTCATCCAATATGCCCAGACTAGTTTCTAGCTTGTGGCTTTCATCAGTGAGGAGCCTTGGATCTGAGAGCACTGCACCTAGATCTTAGAATCTAATGAAATAATATATTGTCATATCTATTGATTATTCTGGCTTGTACTGAGTGGCGCTACTGTATGGAGAGTTTTGCTTCAGTATAATACCATGTATCATTGAAATTTGTTAAAGTAACCAATTAAAAACAGCTATTACAAAAATCATAGCCTCTCCATAAATGGGATTTATTTTAAAAATGCTTTTATTTAATTTGAGAAATGCACTAAAAACAAAAAAAAAAAAAAATATTTTTTTACTTCAACTATAAAATTGTAATTAAACGAAAAAATTGTTTTGATTTTTAATAAATATTAGTTTTATTTTTTAGTTATTCTGATACTTTGCAATGCACTTTTTGTAATTATTTATATTCAAATTTAAAACCTGGAAATCTAAATACAATGACTTCCTATTTCCAGTATTTCAAATAAAATTTATGTGCATTAAAAATTGTTCAGAACATTTTTGTATTTACGAAGGCCGCAATTTAAAAAAAGCAAATTTTATCTAAACGATGGACAGAAATTAAGATTTCATTCTTCATTTCTTTTTTCATCTATTTTAATTAACTGTATACACTTTTTAGTGAATTAGTCGTGAAATTAAAAGAAAGTGTATTTTTAAAAAATATGCCACCAGCTATTGCGCATCACTGTAAATTTGCTAAACCTAATAAAAGCAGTCTGAATAGACCGAACAACCCTGAAATATTATCATATCACATCTGTCACATATCTAACGTATATGAAATTTTTTAAAAATCTGTTCGATAGAAGTACATTATTTAAGAAGTGACCCAATAAACAAACAAACAAATAAATAGCATTTTTAAGTTAAATAAAAATGTTTAAAAAGTAATCAAATAGCTATATTTCTCGGCAGTTAATAAACAATTCGTGATCTGAAAGATCCAGTATTTGGAATCGATTTAAGGACTATAAATTTCAGTCTGATACCCTACCAGTGCATTAAACTATCCAGGACTTAAAATTCTTTGATGCATTTTCAAATATTGGCAGTTTGTAAAAATAATATGAACTTGAGCAGCAACCATTAGTGAGCCACAAATTAAACAGATTAAGCATCATTATTTTAGTGTATTCACTCATCCACGTTTAGTAAAATATTTATAAATTATGTGTTATACATATGGAAGAGTATGAATTATCAATATTGGCTTGGAGATGCAGCTGACTGATACCTCTAGCTCACCTGATCTGTGATGATAGCTTGAAAAATGCTTGCATGGTGAGAGAGGGTAGTCTGGGCTTTACATTAGTGGATGGTTGCAATAGGGTTGTGTTAAGATGAGGGATTCACTGATAAAAACAATAACAACAAAAAAAACCTGAAATAGTAAAGATAAATCTTTGAGAAATATTATATACTAAGTTGAAAATTTGCTAAGAAATCACAAAAAAAGAGAACATCTGTAATTATAATAAATCCATACATATGCAGTACTTGTATGCTTTTACCGTCATTATATTTTATTTATTCTACATGATCATTACTAGTCTGTAAAAGAAAACACCTTGGAGGATTTCCATCTAGAATAACTGAAGCATAAACAGTTTAATGCAGCAATAGAGAATCTGACTTGCAATCAATGTCACTATTTCTTACCAATGCAAAATTGTTAGCTGAAAAAAAGAAGTGAATTTATCTAACCCCTATATTCTTGAATGGTTAAAAAGAGTTCCTGGATCAATTCTCAGTTTAGTCAACTGAACGATACTGACATGCTCGACCTGCTGCATGGGTGCTAAATGTCACACAACTTTCTGAGAAACATAAAAAAATATTATGCTTGAAATGACACTGTAAAGTTTAGAATCCAATTGCTTATGAGAAAGAGTTATGAAATAATATGATTTCTAATCGTTGGTTTAATTCCCAAATCGGAAGATGATCATAACAGAATCCACTTTTTATCCACAGAGGTCACCTTGATAACAGATTGAAGATCTTTGGTGTTGATAAGCTTGGGGCTATTATCATGAGATTTAAAGATTCAATATTAATATTTAAAATCTATCAGACATCATTTCCAAAACTGTAATGATCGCAAAATCTTTGTTTCATTTTTATGGCCAATTTGAGTAAGTCTTTTCCTTAGAGTTCCAAAAATCTTCTAAAATTACGTTAATTCGTAAACGTTGAAAAAGGCAAATAAATATTGATACTATAATAACTGTGATGATAAACTTTCTAAATACTAGTTATTTCGATGGAACATTCTTCAGAACTAAATCCGCTTTACAATGCAAAATGAATCTATTTATATTAAATAATTCCATTACCAAATGTTATATTTGTTCAATTGTTGCTGACAATAAAAATAATAATCAAATAACTTTATTATTTCAGAGTTTGTAAAAATTTTGAGCACTGGCAATACAAAAAATTGATCCAGGGGCTTTATGCTACTCCAAGGACCTTGCACTTCAAAATGTACTACTCCACCACTACAGTAAACCATACAGGTAAAATAAATAAATTGCAGGATTTTATTGTTTGGGAATTCATAAAAAAAATTGAGTACTAAAAATACTAGAACTGGAATTGATCATAGGATTTTATAATCCAGGAACTGCAGAGTATTATTATTATTATAAATAAATAATCAAATGGCCGTATTACTCGGGAGATCATAAATCGCTAAAAGTACCAGAACTAGAATCGATCCTAAGACCTTACAATCTAGAATCTGTCAAGTATTATTATTATAAATAAATAATCAAATAGTTATATTGTTAAAAGTTCAAAAGTAGTTTGAGCACTAGAAAAAATGAACTGGAATTGATTCTAGGGTCTTAAAATCCAGTCTGTGGAATATTATAATAATTATAAATAAATAATCAAATGGCCATATTGTTTGGGAATTCGTAAATAATTTGAGAACTAGAAGCACTAGAACCAGAATCGATTCTATGATCTTACAATCCAGAGTCTGCCGAGTATTATCATTATTAATAAGTAATCAAATAGCTGTATTGCTCGGGAGCTCGTAAGTAGTTTGGCCACTATACGTACAAAACTGGAATTGATCCTAAGACTTTACAATCCAAAATCTGCAGAGTATTGCTATTATAACAAATAAAAATCGAATGATTGTATTGCTCAGAAATTCTTAAATCACTAGAAGAACCAGAAATGGAATCGATCGTAGGACCTTACAATTCAGAATCTGCTAGGTATTATTATTATAATAAATAAATAATCAAATTGTTGCATTGCTTAGAAGTTCATAGATAGCTTGAGCACTAGTAGTACCAGAATTGGACTCAATCCTAGGATCTTACAATCCCAAGTCTGGTGAATATTATTATAAACAAATAATCAAACGGCTTTATTGCTCAGGGGTTCATAAAAGACATTAAAGTACTAGTAGTGCTAGAACTGGAATCAATCCTAGGTTTTTATAATCCAGAGTTTGACATCCACCATTGGACTAAACTATGCCAGGCAACTGTTGTGATTAACAAAAGCTATATAATCCAGGGATCTGATTATTTATCGAAAAGTATAGTCATTCCAATCCTAAGACAAAGAAAAAGAAGACACTCATATTCAATTTTATATATTTAGGTAGAACGGCCTCTATAATCAATATGTGGCCTTATCTTTAAATAACTGGAATATCCTTATCAATGTACATTAGATTTTAAATTATAATTTATAAGCAATGCAGGAAAATGATTTGTATCTGTAAAATCAATTTTTTTAGAAAAAAAAAATCAATCAATTTTGGGTAATTGTACATATTAAAAAGCCAATCCAAATGATTATTTTTACGGACATGGTTCATTACGAGAAGAGTTTCACCTGGGAATCGTTTTCAAATCTAAATCATTAATATTTATCTGAGTATCGATTGCTCAGTCAACAATACTTAGTTTATTGTGTAAATATTTATTAGTGACAACATTAAAAAAAACAGCTGAGTTGTCCTTTTAAATTTAGAGAGAGTATCAAGAATCATTTGAAATTCAAGTATACAGCCTTAACTGTAGAGTTCATTTACTCTGAAAGATTGTTAATACAATAATTAAAAAAGAAGTAAAGGCAATTCTGATATCTGTATTTCAGGGATTATTATTTATATTTACTTAGTACAAATTTGATTTATAATTGTCAAATTGTTCTACTCGCAACTGTGACACCATCGGCTTCAAATAAATAAATTAATGATTATTTCTAATCCATTATTAATCTAGAGATTATCATAGTAAAATTATTACATTGATTTCAACAATTCAGATTTTAATAGCTAAGTATGTGCGCATATATATGTATGATTGGCAAATGTTAGCAAAAAAAGTTTAAAGTTAACTAGAAGAAAGGTCTCTTATTCATCTCTACATCTTTGAAGGAATTAAGAAGTTTAAAATGCCTGAAGTCCATTCCATATAGTCTTGCCATTTCAGAAGACACTACCATGCAACAGTCCTCATAGTAGTAAACATGGATGAAATTGATAACTAACATGCATAAGACAGCATAATGGGTTATTAATATTAAAACTGAATTGGATACCAAAAAATGCTATGGTATTCCTTCTCAGAAACCTGAAATTTCCTGTTTGATACAGTGGGTGAGTTTATTTAAAAATATGTGCTAACCTTAATGTTTCTTATATTTCCATTTATAATGTGAGAAACAAAAATAAATTCTAATTCTGATCCTCAACTCCTGGAGATTGTAATGTTATTGATAAACAAAGATGAAGTACATTAAAAATTACCAGATTAAGAAGTGAGATTAGTAGTGTATGACTTTTTATTGGGCTGTAGATGACTGCAGATAATTTGAACATGAAGAAAGATTGCATGAGGTATCGAAGAACAGTTTAATATTAAATAAGATAATGTGGGATTTTAAAATGTAAAAAAAAAAGGTGAAAGATGATCCTTATAATCATAGGTAGAGGCGAATTCATTATAAGCTAAAGATGTTGGAACACCATTGTGGAGTTGTAAATACATCAGACAGTGACAAGATTATTTATTCAATTTACCCAAAGTTATCACATAAAAGCAAATGATTTTTATAGAGATGTAAAGAAAGCTTTTATTAGATTAAAATTAGAATAAAATGAAATATTAAAGTGATATAGTAATATCGTGGAAGGAAATTAGTCTTCACAAATGCGCTATTAGATTGATATAAAATTTACATACACTCACCCATCAATAATCCCTTATGTTTAGAGTCTATTCTTATATAAACCAATCCTTATTGACCATGTTTAAATCAGGTCTTGATCTCACTATAAACATGGCATTTCAATAGATAAATTATATGTACAAATTTAGTTTATATATCACAAGAGAAAGTTTCTCATTTTTAACTACCTGCAACTTTGAATTGTATTAATTTGAATATATGTAATAAACCATTTAGCAATTTATATGTATATGTCAATTGAACAGGCTCACAATAAGATCAAGTCCTGATTTAAGAATAGTCAATAAGGGTTGCTTTATATAAGAATAGGCTCTAAGCATAAATGATTTATTTAAGCTTCTATAACACTTATTGATGAGTACATGTAAATTTAACATCAATTCAAATAGCACATGTGTGAAGATTAATTTATTTTCACATTTATTAAAGAGATATACATACATTTTGATATGAAAACAAAAATACAAAAGAATGCGGACTTGCAGAATTTTCAAAAAACTATATTATGAATTCTTCTTTTGAAATAAATCCAAAGTGGAAATAATCATAAAAATACATCAAGGATTAGACGAGGTAAATTACATTTAGACTAATAGAGAGTCATTATCAATTAGTATAATTGAATATAAAAATACCAGTACATAACAAAACTTATAAATTATTTTCAAAGATAACCGTCTTAAACTACTTCAAAAAAGAATATGACAACATATTATGAAAAACAGCTATACAGAAATTAAAAACGAAAAGTACATCTGAATAACAATAATAAGAAGAGGAGGAGGAAGAAGAAGAACAATAACAACAATAAGAAGAAAAAAAGGAGGAGGAAGAAGATAACAATAAGAAGAAAAAGAGAAGGAGGAAGATGATGATGATAAAAACAACAATAATAGTAATAATAATGATGATGATGCTGATTATAATAATAATAATTATTATTATTTAAATGATGTATTTAAAAAAATAACAAGTATCTGAATTTCTGTAAAATGGTATGGAAAAGAATTAATAATAATTTGATAATGAAATAGTTATGAAAATAAGTCTCAAAATATAAAACAATATTGAATATTATTTCAGTAATATGAAGAAATAATGTCACTATTTCTAAATGAGGGATGACATCACAAACTCTATGGATAAATTCTACAAAGAACTAAATCATATTTTAAATGAAATAAAGAAATTATTAGAAAATTCATAAATAAAGTATATATCATGTGATTATAAAAATATAATGGTAATATTGATATTTAAAAAATAGTGAAAAATAAGATGTTAGTAATTATGATCTAGATCCATTGGTTATCTATCAGTATTACATAAGATATCAATATATACATCAGTAAATCATCTATAAACAACTTTGGTCTCAAGTCAACCAGATAAACAAGTTGGATCATCATTTCATCATCATTATTATTTTCAACTTTTATCAATCCATGCAGGATAGAAGTCTTCTCAAGTTTAATCCAGTTTTATAACCTCTCTCCAAATATGCCAGCAAACTTACTTATGTCATCCATTTCACACATGGACTCCTTCTAGGTATTTTACCTTTTGAGATCCAATTTAAAACTTCAACTGTCAATCTATTGTCATCCATTGTTATTATCTACAATATATCATATAAATATTATGAGAAGTTATGAAAAGGACCAATTGAGTATGAGGTGCCACTTTACAGTTGGACCTATAATTCACTTAAAATGTGATAACAGCTTTGGAATGTAACAGTATAAACTCAGGAACATGACAAAATCTTAAAAATACTTATCACAGTGCAAGAGAAATAATTAAGTTAGGTAATGACTCTAATAAGAATTTAATGTATAGCAAGGTGATCCTTACCACCACTACCACCCCCACCTCTAACATTTTTAATAGCAGTTTCGTGGAAAGTATTTTGTGGACTACAATAAAAAGCAAAGAAAGTAATAATCAAAGTAATTACTTGAATGTTTAACATTGCTATTTATAATTATGAAGTATTTCATTCGGAAATCTATGGAGAAAGTGCTGGTGAACCTTCAACTTTCCTTCACTCCCTTGCGGATTTGATAGTTTTGCATTCATTTTGATGGCAGAAACTGTATTGATTTATTAATATTTCTGTAGTGCAATTTTCACTGAACAACTTTCATGCAAGGTAGGGCCTGGTTTCTATCCACTTTTAACTCCTTGTGGAGGGATGTAATTACAACATATGACCAAAGACATGAAAAAGATGTATAATCCCCAAGATGCACATTTTGTGCTGAATCAGCACTTATTGGTTGGCCCGGACAACAATATCTTACACATATTTTTATCATTGTTCAGTATATATAGATAACAAATTACTATAGTTTAATTGATAAGCGTCAAACTTACTGCCCTCACAACTTTGACATAAACCTCTTAATGGAAATATATTAATTTTTATTAGTCATTCATTAGACTAGAGATTATCCAATAAAAATATTCATTATTGGATAATCTCTAGATCTAATGAATGATTAATAAAAATTATTAATGTATTGATTTATTAGTTCAGAAAAAGTCTGATGAGGATAGTATGTCTATAGCCAAAGCAAACTTCAACAAAAGAACAGAATCACACCTACTAGGAAGAGAGCAGTTGCGAGGGTAAATGTATATTCAATTCCTTCATTCTTAGTGATCAGCAAAAAAATTAACTTGTTTTCATAGTTTATTTACATATCTATGTTTATTTTTACATAATATTTGTATAACAATTATTTAAAAACAAAAGCATACATGATTACAATTTGAATTTATTTGAAAATGTTTTATTTTTAAAAATATAAGTTAACAAATTCACTTGTAACGGTAAACAGAAAACTATTAGTGGTAAGATTGTTAACACTTTTTAAACAAGATACTCCAAAATATTTATAATATTTTAAAAATTATAAATGCAATTTTAAATTTCAGAACAGAATTTAATAGATTTAATTTATTCATTTACATTTTAAAAAGAATGTACACCTGCTGAGTTCACATTACCCATCCAATCAAAAAAAAAAGATCATTGTTCTCCTTATGTATTATTTTATTATTTTTTTCTACATTTGCAAAGTTTAAATATTATTTTTTAGGATGATCTTCAATCGTAAGCTTATACTACTAATAAATCAAGTCTAACTTATTAAATTCCAATGTAGAATAAAGGTTTAATAATAAAATCAAATGTTGAATAATTGCAAAAATTGTCACCAGGAAGAACAATGGAAATGTTTTCACCAGTTTGAAGAGTTACATTTTGAAGAGAATATAATTTTTTTTTTAATATTTCAAAATCTTCAACATACATTAAAAGATTTTTCAGAAATAAATTAATAAGCAGCAATAGTAAGAAAATATTTAAAAAAATTCAAGTAATGATCAAAAGATTTGTTTAAAGAAAAAAAAAAGATTATTTTTTAAAATAGAAGTTAACAATCATAAATCCCTTAGTCAAATTACTAATACATCACATGATCATCATTCTTTATGCTTACATTAGCTGTTTTTCACAGAGGCAAAACTCTCCATACAGTAGCGCCACTCAGTGTAATCCAGAGTAATCAATGGATGCAGGAAGGTTTGTGCATAAATTCCTATCTAGTGTATCTCATCCAATATCCCCAGACTAATTTCTAGCATGTGGCTTTCAGCAGTGAGGAGTCTTAGATCTAAGACCTCCACAGTTGAAAATCCACAAGCTAGAAACTAGTTTGGGGATATTGGATGAGAGGCACTAGATAGGGATTTATGTACAAACCTTCCTGCATCCATTGTTATTCTGGCTTGCACTGAGTGGTGCTACTGTATGTAGAATTTTGCCTCTTTGTCTTTGTGATAAACAATAATACCACACTAGAGATTAAGTTTACTGATGACTATACAAACCAATCTGTGAATTATAAAGACATCCTAATATAGAACACATAGGTCATTAGTCTGTTTATTTCATATTTTATATTTCCTTTTCTTAAGTTCTTATTATTGTTTTATTTGCTTACAGTTTTGACAGTCCATCAGTCTTCATCAGAAACAGATATGACTTTAAATAAATATATAAGGAGATTACAAATATTTAATATTTTGCATGTTATCACTAATTTCTGCTGCAGAATGTTTTTCTTATGGAAATACTTTAACACCTTGTTTAATTATAGCTCTCCAAAGTATTCTATTCTTCACCATATCTTCCTATGGAAAACAATCAACTTAGTATTATGTTAGTTGTTTGTTCTTGAGATAATCTTCTCAACCTTTATATGTAAAATGTAGAGAAATATACATGGAAAGTAACAGGCAGAACTGAAAATGAAAAACAGGTTTGAGAGAACAAGTATCATTAAAATAATTAAAAGATTGAAATGAAATTAGGTGAATCTATCACTATAAGAAAAAGACAAATGAAGTTTTAAACGGGATTCAAAAAAATTGCAAGATATTTATATATATAAAAAAAAAAGACTACATATAAGATATATGGATGAGATAATAAAGTTTTTAATTGATGTGGGCAAGAAAAAATGTACATAAGAATAATTAGATCAATCCCTGAGAGCTTATCTGCAGTTGTTGTTAAAAGTTGAGAATGATGAAATTAGCTTTACTGTAAAAAAAATTAAATATATAGTATATCCAGAACATATATTATAACACATTGCAATATAGATGCCAAAGTTGGTTAAGCAAACCAGACACAAGCATGTAAATTATTGCTTCCCAAAATGAGCAATACCATTTCTTGGGATCACAGGAATGGTCCAAAGGGGTCGTAGTAGAGACAAGATTATGCAAACCATAAACAAGCATGTAAATTATTACTTCCCAAAATGAGCAATACTATTTCTTGGGGTCACAGAAATGATCCAAAGGGGTAGTAGTAGCCTCAGGTGCAAAATGGGGGGGAGGGTGAAAAAATAAATGGGTGGTAAAAGTATAAAGAATATAACAAGTTTTTGAAAAATTGCCCATGTTTTGTCTGTTAAAGCCATACAAAAGGCAAGTTATAAATAATCCACAGCATGCATATATATTGGAAAGTATTGCTAATTTTCCACAACCATATTTGAAATGATAAAAACATCACCTTAATTGTTGTCTCATAGAGAAGCGATTGAAAAGTGAAAGTCGATCAGCAATGTGAGAAATAAATTTAACACACTTGTAATTATGTGTTAGACTATTCCCATCATTTAGTTTAAGTTCTTACATGTTTTTTTTTTTTTAATTCAAACTTTCATTTTAACTTTTCAAATATTTTCATCTGTTGCCAATAGCATCCAGGATAATATGAAACAAAATGATTTGAATGTTATTATTCTCCTATCCTCTTCAGATGTTTCTGGCCTGACCAGTGACAGTACGAGCATGGAAATTAAACTGATAATCTTTAGATTTGGTATGCTGAATACAAGGGATACTCTAACCAATTAGGTCATCAATAGAGTAGCTCATTAGTTAGAGAACTACTTTCAATTGAGAATAGTAAGAGTCAAAACATTGCGTTATACTCTGACCTATGTAGCTGAATGAGTTTGGAAAAAGTTTCAATAAAGTTGGAATTTTTCTAAAAACATTATCAATGATAGAAAGTAAAATGCTGTCATCACAAACTTTCAAACAAACAAAAATTTAACATTTGGTATTGTAATTAACGATTTATAAAAAAAAAAAATCAAATAATTTATAAGAATAGAATATATTAATAATATATATATTGTACCGTTTATTTATATATGGTATAAATATATTGGCATTTGGTAAAAGCTAAAAAATAAAAGTAAATTTAGATTTTTTTTTGAGTATAATTTATTTTGTTTAAAAAAAAAACGTACAATGAAAGTTAAATTGTTCTTTCGTATTTTTTTTATGTAATTAAAAATGAAAGTTAAAATTGGAGAGAACAAAAGACATGCAGATTATTAATCCTGATAAAGTAAAAGAATTCAAAAAACAAAAAGATAAGCTAAAAGAAAAATATTTTAGCTAATTAAAGATGGCTGAATTATGCTAAAAAAATAAAGACTTTGTAATTGAAAAATGATAAAGAATGTACAAGATTATGAATCTAAATGCCATGATAATAACATGTGCAGAAGTATGAAAACTGGGCCTCTAGTATAAAAAGGCAGAGACCAGTTTGACGAATGTCTTGTTTATCTGTTTTTTCCTTTGGATGGTCTTGGATTATTAAATCCAAGACCACTTCACGATAAAATAATCCTTCATGGGGGAGTAGACCGGAGCTTTAGCTGACATCGTTAAGAAGATGGACACTAGAAAAGCTTCTGCGACTAGCCTTCGGAATAGACTACAAGATCAACTTATAACCAATGGCCAAGATCATTCTAACCCAAAAAACTATGCATAGTTATCTACTACCTTCTCAAAAAATTTACCAGTAAGCTATGACTCTTTATTATTCCCGATTGTGACTAAATTGTAGACAAACCATTTTACAAATATAAGCTTATAATAGAATCCTGATAGAGACTTTAATTCATGTGCTCAAGGAACTTTCTTTTAAATAACTTTATACAAGACCTTACAAATGAATGGTAAGAAGTGAACATTATTGAGTTACTTTAATTATTTTGTTTAACTGTTATTTTTTATTTATTTATTAATTGTTTCATGTTTGGATTAGTATGTGTTCTCTCCAGTTTATTTAATTCGCAATTTAACTTAAACAGATTTTTAATCTGTTAGAATAAAAAATATTTATAATATCAATTTTCATTTGTACATTATTGATAATATTTATTAGTGTTTATTATTAAATTTATTATTAGTTTAATAAGATTTAAAAACGTAATTTACCTTTGCCAATATGTTATAAGTCCAGGAATAATAATATTTAGGAAATAATTTTAGTTCACGGTAAAATATAATATTGATAATTTAAAAAAAAAAAAAAAATCTTTTCTTTTTTATTTACAACTTGCAAGACGTGCTGGCGACAGATTTTAGCAGATTCTTATGAATCCTGGCACCCAGATCAAATAAATTAAAAGCTGATTTCGTCAATAGCACAATTCGTAACAATTCTAAGCCAAGTTGATCAGGAAACATAGTTATGTTTTTAGAAATAGAAAAAGAATTTTCTTCTTTTTGACATAACTTGATCAACTCGCGCATTTTATGTATAAAAGAGGTTTAGCAAGACGGGAAACGTTATAATATATATATTATTTTCTAGTATTTAGATATTTTAAAACTGATTGTTTGGACCTATTCATATTCAAATTCAAAAACACAATCTAAACAATATTGTTGTATTTCGAGTATTTAAAATAAAATCCATCCATTAAAAATCGTTGAAAAGATTTTGTGTTTATGAAGTCAGCATTTTAAAAAAAGCAAGTTTTAGTCAAACGATCAAGAGAAATAAAGATTTAATTCTTCATTTCTTTTTCTATTTATTTAACATTAAAAGTTTTTTAGTGAATTAGTCATAATGAAAGCATATTTTGCTTCACTGAAACTACCAAATCAATTTTCAAAGTGGGTTATGGAATGCTATCCACCAATCACTGTTAAGTGGGCAGATAACTGGTAGGCCGATCTTAAAATATCACACTGTCATTAACCTCTAATATATATACAAAATTTGAAGAAAATCCATTTGACAGAAATATGTTAAAAATCAGTTACAAAATTTAATGCAAACAAACAGAATTTCTATGTTAAATAAAAGCATTAATTGTCATTTTGAGAATGTGAAACGATTCAAATAATTTAATTTTTTTTCTAAATCTAAAATCTTGGACACTGAAGTGCAACAGAAGTTGCAATTTGTCATTGCATTATTAGCGTTAAAGGTTAGATATTTCATTATATACATGTATAATTTTACATACAGATTAATTTAGAAGTGATAGTTATATCACTATAGTAATACTCTATCCATTAACTGTACCCAAAATTAATAAGGAAATACTTTTAGCGAATACAAGACTCTAAAAATATGACGGCAAAATCATGAAACCAATGAATACATTTGTCTTGCTGCATGTGATGTTGCATTGAATCTAGTATTGTGAGCCCATACTTTCTATTAAGGGAATGAATGGTAACAGACTATATAATAATTATTTTACGGTGAACTTGACCATGACTTTTATGAATGAGAGACACTATTTAAGTTAAAAAGATTATTCCAAAGACATCCTAAATTTCCAATACAGATTGCTACCACTGGAATATATAGCTGATAATAGAATGCAATGGGGAGCAATATTTAGATTAAGAAAAAAAAAACAGACTGAAGGACCAGCATGTGATATCTGTGAAACTACTCATTTTTAACTTGACTATACTAGTTTATGAATCATATAGTACTGTGCTGCAGTGAACAAAAAAATGTTCGAGTTATGAACTATTATTGTGGCAACATTATTATAAGGGAAAATGGAGATAGTTGTTGCAGTTTCTATGCCATCCATGTCCAAATAGTGCCTTTCTTTTAATTCAAAAGACATACATAAAGCTTCCATTCCACAATACATTCTTGAAACACTTGAATAAAGACATCAAGAATATGTGGTACAGTGGAAGTTCTAAATATAAGTTAAATTGTTCCATGTATTAATGTTTAATCTAAAAACAAAAAAAAAACTAAGCATATATATTAATCTTTAATTAGGTTTAAAGTTTATATCTGGGTTAAGACTGATATTATAATCTCTAGTTTAATAAATGATAAGTAATAATTATTAGTGTATTTACCTGAAGTGGATGGTATCAAAATTGTGGCTGCAAAATGTTTGACCCTTGTGGATCAACTCGTAGTAAAGATAATAGTTTAATGTTTATACCTGGGCTAGGAATGCTATGATAATCTCTAGCCTAATAAATGATGAGTAATAATCATTAATGTATTAACCTGAAGTGAGTGATGCTAAAGTTGTGAGTGAAGGATGTTTGACATTTGTAAATCAAAATGTAATATATTGTTCTAAAAATAAATGCACATTTTACTGATTCAAAATCTATTAGCATTGAACCACTACAATCAATATTCTTTGCTAATTAAGATGCAGATGATAAATTCTGAAGTTTATTTATATGTAAAATATAAACTATACAAAAAGTTGGCAGTCTTCCTAAATATTTGCCAAGAAGTGTATTGCGCATGACCAACTTTTCATATACCCTATTTATTCAACTTCAAAAATTACCAAATCAGCATAAAATAAAGAATTTCTTTTATAAAATTTGATGGCAGATTTAATATATAATAAAAATATAAGATAAGAAATGTATCTTTGAGGAATCATAGTGAACAATGTGACCCATCTATTAAAAAGGGCTGCTTTAGACTGACCAATCAAGAAGTGATGTAATTATAATAAAATATATTTAATTGATTATCAGAATATACATTCCTCACCTATCATCCCAATGACCTGGATTTGAATGTGGATAAGAATTAGATTTTCAAACAAGATTGGGATTTTCTTTCTCTTCCCGTATTAGCTTAGATCCAACAGATGTTACTATCCAATTTTAATCTGTACATACCTAGAGATTAGAATTAAAAAAATAATTATAAAAATTCTCCCAAATGGGGGCTATATTAGAGAGTAATGGAGTAGAAGAAAATGAAAGACGTCAACTCCAGAATAATGATTGAAGATTGGAATGGAGTAATAGGGATCACTGTGGTAATTTCAGCTTTAAGAAGAGGGAATGTTTCGTTTGGCTACCAGGAAAACGTCCGATTTTATCTAAAGAAAGCTGAGTCAGTTACTTTGCGTCAATACCTTCACCTTGACTATCTCTTTAAGTATATGAAAATTTTTTCCTGCAGAAAACTATTCTCAAATATTTCCTTCACTAATACAGTATATACACACACATACATATATATGTACGAACATGACAATCAAGCATTCACCTTCAAAAGAATTATATTCTCATTTCAAATTTATTAATATCATTTCCTTTAATTTTTAATTACAAAGTCCAGCATCCCTTTTTCAAGTCAATTGCACGATTAAAAACAATCATCATTTGATTTTTCTCATGGGACCGTCTCCCTTCATTAACTTATGCACTAACACATTTTGGATGCCTTGGCCATACACATAATTACATCACTAATATTACCAGTCAACCAAAAAAAAATATATAGAGCTCCCGTTTGTTTACTCATTTGGAAGTTCCACAACTAGCTAGGTAGGCTTGGATGCACTTTTTAAACCTCTGTGCTCACCCTGGGAAGATTAATTTAAAATTACATGATCTTTTTTATATTTAGACTAATAAATATAGTAGCTGAACGTATAATGGCCCCCTCCCCAGTCAGGAAATAAGTGCACTCATCTCTAACCGAATATATGCTCCATTTTTTATCTAATGTCATAATTATATCTATTCCTTTTTAAATGACAGTAGTATTCATAAATGATAAAAGAAAATGATTTCAAAATTGAAAACAATAATAAATAAACAAACATTAAAATAATGATCCTAGATTTAGTCGAGTTGCTTTGATTTAGAAACCTACATACAACAACAATAACGAAAACACTATAGAAATTTATTTATATATTTTGTAATTCCGACATTCTACTTTAAATTTGCCTTCGTATTATTTCGATTTCTGATTACTTTTCACAACAAAAAAAAACACGTAAAAGGCCTCCTTTTTAAATATAAAAACACGCATATAACAACAAAAAACCGAAAAGACCATAGAAATTTATTTTTTATAATTCCAACATTATATTTTAAATACGCCTTTGCATTGTTTTCATTGCTGGTTATTTTGCCTCATTCTTATATAAACGCAAAATAGCAATATCTAACATAGATATTCTTAATAACCTCGCATTACCACACAATCTTGAAACACAGGAATAAAAGACAAATTATCCCCAAAATGCATTCCGCGATGAAACAGCACTCATCAATTAGGTCTGGTTACTATCTCTCACATATACATTTATCATATGTTCTGTACTTCTCAATAGTGAATTATTACATTTTGACTTATAAGTGTCAAATTTACCCTACTCACAACTTCGACACGATTCTCTCCAGACAAATACAGTAACGATTATCACTAATCATTTACTAAACTAGATATTATCTCTAGCTATACAGACTGTAATAAGTTAATCTTTAACTTGAAATTTAAAGTTTATAGCTGGGCTAGAAACACTCTTTAGTTTAATAAACGATTAGCGATAATTATTGTACTTATATAGAGTAGATCATGTTTAAGTTGCGATGAATGAGTTTGACACTTGGGAATTAAAATATAATAATAGTAATATATTCATCAATTGTTTCTATTATTTCTTTCCACAATGAACTTGCTCTGAATGGTTACAATAACGCTTATACTGCATGGTTTGGTGGAGTGGCAGAATAGTCAATTCTAAAGCTGTGGTTCATGGACCAAATCCTGAGCCAAAATTGCATCTTCCTCTGCTTCTTCTTTAAAGAAATAAAAACTATTGCAGTTTGTAATAAAATTCTTAAATATGATAAACTTTTCAGTATATTATTATATAGATAGCAAATTACTACAGTTTATTTAATAATAAGCGTCAAATGTGCTGCCCTCACAATTTTGACACAAATCACTTAATGAAAGTATATTGACAATTTTTATTAGTCATTGATTAGACTAGAGACTATCCAATAACGAATAATATTTCTGTAGTTTAATTTTTACTGCACCACTCTCACGCAAGGTAGGGACTGGTTTCTATCTGCCTTTAACATCTTGTGGAGGGATGCAATCATAAACATATGGCTAAAGATGTATGGAAAATATCTATGATTCCCAAGATGTACATTTCATGCTGAATCAGCATTCATCAGTTGGCCTAAACCACAATCTCTTACACACATCTTTATCACTGTTTAGTATATATTCTAGTCTAATGAATGACTAATAAAAATTAATATATTTTCATTACGTGATTTGTGTCAAAGTTGTGAGGGCAGCACATTTGACACGTATCAATGTATTGTAGTAATTTGCTATCTATCTATATTTATATATATATATATATACTGAATAAAGACAAAGCTATGTATAAAAGATTGTGGTCTGAACCAATTGATGAGTGGTTGTTCAGAATAAAATGTGCATTTTGGAGATTATAGATCTTTTGCACATATCTTTGGTCAAATATTTATGATTACATCCCTCCACAAAGTCTTAAAAGGGGATGCAAACCAATCCATGCCTTGTGTGAGAATGGTGTAGTGAAAATTACACTATAAGAAAATATTATTCATTATTGGATAATGTCCAGTCTAATAAATGACTAATAAAAATTGTTAGTATACTTTCATTAAATGACTTGTGTCAATGTTGTGAGAATAATACATTTGCCACTTATCAAATAAACTGTAGTAATTTGCTATATATATATATATATATATATTGAGCAATGATAAAGATATGGGTAAGAGATTGTGGTCTGAGCCAATGGATTAGTACTGGTTCAACACAAAGTGTGCATCTTGGGGGTTATAGATCTTTTTCATGTCTTTGGTCATGTTTCTGAATACATCTCTCCACAAAATGTAAAAGTGGACAGAAATCATTCCCTACCTAGCATGAGTGTAGTCAAAATTACACTATAGAAATATTATTCATTATTGAATAGTCTCTAGTCTAATGAATGACTAATAAAAATTGTTACTAAGATTTCTTGTTAATATTGGAGGGTCATTATTCTTTTCACATTAACACATTACAGGTATGACTGTCTTGTGCATAGGTATGCTGAAGTTCTTTTCCCTAAAGCAACCATAAAAAATAATTGGGGGTAACGATACTGAACTAAGTAACTTAAAGAATTATTACAAATAAGAGCAAATTTAAAACAGACTTCATGTATTTTATTATTGAAATGTACCAATAGATGGCAGCACAGTAAAATTGATCACGGTCTAAACAATAGATTGGCAATCATATGCCCTGATGGTTGATTTCAGTAATTAAAGTGTGGCTTCTATTCTAGGGCTACAGAATTTTTTTTTTGTATAACTTTTTAAATCTGTAAAATTGAAATAATAATACCTGAAATTTATCTACTACAGGAATCTTCAACCCATTATCAAGGTAACCCTCTAAAAGTAAAAGATGGATTCACCTTTTACTCTGATGAAAAATCTTAATATAGGCAAAATATGTGACTCTTGGATTCCTAGAAGTTTAAATACAAACAAATACAATCTACTGTCTCACTCTGTTATAGTCCAAGTGTCAACTTTCTGTATGAATTGAGATCTGTAATCAAAGTAAAATGTGTAATCCATTTTTTGCTTATAGAGGTTGCCTTGACATAGTAAAAAAAATTTAAATTAGTAAAAAAAAAAGATGAAATTTTAATTTTTAAATTCCTACTAACGCTTGATAATGCAATCCAAAAAGCAACATCCCATCGCAATTACAGATAATCGTCTTAATATCATTAACAAATCGTATCTTCAGCATTTCCACATCAGCTTTCTTCATATCTATTATTTGCCAAAACTATGAACAGGTATGTACAGTGTATATAAATTTAATATCACAATCATTATGTTTTTTTTTTAAAAATCAGGATTAATATTAATTATAGTAATTAATAAAATTGTGGCTTTTCCTAACAATCTTTTTTATTTTTTTAAATATTTATAAGCTTCAATGTACAGTATTGCAAAGATCAAAACTTAAAAAGTTGTCATGGTACTCTTTTTTGACATTTCTCTTTGATTCAAAGGGAGGATGCATGAAACATGTTATGGCAGTTTATGAATTAAGTTCAACTGAATATTTTTCAAAAATAAGATTTTACTTTACATTTCTACATAATATTCTAGAGATGAAAGACATTTTAAAATAATTTATGAGCTTATATTTAAAATAATTTTTTGCTAATTTGTTTTTAAAATTTGGGCAGAAAAACAAATATTTTTAAAGACATGTTTTAAACATGTCTGTGTGTCCATTGTAGATATTCTATATTTTTATTATTCTTGTTGATGTCATCACGTGTATTAATTTTTAAATTAAAACAGAAATGTGTGCACATTCTGTCTTCATATGTTCAATAAGGATCCCAGAATTATATACGAGACCCCACAAGACCTCAGTGCATAATTTTTTTCTGTTATTAAGATCTGAATTAAGGGGGGGGGGGAATGAAAACATAAATTATAAAAATAGTTCCCAGTCATTGGCTAGACCTACAATAATAAACAAAAAAAAACTGATGTTTTTAATTTCTAATAAAGATACAAGTAACAGTTTTGCAATTGAACATTTTTTCGATTCCACTCCTAAATGAAAAATTTACATCTCTTCACAAGTCCTGGGTCGATATATCATGCATTTAATCGTAAAAATTTAAATTTCAAATTCATTAGTTTAAAAGCAATCACAACACTAATACATTTTTAGCGTAACCAATAATATTTCACTACTGCAGGCTGGCATTGTCTATGCTCACATTTCGATTTAGATTCAGAAGAAAAATAATTAAAATATTGTCATGCAAATTAACACAAGAGTGCAACAATGTGAAATTCTTACTGTACACATGCAGGTAATATATGAATTATATTGTTTGGATATCCAGTGGAGATATCTCAAAAATAAATTGTTGTAGAATTAAGATTTACAATATATTTTGACACTTGCTATACAAAATTATACCTATACAATTGAAATCATGAGTAATGAATATCATGAAATAAAACAAACATATATATATATAACCTTTGTGTGATAGCAATAGAAAGTATTCATAAAAATGGGCAATTTGCTGTTCTGCTATTTGTTTTTGAGACACAAGGATTGAGGATGGTCGGGATCATTAATGTTAAAATATCTGCCACCATCAAAATATTCTGTCCTCTAGACAGGTCCAGAGAATATAAACATCATCAATTTTTTAACTTCATTTTCTTCATTGCCTAGTTCTTCAATTCCATGTAACTTTTCCCATCTTTTGTAAGTATCAGCCAATAATGGCAATCTTTTCCGTCCTTTCTTCTTGCTTCCACTCACCATTTCCTCAAAAACATCTTTCATTAAACTATAAATTTCTTCTTAACATATGCCTAATCCAGTTTCACTTTCTAATTTCCTCAATCTATTTTCTTTTTTCATTTACCATTTTCAAAACTTCTTCATTTATAGCTTTATTCATCCACCCAATTTTTTTCCATTCTTCTACATGTCCACATCTCAAAGCCTTCCACTCTGTTCCTAATTTTAGTACTCACTGACCATGCTTCACAACCATACTATAGTACACTCTACATATAGCATTTAATTAATCTTTTTTTTTTATTCTTTGTTCAAAGATCTATAAAATAATTTATTTCTCTTAATTAATTAAGAGTGAGAAAATGGCTGTATTGTATCTAAATGTACCCTATACAGTATTTAATACTATCCACAATAGGGGTAGGGGGAAATATCAAGAATATGTTTGTCTCACTGTAGCTCTAAATGAATTAGAAAGGTGATAAGCAAAAGCAAATTATCACGGTTATGATCATTTGTTTCAATGTGGTCAAAATGCTACAAAAACAAATTATTCCATCCTACCTTCCAGTACAAAACAGACACAGTTTTTTTAAGTTTTCAAAATGTGCACTTATAATTTTACATTCTAACTATTAAAATCATATTGTGATACGTAACATAAAAATCCTCACTAACAAAAGCAATTCATTATTCCTAAACTATGATTAAAAGCTAACAATAAAACTAGACTTGCTGGATCTATTAAATCTAACTAGAAATAATGGGAAGTTATTCAAGCAAATTATTGGAATGGATCTAAATTTATATGGAAAGGATGAGGGGGGGGGGATAAACAAACATAATATTTATAAAATAAAATAAAAAAGAATCGGGGCTGAAAATATAATGAAGTTTAATTTGCCGATTTCATTGAAGATATAGTTTGTTGCTCAAGATGTCATGTGATATTAAGAATAAGCTCTTGAATTTATTATTCCATTACCGCACTACTCCATATAGTTTATAATAATCATTTAAGTAATATTTACTAAGGCTGTACCTTAGGAATAAGCGTCTGAAAAATTCGAAAGTAGGGACCTCTACAGGTCTTAAACACAAGCTTACGCTATGAAGAAAAGAGGGAATCCTTCTTTACTTCAACCTACTTTTATTTATGAATAGGTGAAGCTGAAGTGGTTAGATCTAAGAGTGTGAAGCTATTCAATACTTCACTAAATTAAGTCCACAATTCTTATAATACATTAATACTCGCGATTTTTATTAAACGCTTATTCCTAAGGTACAGCCTTAGTAAATATTACTTAATATAATAATGTGCGTTTAATAAAATTTATAATAATCATTTAAATGTTTTAAAATGAAAGCAATATTAATAACATATATTCAAAGAAAATGTTAAATCCAACTTAATGTATTTTCGTATGCAGAGCATATCTGTCAAGGGCAACCCCCTGAGTATACGGTATTAATATTCTTTTTCATTTATTACATTTCAGTCACAGAACTATCATAGTGAAAATATTTACTCTTTCTTTTTTTTTAAAAAAAAATAATGCTAAAAAAATTGTTTTTAAACTTTGAACAAAATTTAAAGTTGAAGTATTTTTAGTTAATATCAGTATTGGATGACCAGGAAGCTAAAACTTTGAGGTACTACAATAATACTTTTTATTAGTTATTCATTAGACTAGAGATTACCAATAATGAATAATATTTCTATAGTGTAATTTCCACTTCACCGCTCTCATGCAAGGTAGGGACTGATTTCTATCCGCTTTTAACACCTTGTGGGGGGATGTAATCTTAAACATACGACCAAAAACACTTGAAAAATACCTATGATCCCCATTTCTTTCTACACATCAGTTGGCCCAAATCACAATCTCTTATATATATATCTTCATTATTGTTCAGTATATATAAGTAGCCAATTACTACAGCTTAATTGATACATTGTACAGGCTTAAACCTGCATTTATATAAGTAATATATGCGGGGTTCGAACTCAGACTTTCATACGACCCACCACTCTCAGTGCCATCTCATATTGCTGACTCACCTGATCACACACATGTTGAAAAGATAAATAATCACCAACATACGTATTTCATGCTAAACCAGCATCAGTTGGTCTAGATTACTTAATTGATAAATGTCAAACTTTCGATCCTCACAACTTTGACACAGACCACTTAATGAAGTATATTACAATTTTTTTGTTAGTCATGAATATTTCTGTAGTGTAAATTTCATTACACCAGTCTCGCACAAGGTAGGGACTGGTTTCTATTCACTTTTAACACTTTGGAAGGGTGTAATCATAAACATATGACCAAAGACGTAAAGATCTAATAGTATAATGATAATTCATTATTAGAAGTAATAAAGTTTAATATATATATATTTTAGATATAGGGGATTTGAACTCACTTTCAAGCAACCTTCAATCATCCACACTATCTCATATTACTGATACACATGACCACACACATATAGAAAATATAATCACCAATATATGTATTTCATGCTGAACCAGCACTCATCAGTTGGTCCAGATTATCATCTCCCACACACACATATATAATCAGTGCTCAGTTTATATTAAGATAGCAAATCTTTATATTTTAATGGATAAGCTTCAATCTATTCCAACCTCCAATTTTAGCTGTACAGATGAACCAAACATTAAATGTACTATTATTTAATAAAACATTGTTAGCTGCTTTTATTACTATTATTTGGGGAGGTGATAAAAGAATTTATAATTTTGGCATGGTCCTAGCACATGTTCTACTTGAATGTGGATAAACAACCTGCTGGATGGCACTGCACATAAGAACTCTTAAAAAAAATCCACGAGAAATAAAACTTTCATTTTATTATTGAATTTACTAAATAGAGTTTTTAAATACAAGTAATAGATGGGCAATTGAAATCTTAAACTGGATTCCAAGAGATTGTAAAAAATCCAGAAAGAGATCACATGTGAGATGTATGGATAAAATAAGAAAGTGTGCAGGGGTGATGTGGAGAAGATAATCTAAAGATCAGAGAAGATGAATTGAACTAGGAGACCTTCATCCTGCAGTGGATAGATAATGGTTGATGATGATGATAGTATATATACTTCAGCTACATGTAATTAGAGTGGAGAATATTGAAGCTTGTTCACTAAAGTTTAAAGATTTGCAATCTTAATATAAACCAAGCACTGATAATATAGGTGTGGGAGATGATAATCTCGACCAACTGATGAGTGCTAGTTCAGTTCAAAATTTATATATTGAAGATCATTTATCTTTTCCACATGTATGTGATCATGTGTATTGGTTGTATAGAATGAAGTGATGAGGAAACTTGTAGATCTGGGTTCAAATCCCTCCTAATTAAATAAGAGTTTTACAAAAGTAATCGAAAAAATATTCCCTAAAAATAAATCTGTTGAATGTAGGTCTTGAGTGAAAATAATTTACATTTTAGCAAGCAAAACAATGCAAAACATAATCCCTATGAAAATAATTGATGGCAATAAGTGTCTTAAATGAAAGCAATTCTTAAAAAATGCAAGACTAATATAAGATCAAATGCAAAATAGATGAGACATTTATATTTTGTGACGAAACTAATTTACAGCAGAAAATATATTAAATCAAAGCATTTCATTAGCAGATATTTTAGTTACAGAAATATTAAATAAAAGCGAGAGAATAATTTACATTTAGTAAGGTATACACATATGCATATACTTTATGAAGCGGGATTTATTTATTTATTTTATTTAGCTGAGTGAATTTTCGGCGGAATTTGTTTTGGTATTCATCGAAGAGCCCCCACATCCCACTGGATGGTGCCGTTTTCACGCTAAAACACATAAAAATGCCGTTTCCACGGCCGACACGTTCGAACCCACATTTTCTATAATACAACTTTTTTGTTGTGCTACAGATTGCAGACTGCTATGTCATGTTGGAGTACAGCATGTATGTTTTACGCAGCAAATACATTTTCTGAATTCGCACAGTTTATAAAATGGTTACGGCTTGGGGAGAGGGTGTGTTTTTTTAATTGGATGGAAATGTTGTTTTCATTGGATTTTTTTTTATTTCAAAGTATTGAAATGTTCAGATTTTGTAAAATAATAATTAACAGACTTTTTACACCGTACTGTATTGAAGTTTTAAGTAGTAAATGTTGACGAGATATATGTATAAAGTGAGTTGTAATTAGGTAATGAGTCAAGTAACGTACTGTTCATAACATTCCACGAGACAAAGAAGTTGTGGAGTGTGTATATTTTTGAAATAAAAAAGAGCGTTAACACAAAAATATCCCACAAGAAAAGTAGAATTGTACACGTTTTTTTTAAATGTCATAAAAAACATATATTATAAACATTTTATATTGAAACAGTAAGATATGCCTTACCAATCTTAGTTTCACCTTGCCTTCCTGTTTCCTACCCTCATGCCTAATTAAAAATCCTAATTTCATCATACTGTGTGTGTACTGGGTATATTTACCAAAATCCCGCCTAAATTTATATGTATAATGGGGTGCCTGGGGTTTAATAATAATTAAAATTGTTTTTAAACGGTTTTATTTTCAAACCGTCGAGTATATATTACGTATATATGCTTGTACAATAAAGTAGATCACATATTCTCATCTACATACATACTGCGATAATATTTAAAATTTATCAAAATATTTTATTTAAAAGTTGTTTTTGAATCGATTTATTTTGTGATATTATTTCGCTATAATTATTTGCCTTTAAGAAATATTTCTGGAAATTAAACTCAGAAAGAGTGTTTTATAAATGTAAAGTGTTATTTAGTTTTCAAAAACATGTCATCATTTTTTTAAATCAGTGAGGGTAAGAAAAAACAATAGTGGCTAATTTTAATCATATTGGCGCCAATTTTACTAGTAGATTTGATAAGATTAAAACAGTGTTTACGAACAGATTTTAATTAGAAAATGCAGTCCATGTTTTTCAAATGTGTAATAATTAAAGAATGGATTTTATCACCGCAGGGTTAGATTGTAATCTGGGAGAGCGTATAAATAGGGCTGATTGATTGTAATTATTATTAGAGAGAGTTATTAATTAACCTACCTGATTGTGACAGCCGAAGTTATATTTTCTGTAAATTTTGAAACTACTTTTCCGATTGCTTGTTTATTCGCATCTTTGAACCGACCGGCTTAACTTTGACAGTAAATCCATTTTAAAATCATTTAACCTCAGAATATCAGGGTAACGGGGCAATAGGCTGTTTTCCCTCAGGAGCCCTGTGCCTCGGCTGTCCATCATTCAAAATCCAATGTCCTGTCACCGTATCATCAAATCCAACTGAACCAGCCCAAAGAAATGCTGCTCCTGAAGTCTACTAACTGCTGCTGCGGAACCATGAATCAAAGAAACTCATAACTTTACTTAAGAACTTTGCTACAAGTTTGAAAATGCTTACGGACATAGTTAAAAGAACAAGGTAATTAAAATCAACCTGAGATCTCGGAAAACTTCAAGCTATAGCTAACAATTTTGTATATTCTATAAATGTATTTATTTAAACGTTTTTTTTCTAATGCATGCTGAACTTGTGCTTGGGTTGATTTTCTATTATATTTATAAATGCCTTATTTCAATGTGTTATGATGAAATATATAATTAATTTCTTTAGACAAATGCGAGTTACGTAAGGAAGTTAAATAATGCGTGGTTGCCATCTTAGTTTATAAACCGCAAACATGCATTACCCCCTCCCATCATTTATATTTAAAAGTATCTCTTATATATGTTTTAAAATATTTTGCGTATAAGAATTTTGCTAAATGAATATTTATTTATCTTAAGTTTTGCTGAGAGTCTGCTGGCCATTTAAATATGAAAGTAGAGAGCGAGCTATTTCTGTTCTTTAATGAATTGCTCTTTGTTTTACTAATTCTTTGAAAATTAAGCTGTGTTGCTAGCAAATATGCATGGGTGCTGGAATCCTCCTGTTAGAAAAGGTCATCATCGTTTAAATCCGGTCTCCCTTATATTACTCCGCGGTTCCCAGTCCTGTGCTAAAATGGAACATGGGAATTATTTCACGTGTCCCCACAGTTACGAAGCTCCTGGGTGCGGGCCAGGCTTGAGATGTGAGTGAGCTAGAGATGTCCCAAATAAAAGGTGAAATGCCTTCCAATGCCTAGACCTTTCACCATATTTTAAAGTTGCATACTCATAAACTGTACCCCTCCTCAGCATATACTCGCTAGCACCACCGTATATTTCCCTTTACTTACTAAAAGAATTCTATTTAAATGAATTTCAAATCCGTTCAGTATAGCTCGATCCTATAATCTATTCGCGAGCGACTCTCAATCTCCATTTAAATCTCCAATTATAAATGTTTTAGAATATTTCAAACTCTGTTAGATTTTACGTGACTCGCATATGCCTACCGTGTCACTATATTTTAGACACGTTATCTAAACGAACCGAAGTACGAGGTATCAGCCACCTTGTTTGTTTATTATATAACTATCCATATTATATCGCTAAACTATTTTATAATCAAATTATTAAAATCTTATTTATAAATGCAATTTCTTTTTTTTATTTTATTCGGGGTGCAATATAAGTTACATAGTACATTAAACTTATCTTTGGCACATCTATAAGTTATTGTTTAATTAACCTAGGGCTATTTTAGATTTAGAGTCTATTGTTTTCTCCCTGATCACCGGCATTGGCATGAAATTATACTATTAGTAGCATCAAATGTGTTGTCATGTAGAGGGCGTTGTGGAGTCTGGACTTTGGATTCAAACTTGGGATTTCTGGGAGGTAACTCTCCTAGTGTTGAGTTCTATATACCGGATTTAAATTCTGCAGTGTTAGCGAGATAGACATGTTTTGACTATTACAATATATATGTCGTTGTTTAAAAAAGTTTTAGTTTCTTTCTTTTCTCCGACTACTGTTATACTTTGTTGAATATAGTTTACGTTTATTGTTACCATTTATTTTATAGATGTTAGTAAAAAAAAATATTTACAAAAATACGATTTTGATATTTTTTATTTTAGCATTACAAACAACAGAAAAATAACCCTAAACCTAACCCTAGAACTAACCCTAAAACTAATCCTAAACCTAACCCTAAAACTAACCCTAAACCTAACCGTAACAACTTTTACTTTTAGTTGTCATTCTATTTGAAATAAAAAATAGTAATAAACAACAACAACAAAAAAAGTCGTAACCCCAGTAAAAAAATCTCCAATAGAAAATTGATTTTTCTAATAAAAAGCAAACTAAAAAAGACGAATCAAATTGTAATTTGTTTATTTTACATTTATTATTATCATTTAATTTGTATACGTTAATAAAAAATAATATTTAAAATTAAATAATATTTAAAAAAGACGTTTTTCCTTTATTTTTATTTTCGCATTACAAAAAACACATCAAAATGATTATAATTAACGGCCCGGGAATGATCATATTTTATAGTTTAAGCATGAAAAATGCACCATCGAGTGGAATATAGTAGCTATTTAACAACAACCTTTGTTTTATTTAGCCGAGTGCACTTTCGGTAATGAGCACCATAATCATAACTATGATTACAAGACTCATCATTGAAATTGCACTCAGCTAAATAAAACAAATAAATAAATCCAGCTTCATAAACATACACACAAACATATGCAAAAGAATTACATATATAATGAAAGAAAAATTAAGGTTAGGTGATGTAAAAATAGTGAAATGCGAAGCTTACAGTTACCTACACTTTCTGAAATCTGTTTTCCTTTTCTTTTGGGCAAACAAATAAATTCAATAGACAACTTGACATTTTAGTATCATTTCACAGATGAGATAGTTATTTATTAGTTTTTATTCGAAATACTAAGGGGGGGGGATTATCATCAGTTTAATAATATTACAGGTAAATAAGTCAGCATTACCTTAAAGACATAAAAAAGTCAGTTCTTCATTGTTGAAGTCTTAACCAGATTTATTACTATCTTTAAAATTATTTAGCTTTTTTTCAAAAAAAAAATCAAAGAAATGCATACATTCTATGCATTGTTTTGTCTTTTTGTTTTCTAAAAAATAATTCTTTATAGGCTCTCCTATATATATATATGTGGTAAGAAGATTATCTAAATTCTAGTAAATCACACACACACACACACACTAGAACAGGACTACAATTTGCTGTAATCTCTCCATCACTGCTGATATCATCTATCAATATATCTTAACAGTCCAGTCAGGTAAGTTTGTAAAAAAAAAAAATTCTAAGCATAAGCAGCGTTAGTTTTGTTTCAGGCAGCCGGTCCAGTTATCTATCTGATTAATGGTCAGTAAATGGATATTAATCTATAATTAGGTATCCACTAATATGAATTGATCAAATGAGTATTGATGCACTCAATGTAAAAAAAAAAAAAGATAGTAATATGATACAGCTTTAGTCTACAGGTGGTGGTGGTGGGAGACATACTTTATTTTATCGTTAGGGGAAATAGAGGCTAAATATGTAAAAATAATAAACTCATGATGATGATTAAGTATAACTGTTTATTGCCTAGTTACTATCTCTAGTTATATGCAGAGAACAGCATATCAATTTTATTTTTGAATGGATTATAGTTCAATAACACTATCATCTCACAATATGAGCAAAATAAAACAACTTGAATCGATTCATTTACACATCCGAAGAAACGTTTGGGTCTAAACGAATATTTTCTTGTTTTATTTACTCGCTTTAGATGATATTCTCAAACTTTAACAGCACAACTTACAGTTCAAAAGCATTAATATTTTTTATATCCGTCTTCTCCAGTGACCAATTTCGATATCCAAAGACAGTTAAGTAAAGAATCACAACTTGAATCTTTTTTTTTTCACTATCTATTTTTTGCTTATATAATAAATTTATTATTTTAATAGTTTTTGCAAATCTAAAGCCTTATCTATAAAGCAATAAAAAACAACGCTTAATCAAAATCAAATATTCTCAAACAATTTTTTTTTATATTCTATTATATTTTCAGTTTAACATTTCATCATTTTCATTGCTATTCTTTTATTGTATCGTTATTCATATGATTTGAAAAGAAGGTGTGGAGACTGTTTAATACATTTATTTCAAATGTTTCCTTCTAATTAATTAATTTACTTGAAAACTTACTTTTCATTCTACATGTTCGCCACTAGATGGCACTATCAATCACACATGCTTTTTTATTCATATCGCATCTCGCATTTAAAGATAACCAAAACAGCACATATTTACTTGAATATTGTATACATTTCCTAATTAACATTCCAAATAGATTAAATCCGATTACAGAAATGTATACAATAATAATAAAACAGAACAAACATAAGCGCACAAGTTTATGTACGATATCTAGTTACAATTTTTTACAATTATATGAATATAATTAAAAAAAAAAGATAATCGACGAAAAATAATAATACAGTATAGTATATGTCTAATGTGTGAAGGATTAGAATCTTTCGTAATTTAAAATTAATTAAACTAAAAATTCCGTGAGAATATAAATAAAATTCTCTAACAGTTCTATTCAGTAATATACGATTTCAAGTATGAAGAATGTTTTTCGCAGCGTCTAAGAAGGTATTGCTCATTACATAATGGGCCTAGAATTTCAAAGAAATGCGAAATATTATCCTTACTATTATTATCTAAATTCTCTTATTTTATGAATGATATTACACTTAATTTTATTTAAGATTTCATTTTGATAATATTTACACAAACACACAATTTAAGCTTTTAATATAAAAATTAAAAATGACGTGGGGGGGAGGGATATAAATCAAAAATTATATTTATCTACATACATACCCAAGCTATGCTAATTTGCAAATATTAATCATATCTGTTATAAATAACATGACAGGAATAAATTGATTTCAGTTTAAAATAAGATATAGAAAGCGCTTTAAATTATTTTTAACATTAAATGTGCCGCTGTATGGAAACTCATAAAAAGGCTATATGCCGCCCTTGGTTCGAAAATTGTCCCAAACCTGCTCTAATAAAAGCAGTGAGATTATTCAAACATAAAAGATCTATGAAATTAGTAGTAAGAGTAGATACATCCAGTATTAAAAATATTACTCTTAAACATTCAATTGTTAGTACTTTCATAAGTGGTCGGTACAGGTACAAGAACAAAATTACAGATCTCTAAGAAATCTGATAATATAATCTAATTAAAGATCTTTTAAAAAAAAAATGGAATGCAATGTGAAGAACATAATCATTGTTTTCATAATTAAATCTCTCTGGATAATTCTTATTGTTTATTCAAAATTCACATATTTATTTAAAGACAAAAAATTGATAAAAATAGTGGACGTATTTCAGTATAGAAATTTATAAAACACCTATTTACAACAATCTTTTATAAAATAAGTTATCTTTCTGCTATGATTACAATCAGGGGCCAAATAAATGTTGGACATATTTTAATATCAAAATACCATTTACTGGTCAACAATAGGTATCTAGCTACCATTATCCACATTTAATAGTTTTGAAATTATATTTTGTGGATCCCTGGGAACCATGAAACTTCCATTTTCTAAAAATGCTTTTATTTTAATATTTAGAAAAAATTTTAATTAGTATTTTAAAATTATTCTAAGGCTTTAAATAAAATGTAGTAAATTTGTATGTTATATATTAAAATGTTATATTTTATGGACTTTTTAAAAAAATAAAAAAAGTTTTTTATTATTAAATTTTATAAATTCCCAATTACATTATTTTCCATAAAACTTTTCAAATTAATTGCAGTCAACAATACAAAACAACTTCAATTTCGTAGCTAAAGAATATCTTGAATAACATAATGTTACTTAAAACAGGCAAAACTCTCCATACAGGAGTGCCATACAGTTATGAGCAAGCATACGAAATGATGATCATGTGATAATGTTACTTAACTATAATTTTTCATCACTTCTTGATCCTTTATGTATTTATTACTTATATTCATATAATAGCATTTAATACATTTTTCTTTATTCACTTTTTACAATGTAGTAAATTTTATTTATTCCTCTGATGAAGGTTGCTGATAGGTCAAAACTGTAAGAAAATATCAAGGAATAAATCAAATTTATTGTATTGCAAAAAGCGAATAAAGAAAAGTGTATTAAATACTATTTCTATTTAATTATACTTTCTCACTTTCTGAGTATTGTATTTTTCTAACAAGTGTTCCTAAACATGCACACACGTAAGACAAATAAATAAAAGTAAGAATTTTTTTAATTCATATTATCCATATTTATCAAAATATGTTAATAAATAAACATATTCCATAATCCTTGGGGAAAGGACCAATACTGCTCCTTTTCTAGGTCTGATTTCTTTATCTCTATGACAATGATCTTTACTTCCGTTGTGAAAGTTATTTTGAAAACCTTAGGTAAGGTGATTTTTATCATGTTAACAGTATTTAAATTATTCCAGAAAATAATTTAATGGTTACAGTAAAGCATAAAAACAGAAATAATTCCATCAACTGATGAGAGTGGGATGACTCGTTCAACATTAAAAGGCAGAAAACATGAATGCACTCCACACAATATTATAAAAATTTACAGATTGAGAAGCTTAAATGCATCACATGTTGCAACCATGAAATCGTCAAGGCCCCAACAGTATCAGGATAGAAACTGTAAACAATATGCCAATAAATCAAACGTATTTTTTCAGACGAAATTGAAAGAATTCTAAATGAATCAAACTAATCGCAAAAACTATGGCTCATAGCAATAATGAACAGATTATTACCACATCATATAAGGTATCTTTCCTTATAACAAAATTAGAAAAAGTTTACACAACTGCAGGGAATTCTATCTGCCGCAAAGTTAATAGTTATGTAAATAGTTGAGAATAAAAACATGAAACATTTTAATTTAACTTCGTGATCAATCATTACTGTTGTTGATTATATCACAAAGATGACTAAAAATGTAAAAACATCAGCTGTTTGAAAGAGTCAGTGCTATTCACTAGAACTTAATACAAATATGGATATTTCTAATAATTGGCTGCATTCAATAGGAATATGGAAGTAAACTTCACGAAGATTTCTTGTTTTGTAAATGTATTCAAAGTCATATTGCTAGACGAGTATTTTTCATTTATTTAAATGATTTCACAAAAAAATAATGGAATCGAAAGGTACGAGTATGGACCGTGCTCAAGTTATGACTGGAATAATGAATAGAATGGTTAATTTGATTATAAACAAAATATCAATAAGCAATCTAGACATGTTGGTACATCAATTATGAAAAATTTTCTATCAAAAAATACTGAGATATAAAAACATTTGATAATCATATTCTTAGTTTTAAATAATGAAGTGAAAAGACATCAAAAACATGTTCACCTACACATTAAAGTTCATTGGTTGTCTCATGAGATAAACTTGAATCAAATTTTTAAGTTTTGAGATGAAATAAGACTATTTTAAACAAATTAAAAAAAGTTTCATTTGAAAATGTGTTTTAATGATTTCTCTTTGTTGGTTTTTAAGCTTACATATTTGGGCTTTTCTTCTCTTTCTTAAATGGATTAAATTTAAGGTTACTAGAAATGGCATGAAATGTTTTTAAAGTTGAACATAAAAATCGATTTGTAAAAGAAGGGCTTAAAAACAATGTTTCTGATTCCCTTTCAACCCTATTCAAATTTGTACAAAACCGTGAAGAAAAAATGTTAACAATATAATCAAATTTTCTTATTGGGTGACAAATTTAAAAGAAAATTTCAGATGTTATTTTTCTCAACCAGAATTTTATAGTAACTGGATTAGGGAATATTTACGAAATAGTAAAATTGACAATTTCCAAACTGAATAACCGGACAGAGATATCATTTGACATCTAATTAAGTATTAAATTTCAAACAAACTAGATTTCCTGATGCGTGGTTATCAGTAAAATAACTTTATCCAGAATTATCAGAAAAAACCTTGAAGTGTATACTTCTCTTTTATATAATTTTTGTTGTGAGCAAGCCCTCCCCTCATTACTATATTTTAAAAAAAAATAAACAAAAGGTACAGATCACTGTAGAATATGACTTGGGAACTAACATATTAAATATTAAGCCAACATTACAAATCTTATTAAAAGTGAACAACATTAATATCACAATTACAAAAAATAGAACATCTGTTTACAATCAATATAATGTTTTCAGTTTAAAAATTATATTAAATAATGATTAATATTAAAGTCCAGATTGATCCTTACTTAAATTGTATTTTCATTCTGTGACCATCTTCAGGTGCTACATCAATGAATTCTGAGTTTGAAATCAAAGAATAAGCACTTAAGAAGTTGACCAGAAAAAGAGCCATCCAAATATCGTATAATTTAAATAAGATTCCTCAAGTTTATAATGACAATCATGACTCAATATGAAAGTTGCAAATTGAAAGTAAAAATAATATTGTAACAGTACAGTCTTAGGGTGAACCTAGGTTGATGAAAAATCATCATCATCAATGCCAAGCCAAAATATAAAATTGAATATAAAATATAAAAGGAATGAGCAAACAATAATGAATATGAGCACATGACATGAAAGATCAGCAAGAAACTTATTATAAGTTCAGCAGCATTACCCAAAAGCAATAATCATTCATTATCATGAATGATCAACAATAAAAATAAATCAACAGTCAATCTTGTGATTCGATTTAAAATAGGTCTACTATAGACTAGCCTAATTAATTAACTGTTGCCAACATGGGAGAGATTATTTAACCAATAATTTCGATGCACAAACTTAAGTGCTAATCCATAAGAGTATAACAATTAAAAAAATAATGCTGTGATACTAAAATATACTGATCATCATCAATGCTCTGGCCACTTAGTACCATTAATACACTGGCCAACTATAAACTTAATTTCTAAATAAATAATTAAAAGAAAATGTAAAGCATGGACTTTAAAGGATACCCCCTTTGCACCATCCAGCACCATCATCATCTCGATGTCCATAATACTAAACATAATGCCCTTTTATATAACAGACAATTATGCATGAATCGAACTCGGAGAACAAAAGCTCTATAATTGTTACTGTGATTAAGTTATAATACAGCCATGTAATATTCTAAACTATTTAGGATTGAGTAAATTCATTGGAATGACATTAATAATGAAATATCAATTTATTAATAACAATTAAAAATGAAATTAAGATCTGCTGAGTATGTCATAAATATAAATTTGGCATTCTGATTTTGATTAATACAATAAGTGATCACATTGTGATTTACAAATACCTCATAATAGGTTTACATAAAACATATATCAGGACACAGACATGCCTGTATAAACATTTCTAATCATTATTAATGATACATAAATAATAATTGATTTAATATATGTTTGGGTACCCATTTAGATGTAAGTACACACAGACATTTATATGCTAATATTTCATTAGTTAACAAATGAACTTATTAAAAATATTATTTTCATCAAACATAATTAATTCAATGTCAAAAACATATAAACATAACCAATGTACACATATGTGCAAATATATTTTCCTACTAATCTAAGTCATTGGCTCACTATTCTTAATTGTAAGTAAGGTTTTTTTTCTTTCCAAAACAAAAAAAAATATTACTTCTTTGACAATCCTTTATAAAAGTTTTTTTAAAACAGGTTTCTCTTAATTAATTGCAAATGTCTTTCAACATATTCTAGCAAGTTCATTTGTTTTCCAATATGAAATTTTTTTTGGAGTTTTCCTTTTTAATAAAATAAATTGGAAATGCATCTTATTTTATCCTATTTTTAATTGAATAATGTTATTTACTTTAAAAAAATTGTAATTTAAAAATTACAACTGTCATTTTTTAAAAAAATGAAAATAATTTACCAGTTATATTATACCGGTTCATCCCTATCTTGATAAGGTGAGCATGCGCACATATCGAACATGAAACAAATATGGCGGCACGCCAGGATAAGAAGTAATTACAAATCTTTTTATGATCAGTTTGATACCGTCATCGGTACATTTATAAAAGTATTGACTCTACATACCTGTGAAAAATTACTTTACTTTCAATCCTTCGTGCCACTCCCAGAAAGAAAAAGATTAATTCCCCCTCCTGAAAGGATATGTAAGGCCAATAACAATATGAAATAAAATGAATCAAACAAAATCTAATGGAAATAAACACCCAATGACCAAAGATTTAAATGCTGATAAGGGAGTATCCCATATGCTAGCTCATCGTTCTCTTTATCTCAGGTAAAAAAATGGGAAACTAAAACTCGCGCAATTATCTAAGTGTCTTATTATGTTAGAGAAAGAAATACGAGTAAATTATCAAAGCAGTAAGGTAGTTTTATAAATATTAAATAAATGTTTATTGAATCCCTTCACCAATTCCCAAGATAAATATAATAATAACAAACCCCAATGCATAATAAATAATATATATATTTATATATGAGAGTATTATAGATGTATTAACAAAGAAAGAGAATGTAAAATTATAAAGAATTAACTAGTGAGAAAGTGGTGTGAAGTTCATAAACTTGCACATGAATACATTTCGTAAACCCTGAATGAGAAGTAAAATATTATCTTAATGAGAGAAATACATTAATAAAAGACTTATTAGACTGATATTTGTATGAAATTACTAGAATAAATAAAAAAAATATTAACATTAATATGGGTACCACATAAAGTCTCTACTGTACATCTAGGGGTTCTGAGTAGGCCAAGTACCTGTTCATCCAGGATGACAGGGACTTCTCTTTAACATGGCATCATTCGGCTGCTTTCATTATCACTTGGTGGCTGGATCTAGGAGACATTTCTGGTATTGTTCAACAGCTCTCACGATCGTTCGATGACTGGATTCACAAAACCTTTCTGGTACTGTTCCATGCCTCTCATGATCATTTGATGGCTGGATTCAGGAGACCTTGATGATTGCAAAAGTGGAGCTGGGTGGGCACACTGACTGGGGGTTTCTACCTCATCATCATTTCACTAACAAGAGTACATTTGTGGTTGAGGTTTAATTATAAATTTCTTCTTTGGTTTTCTTTTTGTTTTCTACAGCACTGGTAACGATTCTTTTGTTTTGGGTTTTCAAAGACCAATACCTCCCCGCAAACAGTTCTCTACCGCACTAATATGAATTGTCTAGTTGGAAACCATCTAGAAGTTTACATCAGCATGATTTAAGAAAAATAACTAGAACTGGAAATTCTCTAAGTTCAAATGAGCAAGTTCAGAAAAATCCAAAAAGTTAGCATCAGTGAGTGAGTTATTGACTTAGAGACTGATTGACTGCTTGTGCCTAATTGAATGCCTGTGCCCAATTGAATTCCACTAAACTGGTGAACAGCATTTAGCCCTCCTCATTAGAATCTCAATCTAGTTACCCCACTGAAACACATTTAATTAATTAAATTTGACTTTTGTTAGTGGATTCATACAATGCGCGAAGCATTCCTATGATATCCACTAATTAATCTCAAGAATTTATTTATTTTTAATTCAATTGATTATCTATTCTGACCATTATCTGATTCAACATACACAAACAAAAAAAAAGTTTGATTATATAAGTTATTCTCCGATAATCAGATTCCATTTAAAACATATTTTTAATTAAATTAGATATCTTTCCCCGCCTGCATTAACATAAATAAATGTTAACAAACTCTTTTGTTGAGTTAAAATATTTGATAATTAAAACAAAATTACTTATCTATTAAAATGTACTTTTAAATTTAGAACAATGGGTTTGAAGAGAAAAATATCTAGTACAATTTTTGATTTAAAATTACCTATATGTTAGATTTTTAAATATTACCATTTCTCTTTCTTTTCACAAGCATATAACAAACAAAAAAAATTATACATACAAATTATGCATACACATCTTTGCATTTATAAAAAAAAATGAACATAAAGGAATAATAATAATAAATTATAAGCGTATAGCTAATATGCTAATACTTCAAACTATAAGCCTTAACTATTGGCTTTTCTTGTGTGTGCGAGTATATGACATATCCACAGACATCTCTCACTTATTTTATAATCTGACTTGATTAAAATTTATATAGATGGCATACACATGCATTTAATGGCTTTATTATGTATTTTAGGCCATTTTCTTATGTAATACCATCTTATGCTTGGCCATATGAAGTGTGCCTGTCATAATATATACATATGATGCAGTACCTTTATCTGTGCTTCTCTGTATAGATAAAATGGTATATGTATAAACTAATTCTTCAGCAAACTGATGAACTCTCTTGGTATGTGGTCCCTTTTAAAACAATAGACTACCATATTGACATCTTTGGGAAGGGTATAATCCAACAACTGTTGACCTGCCATGAGTTTCTTTCAGTCTCTATGCTATCTAACATAAACATATATACAAGCTACAAACCATTTAAAAGGTGGTCTTGCTCCTATGTGAATCCAAACTCTTATTGTGAACTAGTAGCAGCAGCTGGACTAGCACTATCTTGCCTTCAATTATTTATTCATAGTGGCTATATAATTGTAAAACTTCCCCTAATCTTTTTTTCAATCTTTATAGTCAGAGTGGATTTAAAAACACAGCAATTAAAAACAAGCTTTTTTAATCTTGATTGAAAAAAGTTAATGAATCCTTTCAACCGACTTTAATCCCTTGAAAAACAACTCTATAGGATTTTTATCAAAATATGTTATACAAGCTTTAATTAAAAAAATAATCTGATCAAAATAGACTGAAATTTTATAATAACTAGTATATCTATTGTAACATAAAAACAGGCTTGTTTTAATTTCAAAATCAAAATTAATAAAATATTAATTAGACCTTTTTAAATGTTTAATTTATAATAAATCTTTTTAAATTCAAAATTATTTGAATGCTTATCTGTTATTCCAGTGCAATATAAAAAATATTTACAAAAAATATTTATTTCTAATTTTCCTTTCAACTTTATATATATATGCACACACACGACCATGTTGTATTCCATGAGACACAACTATCTCATATCCCTCCTTCATAGAGAAAAGAAAGAGAAATGAAACATGCATCTAACAATATTTTACATAACATATGTATAATTAATACAAAGTTTATATCTCAAACTATATACTCATCAAGTTTTTTAGAAATTTGACAGGCATCTGACATGTAACAGAATGAATAGTGACCTGCAATTCTGATAGATAAAGAATTCAACTACTGACTATAAGTACACATTGCATCACAAACACCAAGAAGGTTGTATCAATTTAGGCACTATAAGCTATCTCAACCCTTGATTTGATATAAAAATGCAAAAATCTTTGCAAAGTCCTGCTCCTTTGAGTCTTAGGATCTGGAAAATACAAAAGTGCCTTGTTCCTTTTCTTGGAAACAGAGACTGGGATCATGGCAGGACCCATGGCAGGACTATGTTAACTGTGCCATGATAAACAATAAAAAATCAGAAAGTAGGCTGGAGCAATGCCTGAAATAGAACATTCCATAGAGTTGCATAACAACATTGTACCCAAGCCAATGACAAAACCATCCAACCATCATCAAAACTGAAAATACAGGTAAACAAACTCCAACAATCAAAAACTCAACCTTTAATCTCCAAAATCATAGATTTTCTATTCAATTCTAAACATGAGTTTTAAATATACATGAAAATTACTATTTTCTAACTTATAGTCATCAATACTCTTGTCACATATTTCACAGTAATACTTTAAAACTAATTCTACATAAAATACATACTTTTTTCTTTCTCAGTGGTGGTTATATTCGAGATCAAATTGAGTGGCAATTTTGTAGTCATGGTCACCAGAATTTTATTATCACTGTCTATAATTGTGTAGCCATTTGTAATGATAGTCTTAGGGTGAACTTGGGATGATGTGAAACCATCATTTCCCAAATAAACAAAATATAAAATTAAATATCAAAGAAATAAGCAGGAAAGATCAACCCAGAACTAAGTACCTATAAGTAATTATAAGTTCACCTAGCATTACAGATAATAATCATTCATCATCATGAATGATCAACAATAAAAATAAATCAACAATCAATCTTGTGATTGAATTTGAAATGGGTCTACTACAGACCAGGCGAATTATTTAGCCCTTGCCAGCTTGAAGCAGATTTAAATAATAATTTGGATGCACAAACTTAAGTGCTAATACATAAGAATGTAACAATTAAAAAATAATGCTGGGATACTAAAACATGCTAATCATCATCAATGCTCTGGCCATTTAGTACCATAAATGTACCAGCCAACTATAAACTTAATTTCTAATTAAATAATTAAAATGAAATGTAGTGCATGGACTTCAAAGGATATCCCCATTGCACTATCCAGCATCATCATCCAGATGTTATAACACTAAACATAATGCCCTTTTATATAACAGACCATTATGCATAAATCCAGCTCAGAGGAAAAGCTCTAAAATTGTTACTGTGATCAAGAGATATAATACAACCGTATAATATTGTAAACTATTTAGTATTGAGTAAATTCACAGAAATAACTTTTAACAATAAAATATAACTTATTAATAGCAATTAATATGAAATTAAGATCTGCTGAATATGACATAATTATAAATTTGATATTCTGATTTTGATTAACACAATAAGCAATCACATTGTAATTTATAAATACCTCATAATAGGTCTACATAAAACATATATCAGCACAGATGTGACTATATAAAATGTCATTTTCCAGTGAGACATAAATAATAAATTTAATGTTTGGGCATCAGCTCAGATGTGTGCAAACAGACATTTATATCCCAATATTTCATTAGTTAGCAAATACTTATTAAAACTATATTTTCAACATAATTAATATCAAAAACATATACATAACCAAAGCACACATCTGTATATATTTCCTTACTAATTTAAGTGATTGACTCACTATTCTTAATTGTAAATAAGTTTTTTTTCTTTCCAAAAAAATATTACTTATTTGATAGTCCATAAAAGTTTTCTTTTTTAACAGGTTACTCTTAATTAATTGCAAACATCTTAATATTCTAGCAAGTTCATTTGTTTTCCAATATAGAAAGATTTTTGGAGTTTTCCTTTTTTAATAAAATATATTGGAAATGTGTCCTACTTTTAGTTGAATAAATCTATTTATTTAAAAAAAATTGCAATTTAAAAATTACAATTGTCATTTTCAAAAAATTTAAAATAACTCACCAGCTGTACTTTATATATATGATGCAGTACCTTTATCTGTGCTTCTCTGCATAAATATATATATATACTAATTCTTTAGCAAGCAGATGGACTCTTTGGAAAAGCTGGTCCCTTTTAAAACAGTAGACTGGCTTAGTGTCATCTTTGAGAAAGGTATAATCAAGTAATTGTTGGACTGCAGTGATCTCTTTTAAGCCTCTACACTTTCTAATACATATATGGGCTATAAACCACATAATGATGGACTTTTCTTTCATATGAATCCAAACTATACCATGGTGAACTAGTAGTAGCAGCTGGACTTGCAGTTTTGTCTTCAGTTATATCTTCATAATAACTCTGTATAACTAAAATTCATCCTAATTGTTTTTTCCCAATCTTTTTATAGTCAGAGTGGATTTTTAAAAATGCAGCAATTAAAAGTAAGTTTTGATTGCAAAAAGTTAATGACTCCTTTCAACCCATCTTAATCCTTTCAAAACCAACTCTAAGATATAAACATATAAACTTTAACAAAGAAAATTAATCTGATCAAAATATAGTGGAAATTTTATAAAATATTAATTACTTTTTTAAATACTTAATTTATATTTTTGGTTGTATTCTCATCCTTGGTGTTCGCCTTAAGATGGCGTTGATGCTAATCAAAAACATATACATATAACGATTCTGGGCCGGACCTAAATGATCGATTTGATCTAAAAAGATCTGATTTCTTAGATTTGTAATAAAATATTCTACTAACTAATACTATTATATGATGTTAGTTTTTTTCATTTTTGTAAATGTTTATTAATCTTATCTTGTTTTTGACTTTGAGTATATGTGTCTGTAAAGTTACGGTGTTTTTCTAATTTTTTTTTTTTGACATTACGTGTCTTTTTAAAGTTACGGTCTTTTTTTTTTTTTGTAAGAGTAAATCAATAATTTTATTCAAAAGCAAGACGTAATAAGTAAATGTTTATTAATCTTATCTTGTTTTTGAGTTTTTGTGTGTGTCTTTAAGGTTACGGGTTTTTTTCGAATTTTTTTTTTTTTGGACTTTAGGTGTGTCTTTTTAAAGTTACGGTATTTTTTTTGCAAGAATAAATCAATAATCAATGTTTATTAATCTTAGATTGTTTTTCAGTTTGTGTGTGTGTGTGTCTTTAACGTTATGGGGCTTTTTCTCATTTTTTTTGGGACTTTACGTGTGTCTTTTTTTAAAGTTACGATATTTTTGGTCAAGAGTAAATCAATCATTTTATTAAAAAAGCAAGACGTAATTCTAAATCTAGCAAAAGTAACGTAATTTATATACTACAATTTAGAATTGATACCCGACTACTATTAGTAAGGACCGTCATTAAAAGACTCGATTGAAAAATGATACCCGACTAATTTCCGTTTTCTTTTTTTTGGGGGAGGGGACAGTAATGAATCAGAAAGTGGGTTGTTTTTGTTAAGTCTGTCTATATAAAAAGGGTACCGTTATTGAAATACTAAATTTAAAAATGATAGCCAACTAATTTGCGTTTCTTTTGACAGTAATTAATCAGAAAGTGGGTTTCTTTTTTTTTGGTAAATCTTGTGTATATATAAAAACAAACAAACCGTAATTCAAAGACTCCATTGAAAAAAATCAAACCCCGTTGAATTTGCTTTTTTTTTTTTTTTAAAGACAGTAATTAATCAGGAACTGGGTTGTTTTGTTAGTGTGTAGATATAAAAACTAATCTTATTTTGAAATAATAAATGTAACAAAACAACAAAAAAAAAATACCCGACTAATTTTATTTTTCGGACAAGTAATTCCTAATAATTAGACAGTGGGTTGCTTTTGTTTGTGCGTATATATATATAGCAAAAGTATCTGGTCACGGACGAATTCTCGTGAAAGCGGTACTTTTCGCGTGATCCTTTTTTTTTGCCTTGCGCACCCTTAAAAGCAATTTTTGAGGGTTACCCCTTCGTAATGGAATTTTCAGGACATTATTACTAAACTTACAACAGTAAAGTAAGTTACAACACATTAAAAAAAATAGATGTCTTATCAAATTTTAAAAAACTACGACCGCTTCAAATACACACACTCTCACCCGAAACTACAGAGAAAATAGATATTCTACTATTACAAGAAAATGATGAACAAAATCAACTACTACGCAGCAATCAAGGCATTTCTTTCTCTTTGCTTTTAGCATAGAAAAAAAGCCATAACCGGCAGTCGTCGGGAACTCTTTGTGTTTTATCATAGAAAGAAGTCTCTTTGTGTTGGCTTCTGTCGCCGCCTCCTCCGTCCAACATAACGTGAGGACTTTTCTGCGTTTATAACATAGAAAAATTCCTCTAATTCCTCTTTGGTTGGGTGAATGCCGGTGAAACGGTATATTTCTAGGAATTTACCTAGAAGTAGCGACATCTTAAGGCGAACACCAAGGATGAGAAAACAACCTAATTTTTTTAAATTCAAAATTCTTTAATATCAACCATTATTCTAGTGTAATATAAAAAATATCTATAAAAAAAATTTATTTATTTTCCTCTCAATTTTATATATATACATGCAATGTCTCAATATATATATTAACAACAGACAGTTATTGTAAAATGTAAGTATTAAGATTAGTAATCATTTTATAATAAAAATAAAGTTTTGTTTTAACTAAAAAATGCTTATTATTTTTGTAGTTTATTAAATAATGACAAAAAGTTAACAGTATGAGAAAATATATCTTTTAGAAAACAGTTTGTGATCTGTCAAAGTTCAGAACTACTAAATTAAAAGGTTGAAATTTTAGTCACATCTGAATTGCCTGATGATATCAATGGCATATGCATGTTTCCTGTGTGGTTTAGAGTGATGAACTCCAGAGCTCAAAATCTATGGATTGCAGTTCAGCTCTGATAAACTCTGCTTAAATTTCTTATAAACTCCTCACCAAACAGTACTTGATTATAAACATAAAAAATTGCTATTATACAGGCAAGTATAAGAATTGTAAATTAGAAAAATTTTTAATTTTTTTTTTTTTTCAAATCAGGGTTTGTTGAATTCATGATTTTGAGAAAAGAGATATGAAAATGTACTATATGTAAAATTGACTTTGGTTTAGTAATTGTCCTTTTTCCATTTTAATCCATAATTTTTTCCTTATAAAACAGCTGGTAGAACAATGTTAGTTTTTGTAATGTCATTGTTGTCTGATCACTGCAGATAAATTTTGGTATTCCTTAAAACGTAACACCAGGATTTAGTCATAATGCTACAAAGTGTTAATCATGAAAGAAATACTTAGAATAAAATACTTTTTTGTAAAATACTAGCCCAATGCAATGTAGCATTTCTTACTCATTAATCCTTTCTATGTCTTCTCGTAATACTATAACATGGTCAACAAGTGGGCTAACTTATAACTATTTTTAAATCCATCATACTTTTATTTACGTGAATCTGAATTTGGGTGAATATGATTCGTGAAGACTGTAATAAACATATTATATAAAACTAGTCAGATATCAGTATATCTATTGTCATCTTTTTTTACCTTTCATAAATATTAACATCATGATTGAATTCTTCTAAATAGTTGATATATCCTTGTAATTTAGTATATATCTTTGCCAACAATTTCTCTTACTTCTTCAATTGCCTTTTTGGAAACATTTACAGTGATTTGACATCATATAACTTTTTTATACACTTGATAAATTCAATGTATGTCATTTTAAACTGTGTTGTCATTATGATATGAGCTATTTTGTTTCACTAGTCTGATTACTCTATATTTGTTTGTAGAATTCTGTCATGTTTTGCAGTCATCTCTATTCCTACAGTTATGCCATCTTTTCTATATTTTTGCCATTTCACAGGTATATTTTCTTAAGCGATATTAATCACAGAATTTTAAACATTACCTTCTTTGAAATGGGTCACTTTATTTTCTTCTTTTTTCCAGACTTTCACAGTCTCGTTACAGTAAAAACAGTGATTCACAAATTACAGATTTTTATTTGTGCAATTTTTATCATTATTTTTTTTGTAAAGTATTGGTTAATTTTTATTGATTTTAATAAGACATTTTCAAAATAAGTAAATATTTTGAAATAATTTGTTAATTTATAATTATACATTAGCCTATTTTCATCATCTAGAATTAACCATTCAACAGCTTTAGAAAAATTCAACTTTCATTAAACTTTTCAAATACATTCGATTATTAATGTTGAGCACACAGGTTATTCTATAACAACGCTTCAGGTGTTATTATTCTCTTTTCTTCTTTGGGTGTAGCTCATCTGATCAGTGACAGTGCTAGAATGGGAACTGAATCTCGGTCTATTAGATTCATAAATAGTAAATTTAATGTACACCTAATCAACTAGGCCATTCAAAGCAATACCTGAAGAATAGAGAATACCATTTAAAAAGTTGCGCTATATTTTAACCTGCACATTATTATTCACAGTTGAATCTATTTGAAAAGTTTAAACAAAATTTGAATTTTTCTGAAAAATATTAGACGATGGAAATAATTCAGTATATAACTAAAATTAAAATACCATCATCACAAACTTTCAAACAAATTTGTTAAATTCTAATTAAATTCATCAGAGCAATTCCAAAAAATATTCTAGTTGCGTGCATCTTAAATTTCACCAACCGATCATTTACTATATGAAATCTAATAAGAACAACAATCATGAATTGCATATTTTATAGCTAGAAAAAATAAAAACCAGCCATAATATGCTTTCATTTGGACGCTTTCATATCCATATCTATAATGTATTCTCAACAACAGCAAAAAAATCACATAGTACATTTTTTCTTTCTATTCAAATTCTAAAAGTCTGTATATCCATATCCAAATTGATTTTCTATGCTTGCATCTTTCAAATGTTTTCCAATTATATTAAAATTTCCTAGACAATTTTAAGATGTTTATTGATCTGGTCACCTTTTTGGGGGCAAAAACTTTTATCTTTATTCCATATCTTGTTAATTAAATAAGTAATCTTGTTTCACAAAATTATTTATTCATTTTTTATTTATAATGGATCCCATTCTACTAGTGGTGCATATTTGTACCATTATAATAAAATGCAGGACCAATTTTGTCTTCAGTTCTTCTTCTCACATCCTTAAATTTGGCAATGTCCCAATTATTACTGGCAGTTATTTTAATTCATGCAATATTTCTTTACCAAATGGTGTACTATAGATGGATAAATAAAAATATCTTAATATGGTAGCCTAGATATATAATCCCAAATTTTAGCATTCCCTGCTTTCGGCATCAGTTGTTTCCTTAGCTGTCATCCCTATATTATCCAGAAATTGAGTCATTTTATTTTTGATTATAAATGTGGATCATACATACATCTTCAACAACAAAAAAATAACTGATATTTTATAAAATAAAAAAATAAATCACGTTTCTCAGAAGATCAAGATGTTTTATGGAATTCAAATTCACAAATAAAAGTCAATTCACTATTTAAAGGCTCGTGCATGTTCATGGAAAGATTATTCATGTATATTTATCACATGAACAATCATGATGTAATAACAGTAGTAATAATGCAGAATATGGAGACAGAAATTTGTTTGTTCCTTCCCTTAAGACTCCAAAAGAACTAAAGATTTTCCTTTCACTTAACAGTAAATTACCCTTTCTTTTTTGCTATCATTTACACACATAGACATATATGAAATTTAAATGTACATAATCAAAACCTTCAGAAGGTAAATAACATTCATACATTAATAAAGGTGAAGAATGACTTCTGGAGATTTGGGTTATTTATGTTTGAATTTCATATATTATTAAGCTGCTGTACGTATTTATATATGAAGTTTGGTTTGCTAATAAAATTTTGATTTTAAATAAAAATTAAAAAATAAAAACAAATTTTAAAATGGTCTTTAAAATGTGGCTGCAAAAAAATCTTTTATATTTTACATTTTGTAATAGTATATATTGTCTAACTTATTGCCATAAAGTGTACATATGAATTTTTTTTTTTTTTAAATCTGACTTAATATTATCACCATTTTCAACCATTATAGACCTGGATTAAGATCTCTCCATATTTAATCCACTTTCTCTGATCCACGGACTCTCTTCTTCACTTCACACGAGCAAACTTTATTTCATCCATCTATCTCACTTGTAATCTCTTTCTAGATCTTTTATAATCTCTTGGGATCAAATTTAAGACTTCAAACTATCCATCTATTATCATCTTTTTAACAAAATGTCTAAGTCCAGTTCCATTTCAATCTCTTAATTCTTTCAATGATGACAGGGATACTTTATTCTGTCTCGTGTATTCAGTTTCTGAGCTCTGCTCATTACTTGTAACATATGTCCCTCTATTCTTCTCTGTATTGCTATTTTGTTGACTCCAGATTCTGATAAAACACATATATTAAAAACTTTCTTTTTCAAAACATAGGCAAGGTTGTTGTTTTCTTAAATTTACCCATAGCACTCCATCCAAGTTTAATTCTAGAGTTAATTTCATCCATTATGTTTCCACCCGTATTAGTAACCTAAAATCACAAGAAATTTTTAATATATTGTATAATACAATCAGTATTTCCCACATTATAAAAAATAATAAATACTACTGCTATTAGTAGTCAAACTACTATTATTATTATCGCCATTAGTTAATTTAAAAAATTAATTGAAGAGGTCGTATAAAACATTTTGATCATAATTTGATAGTTTTGAAATGGCAAATTAAGCCTGATGCTGAAATGGCTAAATTATATGGGAATTCTTTGCAATAAAAATACTTCTATGAAATGAAAAACAGTTAATTCTTTGATTAAAAAATCCTCTAATCAAATTAATTTCATTAAAAATAATAATGTTATACTTGAAGTATGGCAATGAAAAATCCACTGCATATCTATTTAATATTTTTTTTACTAAAAGCGACATGCAAAGCCATCTATTGGTGATTTAATTTCTATATTTTTCTTTTGTTCAGATTGTTTTGTTAGTCAATTATCACACTTGATTAATTGTTTAAAAAATATTCACTTTTCTGGCTTACATAATTTTAACTTCAAAAATTTCTTAAAGATAATGTTTGCTTTTATACTGATTACAGCTTACTTAAAAGTTGGTGATTATGACGTCTGTTTTTTAAAAAGGTGATTCATTAGTTATTAATAATTATAGGCTCATTTCAATTGTCTCTGTTAATGCTATGCTATTTGAGAAGATAGTCAAAGATACGTCATTCTTGAATATGCATAGAGTGATTTCTATAAACCGGTTTGGTTTAGCTGCCGGAAAGAGTACTTTGGTTGTTCTTTATAGTCAGGTACACAATTTAGATCTTCATTCGATAATGGTCTTAATACAATGGCTGTGTATTTGAATTTATCTAAAGCATATGATGTCTTTTCATCAAAAGTAATTTTGAATTGATTAATCATGGAATACTGTGGAGGACTGTATTATTTTTGATCTATACAGATGATATTTTTGCTTTGTCTTTGGATTCAGCAATTTATAGCTTTGCTGATATTACTTTGTCTTGTGATACTGTTTTATGTGAACTTTTTTTTTATTAAGGAAAATGCGCATACAATTACAGTATAAATCTTTTTGGCATACATTTGTTTAAATTTGTTAAATTTATTACAACAATCATCAGTAAATAATTTTCCAAATTTGAAAATTTATCCGTTTGATACATTAGTTACAATTATTATGACATTAATTTCATGATCAGAGCAAGAAGGTCATCGTTCAAACTAATTAGTTTGTAACTAATTTTATATCAGAACAACTGGCTCTTCATTTAGTGAATTAGCCAGTGATCATTATGCAGTCCGTATTTTAATTGGCAGCAATCCTTCTTTATTCTCCATCTGACTGAACCATTTATTTTTTAACCTTGGATTAATATTTAATTAGCATGCCTGAGGATAGGCACTTCATCCAGTGGCCTAAGTTGCCCCTGAGTGTCCCCAAAGAGCTTTTCCGGTGTTAACAAGCAATCCCTGAACATAATCCTTCAAATAAATTTTTTACATATCTCCCATGGTTCCTTATTTCCTTGCTTAAAAACAAAATAATTTCTAGTTAACCACATGCCATAAAACAAGAACAGTCCCATTCTAATCACATATGTGAACTTCTTGAACTACAATTAATAAGGATTTGGCTTTAATTAGTTATGTTAAACTATCTAACAGTCTATCATAATAAAACAAAAGATTTTTTTTTTACAAATACTCTTATTCAACTAATATCATCTATAGCAAATATAAGATTCATTGCAATAGTATATGTAGTTATGGAAATATTGAATTTGTTGATAATTGTTACTTATATGTTTTTACTGATTTTCGGTTATCTTGTTCTAATCATGATGCTTATTTATGTTCTTGGTTTTGCCACATTAAATATTTAGTGAAATTCTTATTTAAATCAATACTGTTGACTATTATATTACTTGTTATCAGAGTATATTGTCTTATAAGATCTTGATTTTTAATGAGTGCACTGTTTATATACTACCTCCATTACATACCTTGCAAAACTATTCTGTATAGTTATTTTTGGTAGACACATATTGACTTCTAACCATATTTATAATAATTCTTATATCATGCCTGTTGTAAAGCTTTAAGTGAGGTGGGGAGGACCCAAAATTCAGAATCGTTCTCTGGTTTGTGTATCTGTTGTATTGTATGCTTCAATTGTTATACACTTCTTCCAGAAACCCTCTATCAATCTGCCAAATCACATCACCATGCAAAATCATGGTACAATGTAGCATTTTTTTTGTGTGTGTGAACTGCATTTAAACATATTTGTCGATTTTTATAATGACTGAAAAGTTTGAACAATATGGAATTCTGTTTTCGTTTACAAAAAAAATGGCAGGGAAAACATATGTAATGCTTGAAACAGATTACATGCATGCTGATCTTGCAAAAACACAAGTTTATGAGTGGATTAATTGAAATATTAAATTCGTCACATCCCTAAAGAACATAGCAAGTGAAATCTAATGTCAAAACAACACTGATTTTTTTTTTTTTTTTACGCAAACAGCATTTTTATCTCAGATTTAGTTTGTAATGATCAGGCATTTTATCATCCTGACAAGGTGTCATCTCTGAAAATCTTGAGTGTGAAACACTTTTTAATTAAATTCAATATGACGCAGCTTATCGATTAGCCATATTTGCTCGATCTCGCTTCATGTGATTTTTTTTTTAATTTCTTGAATGAAAAAATGTCTCAATTTTTTTTTTTTGCGATTTTAGAAATGGTGAAAAAAAAAACCCACAGGCATTAAAAGGTACCATTTTGCAAGTGTTTCTGGACTACGTTGAAAAACGAAAAACATGTTTAGACCAAAGTATTGCATAAAATGGATTGTAGTTTGAAAGAGATTAAATTTATAAAACTTAAAAATAAATAAACAATTTTTTATAATAAAATTCTGATTACTTTTGGGTATCCCTCGTATATATATAGTGATTACAGATAAATATTATTCTTTCTTTTTTTTTTTTTTTACATGTGTCAAAGCATCGGCCGGGAAACGAACCCGGGACAACTGCTTGTAAGGCAGCTGTGCTGACCACTCGACCACCAACTCTTAATATATCACTCTTTTTAAATCATAAATTATTCCTTGTTACCACTTGACAAGTAAAAAACTTTCTATTGGATTACAATATTCTAGTTTGGAAAGTAGTCGTAAACCAGTCATAGTCAACCAACCGATGGGCTTTTAAGTGCATCTTGTAACACACTTAATAATTTAAGTATTAAAAATATTGAAATGTGCAACATCTAACTGCCCCTCACTTCAATCGGAAACTAAATTCAAGATATATTTGTTTGTTTTAGTTATATAATTATATCAGTGTGTGACAGTTTTGTTTCTTATAATTTCAAGCGTCAATTCCGAAAACAAATGTGAGATTGTTTTGAAAAGTATTCTTTTATGTCAAACTATAATTTAAAGTTATTCGCAATTGCAAGTCTATAATAATATATGAAAATGAACAATAATTATCGCAACATTCTTTTAAATACCTTGGTGAAATGGCTAAGTAGAAAAATTGTGGATCTTTTTTTTTTTTACAATAAAGCAATTAAGTTTACTACAAACTTAAAAATGATGGGTGGGTATTTTTTTTAGCATTTCTGTGCAACATCACAAAAAAGTTTTGGTAAGCTCAATTTTAATTTATAGTCTAAGTATAAAATTATTTCATATAAGATGAATAAAATATTTTCTTTTGAAGAAAAACTAAGCATCGATTCTAAAGAAATACAAAATTAAATACTGCATAATTTTCCAATCATAATAAAAGCTAAAGAAAATGATATTGAAATTTCTCCAGAAAACTATACAGTCATTTCAGATATGTAGCTGCCTTATACGAGGAATGTAGGAGCAGTTTCAAAATTTAAGAAATATTAAGACTTGTTTGCAACTTGTAGAAATCCTTGGCACTTAGAAATAGCAACTATTATACAACTAGCTACATTGAGACGTGATTACGCAAAGCTATTTGGCAAATTCATCGAGCTGAAAACGAAAAGAATCGGGATATTATTGTCAAGAAAGAGGGGGGTAGGACGGAGTGTCCTAAATTTTGAAAATTAATGCCTAAAAATAAAAACTGTACAAAAGGGTCCAAATGCTGCTCGTGTTATTCAAAACAATGTATCTTTGCAGATCATTTTATTCTAAAATGAAATATGCCTAGAACCTATGTAGAAATGTGTTTACTGATTATCAACTTGATGTAGCAATTATAAAATTGATTTATCTGAAATAGTCAAAAGCTTGTCTCGATGGTACAAAAAAAAAAATAACACTAATTTTTAAATAAATCATCACATTTACGTTTATTTTTTACGTTATCATATTATGGGTATAGTGTACTATGTTAGGGTCTGCGTAACATAACATGTATATGGTCCAGGGTTGACAATTCAGTTACAGTCATGCCAGCTCGTTTAATTCTTCTGGGCTGTTTATTCCCTAGAGATATTTCCAATATTTAAAAAAAAGTTTAAAACTTTGATTATCATATGGCCTGCAACTACTTTTATTTATTAATGTATTAACATTTCTATGTATTGCATGGATTAATATATATATAAATCAAAGTCATATATCACATGACTCAAATTTTAAGTTTGTAAATAAAAAATAAAGAGCTCTGCTAATTTGCTCTAACAAGTTTTATTGATGCCAGCTAAACAAAGCATTTAAAAATCTCTATCTTGAAAACCACTCCTTAACCTCAGACCAATGGTTTCATGCTTTGGTACCCTATATCTAAAAATACCAAGCCAAAGCCAACATTTATCTAAAAGTTAACTATTCAGTAAAAAATCTGAAATTTTTAGACACTTAAATGTCTTGAAACCTAGCTATCTAACTTAAATAGATATATGGGGCTGAGAGATCTTCTGCCAAACCATATATTAATAGCCTTAGCAATATAACATTGCTTAAGACTAAAGCAAAGATTATAAATAGTCAACAAAAAATCAAAGTCATATATCACATGATTCAATTTTTAAGCTTGTAAATGAAAAAATAAAGAGCTCTGCTAATTTGCTCTAACAAGCTTTATTGATAAATGCCAGCTAAACAAAGCATTTAAAAATCTCTATCTTGAAAACCACTCCTTAACCTCAGAACAATGGTTTCATGCTTTGGCACTCCTCAGTGAGGCATTAGGATAGTTTTAAACACTAGGTCTAAAAATACCAAGCCAAAGCCAGCATTTATCTAAAAGTTAACTATTAAGTAGAAAATCTGAAAATTTTAGACACTTAAATGTCTACAAACCCAGCTATCTAACTTAAATAGCTATATGAGGTTGAGAGATTTTCAGCCAAACAACATATTAATAGGCTTTGGCCTGGTATTTTTAGACCTAATGTATATACATTGTTTTTGTAATCATTTTGGAATTTGATGAATATTATGAATAATTCCTCACATACGACTTACTGTTTGGAGTTATTTTATTATTAATAAATAAAAATATTGAAATACAAGTATAGTGTATTTACAGAACCTAGATATAATTAAAGGGAATTTGAACCCAGACTTTCAAGCTCCCTACAGTCACCCTCTTTATCCAATATAACTGGCACACATGACCACATACATGTGAAAAAGATAAACGATCTCCAACATACATATTTCATGTATTTGGTTATGTGTATCAATTATATTGGATAAAGCGGATGACTGAAAGTCTGGGTTCAAAACTCTTTTAAAAAATATATAATAAGTTATTATTATTAATTTATGCTTGCCTTCTAACAAGAGTAATCTGTTAATTAAGCTTCATTCAAATTAATATTTGAAAAAAGTTATAATTTATAAAAATAAAAACTTAAAGTGTCCTGCTAGTTTGCTAATGATAAATTTGCAGACGAAGATCTATGGATCAGGTCCGGATGAATTCCAGAAGCAATAAATAATTTGATTATTTTTATATTACTTTAAAAAAAAATAATTTATAGAATTTTTTAAAAAATATATATATACAGTTTAAATCCATTTGCTAGTGTAAAAAAAGTTGACACCCCCCCTCCCCATGCAGTATTTTTTTTAAAGACAACTGTAAGGAATCTGACAAATCACAAAGATGCATGCACGCATAATGAGCCCTTCAGACTGTAAAAATAAACATGATCAGATTAACTGATCATTAATATGTATTCAGAATGTTGCACGATATGTATAAATTCCAAGATCAATTCTATAACACGTTAGCAAACAGAAGCTAATGATATATACTGAACATGTTTAATAAATGAATAAAAATGGTTATTGATAATAATAAATACCCGGATAGTTCCAGGAACTGAATAAATATCTGTACATTAAAGTTTGCTAATGGCGATTATGTATACCAAAGGATGCTTCATTTATAAAATTTTAATGATGAATATCTACATAAAGCAGCATTAAAACATGAATTATTTATTTCAAATGTGATGTAAAAGAAATAATATATTTTACTATATATCTATTAATCATTGATTTCTCAAGCTTACACTAGATGGCACTAGAGTGCAAAATTCCTCCTATTGTTAAAGCTGGAAATTTTGGTGATTTGTTATTATTAACATTTTTAGGCAGGGAAATAAGATGCCTATCATTAATGAAGAACTGAATGCATTAATATAGAGTTACTAAACTGGATTCAGATCTACATAACTGTTTCAAGCAGGTTGACTTGGGTTCAAAACTTTAGACTGATTCAAATTTCAGGTTTTTAGCTTAGGGGTTTGCTGGATATATATTTGCATTCCTTCCTACTTTGAATTCCAAGTTTCACTAGTAAATGCAAAACTCAGAAAGCAGTCTGAGGTTATGGATATAAATATTAAGGATAGGGATTTTATATGCATCTGATAGATAAACACTGATTACTCAAACATACACTAAAAGATAGTGAGTGGAGAAATGCTTTTGCTTTACCATATAATTTAAATTGGATGGAGAGTTCAATGATTTATCATTTTTTTACCATTGCTAGTCAGAAGGAACGTGGATTCAAATCTATATAATCATTCAAGAAAATGTGGTTTTCAGTTTGATAGATGAAATAGGGTTAAAAATAGTTGCATACCTGCATTCCTTCCAATTTTGAATTCAAGGACAGAACTCACTGATAAAGAAAAACCTAGAACCCAATCTGAAACAGAAATTTAAATACTAAACATAAATTTTAAATTCATCTGGCAATCAATGATTACTGAAGTTTACACTAGATGGCACTAGAATAGAGCTGTCCCTATCAGTATATTTGTACAAAAGATGGGATGATTGTGTTAAGAGGATTGTTGAGTGTTGTAGTAGTAAGAAATGGGATAAAATAGATTTATTAATAAAGAATAGGGAGTTAGAGAAATGGAGAAATAGTATGGAGAGTAAAAAGAGTTTAAATATATATAGAAATAAACAGAATATTAGGTGTGAGTTAATATATGATAATAGTAAGGAAAGTAGTTTATTATTTAAGGTTCGAACGGGATCTTTAGCTACAAGAGAATATATATGTAAATGGAAAAAAATGGGTGATTTATTTTGTAAATTATGTAAGGAAGGAATAGAAAATATTAGGCATTTGTTAATTGAATGTAAATGCTTGAAAACAGAAAGGGTACATATAATGATGTTATGGAAGAATACATATGAAAAAAAGTGATTATACAGAAAGTGAATTATTGGTTTTTATGCTGGGTTTGAGAAAAGATAAAGGGGATTTAGATATAAAGGTTATAGAGTTGACAAAGATTATGTTGTGGAAATGGGATGGAGCAGAATAAGGGAAAATTTAGAGTGGGGAATGGAAAATAAAGTGGCTAACAGGTTTATCTGGGCATAATTGCTGAGATATTCTTGATTTCATTTAAGGAGAAGCCACAATACATCACATCACACCACATCATATTGTTTAAGCTAAGCAGTTGGATTATTATTAGCATAAACCAGGGGTCCCCAACCTTTTTGCACTTAAGAGCACATTCTATAATACCGGCCAGGTGGCGAGCACCATTTATTTTTTCAATCAGGTGGCGAACACTATTTATTTTTTCAATGTAAATTTATAGTTGGATATTGTTAATAATACCACGTGATGTACAAAAAAATATTTATTTCAAAAATAAAATTTTAACATATAATTAAGATTATTTTTTTACGCTGTAAAAGTATAGTATTCCCTACAATTTGATTACAATATAATACAATAATTATAAGAAATTTTAAAATTAAATTTATTTGTATCAGATAAATAATTTTTTATCGTGTTCGGATAGCAGCAGGCACACGTAAAATGGTCTGTGGGCACCATGGTGCCTGCGGGCATAGGGTTGGGGACCCCTGGCATAAACAATATATATATATTTTAAACATTTGATGCAAATCAGCTGAGTACTAGAGAATGTATATTTTTTTCAAATCTGTCATAAAAAATACAAATACTGGTCTGACATGATGAGTGCTGATAAATGTGCATCATGGAAATCATAATCTTTTCCCCATGTCTTTGTTCATATATTTATGATTACAATTCTCCACAAGATGATAAAAGTCGATAGATTCCAGTAGCTACATTGTGTGAGAGTGGTGTAGTGAAAATTATACTACCAAAATATTCATTACTGGATAATCTCTAGTATAACGAATGACTCATAAAGATTACTAATTTCACAATATACTTCATTAAATTTCAAAACATATAACAGAATAATAAAGTATTAATGGTAAAAATAAATATTACTAATAAACATGATAATATGCAGAAATATTTTCAGTTATTTGCAAAACTATTTTCAACGAAATTTTTTTTTAATTTAACGGATGTGAAAAGTGGTTATGTAATTAACTGAAAGAACATTGGCATTTTATAACGGTTATTACTAATATTTATTGTAACTGTTAATGCTTTATTTTTTTATTATTATAATAATTAATCTATAATGGATATTTTAACTGATTTATATATATTACATATATATATCATGTTTTGAACATTTGGAAAAAAAACCTTATTCAGTATTAAACTCATTAGAACTTGCTGAGCATGCTTTCATCCGCTAAGGCAAGAATCACAGCACTCATAATTTGAAGGGTACAAACGCTATCAACAAAAAGGAAAACAGCATTCCATCATCCAAAAAGTGGAATATTTAAATTAATCATTTATATAATGACCATCTTATTTATATCCCACAATGCACCCTGTAGATTATTAGTGCTATGATTCTAGCCTTAGTGATCAAAAGCATGCTTTGCAGCTCTAAAGAGTTTCATACTGAATAAACTTTTCTTTTCCAAACAGTCAAAAGGTGATATATATATAGATTTAAATTAGCAGAAGAAAAGAATGGAAAAAAGCTTTTCAAATCACATAAATAGATGTATTTGTCAAAGTTAAAAAATGAGAATTTTTTATTAATGTGATACATTAAAACACATCTTTAAATGATTGCACCATTAGCATATCTAAAACATATTTGTAAAATAGACAAGAAATATCATAGTTTAGTAAGAAACTTGCAATTAACAATTTTGCAATTAAAAAAAGTTAAATTTGCTGGTAATTAAATGGTACAGATAACGAGGTAAATATATTTATATATATTGTTCTTAAATTTTTGTAAAAAAAAAAATTGCGTAATAAATTTATAAAATTATTATTTATTTTTAAAAAACAAATCTATATTATTATAAAAACATGAAAATTTGTTTGTGATTTTATAATACAATAAATATTCCATCAAACTTGAAGAATCTTGCACGATTTTCATTCTTTTTTTGTTTTTATAATTTTACTAGCCTATAAATTCTTGCTACTTGATTGCTTTTGAAAAAATTGTAATTTGCCATAAAAAGGTGTGAGAAATCTATATCATTAATGTTTTACATAATGTCATAAGAACACAAAAAAGAGGGCATCACTGATTAAAATATTACAGAACTGGAATTTCTTTTAAATGAAAGTATAATTTTTGATATAGTAAGGTAAAATTTACTTTTGTAAATGTATTTTTAATTAATTAAATTATGTTTGCTCCATGTATTTAATTTCTCATTTGAACAATTATTTCTCTAAAAGTAGTTACATACTTCCTATGCACTTAATAAATAATCACAACTTGACATCAATAATAATAATTAATTTGATAAACGTTAACTATGAAATTAATAAACTTTCAGGAAGTTAGTTTAAATATATTTAACCCATGAAAAAGTAAATTTTAAAATGTCATGGATATAGTTAGAGAAATACTGCTGAATTTGATAAACTTTTACTATTTCCATTTAAGTACATTCTCACATGATAAAGTTTTAAATATATTTAATTAACACATGAGAAAGTAAAATGTAAAATTTATGGATATTAGCCTGATTTTAAAGGTATTAACTTCTATTAATTAACTAAGATACTAATATAGATATGAAAAAAAATCAAACAATCCTCTTTTCTTTTTACTTTTTCAGTGCTTATTTCATTCAATTAAAATTCATCCATCTGGCAATTATATTTATGTATTTATATATGTTTTATAGTTCTGAAGAAGATTGCAGAGCAACTGAAACTGTGAGATGGATTAATTTTAATTTAATAAAATAGGCATTAAAAAAGAAAAGGGGATTGTTTGATTTACTTCATGATGAAGATATAAAATAGATAGAATGATAAAAAGATGACTAAATATAAAAAAAAAAAATAAGCGTGAGATAGCTCCCATTATTTATCTTCTAAAAAATGTCAACTTACATTTTTTTTTTAAAAAAATAACTTTTCTACAGTATTCAAAAAATATTTTTTTCTCTTTACTTTATTTATTTATTAACTATCTCATCCTTTATATACATAAACATAGGCCATGAACTTTTGCGTCATGGTACTAGCAATAAATCAATAAAAATAATCACAAGCCATAGCTTTGCATAATATTCAAATTGTCGACTTATGATAATTAAAAAAAAAACTGACACTAAAACTTATCCAGTATAATAAACTATTTACTTCTAAGCAGTGTGTATAATAAATTAATCTTTTATTAAATGCTTTATAAATTACACATTTGAAACAAAATTAAAAATTATCCAGTACAATACTTTAAAGAATTCTTATAATATATTTTTATTATCCTTTATATATACAATACATGCTAATATCTTACAGTTTTTATGGTGAATAGCTAAAGTATGTTTTTACATAATACATACACTGATTCATGGACAGCACTTTAGGAAGCTTGGAGGGAGTACTAGCCACTTTTTAATGTGTGCACACATTACAGATATTGCCATTGTCAAAAATAATATTCAATACAATTTATTAATCAACTTCTTTATGGAGAGTTGCATCAGATCCTAAGATATGGGTGCAGTCCTTTCAGATTCAAAGCTTCACACTAATGAAGGCCACAAGTTAGAAACTAATCTGGAGTTAGTGGATGAGTAGGCACTTGATAGGGATTTTATGCACAAATCTTCCTGCATCCATTGATTGCTGTAGCTTGCACTGAATGACAATACTGTATGGAAAGTTTTGCCTGTTTATTAATCAACCATACACAAGCATGAAAATGAATAAACAGTTGGGCACTTATGCCAATTCATAAATAAAAACTATAACTTTCATAAATTTACAGTATTTGAGTCAGAATTAAGAATATTATTGGGTAATCTGGAGATTAAATCAGTCTTATCTCTCCTCCCAATACATCAATATAATTACTAGTTAACAATTCTATACCAAACACCTGCATGAAAGTTGATAGCATGCAAATGGTAACTATTACACATATATGTAATACATCATTCTTTTCATTATAGTATCAACTTTCCAATGTGTATTTTTTTCTGTACAATAAATTTTGTATTTTTTATTAACTTTTTAGAAAAAAAAATTTTTTAAAAATATTTTTTCTTTTAGTTTTTTATACTTCACCGAAAGGAATGAACAGGAATTATTTTTACCTACAAACAACGGACATAAATCTGATGCATATATATGTATCTCCAAGAGCTTGAACCAAACTGTAATTTTATATGAAGCTTTGGAGGTAATATTTTCTACTAGTCATAAGTAAAAATTTTCCTTTTTTGGTAGATATTGTACAACAGAAATGTAAGCTGTTTTATTTTTACATTTTTTTTTTCAATCTAATTATTTTCTACTTTTTATAATAAATATTATTTCTTTTTTAAAAAATTATGATTATAATGAACAATTAAATTTATTTCACTGTTATAACTGATGATGGAAACTGTACCTCATATCTGTTTTATGTAATCTGTATCTTATATATATATATATCAATGTCATCTCCACATAAACAATTATATTTCATTTTTTACAATCTATAGGTATTTTTTTCTTTTTTAAACAAATATTATAAATATTTACAAATTGTGCTTATAATCATATTGAGTAGAACAACTGATCCTAATTTTCCTAAAATAAAGCCATCTACCCAGTAAGCTATAGGCGTTTCCAGAACAGGAAGTGAAAGGTAGGATAGATAATGAGCACTAGTATTGTGATTATTCTCGTTAATATTTTATATTGCACTACATCTGGAAAAAAATGTCTTGTTTAATTATCACTATGTGTAAAAAATATGATATATATATATATACACCCTGAAAAAACTTTTAAGTCTTTCATCCTGTTAAAATTAATTTAATTTTTTGATAAATTACAATTTACTAAAGTTCATCTGATATATAATACTTATTGTTAAATATTATTTTTTTTCCATTAGAAAGAAATATATTTACGACAGAGATACCTGCATGGAATGACAACATCTAGGTCAGCTAGTAAAAATGGTACTCACCAGCAAAAACATATTTCAATGTTATGTAATGAAATATAATCTCAACTAAGTCATGTTATATATCATTTTGTCAGAATTTTATGAGAAGTGTAATGAAACTGCCTATATAAATGTGATTTTAACGTTTAACTCTCAAAATTTAGAATTTATGAATCTATATAAAAATAAGAATTTTTAAAAGTATTAAAAATCTTTTCTTTTTCTACATTTTTTTAAAGTTAATGACTATTTTTTCAGTTTTATCACATTACTTCATATTTGTTTTTTCTAATAATTTATATAATTTTATATTTAATGTATTCCAACTGAAGAGATTATACAAAATATGGCTGCTGTATTAACTCATTGCAAATGAGTGTTAAGAAAAGATAAACTAATTTAAATTTAAAATTTACATTCTGCTAAGCATGTTTTCGGCAGAACACTGCCAGAATCATAGTGCTGTTTTATTTCATAGTTGAAAAATTGTGTCCTTAAATGAATGTACTTTGTTATGCAAATGAGACATTTAAATATTCCAGTTTTTGACAATGAACATGATTCCTTTTTATTAATTGCGTATGGATCTTTAACAATTCCTGTGAATTGCGAGCAAATAGATCAACAACGATCATTCAGCATATGTAATTATACAACAGGGCAAGACAAAATAATGAATATAATTCAATTTTCTTGAACATGAGTGCACAATGGGTCATGTTTTTAATCTAAATAATGTGAAAACAATTTGCAAAAAGGATAATAAAAAACAAGGAGACATGAGCAATTGTAAAAGATCCATATGCAATTAATAAAAACGAGTCATATGTTCCATTGCCAAAAAAATGGAATATTTAAATGTCTCATCTATATAATGAAGTGCATTCTAAATGGGCACAACTTTTCAACTGTGAAATGAAAAAGCCTATGATTCTGATAATGTTCTGCAGAAATCATGCTTAGCACAACATACATTTTAAATTTAAATTAGTTTACCTTTTCTTAATACTTGTTTTCAATGAGTTTATAATGATTACAATAAGAAAAGTGAAGTAAATACCATTACAAGCATATAATGTACATTAAGGGAGTTTTTTTAAAATTATTATATATACTAGATTAACAGCTTAGAATGTAATTTTTAGCTAGAGAAACCAGTTACATTTCTTCCCATAGGTAACCATTATAATTATTTGTTCTTTATGTCATATTCTTGCTTAATGATGAGTTTTTGGGGACCAATTGCCCTGCTGAGTGGGGGTGAAGGTGTATTTTTATTGCTCCGTGTTTCTTATATTTTTATTCTATATATATAACAATGTTTCATAAAGATTTTAAAAAATAGAAAAAGTTAATAATAGTTGAAGTTTTTGTTTTACTTTTCATAAAATAAAATAAAGTTTTTATCAAGATTTTTTTTCTTTCAGTTTTTCCGTTGAAACCATCAATAATAACAACAAAAAAAGAGAGCTTTATATAAATAAAAGTAATGGAAACAATGCAATATATTAGATAAAATAGAGAATTAATTAACTTGGATAAAAAAAATTAAAACTGTTTATAAAGGGGGGGAGGGGATGCGTATTGGAAACTTAAAAAAACCTCAACTGAGATGCCACAGAAGTCTCCACAAAAGAATAGGATTCATTTAATGAAGCATTTAATTTCCTGAATTTTTCCATTAAAAACAAATTGAATAGTAGAAGAAGCCTCAAAAATATGACTTTTAAAAACATCAAATTGAATTTAGATTTCCGGTTTATTGATTTAAAAAAATAATAATATTGAAAATAAACAAACAAGTTTCCTAAGTAGAGGCAGAATAATTTGGTTGATAAAATATTTCCTGCAGATAACAAGATAACTCGCTCAACTTTTTTTTTTCAAACAACAATAAAAAATATTATCCATATTACTTTTAATACAGTCAATTATCCCCTAAAAAATTACAAGCATGCACAACACACACATATATAAATACAAGTATTTTTACGCAATCATATAACTTCAAACATGAAGCCCGAAGGCAAAAAATTCTGAGATTTTATTTATTGTTTGTAAATATTTGAAATACAGGCACTCTTCATATACCTGGAACCTAATTGTAAATATAGGGGATTTGAACTCATATACCTGGAACCTAATTGTAAGTATAGGGGATTTGAACTCAGACTTTCAAGTACCCTTCAACTATCCACACTATCTCATAACCACTGATACACATGACCGCACACATGTCGAAAAGATAAATAATCACCAATATACACATTTCGTGCTGAACCAGCACTCATCAGTTGGTCCAGATTATCATCTCTCACACATATATATTATCAGTGATCAGTTTATATTTATAATAGCAAACCCTCATACTTTAATGGACAGGCTTCAATGTACTTCAACCTCCAGCTCTTCAGTCATCCATACCATTGAAATCTGATGATGGAAAGCTCAAATCCTATGTTGATGCCAATATTATTTGCAATGCCCATGTTGATTACCAAGTCACTCTGACCCCTCATGTATAGGACCTTATCCATTTAAATACACAGAAGAGGGATGGGCAGGATAAGGCTTAATAAGTAAATATTTGAAATACAGGTACTCTTCATAAACTTGAAGTCTAATTATAAATATAGATTTGAACTCAGACTTTCAAGTATCTTTCAACTATCCACCCTATCTCCTACCACTGATACACATAACGACACATACGTAGAAAAGATAAATAATCACCAATACACATATTTCTTGCTGAACCAGCACTCATTAGTTGGTTCAGATTATCATCTCTCACACACATATATAATCAGTGCTCAGTTTATATTAAGATAGCAAACACTCAGTGGTATGAGACAGTGTGGATAGTTGAAGGGTGTTTGAAAGTCTGAGTTCACATCCCCTATATTTACAATAGGCTCCAAGTATATGAAGTTATTTCAAATATTTACTTATTAAGCCTGTATCCTGCCCATCTCTCTTCTATGTATTGAAATAGATAAGGTTCTATACATGAGGGGTTAGAGTAACTTGTGGTCAAACATGGACATAGGAATAATATTGGCATAAGCATGAGATTTGAGCTTTCCATCGTCAGATTTCAATGGTATGGATGGCTGAAAAGTTGGAGTAGATTGAAGCCTGCCCATTAAAGTATGAGGGTTTCCTATCTAAAAGTGAATATAAACTGAGCACTGATTATATATATGTGTGGGAGATGATAATCTGGACCACCTGATGATGAGTGCTGGTTCAGCACGAAATATGTATATTGGTGATTATTTAACTTTTTTACATGTGTGTGATCATGTGTATCAGTGGTATGAGATAGTGTGGATAATTGAAGGGTGCATGAAAGTCTGAGTTCAAATCCCTATATTTACAATTAGGCTCCAGGTATATGAAGAGAGCCTGTATTTCAAATATTTAGTTAAGCCTGTATCCTGCCCATCCTTCTATGTACTTAAAGTCCTATACATGAGGGGTCAGTGACTTGTGGTCAACATGGACATGGAATAATATTGGTATCAGCATGGGATTTGAGCTTTCCATCGTCAGATTTCAATGGTATGGATGGGTGAGAAGTTGGAGGTCGGAGTAGAGTGAAGCCTGTCCATTAAAGTATGAGGTTTGCCATCTTAATATAAACTGAGCACTGATTATATATATGTGTGGCTATTTAAAATTTAACAGTATTCACCTCGGAAGCATTGCAACTTTCATTTCTTCAAGCCGATTAAAACCAAGAAACATTCCATTGCTTCACGTTCCTTTTCTCCACCCTGGGTTCGATAGTTCCATGATAAGATGACAGATTCAGGAAGCTAAAGACCAAAGGATTGCAGCTTGACTTCATCACTTCTAATACTGGAATGTCATATGACTTTCAAAGCACAACCATTTCAACTACTATTAACATTTCACAAATATCAAAACACAAATTAAGATCCATTTATTTAGTTATTTATCACGTGAGATGGATGGATGAAATAAAAAAGTGTGCAGGGGTGATGTGGAGAAGAGAAGCTAAATATTGGAAAAGATGGATTGAACTTGGAGAGACCTTCATCCTGCAGTGGACTGATAATGGTTAATGATGATGATTTATCCAAGAAATAAGAATGAAGTGTAATGTATTTCTCAATCTTTGAAGCTGATTTGTTTACAATTCCATTCACAACAATAATAATATAACACTGAAAAATGAGTTAAATTGTTCAAAAATGGCAAATATATTATTTATTAATAATTATTTATAAGTTTATATTTTAAAATGTATTTTTTTTTAGAAGAGCAAGTAAAGAATTTCCTTGTCACAGTAGTTATGACATTTGTATTAAATAAGATGATGAATTATTTACTAAATAACTACAACATAAAATTCAATAAACTTGATCCAATAAGAGAACTATAGCAAATTACACTAGCTGCCAAATGCAAGAATTTAATTGGCCACAATCAAAATAGGGATTATGGTACTTTATTTACTTTCTGAAACCAGATAGTCACAACTTCTATCTTCTTACTCAGAACAGTTATGCAACCAATGACTGGATTAATGGACACTAGATAGCAATGCTAAAAAATTGAGTCTGATAAAGCTGGCATCTATTGGCATGCGATTACGAAATAAATACATAACTAGCTTTGTGTAAAATTAGAGGTCACTTTATATATTATAAAGATTTTCAATATGTTTTCATATTGCAATTAGTCAGTATAGAATCAACTCTAGAAGCCAATTTATATAATGGAATAGATAAATGATTATCTTCCTGTCAATTACCCTTATGCAGCGTGCATAAATGTAAAAACAATCATCTCTACATAGAAAAACAGATTAAGTAATACAAAAGTAAACAGTCTACAACTGTTAAAGATCCTCTAATTGTCTGTGGCTGCAAGCAAAGGATAATTCATTCTTCATGCTCGTATACATTCAAAGCTGTTCAAATCTATATTTTAACCAAAAATTCTTAGAACATTACAATGGCTGGGAATTTTGTCTATAAATGTAGAATTTATATATTATAGGTTAATAAGAAAACTTGGTTAGCAGCCTCAGGGATTGTCAATTAGTAGTAATTGATAGTTTCTTAACAACATCAAAAGTTAAGTTATCTCTCTTTACATGGATATAATCTCATTTCTATTCTTTACTGTATATATACACAATTAACTTTTGATCCATAAGATATACATACATAATTTTTTGGTTCTTCACCATATCATTTCATTGGTCTCAAATTCAGAGTCATAGAAATACATGTTATAAAAATATGCATCCATCATGCCATTTTTTTTTTAGCATCTATCATTAACAAATCATGATTTTATGCAATAACAAACCACATGAAAGTTCCCCTTTTTTATTTCATTTGAATTTTTATTTTATTAAAAAACACTAACAATCATGTATTCCCTCTCTTTTAGTTTCTATAATTCAGACCTACTATAATTGTTTCTTCTATTTTTTTTATTACTTTAGACAATATTAACTGTTAAAAAGGTTTTTGTTTAAACATTATAAATTTTAACAGTTTCAGAAGAGAGATTTTGCTTTCTTTTCAACTATATTTTAAAAGTTTTCTTATCTTCATCAACATTACGTCCAGGATCAAAATTTAAATGATGCAAAATTGTCTTCCAATAAAAATAGCAGAAATTCTCTATATGAAAGTGATCTTCTATATCAGTGCTCACACTCACTGATTGATAAAAAGGCTTATTGGAAATAGGCAGAAACATTCTCGGCACCCAAATAAAATTTTTTTATACAATTTTATTGCATTTATATTTAATTAATATTGTATTTTACTTTTGAGTGTTTAGATATTTTGCAATCAACTTTCTGTATTCAAATTTGAAAACTGCCGAAAGAATGTTAATCTATTTCCAGTATTTGAAATGAAATTTGAGTGCATTAAAAATTATTAATAACACTATTGCGTTTAAGAAGGCAACGTTTTAATGAAATTGTTTTAATTCAAAATCAAAAGAAATGAAAATTTCAATATTCATTTCTTACTATTTTAATTAACTGTAAAGTAAATTAGTCATGAAATTCAATGAAAGCATATTTTTAAAAAATATACCTCCATCCATTGCACATCACTGAATTACTGAAGCGATATCAATGCAATTAAAAATTCAGCCTCCCAATACGCTGTCAGACTTAAATGGCTGATTAACCCTGAAATATTGCATTATTCTATTACATTACCATTAATCACTGGCATGTAAAAAATTTGAAGAAAATGATAGAATTATGTTAAAAATTGGTTACAAGATTTTAACCAAATAAACAAAAAAAAAAAAAACAACAACCAGAATTTATACGTTAAATAAAAGCATTTAATAAAAATTAACAATAATAATTGGTTTATCTATCATGATATCTAAATCAAACATTGAATAAAGAGTGAAAATAACCATATGAGAAGATATTTTAAAAATGAATATATATATATATATTGCTGAATATACATCAGGTAATGCAGTCATTCAGATAGAAATTCCATAAAAAATATTGTGTATGGTAATTGAGATCTGCCATAAAATAATGAATCACCCTTCATCTTACAAAGTTGGTTTCTTTCAAATACAAAGAATAAACAAATTTTACATCATATTGTTGGTCTTAATAAATAACATTAAGACCAATGCCACAATAGACCAGAAACAACAATTAAACTAATGCTAGTAATAGATCAAGTATTCCAACCATATATATAAAAGTTAAACAATTAATGGTTGCAAGCTTTGAATCTAACTAACTTCAGCTGCTACGATTTATCTCTTTGTCTGAGAATGTTCTTATATATAAATTAGAATTGTTTCCATCTTAACTATTAACTAATGACAAAAGTGATTTTCTTAAACGATCGAAAGCTGACATCTTTCCAGTTTTATTAATGGCTTATTTCTACAGACTCATTACTAATATTGATTAATGATTTAACAACACTCTAATATATGTGAAAATTTACTCCCTTCACACCTGTTTTAATAAATCATATTCAAACTGATTCAATACCTCCGCAATCTTTATCATAAACTCCCTTTATAAAGTAAAAATCTTTCTATAACAGATTTTTATTTTATAAAGGAAGTCAGATGACGACTACAAGTCAGTCTAAAGTATTAGAACAAGTTATGATAAAATATTATTGGAAGAAAATGCATAAAAATATTGACTTTATTTAACATTTTAGTTGTTTTTCTTAGAAGACTGGACCTGAACTGGATCAGATGCCTGCTGAAATGTAATTTAACAAATTTGGCTGCTGTGTTCATGTATTTCTGTCTAAGTACTCAATCATAACATTAAGTCAGAATTGCATTTTCATTTACATTTTGCTCCCAAATCTTTCTGAAAATAATAATCCAAATTCAAAACAGGTCTTTCTTTTAAGTCAATAAACATCACATGATCGCCATTTCTTATGCTTGCTTATAACTGTTACTAAAACATGCAAAATCTCCGTACAGTATTGCCACTATACAAGCCAGAGTAATTAATGGATGCCAGAAGGCTTATGCATAAAATCCCCATCTAGAGGTGCAGGCTCTCAAATCCAAGGCTCCTCACTGATGAAGCCACAGCTAGAAACTAGTCTGAAAATATTGGATGAGTAGGCACCAGATGAAGATTTTATGGAAAAGCCTTCTGGCATCCATTGATTACTCTGGTTTGCACTGAGTGGCAATACTATATGGAGAGTTTTTTCTGTCTTAATAACAGTCTTTTTTCTTTGATGCAATACTATTATACATCTTATCCTTATCATCAGTATAATGGCTGCTTGAGTGCCATCCTAAACCATTGACATGGTCAAGGTAATAAAAACAAACACACTTTTGGATGATCCATACAGTTTTTAAATCTGTCAGGGGCTCTGTTTAGTTAAATTGTAATGGATTGTAATTTCTTTTGGATGATGAAAGTCATCAGGAATGTCCTTCATCATCTTGGAGAGGCATTAGTTTCAGTATAACATCCATATTGGACTAAACATTAAAAAAGCTATCTGACAGTGAAAGGATGACGACAATATCAAATCATACCATGACTAAATGAAACCATTGTGGGATAAATGCTGGAGGAGTTGGCCTAAAGAAAAGCCTCTTTAAAAACATAAACTGTTCATAAATAACTCTTTTTAGCATCAAAACAAGATTTCAACAATTATTACTTCCAAAAAACCTGGACCCATGAATAATTGATGTTGGATTTTAAAAATGTGATGGGCAGCAAAAGTTGATCTTAATGGAAATTTCTTAGACCACACTGTGTAAAAGTGGGCATTGTTGGTTCATTACATTAAAGGCATTGTTCCAGTTTGTGTCATCACCATGGTTAAATGTCAGAAACCATATGACTGTCCCGTTGCTTTACTAATCAACACCATCACATGTAACTTTATTCTGTCTGCTTGCATTTGTATTCATTTCTACCATATTATGATGTTTGTCATCTCTTATCACTAGCTTGCTACAAATTACAATCAATCTCACGATTTTTGTTTTTGTTAGGTATGTATTATGACTATGCCAATATTAATGTAGACAAAGAGATTTTTCTATCCCCATCATAGGTTAAGTACTGGGGTAATGGTCTAGCAGTGGTGTTGAATGAAGAGAAATATTCGAGATTTCCTCTCTTTCATTAATACAAACTAATGTGTAAATAGGCATTGTAGAGATCCTAGATCATAGTTCAGTAATGCTCCTGGACTACCAGAGAAATATGAAATATTTCATGCATCTCATCTATTTTAAAATGATGAATGCTATTACTTGTAAAATTAGTCCAAGAATTTTTAAATTAATCTTGAGAAAAGTATAAAAACCTTTAATATATACAAATGTAATCAAATAATGTCATCCATATCACTAATAATAAATGAAATCACCCTGCATGATTTATTCTGTTGGAGTGGCCAACTCAAGCTCTTGAAGTTTGAAATTTCTGACAAACTCGGATTGTTCATTAGTATGATTGCTCAATCTTTTTATGAACTCCTAAGCAATAATACCATTCAATTATCTTCTTTTTTTTTATTAGCGAAGGATTTATTGCTCAGGAGTTCATAATAAATTCAAGCAGTGGAAATGACGGAGTGGAACACTAATCCATAGACTTTGACTTCCAGAGTTCAAAACTCTACCCCTGCACTATACTGTGCAAGGTCATGCCATGGACTGATGAATATAATGGAATATGTTAAATAAACACAAAATTACCATGAAGTCTATGCTTATGATATAATTTGCACATAGACATTTGGATCTGCAGCCTCCATTAAGAGTTAACTTTTAACAGATGAGACTTTAAATGGAAACTTCAAATATTTTAAAATCAAATAGTAAATATATACAGCTTGCAAATCTTCTAAAAATTGAATATTTCAAATAATTTACGATGAACCATCAAATATGTAAGATTGTTTTACTAAAAAAAAAAATTCTATGTATTATTTATTAAAAAATAGATAAATAATTATTTTTTATTTACGAATGAATACTTTCAGTTACCAATGACATCACATGACCTTTCATATGCTTACTCATATCTTCCAAGAGCAGTTTATCTTCAGTCTACTCTAGATCCATCTATTGTAACTTTAAAAATTAATGGCTACCACATAGATAGGGAGTTTTATAACGCAACACTGTCAAATGTCTGCTAATTACTCAACCGTATAGTAACTGGCTCTGGAGTAGGGTACTTTCCTTTCTAAATTTTTTTTACTACAGCACTCTTCAAAATTTTATGAGAGACGAATAAAAAAGTCAAACATTTATTGATAAACAATGATAATAATGCCACAATGCTACAGTGACAGATTCTAAAAGTTTACGTTCATGGATCATAGCTCAGCCCCAACATGGTGCTCAAACTTTTTTTAATCTACCAAGCGATAAAAGCATCCTATTGTTGTATTCTTTTTCCAAAATTAATAATAATTCACAGTTTGAAATTCTGGAGAGTATTGATCTACTTTGCACTTGGACTTTTGTGAAGAAGTTTCTCCCTTCTCCTGAAGCCTACTGGAGTTTTTCCCCTTTTAGTTGTGGATGAAAATAGTTGCAACTATACATTCTGATAATGAATATAGTTCTATATAGTTTAGTGCAGTAATAGAATGATGGGCAAAAAGATTCCTAGATCAAACATAACTCATTATCTCATGCCCAGATCAATTTGTCATGTCTCCTCCCACTACCACAAAAGCAATTAACCAATTACGATAATTATTTGACAGGTTTATTAATACATTGGTTTTCAGATTAAAAGTCACTTCTAAAAATATCAGATTCAAAAATTCATAAGAAGTTTGAAGTTTAAGTACTGGAAGTGACAGAACTGAGAATGATCTGTGAATATTAAACTACCAATTTCTTGGAAACTAATATGCTAAAAAGTGTAAAATAAAAAGAATTGTCAATCTTTTTTGGGGAGAAAGGAGTAGAGAAAGGGGGTAATATATATATATATATATATATGTCTTATTAGCAGCATACTTCACTGCATCTCTGTCATCTACTGCAAGCTTTAGTAAATAATAAATGCCATATGATAGTGCTTAATATATCCCTATCTTCATCTGACCCATTTAATATTCCCAAACTAGTTTCAAACTTATGGCATTCATCAGAGAAGTCCTGGATATGACAAAAGTGCATCTAGACCCTTTAGTATCTAATGCATCTTTTACCATCTAGCAACAATCATTTATCTTTCTGTTCTACCATCAGCCCAAAATGAAAAACAAATATTTTCAATCTTAGCCAACTTGCTTGTATATTCATATAAAACTGATATTAATTCAATTTCCACATATACAACCCAGTTGGCTAAGATTGAGAACATCCATGTTTTTTTGGTTTAGGATAACACCTTGAAAGCATAATAGAGAGGTAAATGATGGTTGCTAGGGACAGAGGTGCATTAGATTTTACAGGCCCAGATGCATTGTTCCAAGATCCAAAACTCCTCCCTAAAGAAAGCCATAAACTTGAAACTAGTCTGAGGATACTGGATAGAACAGCATAGGATAGGGATTTATTAATCACTATCATCTGGCATCTATTAGTTACTAAAGTTCACAGTAGGTGGCATAGCTGTGATGGAATAGGCTGCTACTAAGTTGTACATAAGATTAGTTGGTTTAAATTTGCTACTAAAGTTTGTTTTTTTTTTTTAATTTTAATTTAAGAACAGTTATTTTGAGGTAAAAGATAACATTTAGAAGCTTAAGTTACACGTGGTTATTGATCGATCTTTTTGAAAGTAAAAATTTTTCATCTTTCTGTGCAAAAGGGTTTGAAGAGTAGGAGAGAAAGTATAAAGTTAAATATGGAATAGCAGCTTGGAAAATAAGTAATATGAATTGCATTTGTATTTTACAATGCATATATAATCGTCAGAAAAAAATTAGTCGTGCTGTAGTAGAATGTAATATATGTGATATGGTTTTCCACTTGAAATGCTTAAATAAGACTAGAAAGGATGTAGCATGTTTATGGTTATGTAGACCGTGTGTGAATGTGATAAAAGAGGTGAAAAAGTGGTTTCAAAGTGTAGATAGTGTAAAGAGAAAGTCAGGAGGAATGGAGCAAAATATAGTTGAGGAAGGCAGGAAGTCAGGAGACATGGAACAAAATGTAGTTGAGGAAGACAGGATAGTGTGTGTTTGTAGTGGAGTGATAAGAGATATGGATGGAAAAATAGGTAGTGCATTGGAGATGGTTGGCCAAAAAATAAGTAAGATAGAGGAAGAGGTGAAGGATGTAGAAGAAAAATTAAAATCATTAGAGACGAAGTGTGAGCAGATAAAGGGATTACTGAGTAGGAATGATAAGGAAGAAGTAGATGAGGAAGTCCAGGTGGTAGAGAAGGTTGTGAATGAAGCAGAGAAAGTAGACTATGAGATAGTATTGATAGGAGATTCATTAATAAGAGAATGTGGAGATATAATTGCAAGGGAAAATAGAAACAGGTATGTAAGAGTATGTTTGCCGGGAACTAAAATTAGGGATGTTACAGATAAAGTAAAGAAGCAAGGGAATAGAGATGTATATGTTATGGTAGGGACTAATAATTTATCAGAGTCATCAGAAAGAGTAATGGGTGAGTACACAGAACTTTAGGAATTTGAGAATGGTTAAAGGAAGAGTAGGAATAGTTGGATTATTACCAAGATTTGATAAAAGGTATATGTTAGATAGGGCATGTTCTATAAATGAAAGATTGAAAGAATTGTGTGAGAGAAATGATGTTACGTTTGTGGATGTGTGGGATTTTTTTATTGGGAAAAGGGAGTTATTTGGTAAAGATGGGTTGCACTTAGGGAAACAAGGAAATGAAGTTTTAGGGATTCTGATTTATAAAGAATATAGTTAAGGAAACTTGTAAAGGGTGAAGGGGGATTTTAAATTGTAGTGTTATTAAAGAGAAGAATGGATGGGATGTAAGGATTAAACAAAGGGCAGTTGATTTAGATATAAATGTAGATGTGGAGAGGAAATGGGTCTGTAAAATTAATGGTAAGTAAGTTATTTATAAGCATAATGGAGAAGAAAGAATTAAAAAAATGTATAAAAGAATAATTAGGAAAGAAAAAATTTGTAAAAATTGGATATTTGAATATGCAAGGTGGTAGGAGACCAGAAAAGTGGCAGGAATTAAACAAAGCAATTGAAAATGAAGAGCTTGAGGTATTAGCAGTAGTGGAAACACATCTAAGAGAAGAAGAACCTGCTTTGGAAAATTTGGTATGGCAGGGTATAAATAGAAAAGAGAAAGAAAAAAAGGGTGGTGGTATAGGTGTTATATCAAAAAAATATTTAAATACTGTTAAATGCAAGAACATTTGTGATTTGAAATAAGGTTGGGAAAACAAGAATGGATGGTGGCTATAGTTTATATAGCTACTGGAGATAATCAAACTATAATGGAATGGAACAATAGCATATATGAGTGCCTAGTTAAGGATATAAAGAGTTTTAAAGAAAAGGGGAAGAGAATAATGGTTATAGGAGATATGAATGGGCATATTGAAGAAATTGATGATGTAGACAATAAGAATGGACAGCTTTTGAAGAAATTTTGTCAGAGAGTAAATTTGAGCATTGGAAACTTATCTAATATTTATGAGGGGCAATATACATGGTCTAGGAATAATATATCCCACACAATAGATTATATATTGGTAGAGAAAGAGGGAATGAATAAGGTATGGAAAATTAAGGTGTTTGACAATGAAGAGAGAGTATGTAATAGTGATCATAATTTTGTTGTAATTGAAATGGTTAGTAATGTGATGGAAAATAGGAATAAAAGTAGAAACAATAGTGAAAGATGTGGATGGAGAGTGAATGATAAGAATAAGTTAGAAGAGAATAAAATACAAGTTGAAGAAATCATGGAAGAATTGACTGGAAATGAGTATGAGGACTGGTGTGATGAAATAGAAAAAGTGGCAAATAGGGTTTTAGGTGAGAATATTCAGAAGAATAAAAGTAATAGAAAAATGAGAGTTAGTAAAAGTGTATAAGAGAAGAAAAAAGCATATGGAGAATATAAGTGTGCTATTAAGAACAAAGAGAGTGAAAAAAAAATTAATGCTAAATGGGAAAAGTACTTAGAAAAGAAGAAGTTAGCTAAAATAGATAATTATAGAGAGAGAATGAAACTAAACAGTAAATTATTGGATGATATTAATAAAAGTGGAAGAGATGGGAGTAAAAAATTTCGGAATTACATTAAAAGGAGAAATTTAGTGGAGAGAGAGATAGTATTACTGGATGAGGAGGGAATAGAGTGTAGCTCTAGAGAAGAATTAGAGAGAATAGTAATGGATATAGAAAAGATGTTAGATGTAAAGGACAGAGGGATAGAAAATATGAAAGCATATAGTAATGGGAATATTATGTTTACAGAAAATGAACTGAATGAGGCAGGGAAGAAACTGAGAAGTGGTAAGGCAAGAGGATTAGATGGATGGGCAGCAGAGATGGTAATGAATTTGGGGCATAGGGCAAAAATAAAGCTACTATCATGTTTTAATAAGATGGCACAGAAGAGAGTTTTTGCGGGTAGTTGGAGTAATACAAGAGTAAGATTATTATTTAAAGGAAAAGGTAAGGATCATAGAAAGTTAAATAATTATAGACCAATAGCAGTAACATCAGTTTTATATAAAGTTTTTTCATATATGGTGGCTGGAAGAGTTGCAAAATGGATGGAAGAAAATAATGTAGTGGGGGAAATGCAAGGAGGTTTTAGGTCAGATAGGGATATAGGAGATAGTTTATTTGTAGTTACACAACTTATAGATATGAGTGTAAATTCAGGTAGACAGTTATATATGAGTTTTATTGATATAGAGAAGGCATATGATAGAGTGAATAGAAATAGATTATGGATAAGTTTAGCAAATCTGGGAATGGATGAAGCTTTAGTGGGTGTTATTAAAAAATTATATGAAAATAATTACTATACATATCAATTAGAGGATATAGAATCAGTTAAAGTTAAAAATGGGGTGCGACTGAGACAAGGATGCCCTATGTCACCTATTTTTGTTTGTGTTGTATTTGAGTGAAATGGAGAGAGCAATAGAAAGTCTAGGAAGAGGGATAGAGATACCGTTAACAGGTGGCAAGAGAGTATATACATTGTCAGGTCTTTTTTTTGCGGATGATGTCTTTTTGTGTGCAGAAAAAAGAGAAGATATGGAAGTTATGCTGATGACATGCGCAAGGGTAGGTAAAGATATGGGGATTAAATTTAGTGAAGAAAAATCAAATATAATGATGGTGAATACTGGGGAAAGAGAAGACAAAGATTTCTTATTGGGGGATATAAAGTTAAGTGTGGTGAACAGATATAATTATTTGGGAATCATCTTGAGTAATAAGAAAAATTGCTTGGATGAATGGGAGAAAAAATTGATAAATGAAGCAAAGAAAAGAAAGGGATTGATAAAGAAATTAAGTGTTTTCATATAATAAATATGATGTAGCTAGAATTGTATGGAAGGGACTGGCAGTAGCAGGGTTAACATACGGCAATGAAGCATTATGTGTTAGTAAAGGGGTATTAGATTGCTTAAAAAAAATACAAAGGGAAGTAGGAAGACATGCATTAGATGCTGAGGTGTGGACAGCAAAAGAGGCAATTCAAGGAGAAATGGGATCGTCAAGTTTTTATATGAGGGATGCAAAAAGTAAATTGAAAATGTTCGGTAGATTGCAGTTTATGGATAATAAAAGAATAGCCAAAATAGTATTTAATTGAGTTACAAGTAAAGGGCAGGCAACAAGATGGGTGAGAAAGGTAATGCGGTATGCAGAAGATTTGGATAAAGAAGTTATGTCAGTATACTTGTACAAAAGATGGGATGATTGTGTTAGGAGGATTGTTGAGTGTTATAGTGGGAAGTAGTGGGATAGAAGAATAGATGCACTAATAAAAGAATAGGGAGTTGGAGAACTAGTATGAAGAGTAAAACGAGTTTAAATATATATAGAAGTAAACGGAACATTGGGTGTGAGTTAATTTATGACAATAGTAAGGAAAGTAGTTTATTGTTTAAGGCTTGAACGGGATCTTTAGCAACAAGGAAATATACACATAAATGGAAAAATATGGGTGATTTAGTCTGCAAGTTGTGTAAGGAAGGCATAGGAAATATTAGGCATTTGTTACTTCAATGTAAATGTTTGGAAGCAGAAAGGGTACAAATAATGAAATTATGGAAAGTTAAATATGAACAAAGTGATTATACAGAAAGTGAGTTATTGGTTTTTATGCTAGGTTTGGGAAAAAATAAGGGGGATTTAGATATGAAGGTCATGGAATTGACAAAGATTATGTTGTGGAAATGGAATGGAGCAGATTATGGAAAAACTTAGGGTGGACAATGGAAAATGAAGGTAAAGTGGCTAACAGGTTTCTCTGGGCATAGCTGCTGAGAGATTCCTAACTCCATTTAAGAAGAAGTCACAGTAAATCACATCACATCACATGCTAAAACAACAATATGGAAGCTGGAGTAATGTGATATATACATGTTATTGTTATAATTCTCTTGTTAGTGACTTCATTTTTTTTATAGGGCATATTTAAATATGAATAATTGACAAGTTTTGAAGTTCTTGTTAAAGTAATGACAGTATCAGGTTCTTGTGAATCACTACAATTTAACAAGTGAAATGTTATTTCTTCAACTAAGTGTATAATTCATCACAATAAATGAGATGTCACTTAAAATTAAAGAAAAATAGAACATTCTATTATAATATGTTTCTTTAAATACATAGGTCGATGCATATATAAACAAAGGTGTTAAATCACCCTCCCCCAAGCTATGACTTAAAAGAACTCTAAATATTAAACAAAAGATCAAGAACAGAATGAATCCAAAAAGAATGAAATTATTGAATCCACCTATTCTTGGTTCTTGGTGGATTCATTGGATTTATTCTATTGTTGATCCTTTGCTCAACATTTAGAGTGCTTTTAAATCATAGTCTGGAAAATGGTGAATTACTCCCTTTGTTTATATATGTTTCATAAATTAATTTCATATTTTAAAACAAAATTTTAAAATTAAATCTATTTTTTATAAAAGATAAACATTACAACATGTAATGAGATATTGTATCCTTTAAATAAAAAATAATAATGACTTTAAAATAAATCATGTCTTGTTGCTATCTATCAACATAGAGAAAGGTTGAAAAGTGTCTATAATTAATATAAAACTGGAGTCACTAATTAGTTATTAGATCTGTTAAACACAATTAGCCCAAAATTCCTTATAAATTGTCTTTAAACTACTGAAATATCACACAACCACCATTTCTTGTATTCACACAATTTGTTAAACAGTAGCAACTCTTTCCATGTAGTAGTGCCACCTAGTGCAAGCCATAGTAATCAATGGATGCTAGAAGATTTGTGCATCAAAATTCCTACTAATGCCTACTCATTCAATATCCTCAGACTAGTTTCTGGCTTATGGTTTTTATCAGAGATGAATTTTGGATCTGAGCACTACACCTAAACCTGTTGATCTAATGCAACTCTCCAGCTGCCATCTTTTAACTTTTTGCCATGGCTTGCACTAAATGGCATGGTGTTTAGACTAAAAAGTCTGGAGGATATATATTACAGCACTACTATCTGTTATCTAGTGATGATTCAAGTTTATAGTAAAATTAATAAACTGTATTACTCCTTGTGAAAATATATGTGAATGCAAGCATGGTCATATGAGATTCTGTTAATACATATTCTAGTTAAAGGGTTAGAGGTGTCTCCAATTAACACAAACTGAGGTCATCATATTAATAACAAATTAGCTCAGAATTAAAACTTTAGATTGTTTTTAATTTCATGCTATTATTTTGATGGTATAAATGAGTTGAAGACAGTAATTAAAGCTCACTACTGAACAATAAACTAGACTAATTATATTGATTACAGTGCTACCATCTAGCACTTTCATTACAATATATGGTTTAATAGTAAAATAAAGAAACTAAATTACTGCTTCTAAAAGAAAATGTAAAGTATGATAGTAGAATATCACATTCTCTTGATCTAATCAATCAAACCTCATTGTCAAATTATTAAAATATCTTGGGAATGAGATTCATTCCTTGGTTCAAACACTATTTTCAGGTAACACTGTAAACACTTCAAAGATGATAACATTGTTTCAATAAATAAAGCCAATGAGACAAGCTATACTATGTGACATTCTTGAGAAATATCTATCAAATTTCAACACACTTCTCAAAGCAATGGGTTATTATTACTCTAATCAATTGTTCAAATATTATACAATACCATTCTATGTAAAATAAAAAAAAATTCAAACAATAATCTTACATAATGTTAATAAAGGTATCACAAGAATTCCCACTGATTTAGCTAACTATGGCCCTACAGTATGAATTCCAAAAAAATGTATTACCTATCCCCCATCGCATATTTCTGTGCTTGGATTAGTCATAAATATTTAAAAAAAAAACAAGTTTTGTTTATTAAACTAGTATTATATATATATCTAATCTTATAATTGAATATTTATAAATACAGTAATTAGATATATGTAAAGTATAACTTTATAAATTTTATCCACTTAGGAGCGCTTTCGACTATCCTCGTAGTCTTTGTCAACTATCACTTTGAAAGGCTAACCTTCCCACAATTCCATGAGCTTAACATGTTCTGCCTGTCTGTTAATTAAATCTTGTTTGTATTTGTGTATTAGCATAGCTTCCTTTATTTTTCTTTTGTTGTTATTTTTTCCAATTTGCAATATTTTTACGTTATTATAATTGAAGTTAAAACCATGAATACATGACTTATTATAGTTGCAAAAAACGAATGCGGAAACATTATTATTTACTTTGCAATTCTGTTTCATTTTCTGAACCCTTTTTAATAACAGCAAGTCTTCTTTAGTTCTTTTTTCTAGCGTGCATTTCGATTTCCCTATATATCTGATACCACACCTACATATCCATTTATAAGTGATGCAATTTTTATTTATAAATGGTTTTATCTTTAGAGTTATTTATTAATTTGTTTAATATAGGAGGTGAGTAAGATGTAATGTCACATATATCTTTATAAATTTTCCTTGTAAATTTTACTTGATCATTCAAAATATATGATATTGATATCCATATTTTTTTATTAGCAGGAGAATCAATATTATTATTAATATTTTTATTCTTATATTTCATATTAAAATTTTTAATAACATTAAAAATAATAATTAATAATAATAAGTATTAACAATAATTGTTATTAATAATAATTATTAATAATAATTAATAACATTGGAAAAAAGAACTAAAGAAGACTTGCTGTTATTAAAAAGGGTTCATAAAACGAAACAAAATTGCAAAGTAAATAAGAATGTTTCAGCATCCGTTTTTTACCACCATAATAAGTCATGTATTCATGGTTTTAACTTCAATTATAATAATGTAAAAATATTGTAAATTGAAAAAATAACAACAAAAGGAAAATAAAGGAAGCTATACTAATATGCAAATACAAACAAGACTTAATTAACAGATCAGGCAGCAAATGTTACGATATGGAATTGTGGGAAGGTGGATAATCAAAAGCGCTACTAAGTGAATATAATTTTTAAAGTTATACTTTACATATATCCAATTACTGTATTTATAAATATTCAATTAGAAGATTATATATAATGATTTAAAGAAATACAGACATCGAATTGTAATATTATTACATATATATTATAATTTAGTTGATGTAAAAGATTTTAATGAAAGATATAATAATATTTTTAAAAATAATAAGATAATTGTATAAAGAATATATATATAAAAACTTACAAGATTGATTAAGTTTAAAATTAAAACATAAAGTTTTAGACACAAAACAATACAAAGAGTAAAATTAATATAAAAGTCATATTTTAATGAAACAAATTTAATAATTTTTTATGCATAATTGATATAATGCACATGAAAAGATGTAGACAATTTACAGTATATGTACATAATATTATTATAATCTTGATGCTTAAATATATGGTGAATTTATAGTTTTGAGAAAGACTGATATACGGTCAAAACTGATAGCTGGATTAATAAATATATTAAAAGATAGTATGTTGTATTGAGTGTGGAAAAGAGTGTTATGTATTAAACGATATTTACATTAGACATGAATATAAACAGTATGTGTATATTTATCATTTTCAATTATTATAGATCCACAGATGATGGTCACTCCATGATATCTATTTTCTCTTACCCATAACTTTTCTTTTCTACATTGCATCAGCAATCTTCTTTATTTCAACTATCCATCTCACATATGATCCCTTTCCAATGTTTTTGTAATGTCATGCAGTCCAATTTAAGCAATATCTAACCCAGCTTCATTTCAGTCTCAACTCTTTCAATAATAAAACATTTGTGGTCTCACCCATGTATTTACTTTGAATCACTCCTTGTTAACCCCAACATCTTTGTAGTGCTATCTTGTTAAGCATCCAAATTTCAGATCCATATGTAAGAAATGATAAAACATATCTGTTAAAAATTTCCCTTTATAAAACACATTGTGTCTTCTTAATATTAAATTATTTATACCGAAAACACTCTATCCAAGTTTAATTCTATTGAGCAATTTCATCCATTATGTTTCCTGTATGTTAATAATCTTAACATCATATTTATAGTTGCTAACTTCTAGTGTGTTACTATAAGTCTTCACTTTTTCCTTTTGAGAACAATTTTAAGCTCTCTGAAACTCTAAAGCATTGTTTATTAAACGACATTATCTGCAAAATCAAAATAATTTAAATGAGCACTATTTATTTTTATTCCCATAGTTTCGGGTTTTAATCCACATTTTGGAATCTCCCTGAAATGCATACACACTTTACAAGGATTATCTCTCTGTTAACATGTTATTTAATAACGGCAGCTGTTGCATTATGATAAGAAAAACAATAAGCTTTACATTTTTACTTCGCCGATTAGAATCATCTAGTAGGAACCTAAAATAATTACAGATCAATTGTTACATTCAATGAATGTAAACAGCAACAATGAAGTTCGTAGAAATGTAGTAGGAATGTGTGCACGATGCATATAGTAATGAAAGAACAATTATGAGTCATCTCGACATCACTATTATTAAAAGGAAAAGAAATTATATTAACAAATTCTTTTATTTGCCCTTATGTAAGCTTTAGTAATCAATAGATTTTAGTACTTATTAAATTCTTATTAAATGTTGTCCTATCTAAATATCCTCACTAGTTTCCAGCTCATGGCTTCCATCAATGAGAAGCTTTTTGGATTTTTTTCAATAGTGCAGTGAATGGACCTTTCCACTAGCAGTCATTTTCTATTTTTTATTATACTTTCAAGTTACCCAGTGAAATTGAAAAACTTTTAATTTTTTTCAATCCAAGAACATTTGCTTCTTTAGTTACATAAATCTAAAACTGGTTGTTTCTATATATTATGGTCCCTTTAGTTTTTTTATAACTTTTGACACTTTTATTCTTTAATCAGAATTTCTAATGAATAGCAAATGTGTCAAAAAAAATCATGTGATGTTTTGTTAGTCATGTAATGTATTAAAAGAGATTATATGAGGTGTATTTTTAAGTGGGACTAAACCAATTGTAACTAAATACAGTCCATTAAGTTTTTAACACCATCAAATGTACATAATGCATCCCCTAATATATATATATATTGTACTGTATTTATTCTGGTACAAATTAAATTGGCAGTTTTAGCAATCAAATTCATAAAGTACTTAAATAGAATATTCCATTTGTTTTAAATATTTAGTTAATTTGATTTACACAACGTTGATTATATACATTTTTTTTTTGTCTTAAAAAAATAACTTGAGAGAGAGAAAGGGAAACAACTATTTTTGTGTGTATAAAATATAAAAAAGGGAGATAAGAAAATAACTTCTTATCGCAAAAAGCCATTAGTCACACAAAGTGTGGCAGTTGATCGTTAATTAAAGATGGCGATTCCAAGAGGAGAAAGTATGAATTTAAAGACAAAGTTCTACAAAAATTGAGTTGAACTAATAAGTGTCAACAGATGATGTGCAAAAAAAAAATAAAAGCTAAAGGATATAAAAGGAAAAGTGCATTGTAAGAGGACATTCAGAAACAAAGAGAAAAAGTAAAAGAGAAACCTGAGAGCAGTATTTAACAAGATCAGTCGTGAAAGAAAGAAAACCTTGCACAAAGTTATGAAGAATGTGCTGAAGGACTCATCAGTGTACCAGCTTATCTAAAATGTATGAATAAAAGAAATCATTTGTCGGTGGTGTTTCTGCTTGATGTCGCATAAGACCCTGAGTGAAATCACCTACAGAATTTAAAACCACGAATTATTTATGTGCTACTCCAGTAACAGACCACGGATCCCCTCATTCACAATAAATCCATGCATGATAGAACTTATAATGTGCTTTGTTAACAATAACTTACCGGTAAGAAACTTTAAAGTGATCACTATTTTTCTTAAACTATATTTTTTCTTTCTCACTTGAACTATAACTGTCATATTAAGTGTTTGCTTAAATTTAATGGAAATCTTAGAAATGGTCTCACCCTATTTAATCTCTCTTGTTATTACCATTATTAAATTTGTTGTTATTCTAACCTTAGTAAAGATATTTTAGTATAGATTAATAAAATAATAATATAACTTACATTGGTGTTAATTATTACAAATATTGTTTATTGAAATTCTTAAAAAAATCCGCCATGATTGCCAGCCAATAAATAAACTGCTGACTCTGTACCAGAAATACAATCCTCCATGTATTTTAAATAGGTTGTTTAGTGTTCGTTTAAAAAAAAGGAGGGGGGGTTCAACCAGTGAACTCTAAATATGAGTTCTGGCGCTTTAAGTAAATAAAAGCTAGTTTCCTTTTTTTTCCAAGTTGAATTGAATTGTTTAAAATAGGATTAAGTGACCAGAAAAAATAATTGCTGCAGATAAGTTGCTTAAATCCTTGCAGACAGGTAATTTATAATCTGATGCAATTTGGTCGCTCAATACGAGATCGCAAATCGTATAATAAAATCTTATTTGTACCGTGAACGTTACAATGGAAGCCCAACTCAAGGCATCGACAATAGCCACAGCCTCAGATAAAAGTAAAAGATAGAATAATAAAAGGTTTAAAGATAAGTGGACAAAAATTCGGGAGTAAAAGTAACTCAGAAGATAAAGCAACCTCGGGGGCTGCAACTTCGGCAAATGTATTAATAAAAGATAAGTAATAAATAGAAATCAAGCCAAGTATACGAAGGGAAAAATATATAAAATAAAATAAAAATTTTTTTTTTTTAAAAATAGAAGTGTATGAAATTGAGAAGTGGAAAAGATATGCAAAATATGGTAGAAGATGAAAAAGAATTGAAAGACAGCATGGAAACATTAGTGAAAAGGCTATTATATGAAGCAATAAACGAATTCAAAGAAGATATGAAAAAGAAAATAAGAGGGTTCAAAGAAGAAATAAAAAAAAAATTGGTGGAGATAATTAGGGAAGTGAAAACAGAAATAAGGGAAAAGATTAAAGAAATGAAAAAAGAGTTAATAAAGGTGGTAGATGAGAAAATAAAAAAAAGGCACAGAGTAGAGTGATGGAAGTAGGATCTGATAAAGAGGAGAGTCAAGGAATAAAACCTCTAGAAAATAGAGAAAACATGCCGAGTGCGGTAAATCCTTTTCTGAAATTGAAAATCTTCTATGGGCAAGATGAGGAGTCACCGATGGAACATCTAAATAGTCTCGAGAAGTACTTCACAATAAACCTGATGTCAGAAGATATTAAACTGTAGTGGTTAGCCATTTACAAGGAACGGCACAGGCTTGGTGGGAGGTTCTCTTCAAAAGACCGAATAGCTTTGTGCAGTATAGTCAGACGTTAATGAAATGTTATTGGAACGAAGATCACCAAGAGAGAATTAAGAGTAAAGTGGCTCAAAAAAAATGTAGTACAGAGCAGCATTATGAGCCATTTTTCTGGAAGCAAGTAGTGCAACTATGAGCCTTAACAAAAGTTGACAGAAAAGCAGACTGTAAAAATTTATGCAGAAAAATTTCCCTAATCCAGTAGGGCACCTACTGATAAGCACTGGATGCAAGACGGTTGAGCGGATGGCTGAACCACTTAATGCATTTGAGAACAACAAGGTTAGTGAGGAAGAAACAAACCCCAATTACACGAACAAAATACCCAATCACAAAGGTCAAGTATAATTGAACACTATGGTGTTGACCAATAATCCAGAAAATCAAAGAACAGATAAGATAACTACATCTAAAAAAAAAGAGAAAGGAAATCGAACAAGATTTCCATCTCCTGGGGTAAAGTTCAGGAGTCCAGATAAGTACGATGGGGAAGATTTTAATACACAGTGGAGAGATTGATGCGAGTGGCATAGAGAAGCGGATAGATCACCGCCACCTCAACCGGGTTATAATACCTGAACAGATAGTGGTAAACAGTCAAATGAATGGACCCAAACCCTGAAGACCTCAGAAATTAATGGTAAATGAGATAGGATAATGATTATGTGATCATTTACTTAGTGGTGGAATGTTGGTTTACAGTGAACTGTAGGTATTGGTGTGATTGGTGAACTATATGTGCTAGTAAGGGATAATAACCATGAAATTCATGTATTTTATGTAGTATGCAAAGACTGTCTTTAGGTGCCTGTCAGTCTTATAAAAGCAGAGTCCCAAGAAAAACGGGAGGATGAACCAAGTGCCCGGAGCCATAAGTCTCAAAAAAATAAGCAACGCTCTGCTGTGCTTAAACTTGGACTCTTTGTTGAACTCTAAGGGGATATATATGTGTACTGCGAGCATGGAAGAAGTCCTCGTGTAATGCATTATGTAAATCCCTCGATCGTACATTTCAACATCACAATCTCTATTAGACAGTCAGTTGATAAATATATATATAAAAAACACGTCAGGTAAAGATGATTAATAGAGCTTGGAGAATAAAATAGTGTTATACCCCATATTTTATTCCTGTCATTGACCGAGGAGGTATTGTACTGTATTTATTCTGGTACAAATTAAATTGGCAGTTTTAGAAATCACATTCATAAAGTACTTAAATAGAATATTCCATTTAAATATTAAGTTAATTTGATTTACTCAACGTTGGTTATATACATTTTTTTTTTGACTTAAAAAAATAACTTGAGAGAAAAAGAGAAAACTATTTTTGTGTGTATTAAATATAAAAAAGGAGATAAGAAAATAACTTCTTATTGCAAAAAGCCATTAGTCACACAAAGCGTGGCATATGATCGTTAATTAAAGATGGTGATTCCAAGAGGAAAAAGTACGAATTTAGTGACAAAGTTCTACAAAAATTGAGTTGAACTAATAGGTGTCAACAGGTAATGCGCAGAAAAAAAATAAAAGTTCAAGGATATAAAAGGAAAAGCACATTTTAAGAGGACATTCAGAAACAAAGAGAAAAAGTGAAGGAGAAACCTAAGAGCTATACTTACGAGATCAGTCGTGAAAGAAAGAAAACTTGCACAAAGTTATGAAGAATGTGCCGAAGGACTCATCAGTGTACCAGCTTATCTAAAATGTACGAATAGAAGAAATCATTTGCCGGTGTTGTTACTGCCCAATGTCGCATAAGACCCCCAGAAAAGTCATCTACAGAATTTAAAACCACGAATTATTTATGTACGACTGCAGTAAGAGACCATGGATCCCCTCATTCAAAATAAATCCATGCATGGTAGAACTTATAATGTGCTTTGTTAACAATAACTTACTGGTAAAAAACTTTAAAGTGATCATTATTTTTCTTAAAACTATATTTTTTCTTTCTCACTTGAACTATAACTGTCATATTAACTGTTTGCTTAAATTTAATGAAAATCTTAGAAATGGTTTCACCCTATTTAATCTCTCTTGTTATTGCCATTATTAAATTTGTTGTTATTCTAACCTTAGTCAAGATATTTTAGTATAGATTTATAAAATAATAATATAACTTATGTTGGTGTTAATTATTACAAATATTGGTTATTGAAATTCTTAAAAAAATCCACCATGATTGACAGCCAATAAATAAACTGCTGACTCTGTACCAGAAATACAATCCTCTATGTATTTTAAATAGGTTGTTTAGTGTTCGTTTAAAAAAAAAGGAGGGGGGGGGGTTCAACGAGTGAACTCTAAATATGAGTTCACCCGCACTTTAAATAAATAAAAACTGGTTTCCTTTTTTTTCCGAGTAGAAATGAATTGTTTAAAATAGGATTAAGTGACCAGGAAAAATAATTGCTGTGGATAAGTTGCTTAAATCGTTGCAGATAGGTGATTTATAATCTAATGCAATTTGGTGGCTGAATATGAAATCGTGAATTGTATAATCTTATTTGTACCGTGAATGTTACATATATATAAAAGATCTTTAATAGATTTCTCAGAAAATAAATAATTACTGTTGATAGAAAGCATCAATACTTTTTCTACAAACTTCTGTCCCCAATAATTAGAAAATATTCTATAAAAGTGAACAAATAATGAAATGAACATAATTGTTTAATTTAATGTATCATTGTCTATTATTATTATTTCATAACATTTTTTCTATGATTGCATAAAACCTTCAACTCAATCAAAAGATCTCCTTTACTCTACATAAATATTTTATAAATTTATATTTTACATATGTATTTGTATTGTTTATAATTTACATTTTATCAATTATTATTATTTTAAATTCCAGTCTGAAACCCCTCTTTAAATGATGCCTTTGTGTAGTGCACAAACTGCATACCTTGTAGTTCAAAATAGTTGTATTATTAATAGAAAAGTTTATAAGTTATAAATTAAGAGAAGTACATGTTTACTCATGCTTAACAATAGTAGAGGTATACAAAATGATATATGCAATGTATTAATTAATGTATATATATATATTGAAATGATATACTGATTTCACAACACATATTTCATAGTAAGAAGAGATAAAAGGATGTAATACTACATAAGGTAGCCATTCTTTAGAGACAAAATATGCAAACTATAAGAAGAATTAAAGCTATTTGAATATAATAGTAAAAACATACATTTAGAAAGCAAAAAACTCATAACTCTAATAAGGAGGCATATGTTATGTTGCATATATGTGCAAATATGTCTTTAATATTTACCATTTACTTACATATTAATAATAAAAATATATAAATATATTAAACCATCAAAACATCACATGATCACCATTCTTTATATATTGCAAGGATTCTTTAAAATATTATGCAAGATAATTTTTAATATTGTGTAAAGGAATTTTAAGTTAATTATTTAAAAGGTAATAATAATAATCATAATATGTAATTAATGTTCTAAAACTTATAAAACGTTTAATGATAGATATATTAATTCCTGAACATGCAGGGATCATGTTGTTAGCATTGAGATTATTTTGAAATAAAATAATTTAAAACAATGTCAAACAAGAATTCAATCATCTGCAGCATTCTGAAAGTGTCTAGCTGAAATTAGTTGTAACAAACGTCAAGCATAAATTTAACTTCATTATCAATCCAAAAATCAATGGCAGGATAACTTAATAGGGTCCTTCTTAGATACAGAAACCAACTTCCTAAGGAAAGCCTTCAAAATACTTTAACGAAAATCATGAAATGTTCATCCTCTATAACAACTTAATAAATAATATAAAAGATTATGCTTAAAATCATTATTAATGTTAAATGTCATATATGAAATTCAAAAATTTTAAATTTACAGAATCTGCAGTCAACACGTGGGCTAAGCACACCAGAGCTCTAAAAATATATAACTAAAGGACATTTCACATTTACAAACACAAACACATTTGAACTTATAGTTAGATGCTATATCGGCATCTCCATTTGTACAAAAGTTATTAGTAAATTATGAAAATAAACTGCAATATAAACTTAAATTTTCAGATGGACTTTTAGAATAGACAATATTTATATATATATCAGTTCTTATTTTACATGTTTTTTTAATATTTTATAAGTGGTGTATATTTTACAGTAATAAGTTAATAATTAATCTTTTAAATATTAATGGTTTTAAATAATATTTTAATTTTATTCTTAGATAATAAAAGCTTCATGCAGGTTTATTTATGGTTGACATTATTAAAAGAATAAATTATTTACTAATTAAATTAATAAAATTACCAGAATGCAAGTTTAAAATATAAACAATTTTATCTTGAACGTCATAATAATCTTACATAAATTAATAGTAAAACAGATGAATGTAGGGTGATAGTGAATAAGAAATTAAGATCATTAGACAGCTCAGACAACCTGAATTTAAATCATTCTTAGATGTTCATTTTACATTGGATAAATGTTTTCTGGAATTTATCATAAAATAATAATGTGATTTAAATAACTCAAACGTGTGGATTTAACTTTGTTTAATTTTGAGATGTGCATGTATTGAACATTATTTTCATATATAAATCAATATTAGTTACAGGCATGAAAATCTTAAGTTATAGGAAGTTTGCAATAAGGATTCTGTTGATAATCGTTTTATATTATTCCATCTCAAATATAAAGGTGCAGATGTGGTATTCTCGCTCCTACGCTCAATAAATGTACATGCAGATGTGGTATTCCTGCTACTATGCTAAATAATAATGCATAGAGGCAAAACTCTCCATACAGTAGCACCGTTGAGTGCCAGAGTAATCAATGGATATGTATAAAATCCCTATCTAGTGCCTACTCATCGAATATTTCCAGAGTAGTTTCTTGCTTGTGGCTTTCATCAGTGAGGAGCATAAAGAATGATGATCATGTGATGTTTAGTAGCTAAATAATAATGCATGCCTGCTATTTATTTTATTAAAGTATTCTATATATTGCAGAGGAAATTTGATCTATAATGATTAGTTCATTACATATCATAGTGTGTATGATGTAATATTCTATAGAGGTATATATTTATGCATGTACTTAAATTGCAGATAAATTTATTAAAAAATATATATGGTTGTTGTGCTATTGATGATGAGAATCCAAGTCATCTCTATCTGAATGAACATTAAATGGTATGATTTATGTAAATGTTCTTTCTCACACAGATCTCATCTTTGCCTTTTTATAAAAAAAACTGAATATGTAATATAGGATAACAGGTTATAATCTTATTTTTGACAGTAAAGTTAATATTTTTGCATATAACTTGCATAATACTATAAGATTCTCTGCATGCATGATTCACAACTCCATGTATATTAGGACATTGATCTTAAATCCCTCTCTAAGGATCTAACTCTTATTTAAATGTACAAGAAGAAATTAATAAATTAATTAGATGATATTGTGCACATTCATGCCCATGTGATAAATTTAAATGAGTGTTATAGAAATTACAGAATTAACAAGCAATACTATTACGATACAAAATAAATTCATTTATGATGAGATCATTCAATTGTTAGTGAAGTTGTTATATTTGTATACAAAATCAGTATAAAAGAAAATTAAAAAAAGTACTCCAGAAGTACAAGTAACTAATGTAAAATAGGAAAAGTAGCATTTAAATCTGAAAGAAGAAAAAAGTCAGAAATAAAGAATGTAAAGAATATTAAGTAAACGGAGATAATAACTATAATGGAATCTTGTAAAAACTTTGTGAAATGTTATATTTAAAACTTTGGGCTAAGTAAATGATAAAAAAAGAAAAGAATTGTAGATAAACATCGACAACTGTTTAAAAAAATAGATATGGAAAGGAAAGGAATTAAATTAATAAGTGTAGCCGAAGAGAAAACAAAGGCAGGGACTATATAAACTGCATTTTGAAGAGCGTTGGCATCTTTTCTTATTTCATTGCTATGTGTGTCACCAGAGAATGAGCTCATAATGTACATGATATTGAAGCTCAATGGTTTTGTAAAGCAGATCAGCAAAGGAGAACCCAAAAATTCAGATCTGAAGGTACAGAAAGCTGACCAGAGTTTTACAGATCATACCGATCTTATTTTATTTTCTGCAAGCCTTAAGGGCTACCGAGGGTATAATATTGTTTAGGGAGTAGAAAAAGTAAGAATAGAAAATTTTATAGAATCCATTGAAAGACGTAATTTGTGGGAACTCAAGAAAATTGAGAAATTGTGTTAGAAGTAAATGCCAAAATCATTTTTAGCTAGTTGTGTAGATAACAAATTTGTTGCAGATCGGCGTTTATCTTTTATATATCATTATTGTAAATAAATCTTGTTTCTCTAAACATTATTAGTATATGTATTTGATTGTATGTTATTTTTTTCCTTTCCTCTTGCAATTGTTGTGGGAGGGAAATACACTACAGAAATCAACATAATAAAATAGATAAAGATAATATTCATAAAATTTTACCTTTATAATCAAATAAAAATTTGGAATATTTAATGAGCCTTATGAGTACCCTTCTCATTTGTCCGTTTATTTATTTTAATATAGGTGTTACTAATGTGAATAAGCAAATTACGCATTTTAGTTATGGAATTATTCACAGATATTATTCAATTTATGTGTTAATCAATATGTTAACTGATTTACTTCATTTGTTGTCCGATTCACTTATTTGAGTATAATTATATATGGAAGGAGTCTCATGTTTCTTCCTGATTTAGCAGGCATTAAAGAATATATTCATAGTGATAAAAAGTGATATGACAGACCAAGATTAGAATACTTTTCAGATAAAATTCATAACTACCTATCGCTACTTCGAGACTCACTATTACAATATACTGTATATAAGCATTTACTGTATAGCAAAATCTAGTTGTCATATTGACAACTGCAATCTGTATTATATTCCACTTGCCTTCCACAAAAAATCGTTTATAAAAACGTACCTTTTTTGTTCCCTATTTTATCTTTCTTCGTATTGTTGGCTTCTGTTTGTTTACTTTTTCTTAACTTCTATCATTAACATCATCCTGTATTCGGACTGGCTCCTATATTGATTAGATAGATGTCAACTTATAATAATAATTCCAAAATTAGTAAAGTAGTAAACTTAAAAACAATTGACGGACTCCTTCGAATCACAATCCTTAATCCAGTGACTAATCGCAATTAATCAGATAATATCATGGAGGAGGGGGGGGTTTGGGGGTTGGTCCTTTTATCTCATGCAACTTATATAGAAATATGTTCAAATATATATTTGTAGATAGGAACATTTTTATACTTTAGTTAGCGCTTACAAAAAGTTATGAACCACATTACTCAATACAATGCATTATGGAATTTAATGGATTTTTTACATTATTAACAGCTGACACAGTTTTGTTTATTTATGTGATGCGAAAATATCAAAGATGAAGTTCAAATAAACTTAAAAAGTTTTGGAGGCCGCTGATACATCAACAAAAAATGCGGTGGAAACAAAAAGAAAAACAAACTTTTAAACTCACCATAATATTTGCAGACACTTTCTGTTTCATTTTCGCTTTTGACAAGAGCGAATAATGCTATCACGAAAAATATTACCATATTTATAAATATTGAACTATCGCGATTACTAAATCCACTCCCCATGCACATTAAATTTACTGCAGCTAAGAAAACGTCAGCATTTCATTGGTTTCGCTCGTTTGGAAGTAAGTATTAAAATAAAAGTAAAATTTATAACTAATAAAATATTATTCTAAATTTTATTTTTAACCTTATTTTTATTTTCTCTCAATGCTGATTTTTTTATTTCATGATGAATAATATTGCAGATACTATCTTAAAACAATATGGCGCCTCCTGCTAAAAGAAAAGGCAAATCGTCGAAGTGGTACCAACAAATTCAATCAAAAATTTCAAATCTTAACAAAAAAAATGTAAAACTCTTTCTGTCTGATCCGTCAAATACTTGGACGATTGGCGGGCTTCTCATTTTTCTGGAAATATTTTTAAATATTGTTGTAATAGAGAAGGTTAAGTGTAAGTTAATTTTAGATTGCAATTTCTCTGCTCTAAATATTGCTAGAGATTCCTCTTCTCCGTCTTAACTGATTTAATAATAGAAAAAGAAACGTGTTACTACACGAATAAGTAATCATGGTTTGTCAATGCTCTATGGCTAACTTGATGAATTGGAAAGGTTTTGTGTTATATCTGATTGCTAAATGATGCATAATATCAAATTATTAAGAAGTGAATTTTTAAAATATAATCTTACAAAAAAAAAGTGCTACATAGAGGATTATGGTGTGCTATTGGTTTATTACATAACTTTTTGCTTGGCATGTGGATTGTTTTGGTTTTTTTTTTTTGTTTGTCGAGCGAACAGAAATTAGATGTAATCAAGAAATTCGGCATTTTTAAGCCAACACTTCAGACATTGTATGCATCATTTATTATATGGTTTGACGTTTTCCATACTAACAAATTACAGGTTTCTAAATTTTACCTAAAATATTAAAGGTAAATGTGGATAGCCCTGAATCTATTGAAACTTCAATAATATCTGACAAGTTCAAATCCGCTTGACATTATTATTGAGCCTAGAATAAGAGATTTTCTTGGAATCTCATATGGTTTCCCATTTCTAGTTCATAAATTTTCAGTTGTTTTAAGGATTCTCTGGTTAAAAATCCAGGTCTTGACTTTTGGCATATATTTAATCTGATCTATTTAATAGTTTTTACGTTTTCTAGAAAATCAATTGTATGTCTGATCTAAATTTTAATTTTTTTCCCGTAAAGCAACTTGTTTTTTTGAAATTCTGGTCAAGGAAAATGCAAAAGCAGGGGTAAACATTGCAAGATTATGGGCTTGAGTTTGCTAGTAACAATAATAATAATATATAATTACATATCTAGAAATTAGATGTGGTTACTTTTAATATACAGTTTTTAATATAAATGTGAAGGAAACAATTTCCAATTAGTATCAACCAGGCTTCTAAGGAGATTGCTTCTGAAAATTAGTTTACATCAAACTTTTTATGATAAAAATATAAGTCCAATATTGGCTTGAATGGTTTATAGTAAGATTATACTTTAATTTTTTGTTGCAGGAAATTGTGTTGGATTTACAAGATTCTTGTTTACATAGTAGTTTGAGTATACTATTTTTATAGAATTTGGGATACAATCCAATTCTTTGAAAACAATTTCCAAACTTGTTTATATCATTTATGTGCCACCAGTGAATTTCATTTTTTTTTGTTTCTGAAAGATAACTGACAAATATATTAAATAAGAGATGTTTTTTGTGTGAGTGTGATTGATGGAAAATTTCTCATATTTAAACCATTTCCAAAAAAAAAAAAAAAACAATTTTATCATTGTAATTGCCCTTTTATGTCTTGTTTCAAATATAATGGTAAAAATAATTACCTACAAATTTTTATATATTTAGAATAAAGTTTGGCCTGATAAATGATAGTGTTACTTTAAACAACTAATGTTTGGTGATCTTTTAGACCATACATATAACTGGGATGAGCAATTGAATAGTAGCTTTCCTATAGTCCTTTCTGCAAGTAATATGCATTAACATATGAAGCTAATACCTCTTGAAAATCTGCTAACATGATGAATCCAGCAAATTTTGAACTTACAGAACAGTTATTTATATAAAGTCAGATGGAATGATGGGCAATGAAGATAAGTGAAGGTTTTAGACTCTTCATAAGCAACTTCAAAGTGTTGACAACTGTAGAGTACGTAAATGCCAAGTATAACTTGAGCAATTCTCTTCAATTAGGAAACAAATTCAGTTAAACATTGAGGATTATATCAAAATCATAAATGGAGAATCTCTACCTATTATTCATACAGCACAGCATTGTTGTAATTCCTCTAATGATACACATCTTAACATTTCTGACTAAATGTTGTTTCTTGACAATGCATACTATTAACCATGATATGATACCTTAGATGGCAAGCAAGGAAAATATTTCATTCAGACAGAAAAAAATATCTGATGTAATTGTTTCACTGAAATATAGTTCATTGTCAATATAATGGTGTGCCACTTTTCCCTAATAGTTATTGTAGAATATTAATAGAATGTAAAGAAAGCTAAGTGGAATCGTATAAGCTGGATATCTTGAAAGAAATATTAGTCAAACTTCACCTATCTCTGGTTCCTATGATAGATTTGACAATGTCTTAATTATCTTACCAAAGAGTATATCTCTTGACAGTATTCAAAGCACTTTAATCCAGGTTAGAGCAAAGCCAGTCTTTCTTTTTTTTTTCTGGTTAGGATTTAGCTACTATTGATGCAGAAATTGCATACACAGATATAAAATCTTTTATTGGTGTTAGAAAAAAATGATAGAGACCATAGAAAAACAAAATTTTATGAAATCCTTTCAAGAAGTCTACTCCTATGTTGCCTTAAAGCATAGAAATTAAAAGAACTCCATTATTGACAATATCAGAAAAAATGTTATTAGAGCAGAGTTTTTGAGCTTTTTCACAATATTTCTTTAACATGAGTCTAATAAAACTTGTAGATATTGTTGAATTTAGTTATTTCTTGACAGTCTTGTATTTTTTATAAGAACAATATGAAAATAATATCAATTATTTAGAAAACTACTGAAAATAATACAGAGTGTCCACCAAGTCTGTGTGCAATTTACAAAATTTGAGATGGAAAAAATCTAAAAAATATTAGAAAGCTTAATGTACCCAATTTTAAGTAAAATTGTTTAGTAACTCTTCAACACAATAATTTAAAAATTTTTTAAAACTTTAAAAATACTTTTTCAGAATTACATCACCCATAGCTTCATCTGAAGAAAAAGTAAACTACCTTTTGGTTGGCTGAACTGAAATCTACTGTTGCTGTACAAAGAAAGCTTACAACTGAATACAGTAAAGAACCACCTCATAGGAATTATTGCCAAATGGATGAAAAAATTCAAAGAGACAGGCTCAATGCATGATAAGTCACGGTCTGGTATGACGTGTTGGCGAAGAAAGTGTAGCATCTGTAGAACAATCCATAACTCCAAGAAAGTCATTAAGACGAGCACCACTAAAGCTGAGACTTTCAAAGTCCACTGTTCATAAGATTCTGCAGAAAAGACTACCCATGAAACCTTACAAAATTCAATTGCATCAAATGTTAGAAGAGGTCTATCATGCATAGCTAACATTCTGCCATTGGTTCAATGAAAAACTTGACAGTGATGATGCATATGTGAGTAGTTTAATGTTCTCTGATGAAACAGCATTTTACATTACTGGCAAGATCAACAGGCATAATCACCGGATTCGGGGAACTGAAACTGTTGAACATGAAAGAGAGTCTCCTAAAGGTAATGTGTGATATGCTTTGGGAAAAAAACCAAATCATAGGGACTTTTTTTTTTGAAGGTTGTGTTATTAATTTTTAGCATCTATTTAGATATGCTGCGGAATTACTTTATTCCTCAGCTTGAACAATTAGGACTAAAAGATGATACAGTATTTCAATAAGATGGAGCTCTTTGCTACTTTCTCTGCATGCTAGACAGTTTCTAAATCAAATTTTCTAACAGATAGATTGGAAGAAGTGGACCATTTTTTTGGTCTCCACGTTCACCTGACTTGATTTCATTAGATTTTTTTTTTTTATGGAGATATGTAAAAATGATAGTGTATGCAACCAAACCTCGATCATTAGAAGACTTGAAAGCTAAAATAACTAATGTAATTTCAGGCATTACTGTAAATCAATTAGAAAATGTTTTTAGAGAACTACAAAATCATACTACCCTATGCATTGTTAATGATGGTGGACATGTGGAAACTTAATAAAATACAATAAAATAAAAAATATATAGATTTTTTTATTTCTAATACATTCTACAAAATTTCTCTATCACAAGTACTAAGAAAGTTATAAATTTTTAAAAATGAACATAGACTTTATGGACACTCTGTATATTTAGTAAATAAACTAATTGAAAAACAAATATTTTCAGAAAGTATAAATAATGCAAATATTCTGTAAGAAAAATATGGAAATAATATAATTTATTTAAAAAACAAATCTGAAAATATATTTATCCAACAAATAATAGTTGAAAAACGAAAATTTGCAATAAGTGTGATCATTGCTAACATTTCATAAATTACTGATGTGATGTCAGAAAATGCTATTTCAGTTTCTTCCGAAATGCTTGTATTAATGATACCTTATGAAAATATGTTTTTCAATTATTGTTTACTAAATATATTATTTTCATGTTTTTTTTTTTTTGTATTTTTGATTTAAAAAAAAGAAACTTCTATTATCTTTGTTCCATTGGTATATAGATGGTGATTCCACCAACAGATAGACCATATGCTCTACTAGTATCAGTTTTTCATTATGAACTGTGTGTAGAATATTAAATTAAGGTAGATTTTTTGCTGCAACATTTATCTGGCAGTTAATATTCTTATTATGATAAGACTATTTTTGTTTGTAATCAAAATTACATATAATTTTGTTGATTAGTGACAGATTTTTGGGGGATCAGTGAATAATGTTAACATTTTTATATTTGTCTCTAACTGAATTTCTTTTAATGGTAAATGTAAATACTTTGTTACAGAAGATAATAGTCAAGATAAAACTTTTCAACTTAATTCTCTGAGGAAAAAAAAAATTATTAAGCTTCAATATAAATAATTTATCGTTTTTACAATTAACATTTCAGATTTATGTACGAGGAATGCTTTATATTTAAAATGGAATAAATGCATAAAATTTTCATTGGAATTGTTTTTAGAACTTAACATGTATCTTACCAATGTTTACAGTGATAAAAATATTAAAAAATTCATAAATATATGCCATCGTATGTATGTCATTCATTTAGAGTATTATTTATGGCTCCAGACATTACTTGCATATAAATTTACTGTAAATTATCTACAAAATGGTGGATTTTAACCTTCACTATGAATTGAATTCTTAATTTTTGCTTTCCTCATTGAAAACACAGCTATTTTCTTAATATTATTAACTGCTTCTAATATTATTTTTTTTATTCTTCGTAATATTTTTCAATATACATTTCACAAATGTTTTATCTTTAGTTGTATATTCAATCTTTTTTTTTAATCCTTTATTATTGTCTACTACTTTCACTATATCTTTCCAATTTTTTTTCTCTATCCTACATTTTTAAATTGCTTCTTTTCATTATTACATCAATGTACGCTTAGATAAATTATATATTTTTAAATAATTAAACTTTAGCAAGTGCATCTAAATTACTAATCACTGATGTAAAAACCAGAATTTTGAAGATCAGTTTTCTAAAATAGATTTTAATGTTTTTTTGATGTTATTGTTTAAACTTAACTCGGTTATAAATATATAAAAATTCAACACCTTTTTTTTTATTATTATTAATCTAAACTTCATAAAATATATATATATATAATTATTACTGTTTTGCTTATGTTATATAATGTTTATCAAAGCATAATTCATCTAAAACATGAAATAAAAACAAAATTAAAAAATACCAAAAACACATCTAAATTATACCAAATATAAATAATAATTTATAAAAAATTAAGATAGCTCTTTATATTATTAATAACTTACTTATTTATGAAAAAAGAATGGAGAAGTCACTTTTTTTAATTATTTTTTATATTTGTGGATTTTATAATTATGCACTATTGGTATTTTTTTATTTATATATTTTATTTTATATTTTCTATGAATTGTGGTTTGACAAGATTATATAAAATAATCATATTGGTGATATTTTTTATATAAAGATTAATTCACTAAAAGACAAGTTTATAATTCTCTGCATGAATACAATTCTATATGTCAATGTTTTAATTAAAAAAATATACAATGTCTATTTAATAGTTTCATTATAAATAAAAATTAAGCTAATAAAATAAATTTTTATTTATTAAAAATGTATATGTTTTTTTAAATGTAAAATGTTGACGGTATGAAATTATATCAGAAATTGTGTTCCCTCAATTTGATGTTTAAATAGTCTACTTGATTGCTATGTTATTCTCTATTAATAAATAACTGGTACCTAATACTTAGTAAGATATAGTCATTTTATTGAATGTAATGTTCGCTTTCTACTCATGATATGTGGGATGGCTTGCATTTTTAAAATAATGCTGGAGTTGTTTTATTTATTTATTTTGAGAACTTTGTTATCAGGAAATAAGATTTTAAAAAATATATTTTATAATTATAACTGTGTTTTTTTTTTTAGATACGGAAATAGATTGGAAGGCTTATATGCAAGAAGTGGAGGGCGTCATTAATGGAACTTACGATTATTTTGAATTAAAAGGAGATACAGGGCCCTTGGTGTAAGTTGCTATTAGTTGTCCCTGCTTTCATTATTGTTATTTCTTTGGAATTGTTAGATGCTTTTCATTTTTTAAGGATTCATAGTTCCATCTTAGCTGCAAACAGTTCATGTACACATTTGAATAATGGCTTCATCTGTATTACCAAATTAATTTATATTTAAATCTATCTATGGAACAAACAAGTCAAACTTTTTCATCAGCAAAATTTCCATAGAATCATTTAAATAAGCCTGTAAATAATGACTACCTTTGTTATATTAAATGCCAATCTATTTTGTTAGATAGAAGATGCTCTTTTATCTGATAAAATAGATTGGCATGGATATAGCAAAAGGTGATCTTAATTTACAGGTTCATTAATAAGCAATTATTGTAATCAATTATTTTTTAAAATATACCACTTAAGGATAGACTTGTGTACTAAATAATCATATAGATTACTGCTTGGGAAAATCATGTGACATCTGAAGTAACCAAGTAGTGAGTTGATCACAACAACTTCACTGAATTCACCCAAGTCAGCTGAGTAACAATTTAATAACCATTAATTATTGATTCTGTCACACTGCCACTAGCCAACTGTGCAGATCATATAAATAACTAATTTATTAAGTACAATCGTTGTGCTAAAATGGCTTTTTTAACACAAAATTTAATAAATTATTGTATGACTAATTATGCACTTGCAGTCTGACTCGCACATAATTAACATGATACATAGTTTTGAATATTTTCACTAGTCCTTCTCTTATTCAGCTTCTGGAGGGGTGGCGATCATAATCAGTAAGAATTCACAACTTTGTTCAAAATTCTATTCAGTGACTAATTGTGATCATACAATATTAAAGCTGGTACTTTAATATGGTAAACGTATACCTTCCTAAATCTCCTGACAAACGCAATTAATTCCACACTAAGAACAAAACTATTTGAAATGATTATCATTGGAGATTTTAACCATACATACCAAGCCTTTCAAAAAAAATATAGTGGAAACAAATCAGCCTCTGTGTAGTAGAAGATTCGGTAATCATCTGAAATCCGGGCACAGCCGCTTGATGGCGTTGATGCTCTACAAATGTAATGTTACCAGGCCGCAACTTTTTTTTATATAACATGATTTTTTTTTAGATTAAACAAATTTTTATTTCATTTTTTTTTTATTAAATAAATTTTTATATTCATTTTCGTTGTTTTTTTAACCTGACATTTTTCTTTATTCAACAAATTTTGGTAATTTAACTTTGTGATACTTTTTTTGATTTTAAAACTTTTGACTGTTTCACGACGAAAAAACTTGTTTTAATTCCGCCGAAAAAATATCATACAATTATTTGGGACTTGTTTCGACTTTATTCTATCTTCTTTTTTTTTTAGGTTGACTAAATTGTTTTTCTTTTTATAAAATCAAAAGTAACTTTTGTGTTTTGGGGGGTAAAAAATTGTTGTGAAACCCCTACCCTCACCCTCTGATAAATAATTGTAACAAAAAGTCAATATTTTTTTTTTCAACAACTTTTTCTTACTTTTTACTTTTATTTATATTTCGTTTGAATTACCTTTTTATTTTGATTTCTACAATAAACTGCTATCTTTTTTTTTTGACTTCTATAATAAACTGCCTTTATGGAGGGGGGGGATTTCATACTTTGTTATTATTAACAAAAAGTAAACAAATTTAGTAATTTATTTTAACCCTGCTGAAAAAAAATAATCCAAATACTTGTCAATTTCTAATGAAATAAAAAAAAATACACAAACTTTGGATTTTTTGAACTTACAATTTCTAATGAAATAAAAAAAAATACACAAACTTTGGATTTTTTGAATTTATTTTTATTTATTATTTTATTGCTGTAATAAAAACAGTCTGGTATTTGGGAGGACATTATGTGCCTGAAAAAAAGACACAATCTCACTTTCTGTACTCTGCAATTCTGAAAAGTTTAAAAATTGCATATTCTTCTCAGACATTTTATGGATCTCATATATTTTCCACGCTGAAACATGACTTAGCGCATGAGCTTTGTCAAAGCATGTTCGAACATACCCTTTGCCAATTTTTTACATATTAACATTTTTTAGGGAAGGGTGGGGACCATATGACAATTATTAGTAATTAACAACATTATTTAAATATAAATGACATTACTCTATTATGGAGATTTGAAAAGTTATACCGACTTGCAATTAAAACACCCTCAAGCGATACGGTAATCAGCTATGAATAGAACAAATACGCATAAATAGTTTCGAAGCACAAAACAGGTCGTAATATTTTTGTGCAATGTCATGTAAAGAGGCCTGCAATGGGTAATACAATTTAAATGTATTAGCCATAAGGCCGGCTGCAGAAAAGGCATTTTTATGTGTTTTGACACATAAACAACACCATCAAGTGGCCGTGCCCGGATTTCAGATGATTACCAAAGATTCTTCTTTGATAATAAAGCATTCTCTTTCTACACCAAATCATCACATTCCCTAATTGATCTACTTTTTTTTACCTTCCTTATCATCACAAATAGAAGCTCATCTGTGGCCTATTACGTTCTCTGATCATTATGCGCTGGAGATTAAAATCATTTCAAGAAACACTATACAACCCATCATTGAGCTGCCAAGGACAATTCGCATGCTTACAAAGCTTAAAGCCACTATTAAACTGATCTCCGAAGCTTACATTACATTCCATAGAACAAAAATTTTAACATTCCCTGCGGAAGAAGCATGGAAGACTTTTACAGAGACACTAACCAAGTTAATAAATTCCTGTACTACCAAAACTAAAGGTCCAATTCGCCTACTCAATGAGCTGGACTCCAATGCATAATGAACTTTAAAAAATCTATCACCTGAAGCACAAAATATTCCTAACATTTTAAATTTAAAAATCCAAGGCTGAACAAAAGGCCATTGCCAAATACCTCTCAATCAAAAGGGCCAGACAATATCTTCATCACCAACATTGCTGGACAAGGGGCTATCTGAGGTGGGCCCTTGGCTCTAACAGAAGGTGGAAGGCACCTCGGTCCATTGAGATACAAGGCAACTGCTATACTGGCTCTTCCATGCTTTACAGGATTTGGAAATTTTAGGCCAGAAAATTCCAACCACTTGGCATTTCATATTTATGTAAAACTTTTGTTTCTGAAGACTGATCAACATAAAATTACTGAAGCTAGAATCCTTTCAAAGATTACATCATTCACTAACGGAACACTTACGCGTCTTCACAGTTCCCATTATAAAAAAAATGATAGACTTCTTGGCTAGTGGCAGCAGAGAAATAACGGGAATTTGTCCAATAGGCATGGTCCCGTTTGTTAAAAAGCCTGAAGGACCTAACAATTTTGATAATCTTCAACCTATCTCCATGGTGCCACTATTGGTAAAAACTATTGAAGGCCTTATTAAAGAGGATATACAAGCAAACATTATGATGCTGTCAGGCAATTTCATCTCCTAGTACAAGCAAACATTATGATGCTGTCAGGCAATTTCATCTCCTAGTCGATCATGTTTGCAGGAAAGGATGTCATGGCCAGTTGCAGTTCAACTCGACTTTGCCAGAGCCTTTGATTGTGTCAGAATCAATGTGCTGCTTGGTGTACTGGAGGAACTCCAAGCGCCTCTGGCCTACCTTCAGATGATCGAGAACCTTCTCCTTAACCAAGGGGTGTTTCTCTGACTGGATGCAAGAGTTGCTCCAGGCTTTTGCCCCGTGTATCCATCCTTCAGGGCTCGCCACTACACACACTACTCTTCACAGTCTACATGAACCCATTGCTGTTGTGCATCGAGTCTATCCTTCCTGGGATTGTTGACATTCCTTTGCTGAGAGAGAGAGCATATGCCACATTTCCTATATGGATGACATGGTTTTGTTTCTCTCATCTCAGGATGGGTTCACTAGACTTGAGGAACTCTTAGACCAGTTCGCATGTGAATTTGACTTGAAAGTTAATGGAGTGAAATCGGCAATGTGGTCTATCCTGACAGGGAAGCAAATATCTGGGAGACTAAAGGCTTCCCCACAGAAATTTCTTGGTTTTAGTCTTGCTTCTTCTCCAGCAGCCATGGGAAAAGAACTTGAAAATTCATTACTTTTAAAGATTGAAAACAATTCACTATCCAAAATTTACCTTTCCCTGTTTGGAAAGGTTGCCCTCCTCAATACAACATCCTCAATACTGTTATGTCACCAAAAATTACTTATTATTTAATTGGTTTTTCACCAACAATTTGCTTTATACACAAGGTTGAATCACTATGCAGAAAGATGTGCTGGGAAGGCAAGACTCCTGCTATTAGCCTTAATCTTTTGCAAAAGCCAAGACAAGTCAACGGATTGGGACTGCATTCGATTAAAATTTTTCTGATACAGCAGACTTACAACGTCCTTGTAAAAATTTTCAAAGACAATGCAAACATAGAAAGTCGAATATCCTTAGAAAAAATAATCTCCACTGATCACCCACCCTCTTGTAAAAGAAATATTTGGCTATAACAACAAATAACAATTCTGATCAATGGCATTAAAACCTCTAGCTCCATGTTTGATGAAAAAATATCTTTCTGGAATTCATATCAATTAGTTCACTCTGGCAAATCTAAGACACAGAATCTTCTTCTAGTTGGAATCCCTCGTTTCATGAAGCTGACCAAGTTCCTGAGATTGGAACCAAAGTCTGTGGAATTTTTGGTGAAGGTCAACCTTGGAGCCTTGCCTACTGGGATGTTTTTTTGCAACCAGAGGGGACACAACATTGATACCATCTGTACCCTTTGTAGAAGATACGATGAGTCCATGGATCACATACTCTATCAATGTGAATGGTGGATGCGTCTATGGAATATCGCCCTACAGAGGATTACAGGCTACAACTCAACAAATTTACACCTTAGTGATGCATTCAGAAATGGAAATTTTGCCTGCATCTGCCTTGCCACATTCGCAAACTTTGTCATCTGGAAGATTAGATGTAAAGTATTATTTGATAGAGAATCGGTCGGTTCCATTGAAGAGCTTTTTCTAAAGTTATTATACAAAACTAAAGAAAGTGATCTAAGAACCTGCCTGCCTAGCCTTGCTAATCAAACATGGAGTCAATTAAAGATTTAGCAATAGCTGTGTGCATAATGGATTCCTGACACACCAACTTGACATGCCATGGGCTTACATGCCAACTTAGATCCTGCCTTATAAGTAATATACAATAAAATTTTACCATAAATCCTCTACTTATCATCTAATTTACTGACCACTCAGTCTTTATTGAGTCTTGATGTAATACACATTCATGCCACAATTATGACAAATGAGTTTCGGTTTACCATGATAATTTATTTTCACAATGAATGTTTAGTTTTTTACTATGATGTCATAGTATGGATTGAAATGAGTTTTTATCGCAAACAAAGTGAGCTGTTACAAGTTACGCACATTTTATTATCGCTTGTTAAAATCTATTGATCATCATAAATTCAATTTAATATATGCTATTTGTTGGACAAACATGATTTCACAAGTTAATTTATCCAACGCTCTGGTATTCAATCTCATTATTAGATCATTGCTTATATAATATGTTTAATTCTTTGTGATTCATACTTACCCATAGTACAAGACTGATCACACCTGATTATAATCAAGAACTCTGTATAACACCGTATATTGACTTTTTGTGCAAATAAAGGTTATTTTGAAATAAATTGAACATAATTCTGTTTAATTGTGGAATTTTTTTCTTCATTACACTTAGCTGAGAATATATTCAGGAATCCTTAACTATCAAATCTGCCTCCATACTAAATCACTTAGGGCAAAATAATCAATTAGATGTTCAGGAGTTATGTAACATTCAAGTATCGGAAATGACAAACTAAGCTTTGTTCCAGGGAGCTACAATTTTAGAATCTTACTATTGTACTAAACACAGTCATATGCTTAAATAATAAAGAGATTTATTATTTTGATGAAGAATACTTTATAATAAATAATTATATATAGTTATGCTTAAAATTTCCACTTCATTACACATTCTTGAAACTTACGAATAAGAGCATCTGAAAAGACATAATCCTCCAAGATACATTTCATGCTGAGCTAGCATGCATCAATTGGCCCAAGTCACAATCTCTTACATGATCATTTGATTAGTATTTATCAATACCAAATTATTTCATTTTGAGTTACAATTATCAAATTCACTTCACTCACAATGTTGACATCAAATCATTTCAGAAGATCATTACCCATTATTTGCTAAATTTGAGTTTATCCCTAGACTGGATATAAACTTTAAACCTCAGTTAAAAATTAAAAATCAATATTTTAATTAAACATAAGTGATTGGTTATAATTATTATATTTAACTGAAATGGTTGGTGTCAAAATTTTGAATTCACTAATTTTGACACTTGTAAATCAAATTATATTATATGAAGGGATACCCAAAAGTAACCAGAATTTTATAATAAAAAAATTGTTTAGTTATTTTTAAGTATTATAAATTTAATATCTTTCAAATTACTATCCATTTGATGCAATATACCAGTTTAAACTTATTTTTTATTTTTCACAGAAATCTGGAAACAGTTGCAAAGTGTTGTGGATTAATGCCTGTGGCTTTTTTTTTCACACTTCTAAATCAGCAAAAAAAAAAAAAATTGAGACTTTTTCATTTAAAAAATTAAAAAAAAATCAAACAAAGCGAGATTGAGCAAATATGACTGATAGATAGGCTGGGTCATGCTGAATTTAATTAAAAAGTGTTTCACAATCTAGGTTTTGAGAGATGTTACTTTGTTGGGGTGAAGCTTGCACTTTTTTTTTGGCTTCAAAATGGGGCATTTATGTTTTACTGCATCACGTAAATGTTTCAGAACTTGCAGATAAAGTGCCTGACTGTTACAAACTAAATCTGAGGAAAAAACGCTGTTTGCATCAAAAAGGCAAAAAAGTTAGTGTTATTTTGATTTTGGATTTCACTTGCCATGCTTTTTAGAGATGTAGTGAATTTAACATTTCAATTAAATTACTCATAAACTTGTGTTTTTATGAGATCACCTTGCTTCTAATCTGTTTCATGCATTGCAACTGTTTTCTCTACTGTTTTCTGTAAACAAAAATAAAATTTCACATTGTTCGAACTTTTCAGTTATTATAAAAATCGACAAATATGCAAATTGCACTTTACAAAAAAATGTGCTACATGGCACCATGATTTCACACGGTGTTGTCATTTGACAGATTAATGCAAAAGAGTTCCTGCAATAATTGTTTAACAGCCGAAGCATATACTACAACAGGCACGCAAAGCAGAAAATGATTCCGATTATTTTTGGATTCCTCCTCATACATACACACAGGATAAGCTAAAAGTAGAAATATAGTTCACTTTATTTTTATAATTGCAAAATATAATATGATTAATCTTGATTTTCATTTTTTGACATAATCTACTTTTAGATTTGGATAACTAAAAGTATGAGTAAGTACTTATTTAATTTAAATACTAGTAAAGTGTATAGATTTTAAACGAATATTGTAAATATCAAAATGCAAGACTTTTTGAATTAACAGTTCAATTTTTTTTTCTATTCATAGGTATCCAGCAGGATTTATTTATATTTATGGAATTCTTTATTTTGTAACTTCTCAGGGAAGTAATATTCGACTAGGACAGTATATTTTTATGGTTCTCTACTTAATCACTTTACTCCTAGTGTTTCAAATTTACAAAAAAACTCGTAAGGTAAGGTCATTGCATTTTTTTAATGCATTTTTATATGATTTGATTGTTCTCAATCACTTTTTACTTGATGAGAAAATTAAAGGTGCTTAAACACTGCTTTTCAAACTGTAAATTTTATTGACACAATTGTGATTAAAAAGTTTTTTTTTTCACCTACCATCTGACTTTATTTGCCATAATTGTTACCCTATAAAAATCTAAATTCATTAGAAAGAAAAATCATCTTTCCTGTTTTTGACACTATAAAATATATCTAAGTTTTCTCTACCACTGTTTGGTTAAGGTAATTAGATAATTGGCTATTTTGTCCATCCATTTGTTTTATTAATAATAGTTTATCATTGTTTACGTCTTTCATAATATAATTTATTTTAACATTGCTAATTTAAAGCCACTTATAATTAAAGTGTAGAAAATGTCAATTTTCTAGTTCCTTGGAAGACTTCAGTGAAGTCTTCAAAAGCACTCGTTGAATGTGAAGTCCTCTGACTAATGATTTAAATTTGACATACAGATACCTTTTGATTCCTCTAATACTATTTTTTTATCCTCTTTGTCTATAATTCCATTAATTGTATTAATAAGCCAATGTAGAGTTAGAACGGTCTATAATACACCTGGGTCTCTTTTTACGCGGACTTATTTAACATGATTTTAAAGTTTCGCGATTCGTGTTTTATCGGAAGTTGATTTCCGATAATGTGCTATTACTTTAAATAATAAATTTCGCGCACTTACATTATATTGAAAGTAATAGCATATTATTGGAATTCGACTTTCATCTTAGTAATTTCAATATTTTCAATGCTTTATAATAGTAAGATTTTATGCAATAATGAAATTAAAATCATGATTTCCACATTTTATGTATACACATATTAAATTTTACAAGATTGTAATGTAAATTTGTTCAAACATTGTGCGTGTTAATTTTGCATTTTAAATCACATTCTGTTTTTGCTTTTTAAAAAAGAACGTAATCAATTATTATTTTCTTATTAATGACACTAATCATTAACGTGCTCTTAAATTCCAACGAGAGCTAAATGGTTGTTTGTCTGGATATCGTGAGCTTCGTAAACAATTAATAAAATCATCCTCTCAAAGATTAATTACTAATTACGTTGTCACCAGAAAATCATAATAATTAAAACGTGTATAAAAAAAAATATAAATTACTGTACTGTAAATTATGCATAAAAATATATTATTTTGAATAAAATTAAATATTATAGTTAAAAAAAGTTTGTCTTGTATCGATTTTTTTCAAATTTGAAATTTTTTATTAGTCATATTTTATTTCCTGATTTTTTTTTTGCGCGAATTTTAAAGTAATTTTACGTTGGTGCTTTGCTTTTACATGAATTTTGAAAAATCACAGACCGCATCCCCCCTTTTTCAATGTAAGTTACGTCTATTTTTGCGCGATTTCGTTTGCGCGTGTTTTCTGAAGAACCTATCTATCGCGTAAAACGAGACCCAGGTGTAATAGCTATTGTTTTTTTTTTTTAAGTTGTTAACAATATCTGTTTCAAAATCAATAAGAGTTGATAATTATCAACAGTGTTTTTATCATATTTACAAACTAACAGAATTCTAAAGGTACAAATTATTTTTAATAAAAATTCTAAAATGTGAACTTTTGAACATTCTAAAATATGAACTTATAAACAAAACTAATACACATTATAAATCATCAACATTTCTCATAGAACATCTTTCAACATTTCAGGGCTTGATTTCATCTTCTTCATTATAAATGCATGTTTTTTCAATTTACATGAAGTCTTTTTTTATTCTTTGCATCAATTTATTGGTTTGTTCTTTGTTCATTTATCCACCTTTATTCATCCTTTTGTTTCTTTGATGGTCTAAAATCATGCATTCTTTGATTATGGTCATATTATATTTATAGCCTTCTTTCTGGTTTATTTGTTAATGTTTTCTTTGTATCTATTTATTGCTTAACATCTATAAACATCACATGATCACTATTTCTTATGCTTGCTCTTAACTGTTATTAAATCTCTATACGTATTGCCACTCAGTGCAAACCAGAGTAATCAATGGATGCCAGAAGGCTTGTGCATAAAATCCTCATCTAGTGCCTACTCATCCAATATCCCCTGACTAGTTTCTGGCTTGTGGCCTTCGTCAGTGAGGAGCCTTGGATCTGAGAGCACTGCATCTAGATCTTAGGATCTAATGCAACCCTCCAGCAACCACTTTTTATCTCTACTTAACTACAAAACTATGAGACTTAAATTGAAAACACTATAATATTTTCAATCCAAGCTCATCCACTTATGTTGTCATATAGGTCTGGACTCAGTTCAGTACCTATACATTTTGGTGTCTTTGGTTCTTTAATAACTACAGCCACCACTATTCTATTAGGCAGGATTGGTTTTAAGCCAATATACATCACATGATCACCATTTCTTATGCTTGCTCTTAACTGTTATTAAAACAGGCAAAACTCTAACGTATTGCCACTCAGTGCAAGCCAGAATAATCAATGGATGCCAGAAGGCTTGTGTATAAAATCCCCATCTAGTGCCTCCTCATCCAATATTCTCAGATTAGTTTCTGGCTTGTGGCCTTCGTCAGTGAGGAGTCTTGGATCTGAGAGCACCGCACCTAGATCTTTTAATAACAGTTAAGAGAAAGCATAAGAAATGGTGATCATGTGATGTTTATTGGCTTAAAACCAATCCTTCCTAATAGGTAGTGGTGACTATAGTTATTAAAGAACGAAAGACATCAAAATGTATAGGTACTGGACTGAGTTCAGACCTATATGACTGTATAAGATAATGAACTTGGATTGAAAATATTAGTGTTTTCAATTTGTCTCATAGTTTTGTAGTTAAGTAGAGATAAAAGATGGCTGTTGGAGGGTTGCATTAGATCCTAAGATCTAGGTGCAGTGCTCTCAGATCCAAGGCTCCTAACTGACGAAGGCCGCAAGCCAGAAACTAGTCTGGGGATATTGGATAACTAGGCACTAGATGGAGGGCTTTTATGCACAACACTTCTGGCATCCATTGATTACTCTGGCTTGCACTGAGTGGCAATGCATGTAGAGAGTTTTGCCTGTTTTAATAACAGTTAAGAGCAAGCATAAGAAATAGTGATCATGTGATGTTTATTGGCTTAAAACCAATTCTGCCTAATAGGATAGTGATGGTTATGGTTATTAAAGAGCCAAAGACACCAAAATGTATAGGTACTGAACTGAGTTCAGACCTATATGACTATATAAGCTGATGAGCTTGGATTGAAAATATAATGTTTTCAATTTAAGTCTCATACTTTTGTAGTTAAGTAGAGATAAAAGGTGGCTACTGGAGGGTTGCATTAGATCCTAAGATTTAGGTGCAGTACTCTCAGGTCCAAGGCTTTTCACTGACAAAGGCCACAAGCCAGAAACTAGTCTGGGGATATTGGATGAGTAGGCACTAGATGGGGATTTTATGCACAAGCTTTCCTACATCCATTGATTACTCTGGCTTGCACTGAGTGGCAATACGTATAGAGAGTTTTGTCTGTTTTAATAACATCTATAAACATCACATATAGAGAATTTTGTCTGTTTTAATAACATCTATAAATATCTTTAAATATTTTTCACAGCTGTCAATTGCCTTTTAATTCTTGCACTTATTCTTCAGATTTAGTTAATAATTATAGTATTAAAACCTCAAATGAGTTTTCGGCCTACATTTGTTTTTAGGAACAATAATTGATTCTGTTTACTCTACCCATAAGCCATCTATTATAAACTTGTATAATCAATAAACATTAAATATAAACTTGGAGAAAGCCATTAGCCAGAAATAAAAAAACTTATCTGGTGTTCATTGATTATTCAAATTTACAATAAACGTCTGGTGAATTAATAGTTCTAAAGCATATCTGCTTAGCCAATGCCTACAATTTGTATAAAACTGACTGTACAGAAATATAATAACAGACCAAGTGTCTGATATGTATATAAATTTATGTAAACAAATTGGTTGGGTTCAAAACTTTAGTTCTTGTTTAATATCAGATTATTAGTTTAATAATATGAAGAAAGATGACTACATGTATAATTGCAAAGGCCATTATCTAGAAAATCTTGTAATATAAATTTCAGCAATATTACATAATATCCATTGTTTGTTTAAGCTTACAATAGATGGCTCTGGAGCAGAGTAAATTGAATTTTTATTAGTATTAAAATCATATTATTATTACTATAGTGTTAATGTTGATTTCTGTCAATTATATGAATAACATTTCATATGAATGATATGTCATCTGTTTGGTTTTTCTGGCTTCACAAAGACAATTTCATTATCTTAATGACAGAGTCCATGTTTCTCATTGCTAGTGGGAGTCTTCTCGTTCTATTTTTTCATGCATTGTATTTGTATACAGGTGCATTATCATATTCCAGAAACTGATGTTCTATGTCATATTTTCCAACTATTAGGATTCCAAAAATTATGCACTTTTACGCTTATTAGAGAAGCTATATTTATTAATATTTATTTACGCTTAGCTCTGTGATTTAGTTAAATTGTAGCTCTGTGATTTAGTTAAATTGTATTTGTTTTTTTTTAATACATACACATTTTTACAACATGAAATGCAGTTAATAATAATATGTGTAAATTTTTAAAATAAAAGTAAAAAATAATATATATAGTTCATTAAATATTTATAAATCAGTATTGTATATAATCGGTTTGTATTATCTTCCATTTTGTCTTTTTTAAAGTTTTTACCTTGCCATTCTGTTTAATTCATGTTTTTCTGTGAAAGATGCAATAAGAGGTAAAAAAAGGTTATCCTTAAAAAATAATGGGGTATAAACTAGTTGATAAAGTTATATTTTTTTCATATATTATGTTTAATGCATTATATCAAACTCATTACCAAAGTATATCTAATAAATATTAAAATTAAGATATTATTTAATATCTACATTTCATATTTATGTAAATTTTTAGCATGTGTTTAGGTGTTACAAAGTCTGGATATTCAATTAAATATTACCATGATAAATATTACTAGTGCACTCAAGTCTTTTTCTTTGCAATGTCTTTCTGTTCTTTCATATATTTCTCCACCAAATTTCAAAGGAGAAATTGCTTCTCAGAACATATATAAAAAGCTGTTAAACAGAATGGACTTGCCAATAACTCAAGACATTGTTTCATTATCTAAGACTCTTCTCAAATCATATCTGTGTCTTTTGGATGATAAACCAAAGATTTATAATCAAAGAATTATAGCATAAGAAATGGAATTTTTATAATGTTCCAAAGAAAGTTCTTTTTCAAGATGTGATATTAAAGCCATCTGGATTTGATCTTCCTAGATGCAACTGAAGTCTTACCATAGAATCAGGTCAGCCTATGATCACTGTTTCATAAATTTAATCTATCAATTACTAATCCATGTAAATATGAGTAAACACAAATTATGAACCACATATTTAAGGACTGCCAAATCTATGCCTATAGTAGCAAAATTGAAGAACTTAATATAGCCTCTGGTGATTCTATCTCTTAGTTGGAATCTCTACAGGTTCCTTTATAATATTTTGTCAATAGTTAAGCTGTCAAAAAAAAAAAAAATCCGTACGTTAAATAAAATAAATGAAGATGGGCTTCATAATGAGAAAGGATTACTGAATTATAATAAGTCTTCTTAATCCATTTAAATTGTTAATTTTTTCAATGATGTCAGTATTTTTTTTTTTTCAATCCCTTGTATTTCATTTTTCATCTCTTTTTGTTCTTGCTAATCATAGATTTCCCTAACCTTTGATTCCTATTTGAGGTCTTTAAGGAACCCAACAGAGCAAATTACTAATATCTATTCCATATGTTCCTGTTTTTGCAGCTCTTATTAGTGTGTGATTACTCATATAGTAGATGAACTTGGATCACTTAGTATAGTGAGTTTACTGCGTTTTTGCAACCGAGTGTAAGATCAAGAAACACCATAGCCTTTCTTCTCAACTGTCTGATAGTTTTTAACTGAAATATCAATTGAATTTCATGAAGGCAAGATCAATGAAATGTGAGTGATTTTATTTTTATTAGATATTTACATTATGCCAAGCAAAATTGAATTGTGACCTTTATTTCCAGGAAGCTGTAAAGTTAGAAAAAAAGATGAAGAAATAATTGGTTTAAAAAGTAGATATGTTATGGAGATTGATGATAGGTATATCAGACAGACTGGCAAGATTAATTATTCAAATTGATGGCAGATAACAAATACATATATTTCAAGTTTATGCCTCAATAAGTTCTTATTGTTATGAAAAAGTAGATAATTTTTATACGGATGTACAAATTGCTTTTGATCAGACCAAACAACATTTTAAAATTGTCATGGAAGACTTTAATGCTAGAATCGGTAAATAATTAAGAAACAGAAGTGCTATGAGTAAATTTGATTGTGGTGACAGAAATAAGAGAAACAGACATGGATTTAACAAAAAAACAGAGTATATATATTATGAATTATTTTTTTGGGAAAAATGCTAAATGCAAATGGACATGGAAGTATCCAAATGAAGGTTCAACATAATTGGATTATATTTTTACTAACAGAAAATGTGTATTTCAAGATTGTAATGTTTTCAATGGATTCTTCACAGGAACTGATCATTGTGTTAATGCAAAACTAAGAAACTAAAACTATTTAAAAAATCTAAAATTAGTACTTGTTATTGCTAATCTTCAGAAATACTCTAGTGAATCTAACTACAATTTGTAAATCATTTTCAGAGCTTGAAGATGGTTCAGACTTGATTGCAATCAACTGAATATAACTGACACTCTGTTAATAACTGCAATAAAGATAACTGGTATCAAAAAACAGCAATTTTCTACCGAAACATGGGAATATATGAAGAATAGAAAGATATAAAAATTTTTAAAAACGACCTATTAAGAAGAATTGAATGTCCAGATTTTTGTAAAAAAGTACAAAAAAGTGTTGATGTAAAAATATAACTCAAAAGTATAAAAAGATTTTTATATTGAATTTCAGCAATAAAAACATAAGTTGGAATTGTTACTAAAAAGAGAAATGAGATCATGAAATGGATGGAAGAGTTTTATAAAGAATTGAATATAATAAAGAACAAGAAAACAATCTGAACAATTACTATATCTTCTGATTTATTAAGTATTTTAAATGAAGCAGTGCAATACATTATTAAATTTTTAAAGAGAAGAGAAGCTTCAGGAAATGATGGAATGTCTTAAAAGAACCATCTGATTGGAAATGTGTGGTAGTCATGTTAATACTTAAGAAAGGTGATAAAAATGGTATTAGAAATTAAAAAATCTTCCAGTTTTTTTATCTTATTTATATAAAGCCTTTACTGAGATACAACTTATCTACAGCAAACATTGGATTTAAACCCATCAAGGATTTAAAAGTGGTTTTAATATAATGATCATATCAATATTAAGAGAAGTTATAGCAATGACAAAAGAATACCAAGTTGTCCTTTTGCTTTGGTATTGTTGATTTTGAAAAAGCATTTGAATCTGTAAACATTTTCATGGATCATCAAGATTTAGCTCAAGAATATTGTCATATTCTGAGGTATATTATGACATTGCAATAGTAGTAATTAGATTACATAGTGATAGTAAGAAGATGAACATTGAAAATGGTGCACTACAGGGTGATTCCATATTTCCAAAACTTTTTAGGGCAGTTTTACAAGAAGTATTTTATGGATTAAAATAGGAAGCTAAAGGATTAGAAATAAATGGAAATTACTTAAATCCCAAGATTTTGCACATGATATTACTTTTGCAAATAATATTCAGAGCTTCAGGAGATCGTGCAATAGTAGAGTGGATGACTATAAGGAGCTTGAAAGTCTGGGTTCAAATTCCCTTTAATTACATGTAAGCTATACTTGTATTTCAATATTATTGTATAAAGGTAAAAAAGTAGAACTAAAGTTGAATGCTAAAAATACTAAAATCATGTTCAATGGATTTTTTCAGAAGGAAAAAATAAAGATTGGTAATCATAAATTAGTAAAAGTTAACAACTACAAATATTTTGGTCAGATTATTAATGCAGATGTAAACATAATGAATCATGCGATTAAACTTGGATGGGGTTCTTTGATATTAAAAGGAACTATGCCTGTGTTTGGAAAACAAGATTTTAATACATGTGTTTTACCAGTGCCTATTTATGAATCTGAATCAGACATTTAATAGAAGATCAATAGAAACACTTCTGATCACTCATTGAAGAAAATAAAAATGTATATTAGGAGTACCAAAAGAGATAGAAAATGAAATACATTGGTGAGAGAACAAACAAATATTGCTGACATCATTGAAAAAAATGAAGAAAACTGAAATGGAGTGGGATTGGACATATTTCTAAAAGAGATGATATAAGGTATACAGTTCAAGTTTTAAATTGAATTCCAGGAAATGTGAAAAGACAGAAAAAGATGACTTGTAAGATGGATGAATTAAAAAACTAAATTTGTGATGTGGAGAGGAGAGACTATGGATCAAAGATACTGGATTAAATATTGAGGGACCTTCATCATGTAGTAGATCAGTAATAGTTGAATATGCATATGTCTTTTAATATTAAGTTATTCTACTGCCGAAAGCACTCTAACTAAATTCAATTTGCTGTTTAATTTCATGCTTTATATTTTCCTCTGCATTTATAATTTGACTGAGATATTTATAATTGTTAATTTCTAATTCCACACTATTTTATCTTTTGGGGGGGGGGGGAAGGAGCAATTAAAAATTTCTTTCATCCTTTTAGTATTTATCTTTAGTCCTCCTTACTTGCTTTCACCTGATGGCTTTTGTTATATTTTTTCAAGCGTCACTGCATTTATTGTATGAAAACAAGCCATAATTGCAAAATCTAAAAAATTTAAATAATTTCTACTGTTGTTTCCCTAGCTTCTCATTTTAATCCATTTTCTATAAAAAAAATGCTGGAAAAAGCATTGGAGATACGAGCTATCCCGCTGTATTAGTTTTTTTTATGTTGATTTTACAGTGTTGCTATGTAATTGTTATTCCAAAGCTTTAAACATCAATAAAATGTTTATCAAATTTAATGCTTTTTTATAATCTAGAAACCCTATGTATACAGTAATTCCTATCTGTTGGTCTCTGCTATATCTTTTATGACTTGATTGTAATCTGCTGTGCTAAAATCACTTTCAAATCCATCTTTTGTTGTTTTTTTTTCATTTGTGAGTCCAAAATTTTTAGATGAGTTTGTCTTAATAAAATTCTTATATGGAATTGAAAAATTGATAAGTGTAATTTCTAATATTTTCTTTTTCACCTTTCTTAAATATCAGTATGACTAATTTATTTACCCTGTATAGTTTAGTGCAGTGGCATATAATGGACTTATGAACTAAAAATCCCTGAATCAAAATTCAGCTCCATTCACTTCCAATACCCTCTCTAGCAACAAATCAATTGATTATATATATGTTTTTTTATTATTGTACTCGTCCAATCATATGGTATATCTTTATCAAGTATTATAACTTTATCTTTCTTATTGCTTTGCCAAATCCATATAATATTAATATCATTTATGTTCTTTATTACCTTTTACAATGCTTTTTTACAATCCACTATGGATGGTTTCAATTGCCCCAGCAATTTTCTTCAAGTTCTGAAGAAGATTGCTGAGCAATCGAAACCGTCAATAGTGGGTTGTAAAAAAGCATTGTAAAAGGGTAATAAAGAACATAAATGATATTAATATTATATCTTTATTGATTAAACAGTTGAACTTATCATGGATCTAACAAGACTAAATACATTACTAAGATAATTCACAAGCTAGATTTCCTGGGAATCATTAAAATGAACTTATAAATAACATCCATCTGTTATTATATTAATGACAATATAAAAAGTGGATGTTATTTACAAGTTTATTTAAATGATTCTTTATGACTTATGTTAGTAACATGTTTGCACTTGTTTGTTCCATGAGTAGGTTTATATTCTCAACATTATATATTTGATAAACTACAAAATTATTTACAGATTCATTAAAATCCTTAGACCAATAAACATCACATGACCACCACTTCTTATGCTTGTGTATAACTGTTGTTAAAACAGGCAAAACTCACTATACGTATTGCCACACACAGCAAGCTAGAATAAAGAATGGATGCCAGAAGGCTTGTGCATAAAATCCCCATCTAGTGCCTACTCATCCAATATCCCCAGACTAGTTTCTGGCTTGCACTAGATGGGGATTTTATTCACAAGCCTTCTGGCATCCATTAATTACTCTAGCTTGCTGTGTGTGGCAATACGTATAGTGAGTTTTGCCTGTTTTAAAATCCTTAGAATTAGACAATTGGTAGCTTTTTTTAATATATTGATAGTAGTTACCTTATTACCTGAGCTTTTCTATTTATTATAGTTTTAGTTATGCATCTCATCTCCTCATTTAAATACTTTGTATTTCAAAAGATATCGGTATTATTGTAGAGACTACTTTGTTTTCTTGTTTTTTATTACTGCATAACTCTTTGTAAAATTTTCATACAATTCAAGGTATGTTTTTAATAATAAAGCCATGTTTTTTTTACCTATTATTGAAACAACTTTTTTTCTAATAAAGATATTTTATTATACTTTTGTTCTCTTTTATAACTTTTCTTGCTAATTCACACTTCTATTATTTAAAGTTATCATTAATTATTTTACAAAATTCTATTATATCCAAATCTTTAACATAGTCTATTTTTAAGTATTATTCAAATCTTCATCATAGACTATTTTGAAATATTTTTGTATTTAGTTTTATTTCGTTTGAAAATTTACTAAGTAATTGTTACTTTTTTGTGCCAATTATTTGCATAAGTATATCAGTTATATTCTTATAGAATTCATTCGGATCAAAACCATCTTCAAAATCTGTTATTGTTTTAAAATAATTTGCAAGTTCTAGCTTAAAATTCACTGGAGTATTTCTGAAGATTAGAAATATCTGCCATTAATTCATTAATACTGTCTTTTTTTAATATTTTTGCCTCTAGCTTTGCATTAACACATATTCTTAAATTTTCTCCTTTACCTTTTTTGTATATATTCATATATATTACTTTTTATAATCTCTTCATATACACTCTAATGCAAATTTTTATATAATCTTCCCTTATTTTTCTAACAGTTTCTACTATGATTATATGTTTAAATGTAGCTCTGACGAAGACTGCAGGACAGTTGAAACTGTTAGAAAAATGGAGTATTATATAAAAATTTGCATTAGAGGGTATATGAAGAGATTATGAAGTAATACATTGAACACATATTTTATATTTGACACTAATCAATAATAAGCACATTATAATCTTGAAATATATAGGAATATATATTTTATATTAATCAAAATATAATCCAACTCTCCTGCGCTTTTGTTTATATGCTTTCATGTCTATTTCTGCTTTGTATAGATCTCAGTACACACACAAATTTCACTTATTCTTTCAGTTCTGTCTTTTTATTTAAATATACTCTCAGCAAGTTCAATTTTCAATTATTTTCTTTTCTAGCATTAAAATTTCCCACGATAATTGAAAAATGTTGTTTGGAATTATCAGAATTATTCTGTACATTTAAATACATATCCTCTATTTCTTCATTAGAATGAGAACTTAATAGAACATGATATCTTTTATTAAGTTGAAAACAAATCTTGCCACTCAATCTAATATAATATTGAGCTCTATAAAGTTATTCTTCCATTTTTGGTTTATAATGAATTTACAAATTTTGTGCTTTCACTATTTTGTGCCTTTGTATTATACTTCCACTTTTTAAATCAATGATTTTACCATCTAACTTCAAAAAATTCAACAATGTCTGATTTAATATTAGATAGGATCTTCTTCCAATTCGTGCAATCTTTCATCACTTGAAAGTGATCTTTAGTTGTAAGTCGCTAAATAAAAGGTCAATGGCAAATGCTGTCTTGGCCAACAACTTTACAGTCTTCAGGCTATGAGAGCCATATTTTATTATTATCTCTCATGATGTTGATCATGCTTTCAAAAAAATCCAATTCATGTACTGTCATGCTTCTTGGTATTAAATTCAAAATAGAATCCAATAAACTCTGCTCATTGGCTGATATGTATTAGTACCACCTTTCCATTTTAATTTATCTTATGACTACTTACGTAATAATAACAATCGAAAGTGTGAAACAAACAACAGGAATTTGCCCTATTCGATTCTTATAAGGCTAAGAAGAAATAGAAAATTCCCCCTTCATTTTGGTCAAAAATATAGTAATTTGCTTTATTGTAGTTTTTATATTTATATAAATCACGTTGACTTTTTAATGTCATCTGAACTTTTATTATTATTATTATTTTTACATTTTTTTTAATGTGATTATTTTATAGATTCCACCATATGTTTTATTTTTTCTTTGCTGCACTTCCTACCGTGTTCATTCCATCTATATTCTTCGTTTATTTAATGACCCAGTTGCCATGCTTTTTTTATATGCTGCTATAAATATGTTTTTAATAAATAAATGGAGCTGGGGTTGCGTTTTATTCAGGTATGCAGTGTTTATGTATTTGTTAGAGGATTGTTTTTTTTTTATTATTCATTACAGCATTAAAACAAACAAATATAGTCTTGTCTTTATAGTTTGGCGGTGTCTGTCAAAATGAATATATTGTTGTTTGCTCCTGCTCTATTGGTTATTCTGTTGTTGACTCAAGGATTAAGTCGGACTGTGCTGAATCTTTCTATTTGTGCTTTTATTCAGGTATTTATTTATACTTTTAATGTTAGATTACTCAAATTTTTTATTATCTTTTAAATATATTTTAAGAGAAAATTGTTTATTTTATTAACTCACAAACTGTTTAATATTTTAATAAATTGTTTGGTTATAAATATATATATTTGCTATATTAATTTTAAGTTTTTACAAGTATCTATTTTTTATTTTAAACAATGTAATAGAGTATAACAGTGTATGTCAGTGAAACGGTAACTGATTCTCTCTGCTAACTGCCTGCAGCGCCATCTCTGAATCAATGTAAATGTGATGTAGCATATTAGTTAGCTGTTTATGACAAAAATTATAATGTGTCGATGTGTTTTATAACTTAATCCATGGTGAGACAATATGCTAACATTAAATTTTGTTTAAATTAGGCAAAACTGCTATTGAAATGTTTGAAATGATTTATACGATTGTAAAATCTTGAGTTGAAAGAATGTTTTCAAGTGATTTTGTAAGATTTCATAATGGCAAAGAGAGTATTGAGGACAATTTGCGAAGACAAAGCATACCGTCATATTTTATATCATAACTCATTATCCACACATACTAATGCCTTAAAACTTTAATGGTGAATAGCTAAATTATGCATTAAATAACATATGTTGATTTAAAAAGATAATGCTGTAGGCTGTTTAGAAAGGCAATCACTCATCTTTGCACTAAGGCACCCTGAATATATATTTGCTATATCAGTGGCGGTTCGTAACTAAAATTTGTGGGGGTGCTGATTTAGAAAATTTTTAGCCGATATTTAACACTGTGTAAAATGAAACAAACATATAAAAAAGAGAATTTATACATAAACTTGATGTGTTTGTGTAGTGTTTTGTAAATATGGCAGATATGTTTGTGCACATGTGCACTCCAGAAAAACTAGAATTTATTCGAGAGGTTGTTTTAGATCACGCGCTGATAACAGCATGGGAATTGAACATTAGCGAACTGTAGAGATAGAGTTGTTGCGGACTATTCGCTATTCTGATTACGTGAAATATTGTGAGTCTTTCATAGTATATATTTAATTGCTGGCTGCACAGTCACACTTGCAGATATAACATTGGCACAGTCACATTTGGAACCTGTGAATAGCGAATAAGTTTTGCATTACAACAAGTTAGCTATAGACGGAGAAACCTGGTGAAAATGTAGTAAAAAAAAACAACAACAAAAAAGGCAGTTTTTGAGTAGGCAGTATAGAGAGTAGTAGAGGCAGTATTTTGAGTAGAGATATCTCCAATGTTATATCTGCAAGTGTGACTGTGCGGCCAGCAATTAAATATATACTATGAAAGACTCACAATATTTCACGTAATCAGAATAGCGAATAGTCCGCGACAACTCTACAGTTCGCTAATGTTCAATTCCCACGCTGTTCTCTTGCAACGGATGCTCTGCTTGAATGCTCTGCAACGAATGCTCTGCAACGAAATGCTCTGCAACGAATGCTCTGCAACGGAATGCTCTGCAACGATTGCTCTGCAACAAATGCTCTTAATATCTCCGCTGCGGTCTCCCCATCTCTGTGGGCTCTTTCAGCTACACCCATGGACTACATTTCCACTGGGCACTGGTCATTTACCACAAGCACTGACGCGAGATATTTCTACTGGAGCTGTACTCAAATAACCACTCTCTACTGGAATTGTCCTCCACTTACTGTCCTGCGTAGTTGTTACCCAGTCTTCTTATCGCCTTCTGATAACTGCAATAATCAATTACATTGTCCAATAAGGTACGGTCTCTTATCTAGAAATACTTGCAATCAGCAAATATTTCTTGGAATTGTCGATCGCCATTACGTCAATGCCTTAATTAAATTCCACAGTCATCAGCGCGCTATCTAAAACAACCTCTCGAATAAATTCTAGTTTTTCTGGAGTGCACAAACATATCTGCCATTTTTACAAAACACTAAAGTTTGAAACTGTATTTTAGAAAAAAATCTGTAAATAAACACCGAATTAAACACATTGACCATCTTCTAAAAAGGAAAATAAATTATTTTTTACATCAATATTTTATAATGTTCCAATTGGGATAAACTTGTTACTGAAAATCTTACTTTAGCTGCTATCTGCTACCATAATTTAAGATTTTAAATTATGCTATGATGTCATACTAAAGTGCTGGCACTAAGAAATGGACACTTTCATTTCTATTTTGTAGGATGTCAAAAAGTTGGCTCCAGTAATTGCTCATATTTTGATTAGAATAAGTGTAGTCATCACTATAAGATAAATATGTGGGGTTTTTTTTTAAATAAAATTTTAGGTCGCCAATTCCATGCAGGTATTATTTTTACAAGATCACAAACATAAAATAATTATCATTGATATATACGGCTGTTATATTTACCTTTTTAAAATTGTTATAGTTCAACCTTGATCATTCATTTAAAAATTAAATCCAGTCTTCTTGCATTACTTTGCTGCTTAAGGATTATATAATGTACAAATATAAAGAAAGAATTTTAAAAAAAAAGACTCATTAAATCATTATATTGAATGTTATTGAAAATATTGTTTCTGCACTGTTTAAGCAACAGTGCTCTCTCTCTATGTGCTACTAATGTGCAACTTCTTATCTCGAACATGTGCACAACAACCAAACACATTGCTGGAACTGTGAAGCAAATAATTCTATACAAGAATTTTTTTGCAATTTTTTCATGAACTACGGGATGGCTACTAACATTAAGCTTAAGGATTTTTATAATATTCAAGTATAAAGAAAGAATTAAGAAAAAAAGGACTCATGAATTTTATAGAGGGTGCTGCAGTTTCACAGTGCCTATGCACAACACCACTATGCTATATTAATTTTAAGCTTTGTATCCATTTTTTATTTATAATAATGAAATATATAGTATATACATTGTGTACACCATTTATCTTTAGAACTTTAATCATAAAACACAAATTTGTTTAAGGATTTACTGTACTAGTTGAATAAATTTCATTATGTTTTAAAGAGAAAACTTAAAAGCATTCAGTCGGAGAAATGTTAATAGCGTTTAAAATATCTAAATGGTATTTTAACTCTTACCATATATAGAATTTATCTCATTATTTCTTCAACTGTAGCTGCTTTAATTCAAAAATTTACCAATTTCTGTGATGTTATATATACTGTCCTTGACAAATTTTCAAAAAAAAAAAATGTAAATTGTGATGTTAGGTGATCTAAGTCGATCACAGTGATTAAGAAAATAAAGCAGGTAATCAAGATGGTGCACTATTCTCCAAACACCATTCACCAATACTTAGAAAAACTTTGGGATTTTCTCTTTAACTTAATGTCTTCACAATATTTGTACTAGTCACATTTAACTTTTATTTGGGATTGTAGTTACAATCTATGTGACTCTGTATACAATTAGATTATAAATCTTGGCTTTATTGGATTTAAGCATATTTAAAATATAACTTATTCAGAAGTACTTTTTTAAGTTAGATTTTATTCATTTTAGAAATTTTAATTTATGATTGTAAATATATACATATTTCTTTTAAAATCTTTGATAAAATTAAAAGATATTTACAATTTATAATTTGTCTGTATGATTTCTGTGTTTATATATATATATACAGATGTACCGGAAGATTGGAAGAATGCAGTAATAATATTAATATTTAAAAAAGGTGATAAAGAAGATATTAGAAATTACAGACCTATCAGCCTTTTATCAGTTTTATATAAAATTTTTACCAAGATAATTACAACTCGTCTACAGAGAACTTTGGATTTCCACCAACCAAGAGAACAAGCTGGATTTAAATGTGGTTTTAGTACAATAGATCATATCCAGGTATTGAGAGAAGTCATAGAAAGGACAAACAAATATGAGTTGTCATTATGTTTTGGATTTGTAGATTATGAAAAGGCATTCGATTCTATACACATTTCTTCAGTGATTAAAGCATTGAATCATCAAGGTATAGATCCAGGATATTGTCATATTTTAAAGAATATTTATAAAAATGCAACAGCAACAATTAGATTACATAATGATACTGGAAAAATCAACATTGAGAAAGGTGTAAGACAAGGTGACTCCATATCTCCAAAACTCTTTACAGCAGTGCTGCAAGAAGTATTTTGTGGATTAAAATGGGAAACTAAAGGAGTGAAAGTAAATGGAGAGTATTTAAGTCATTTAGATTTCGCAGATGATGTAGTTGTTTTTGCAAATAATGCTTCAGAGCTGCAGGAAATGTTGCAGGAGTTAGCAGATGAAAGTAGAAAAGTAGGACTAAAGATAAATGTTAAAAAGACTAAAGTAATGTTTAATCGATTTGCTCAAAATATGAAAATAAAGATTGATTATGAAGAATTAGAAGAAGTTAACAGTTACAAATACCTTGGTCAGATTATTAATACAGATGGAAACATAATGGAGGAAATTAATCATAGAATTAAACTTGGTTGGAGTGCTTTTGGTAGAAATAACTTGATACTAAAAGAAAATATGCCTATGTGTTTGAAAAGGATGGTTTTTAACAAATGTGTTTTACCAGTTCTTACTTATGGATCTGAGACTTGGACACTTAATAGAAGAGTAATACAGAGACTTCAGACCACTCAAAGGAGTATGGAGAGATATATGTTGGGAGTAGCAAGAAGAGATCGAAAACGCAATGTATGGGTAAGACAACAAACAGGTGTTACTGACCTTATTGAAAAAATTAAAAGATTGAAATGGAGTTGGGCTGGACATATTGCTAGAAGAGATGATAATAGATGGACAATTGAAATTTTAAACTGGATTCCAAGAGATTGTAAAAGACCCAGAAAGAGACCACATGTGAGATGGATGGATGAAATAAGAAAATGTGCAGGGGTGTTGTGGAGAAGATGGATTAAACTTGGAGAGACCTTCATCCTGCAGTGGATTGATAATGGTTGATGATGATGATGATGATGATGATGATATATATAATCATTAAAAACCAGTTAAAACTTAGACAATCCCAATATCAATAATAAACTCAATTTGTTATCAACCTCCTTTTAACAATAAACATGGAATCCCTTAATATTTGTCTGAAGTTTTATGATAATGGTATATTATTAGGCATGATATGTTGGACTATTTCCATCATCTATGAGTGAATGAAATCCCTTATTGTTAAAAGAAGGTTGCCTTGAAAACAGGTTAAGATTGTTATTGGTATTGTTATTGTCTAAGTGCTAACTCATTTTTAATGATTACTTACAAACCCATTTAGCCTTGAGCATTATTACATATATATAAGTATGTGGAAGAAGAACAAATTTACCTATATTAATAGTGTTAGAAAATTCAAAATAGTTTTGAATTAAACTCTACCTCATAGAGCAGCATTATACTCACTAATCAATGTTAAAGTATCCAACATACCATCTATTATTAAAGCCAAATTATTGTGTTGTTCAGGCAAAAAATACATTTCCATTTTCTATCCCCATCTAAAATCTTAAATATAGACTATAAATCAGATAATGATAAGAAAAAGTTTTTAAAACACCTGAGAAATTAAGCTGACAGAAGTGACGGTTCACAAACATCTTGACTAATTTGAAAATTCATTGTATTCGTTATTATTATCTGATTTAAGGTCTATTTAAAATACTAGATGCAGACAAAAGTGAAATTTCATTTTTATTTGAATGTAATTTGCGTTGATATACATACGCATGTTGGATATTTTAAACATTGGTTGATGAATAATCTATTTATATAATTACCAGATTAGTGATAACCTGGTTTATTATATAGTTTATTACATTAGAGTAGCTTATTTACAAGGTTACTAAAATGAATAATAATTATCTCTGTTTTGGAAAAGTTTAACTTAAGCCAACTGAATGGAGTTTCGTTTATTTGTTATCATTCTCTGATTCATGATCTATTTAAGATTTTTGGCACTGACAGAAAATAGTTTCATTTTTTATTTAATCTTGGTAATAGATGGCATGCTAAATACATTAAACACTGGTTGGTGAATAATTATATATTAAAGCAGTGCATATATGCTTGCTTCATTCTTGCTTAATTTCTCGCCCATTTGCCATCGTATGTAATAGTTTTCTTAGAATTCATACACATTAGTAATATGCACGTGTGTGTACAATTATACATTATTTAAAAGTTAAAAGCTAGTTAAATTAGTTGAAGATATGTTAATGTAATACATACAATGAAATAGGGAATATGGAAATAAGCCATTACATAAACTAAAATATGGTACCTTATTTTGATATCTATAAGTTAAATCAGTTATATATTTTGATATCTGTAGTTAAAATCAGTTATAATAGTTACATTTGAACACCTTTAAGGTCTGCTCATGTTTAAAGGTATTGGAAAGAAAATATAAACAAAAGCAAGGAAACAGACTCGGCAGCAAGTTAACAATGAAGAAGTAAAACGTTAATAGAATTGCAGTTAAAGTTAGGGAAGGATCAAATCCATTAAAACTAAAAATGCACCCAAGGCATACTAAAAATTAGATATAAACTTGGAAAAGGGCATTGTTTAAAAAAAGGAGGATAGACTCATATTTTTCTATAAAGCTGAATCGCATCTGTAATATTGTTAATTAAAATAGATATGTTTATATTACCTACCAGTATGAGTGAGTAATCTGACATTGGCTTCTCCATGGTTATCGGCGTCAAGGTGATAATTCCAGTAACATAATCGAAGCAATCCACATTCCTGTCAATTTCTTTGCTGATCCTGAGAAACATATTGAACTGCCATATTTAAGATGTTGCAGAGAAGGCCATGTTACACAGCATATTCATGCTACAGACCACAGATAGATCCAATGCAAGAGCCATTACGATATTGCCGATAAACCCTTGATAAAAGTAAATTCTAATGTCTTTTATTAATTGTAGCTACACTATTGTTTTCGCACTAGTCTTAATCTTAGTAATTTTAGAATATGTTTATTAAGTCAAAATCTGCTAGTTTCCAATTATTAGTCAAATTCGATTTTATTTTTATCTTGTTTACATGTTAATGTTGGATGATGGAGAGGGTAATTTTAAATAGTTTTAAAATGTTTTGCACTTCTCTTCCCCTGGCATCCCAAGGGACATCACGAGTTGAGAGGATGCTAAGTTTCAAAATAGTAAATTAAAGTAAGAATAATAATATGTTGTTTTGATTGATTTTCATATTCTTCCCCCCCATCATTTCAAGTAAAGATAATTTTTTGTCTCTTAAAACTTGCTAAAAAAGAAAGTTATTGAAGGATGACGAGCATTATGATTACTATTCAGATAGGATTGCTTAGGTATTGCCCTAGAAATGTGTAAGAAAATAAATACCTTTAATTCTGTTTTACAATTTATATATTCTATAAGGTAAAAAAGAGTTTTAATTATTTAAATGTCCGTATTTCATTTATATATGTGCTATACGCATTTATATATGTAATTAAAGCATTAAATTATAGTTTCCAAGTCAAATAAATAACGGATTAAATTATCAGTCAGCATTATGAGTTATTAATTTTCCCCTATTTGAATATATTTATCGCTAGATTTTAAAAGTTATTATTCAGTTGTGGACGGGTTAAAGCTTTAAATAAAATTTCATATTTGGTTAAATGGGGATACGTGCTGCATTATAAAAGGTATTTGTTATAGGCAGAAGGTTAATTAAATCATATTTTCATTTCTGTTATTGTGTTCCTACACATATATAATGTGCTTCAATGGTTTCATTAAAGTATTCGTTACCTCTGCTTGTTGCACAATTCACTTATTCTACGTATAGTCAGTGCGTCCAGAGCCTGCTATACTTTTCCATGTGCCTGATTATCTAATCTCAGAATTAGCATCGGACTAGGTAGGATAGGCCAATGGACTGAAGACTCCCAGTCACCTAAATCCTGGATTATGCACATGTCTTGTTCGGATGCGCCTTCGGTTAGAAGTAGGAACACAACTGCGGTTTGGGACATCTATGTTTAATTGTGAATCCTGCCACCATCGCCAAGCCATCCTTGTTTTTCAACCGTTGATAGTCCACAAACAAAGCTAAACCTTCACCTGTACATTAGCCATAACCCAAGTAAACTAAATCTAACCCATGCACAACATTCCCTTAGTGTGTAAGATTAAATAAATAGCAAATAGTTAAATTCAAACCCATAAATGACTGATTTGTATTCCCATTACCTATGAATTAAACAGGGCACACTCTCTTGATGTCTATCAAATTGCCATTACCTTTAAATATACATGTGTGAAAACCAATAGATTATTTTAAATACCATAATGTGTAAGTTACCCTGTTCATCATTTTTCATTCCATTTAATAAATGTTAGTCTATTAATAGTAGGTGTTGTCATTATTTACAAATCGGAATGCTAAAGCACTATTTAAATAACTATATCAATTACTATATAAATAGCTAGATAAATAAATAGACAAATAACAATATAAATAATGTATCTAATATGTGAAATGAAAGCTAGTGTTGAGAAGATGGTGAGAGTCAGTGCAAGAACCCTAAGGAGAAGAGTCCATGCTGACCCCTGAGATGAGCAGAGCTGCATGAGAAAAGAAGCTTTGTGATGGTTAAGGGGATTAATTATGCAGTGTAGACTGGGAAGCCTAGGTAGGGGTTTAAATTAGGAACATGGAGGTAGCGATAGCCCTATGCATGCTGGTTGAGAATGCCTGCTTGGTGTTATGGTCTTGTTAGCAGATTATACATACTTGACCATTACAGTATACATATATGTATGGAGATTATTTTATTCAATGCAAGATGCATCCACAAAGAAAAGCCTTTCAAGACAAAACAGTCTGAGATTTAGGCTATACTGAAAACTTGTTCAATATTCTACCTCTTTTCAATATCAGTAATCATCAGTTTGCAAGATCCATGCAAGTTCTCCACAGCAGCAAGATTGGCTGAATTTTACAGAAAAGTATTTAACAATTTAGGTGCATTTTTAAATTTATTTTTAGCTTTGTTAATTGTAAGATAAAATGTATTAATACCATTTTTTTTAAAAATCAAGTTATTATTTAAAAAGGCAGGGGTGATGATTATATATAAATGTGAAACTATTTTTGCATTTATCCTTTTATTTCAAAAAAACACAATTATAATTTTTTGAAATCTAAACAAATAGTAATTGCGAAGAACATGCAAGGAATCTAATATAAATTCGTACGATCATATTCAAATTCTAATGATTTTTATCGAGTTTGTAAATTATTTATGACATCAAATATGTAACATTAAGAATATAAACCTATTCTTAGAAAAAGTAAGTCTGAACCCATTACTAAGATAATTCACAAATAAGATTTTCAAAGAATTAATTAAATGAACTTGTAAATAATGCCAATCTTTTGTTATATTCCATTCTATTTTATCGTCTTTTATCTGACAAAATAGATTGGCATCGATATAATAAAAAGAGGTAGGTATTATTTACAAGTTCATTTGAATGATCCTTTGGGAATCTTATTTGCTAATCATCTTAGTAATGTATTAGAACTTGTTTGCTCCGTGAATAGGTTTATATATTAAAATATATAATGTCTCCCTCTTCCCTGAAATGGAAAGCAAAAAAATTTACAACAAATGACCAATTCTTTTTTTTACTATCAATTCTTCTTAATCATAACATACATTCAGTAGAAAAACAATTGTACTTAAGCATAGAATGCATTTTGTGAATTATGTAGTCAGTTGAAAAGATTGTAAAAATATACAAGTGATTTATATGATATACATAACAAGTCTTCATTTGTATTACTTGAAAAAGAAAGCCAAATAGATTAGTAGTGAATAGATCATGCAATAATGAAAAAAGAAGTATAAGAGTTTAAATGCAAACAAAAAAAACGTCAAAGCACAAGGAAGTGATGATAAACCAATAAAATTAATGGTCTTCAGACAATTAGTCGATGTATTCAATTTAATCTGAATGATCATTAGGATTCCTGATTTCTCACAACATTTGTGATTCTGGTGGGCAAAAGAAAACAAATAAATATAGAGATTGTAGAACAGTTAGTTTATACATGAAGTGAGGTGTGGGAGGTTTTTAATAGGTGAATTTGCAGTAAAGAAATTAGACTTTAGGAAAGATATAGTGATAGCTGATGCAATTGGGGTGGTGAGAAATATTGCCAAAAGATATATAGAAAAGAAGAATCATTAATATTTAATTTATCGATCTGGAAAGTATTTTCAATCCAGAAAATCCTAATAACCTGGCTATTTTTATATAGGAACCGGCAAAACCAGAAAGTTTCCCTTTAGTGAAGTCAATTTAATTATACAAATGTGTGTTACCAGTTCTTATTTACGGATCTGAGACTTCGACACTTAACAGATGAAGAATATAGAGACTCAGACCATTCCACAAAGTATGAAGAGATGTATGATAGGAGCAACAAAGAAATTGAAAACAAAATACATGGGTGGAGAACAAATAAGTGTTGCTGACATCATTGAAAGAATTAAGCTGAAGTGGAATTGGGCTGGACATATTACTAGAAGAGATGATAATAGATGGACAGTTGAAATCTTAAACTGGATTCCAAGAGATTGTAAAAGACCTAGAAAGAGACTACATGTGAGATGGATGGATGAAATAAGGAAGTGTGCTGAACTTGGAGGGACTTTCATTCTGCAGTCGATCAATAGTGGGAAAATAATGATTTATGATAATATCTCTTGGTTTATTTATTATGTATTTAAATGAGTTTATTGATAATAGATGATATCCTTATTTTAGAATTTTTTTCTGATATAGCAGCACCTGAGGATAATAAAGATAAACTTAACAAAATATTAAGAAGATTTGATTGAACTATATTAATATAAATATAATTAAAACAATGGAAGTAGAGGTTGAGATAAAATAGCAGGAGTAAGCTTTGAATAATAAATTATAGAATAAGCTAATGCATTTAAATAAGTAATTGGATGACTGATGATGACAATGGTGATAATGAGAATTGCATGTTTAAACAGGCTTTCAATAAAAATAGGAAATAATTGTACAGTCCAGTGGTGTGCAAGTTGTAAGTCATGAACAGTTGAGGAGTAATGAAAGAATTTTTGGAGTCATGGAATTCTCAAGTAGTTTGTATGTAATAATTAAAAATTAGCCCATCCACCTTTTTTAAAAGTAAAATGACATAAATATATTAATGCATATTATTGTTATATTAATCTGGCAACCACATTTATGTTTTATCTTAAAACTAAATAGCATTCAGATTAGTTTAACCTGGTAAATTGTCACATTGGGTGAAATTCAGCCAGTGAAAAATAACAACATAAAATTGTTATTTCCTAAAATGTGTTTCATTTATATTCCAAATTGATCAATAAGTTTTAGGGGGGGGGGGGGTCATGGACAAATTGTTATGGAAAAGAAAAAAGGTTAAATGTTTTAAAGATATGGAATTGAAGGGTAATGGTGGATGTAAGTTGATAGGAATTTGTTGAATAAATTAGAAAGAAAAATAATTCAGTTATATGTTTTGAAGTTGAGGGAATTATAAAAGATATATTGGAGGAACTATGGAGAATAAATGGAAGAGAAATCGAAAAATATAAAAGTTTTGAGGAATGATTTTAAGGAGGAGAATAGGTACAAATTAAAAGGATAGAGGATAGGATAGAAAGACTTGGTTGATAGTAGATTGTTTTGAGTAGTGTCTTATGGTAAATAACTGATGATGGTTTTGATAATATTAAATAAAACATATATGTTATTAATATTCAAACTAATCATTCACCTGTGCATTAACTTCAAGTAACACAATGTCTATGCTTTTAAACCACTGAACATCACATGATCACTATTCTTTATGCTTACACAAGCTGTTTAAACACAGGCAAAAACTCTCCATATAGTAGTGCCACTCAGTGCAAGCCAGAGTAATCAGTGGATGCAGGAAGGTTTGCATAAAATCCCTATCTAGTGCCTACTCATCCAATATCCCCAGACTAGTTTTCAGCTTGTGGCTTTCATCAGTGAACAGCCTTGAATCTGAGACCACTGCATCTAGATTTTAAGATCTAATGCAACTCTCCAGCAGCTACCTTTTACCTTATTAGCTAACTAACTATAAAGCTTTAAAAACATGAGTCTAAAATGAAAACATAATAATGTTTTTAATTCAATCTCATTAGTTTGTATAGTCGTATGGATCTGAACTCAGTTCAGTATCCATACATTTTGGTATCTTTGGTTTTTCAATAACCCCAGTCACCATAATCCTTTTGGACAGGATTGATATTAAACCACTAAATTTCGTATGATCACTATTCTTTATACTTACATAAGCTGTTTAAACAATCAAGATTGGCTCCTCACTGATGAAAGCACATGCTAGAAACTAGTCTGGGGATACTGGATGAATAGGCATTACATAGAGCTTTTATGCACAAACCTTCCTGCATCCATTGATTACTCTGGCTTGCACTGAGTGGCACTACTGTATGGTAAGTTTTGCCTCTGTATAAACAGCTTGTGTAAGCATAAAGAATAATGATCATGTGATGTTTAGTGGTTTAATAGCAATCCTACCCAATAGGATTATGGTGACTGTGCTTATTAAAGAACCAAAGATACCAAAATGTGAATGCTTAACTAAGTTCAGATCCATACAACTATACAAGCTAATGAGCTTGAATTAAAATTATTGTGTTTACATTTTGGACTCAAAGCTTTATAATTAGTTAATATGGTAAAAGATGGCTGCTGGAGAGTTGCATTAGATCCTAAGATCTTGGTGCAATGTTCTCAGATTCAAGGCTCTTCACTGATGAAAGCCACAAGCTAGAAACTAGTCTGGGGAAGCACTAGGTAAGGATTTGATGCACAAATCTTCCTGCGTGCATTGATTACTCTGGCTTGCACTGAGTGGCACTACTGTATGGAGAGCTTTGCCTCTGTCTATGCTTTTATATATAGTCAGATCTCCATATAAAAACAACTCTATGTAGTAGTTGACGTTTTCAAATAGACAAAAACATTGGACAAAATAATAGGAACTTGTCCAAAATCTTTTTAATAATGTAGGATGATATTATCATTTGCATAATGAACTTCTTTTGTTCTGGGTGGCATAAAATTATATCACATTTAAAGAGTGGTAAAAAAATATTGAATTATCACTCATAGGTAAAAGCTTGTAGTTATTTTGGGATTGTTGAAACAGAATTTGACTGCATGGGATGTATGCATTAGAATGTTATCATAGTGAACAGTGACTGCGTGTTCTTGCGCAGTTGGTAGAACATCCGTCTTGGAATTGGGAGGTCCCAGGATTGATCTGGCACTCAAACTTTTTTTTGATAATGAATAGTGACAATGTGCTGTCTAAAACAGTATTTGCTTCTTGGGATGAATCTGATCTGTACTAATGTTTAAATATTGAAAATGCAGAACAATGATTGATTTACCACAAGAATCCCATAATTTGGCAACCAAATCATGATCATTCTGTTACCATGTTTAATATTTGGGCAAAATAAGTCCATTTGTTAGTCTTTGTTCGATTCTTACCAGATATTTAACACTTCCCTTATCTGGAAATAGTGTAAACCTTAACTTATCCCACCATGTGATGTACTTCATTGTTCATGGTCTGATTTTTTTAAGATTTCATTACTTTCCATCATAGTGTTTACATTAAAAGCCAGTGGGATTTAAATAGTAGTTTGGCTGTTTTCTTTACAAAATTTATAACAGTTTTGAATAAGACTGGAGTAATCAGATAGGAAATTATTTCTGCAGTGTTGTAATGTTATTCATTATTGTTTTTAGTTATTGTCCTTTGTAATTTTCATCGACTCCTCTCTATAAGCCATGATTTTTAATCACCGTTAATCCTGGGAAGCCCCCTCTTTCCATTTTTAGTGAATTCAGTCATTATCCTTCGTGGCTTGACCTTAAAACATCAAACTATTTAATGGTTAGGATGCTAATGCTCCTGCTACTTCAGTATTTTGCTTCCTTTTAAACTTGGACAAATCTAATATTCTTTTTTGAAGATTTCTTATCAAAATTTTCCCTTATCTCCATGGAATCTTATTTTGTTGATACGTATTCTCATTTACCCGTTACATATCAAAAATATAGTGATAGTATGATAGTCATTCCTGTTAGTTTGTTCATAGTATCATTATATTAAAATAGGTCATTAGGGTTATACTCTTGTTTTAAATCTTAAAGTTATTCTTATAACAAGATTACTTTCTTTATGATTTGCCGATTGTGTGTATCACCTATGACATTACAACGAATATTCCACAAAATCTTTCACTAATACTATTCATTTATTTTTTAGGGTATTTTAGGTCTACCATTCTTAATAAGTAATCCACAAGCTTATATAATCCGATCATTTGATTTGAGCAGGCAGTTTTTCTTCAAATGGACTGTAAATTGGCGGTTTCTTCCTGAAGAAATATTCCTGAATACCCAGTTCCATGTGCTATTACTTTTCCTTCATATAACAGTTATTTTTTTCTTTTTTCGATACCGTTGGCTCAGGTAAGGTGGTGTCTTTTTACAATAACACTTTAAGATTTTTGTGCAAATTGTCATAGCAAAACACGTACATATATATGTATATCATTAACAGCTGTTAAAAATCAGAATGAATGTAAATGCCTTTCCAATGTCTCACAACAGAAATTTTTCCCATAACTATCCAGAAAATTTACTCAGTTCAATATTTCACCTCAAAGGCAATGATGTTTTTTTATCTTATGATATCAAGAATTTTACTCTGGATTGTCCTCTGCTTTCCATGGGCTCAGATCACTCCTATTAATTTTCGTAATTTTTACAGCAGTGTCGATTTTAACCATATAGCTTTAATTTTATCTTATCGTATTTATTTATTTATTCCATATTCCTTTGCATCATCCACAATCTTTTATTTAGAATTCAGAGTCTTTGCTTCACAATTATAAATAAAAACATGCAAGATGCTGATGAAAAGATTTTCTTTTTAAGCATAAGAAAATGTTTTCATTAATTAAATGCAAGAATTATCATAGTTTGTATTCATATAATTTTAAATTGTCCATTTTTATTTGCTTTAATTAATATTCTGCATGAAGTAAACAGAGTTTACCAATTACTCATTTTTTCTTTTCATTATCTATTAAAAATAATAATAATAACTGAATAATAGGAGTTCATAAAAAGTTTGAGCATTGGGAACAACGACTGGAGCCGCAATTCTTTTAATCTTGTGATCCAGGATCCACCATTCTACCAACAGTGCAATTTTATTAATACTTTGGTTGTACTTAGAGTTATTTTCAGTCTATTCCAAACTGACTAAATATAGTTTTCAAAATTGTAGCAATAAAAAATGGTCTGTTTGTACAAATGTAACATCCACAAATCTAAAACGATTTAGGTAATCATCATTTATATTGTGATCTATTATTCTTCCCAATATAAACTCTAAAAACTTTTTCTCAATTGCTGAAAACAATTTTGGGGAAAATTTAATTCATTTTAGCATATGTCTGTATTTTTTCCAGAAATGTTTTGTAACTTATTCATGAAATTAAATGTTTCCTTACAGCTAATGTAATTTGTATCTGTGTGCATAAATTTTAATTTGGGCTTTCAAACTGATTTTGTCATCAAGACATCAAATTCTGTTAAGAAAAGATATTGTATGATTAAATCTGTTCTTAATTCACTAAAAAGGAAAAATCCTGTTCTCTGACGATTGCATGATTATTGATTTGAAACATGAGATTTTTTGCTTGTCTGAATATGAAATAGAGACTTAACAGTAGAAGTTTAACAACTGGAAGGAAGATTTAAGAATGGTAGCTGGATTAAAATTGCAAAAGAAATAATCGTTCACTGATCGTGGCCAATGTAGATTTTTTTTTTGGCCACATTGGAAGTAAGATAGAGATAAAAAAAAAATGCTTTTTAAACTGATGCTCATGGGCAAGTGCATGCAAATTTGTAAAAGTGCATGACTGGAGGTTGTTCCTTCTTTATGATATTACATACATAATCTGCACTATATAAATAATAGACTATTTATTACAGTATAATTGCAGATGTTTTACAAGTGAGATTTCTAATCTCTCTTCTGCTACAGAATAAATAAGCTTATACAATGCACTTAACAATTTATAATTCAGCCACGCACTAGATTAAAACCCTGATTTCAGCGTAGTGAGAAAAGATTGCTTATGTATAGATAAGTGGTAATATAAGTGTATGTTTATGTTTTTTAAACTGATGTTCATGGGCGAATGCATGTAAATTCATAAAAGCATGTGATTGGAGGTTGTTCTATCTTTATATTACATAATTCTATTTATAAAATGATACACTTCTGTGTCAGCATTTTATAATGTCTCTATCTTATAAATTCATTTCTATTGGACAGAAATATTTAGTTTGATGGAGTTAAAACAAATAGGCTGTGGGTTCTGATAAATAGTTTGAATGATAAATGAGGCGGAAAAGACTGCAAATATAATTAAAAGATGTTATTCACTCTAGCAAAAATATTTTCAAAGATTTTACTGAATAGGTTCTTTTCGTTCATAGAAGACTCAAAGATTTTACTGAATAGATTCTTTTCGTTCATAGAAGACTGGTTTCTTTGAAGAATGGTCTACAAAATATTCTAAACTGAATGCAATCTATAAAATTTGCTCAAAAAAACTTATTTAATGATGAAAAAGTCTTCAACTTTTGGCTTGGATAGCTATCTATGTTTTTAGATAGAAAGGTAGATGTGATGTAACACTGTCTACAGTAACATAACTTCTACAAATATTTAACAAATTTGTAGAAATGGAACATAGATTCTCTGTTAATGCATCACAATATAAGTTAATTATTTAACTATGTTCCACAATAATCTAAAAATGCAACAGCAAGATCATATGATTATATGCTTCCTTTTAATTGAGTCATTAATAATTCACTCACCATCAGAGATCCAGTCAGGATTTTTTTTCTCTTAGTGAGCCAAAAAATAGACTTATTTTTTCGGTGCATGCTCAAAATTGTATAACAAGCTTGAACATTTTAGTATTTCACAGGTTTTGAAATTTACCATACATAGTTTCTTCTACAGAATATACATTAAATTTCCTAATACTAGGATCTCTTCTAATGCAACTACTATTTTCAGCTTAGAGGATGCTAATCTATAATTTGTCTAAACAGTCTGCACCTTTGAATGCTCGTGTAATATTAATGTCTTATTAGGTTTTGACTTCCAACTATTTCGTAATCCCAAAATAACATTGTATTGAGTGTGAATTTACAGCAATTCTTATTTCTTGCTCAAAGTATTTGTGATATTCAGTTCCTGATGTATAAACATTTTCAAACAATTGATCATCAAGTTTACAAAGCCAATACTATTTTCAGTAATTTTGGATACGACTTTATAGTTTTTACAAATATGTGCATTAACATTTTGAAGAAGAAAAAGTTTATTTTTTAAAAAGTAATTGATGCAATAAAGCAACAAGAAAATAAATGCTTTTTTTTTCTGAACTGTCAAAATCTAATGGAGTATAAATGTTGATAAAATTGTGCTAAGCAGTTTTTGATATTATTAGCTTCTTGTTGATTCATTTAAAAATAAAAAATATGAAGTTAGATCTCACAGCGATTACAAAATTATGAAGTCTCCCCTTTGTCTATTATTCCTTCCTCCTCCAAATAAAAGTTGTAATTATCTAGCTGTTCAATTAAATTTTCTTCCTCTAGAAGACAACTTTCACTAGGAGCAGCTGTATCAATCTTAACTATGTCACATCTTAAGCAACAAATGTTATCCTCTGTTACATTTTCAAGCAAAGTTTGCACATTTCATATAAACAAACACCTTTTGCTTTGACACTGTTATCGATAAGGCAACTACTTTCACTGCTTAAATTTGTGATTTGGCAGGCACAGCTATGAGCCATATTTTTCAAACAAGCATTTTTATAGATTACTCTGTGGAAAGTAGTGAGAGTCTTAAATAGGGCTATCAAACATATAATCATAAAACTTGTTACTCTAATTCAGTTCTAAAGTGATCCATTATTGAAAATCATAACAAATGAATTCTAATCTGCCAAACTTGACTTCATCATTAATTTCACAATGCATATTTATGTATAAAAAAGAATAGGCAAAAATATTGGAGAAAAAACTGGTATGGTGGGAATTTAAAAATAAAAGTATGTGTTTGCATAAAGACATAATCCAATTATCATAGCGCAGAGAAATGATTAATGATGACAATTGGGCCTTAGTCCATCTCAAATTTTGTAATAAAAAGGAATAAGAGAAAAAGTAGAGAGAGAAATCAGAAAAAACTTTATATATAAATTATTTCTTGCCTTTAACAAACCAATACTTTATTCTACAAAGCAATAAGATATTTTTATTCAGGCAGTTTTATTGCTTATTCACATTCTATCCTCATATTTAAAAGTCATTCCATTATCCATCAATTTTGGAATCTCATGGTAGCCTGCACAATATTTAAAAGTTGAAACTAATATTTTTGCTACAAATTATATTTGTTTTCTGTAATAACTTTTTACAATTGGGAAGCTCTTAACAAGCTTTGAGATTATCTCAACCCCAGACTGGTTTTTGCTTCTGGCATCGTCAGTGAGATGCCAGAATATTCAGGATTAGATTAAAAATACTAGGACAAACTCAATAGTTATACATTAGATAAAGTTCTGGGCTTGTCCTAGTATTTTTAATCTAATGAATATCCTGGCACCTCACTGATGATGCCAGAAGCAGAAACCGGTCTGGGATTGAGGATATTCTCAAAGTTTGTTAAGAGCTTATTTTGCAAGCTCTATATATAACATTTGTAAATATAAGCTTTATTAAATTAAGTCATGTGACATCTGACTTGATCATTTTATTTTTTGCTATTAAGGCTTTGGCGATTTTATATTGCTAAAGCTATTAATATATGGTGTATCTGAACTTAGTTCAGTCCCATATGGCTATTTGAGTTAGTTAGCTGGATTGGAAGACATATGGATGTCTGACAATTTCAGATTTTCTATCCAATATATTATACATTAGATAAAGTGCTGGGCTTGTCCAAGTATTTTTAATCTAATGCTGAATATCAGAAGCAGAAACCAGTCTGGGGTTGAGGATATTCTCAAAGCTTGTTAAGAGTTTATTTTGCGAGCTCTTTATATAACATTTGTAAATACAAGCTTTATTAAATTAAGTCATGTGACATCTGGCTTGATTTTTTTTTATCATACAATTGGAAAGATAATTTTATTAATTTTTCACTAATTCAGTAGCTTCAACAATATTCCTAATAAAATTTGGTTAACTCATTTGATATCTTATATTCAAGGAATTATGTTCTATAAAAAAAAAAAAATACAAATTTTGAAGTTTGTTCTTTATAAACAAAAAAATAAAATTTGATACATGTGAAGAGAAAGTGATTTAAATAATTTGCCATAAAGTTTTGATTGATGCATAAAACTTATATGAAACAAAATTTTTTATTTAGATTCTCACCTAAAGGAAAAGAAAAAAAAAAATATTATTGTTATTTGAAATGCAACCCTCGAGAAGTTTGTCAGCAATAAGCACAAGCTCACAAGTTTCAGTGTCATAGTCACCCATGTGGAGCAAACACTTAAAAGTATAGTGATAGGACTGAAGCTATCAGTACTGACCTTAGCGATAATACTTTACATAATTTTTTTACTACGCTTAATAGTAATATCTGATTGCAAGTATAATGTATATACTGAAGTTTAGATGTAATTAGAGGAGATTTAAACACAGACTTTCAAATTTCCTTCAGATATCTGTTCCATTTTATAAAGCTGATACACATGACAACATAACATGTAAAAAAGATAAATGATCTCCAATATGTATTTCATGGAGTGGATAGCTGAAGGGAGCTTGGAAGTCTGTATTCAAATCCCCTTTAATTATGTGTAAAGTTCAGTATATACATTATACTTGTATTCAAATATTACAGATTCAGCCTAAATTCTGCCCATTCCTCTTCTGGGTATTTAAATGGACATATTAAGATCCTATATATGAGGGATCAGATTGACTTAAAAAGTCAACATGGGTATGACAATAATATGGATGGCTGAAGATTTGGAGGGTGGAGAAGATTGAAATTTATTCATTAAAGCCTGAAGATTTGCTATCTTAATATAAATTGAGCACTGATTATATATGTGTGTGGGAGATAATGTTCTGGCCCAACTGATGAGTGCTTGTTCAGCACGAAATACTTATATTGGAGATCATTTATCTTTTTAACATGTATGTGTTTGTGTGTATTGGTTATATAAGATGGATTGTATAGCTGAAGGCAGCTTAAAAGTCTGTGTTCAAATCCCCTCTAATTATTCTTAATAATAGGTAAATTTATATTTTCACATGGAGTAAGAAATCAAATGCCATTTCTTCTTACTGCTTGTCAGTTTGCTAAAAAGGCTTTTCTGCTTTAATGTAGTCTATGACATCAAAAAATGAAAACATTTTAATTCACTAATTAAATATACTAAATAACATTAATACCAATAACGTCACATAATCTCCCATGTGTACTCGTATGCTTCCAAAAGCAGTTATTTCCTCCTGGCTCCAGAACCATGCTTGATTGTTCAAGTTTATTGTATATGATGTGTTGGGTGAATATAACCACTCCTAATAATGAAGTTAGGATTTGATAACAAATGATTCTTACTCTATAGGCATTAGATAATTTTTGTTAGGAATTGTAATCCTAAAGAGATGAAATGATAGCCCAAATATTCTTGATAAAAAACAGTAATGTAGTTCTGAGAATGTGTTGAGTATATAAATATCAAATTTTTATAAATCATTTTGTCACTATAAGCTGCGAGTTTTATTTCATTTTTGTGATATAGGAAATAGAATTAAGATAGTTTTTTGTTAGTTGATGAAATGAGATTATTTAAAGCAATATTTCATTTTCCTAAATTAGTAACATATCATACCATTAACACCTTTCTTAAACACTTCATCAATATTCTTTATTTATATCAAACTAACAGTTTTGACTGTCCTGCAGTCATCATCAGAGATACAATATTTAAATATATAATTAATACACTTATACACATATTCATATACATAATTAAATACACAATATAATCAAAAATAAATATACATTTTAATCTGACCATTATAAATAATCATTTCCCATTTTATTACTTTTATTATAATTATAAACTTTAACATTTATTCTACTATTTAATACCTGAATGTAAAAAATACATAGAATAAATGTTAAAGTTTACAATTATAATAAATATTTTTAAAAAATAAAATAAAGTGATATAAAATAAATATTGATAGAATTATTTTAAAAGTAAAATAATAAAATGGGAAATGATTATTTATAATGGTCAGATTAAAATGTATATTTATTTTTGTTTATATTGTGTATTTAATTATTTATATGTGGATAAGGGTATTAATTGTATAATTATATATTTGAATATTGTAGCTCTGATGATGACTGCAGGACATTCGAAACTGTTAGTTTGATATAAATAGAGTATTGATAAAGTGTTTAAGAAAGGTGTAAATGGTATATGTTAAAGTAGAAGAAATCAATATATAGGAAAAGGAAGAAGTAGAAAATTATAATGTAGTAACAATCAGATAACAGAAGGATAAAAACTATCTGATCAATTTTCATGCATTTACAAGGGAAACATTTTCATTGACAAATTTCATATAGCTTTCAAATTTAACTAGCAAATTAAAAAAACTTTATATGCAATGAAATCAATATTTCACCTGTTATTTGAATGGTGAAAAAGATGGGCAGTATATTAGAATATTATCTTAAATATTTTTCAATATATTTTACTATAATTTAATTACCTGAATTTTTTGTTTTTTTTAATGTGTGTATATATATAATATTGCCTAATGTTGTACTAATTATTATTATCAAAATAAAAATACTATTAAAATATAAAACATTCTTTACAAAATTATCTTCCCAACCATGGTTTTACCTACTAATACTGATCATAAAATATTTGGTGATGCAAAGATTCTCTTCTATGATTGCAATGAAATGAAAAGAAAGTTCAGAGACCCTTTTGATTAATCATTGTGGATCTGAAGCTATCAATTTTATGAGTTTCTACTGCTATGGGATTGGCTTTTATTTTGAATTATGTACCGTTGCATGTATTTATATGTATGTTTTTGTAATTTTCACTTTAGGTTTATTTGTTTAATAGGAAAAATCATGTTTGTGAAGAAAATTTTATAGAAAAGTTTTTAATTTTGATTGTATTTTCATTCTATTTTGATATTTATATATGTGTATGTACACATGCATTTACAAAATCTATGAAAAGTTATGTATTTGTTATACATTTTAATCTAGGAATAATGAAAATATGATGGACAACTTCAGAAATGTAGCTCCATTAAGTAATAGTGATATCCTTTATTAGAATTCTATATTTAAATTGTTTGCAGTTCTTTGTTATCTATAAATATCTTTTAAAGACTAGAATTAAGATACACCATTTTTTTGTTTGTTTGTTTTTTGTCTCTCCCCCCCTCCCTAGATTTTTTTTAAAATTATTTTATTCTTTTATTTGACTTCTTTTGCTACATAAAACATATGCATAGATTCAGAAATGGCACTGTAGGCAGCTTTAACTAATCACTTATGTATTATCACTCGATCTCCTCAAAGGTTCACTGCATGCTTTATCATCTTTCCTTAAAATTTTGCAACAAGTTTGATAACTTACAGTCTAATCATTAAATTTTGTAGAAACTTGTCTTTGAGTTTGATTTTCTAGAAATAGAATTATTCCTAAGTACATTATTATCTGCAGTTTATCCACTCTACTTTGAATACTTTTTAGCAAAAAACCTTTTATTGTACATATATGTATACACAATCTTACGTTTCGTCTGTTCTGCAGTCTTCTTCAGAGCCACTTTTACTATAAAAAAAAGTGACTCTGAAGAAGATTATGTATACATTTATGTACAATAAAAGGTTTTTTTGTTAAAAAGTGTTCAAAGTATAGTGGATAAATTGCATTTATATAAAATATTACATTTGATAACAATATTATCTGCTCTGCATGGTTTAGTGCAGGACTAAATTGCGCTTGACAGATTTGGAAGCTAACAGCTATGGGTCATAGTTAAGCTCTGTTATTTCAGTGCTTAATTGTCATGATCTCTTGAGTTAACAACCATTAGATTATAAATAAGAGTCTATATACATTGGCTGGTATCATAGTTTTTGTTCATAGATACATACATCTTGAGAGTTCATGGTAAATAAGTAAGAATAACATCTATTTTTCTTATCTCTCCAGTATGTTCTGCTTATTATACAAGTTTAGACAACATATCATAAAATAGTCCTTACATTTGTGTTTAAATGATCTATGGTTGCAAATTGATATGTAATGCCCATTTTCTGAATTTGGCAGGGATAAACTACTGGTAACATAGAGGTAAACTTAATTGCAGTATCTTCCTGAAGATAACCCCAAAGTAACATCAGAATTTTTATGACTAGACTCACTGAAAGAAAGCTATTCATTGTTTTAGTATGAGCTCCTCACTATTTCAGAGTGCTTCCATTTATCCCTTACCCCATCTACACTTAGTGACATTCAGTGATGTAGTAAAAGATGTTTCCATCAAATTTTTTTAAGGATTTCTAAGACCGCAATTAGTATGATATCTATATGGGGAGGAATCTCATATTCCTAAGATGTTACTTCCATCGAAAGTTATTTTAATATTGTTATTGAATTCATATTTTTGTTATGAATGAAGGTCAGGCATTTTAAAATGTGATAAGACTCCATAATTAAATTCTGCAATTACTAGAATATTAAAGCTAGTTTCATTAAAGGTTAACAAATTTGTGGATTTTATTCATTTATTTTATTTTTCTAGTGCCAAAATTATCTCCTCAAATGTGTTATTACCATCAAAGCTCCCGTAGCTTGTCTCAAACTTAGGCTCATTCTGATTTCTAGGCACTTTTGAAGTAGGTAAGTTTATTTGAATTTGATGCCTTTCTTGCATTATATGTAGTAGATCTTATGAAAGTAAAACCTCTCTCTTGGATGAAACTTAATGAAAGGATAATTGATAATGTCGAATTTTTCTATTATTTCTGAATGTTATTTTTGCAGGTGAATCATGAATACAAAGAATATCTATAGAACACCCAGGTGGTTGTCTATATCTCGGATGTATATAGTATATAGAAATCAATCAAGTATTAATAGAAAATATATTTTTTATATAATTTTTCAATTCTAAAATCAAATTTATCAGTCTTTATATTCTTTCAATGTTTAAATCCATAATGATTAATCTCTAGCATAATAGCTACTTCAATTCTCATGGTTTTAGCCTTGATAAGATACTGCACTGGCAGATCTGCTATAAAGGCCTTTAAAGGTGATAGGGAGATGAAGTCAACTTTGTCAGCTAAAGAAGCTTATTCTAAGGCATGTACATTTAACTGCAAATGAGGATCTCTAAAATAGAAATTCATTATAAAATTTGTAATCAAAATACGCTTCCTTTTTTGTGTGTGGGTGTCCTAATAAAATTGAATTCCTTACATTAGTAATTTCATAAATATGTGTGATATGTTTTTATAGGCATTAATTGCCGTGGAGTTCCCCACTTTATGAATCATTATTGTTTAAATTAATTTTGTTAGACTTTATTGCTAAACTGGTGCATTTATTCACTCCAATCCGGTCTCAAAATCATTGTATTTTTAGTATCTGGCTTCAAAATATATCTGTAGATGAATTATCTGATCACATTGAATAAACAGATTTTCTCTTGTCATTGTTAGCTAGACACAAGTCAACAAAAGGTATATTAACATTATCATTCCGAGATACTTTTCCTAACCCATGATGTGAAGGTCTTGCTAATATCAATCTAGAGAAATTTATTTCATATGTTTCAGGGATAAAGTTCTTTTTCTTTGATAGTAAAAGACTGAAGTGGAGTTGGGCTGGGCATATTGCTAGAAGAGATGATAATAGATGGACAATTGAAATTTTAAACCGGATTCCAAGAGATTGTAAAAGACCCAGAAAGAGACATGAGATGGATGGATGAAATAAGAAAGTGTGCAGGGGTAATGTGGAGAAGAGAAACTAAAGATCGGTAAAGATGGATTGAACTTGGAGAGACCTTCATCCTGCAGTGGATTGATAATGGTTGATGATGATATTATCAAATGAAGTATTCATGATTTTCTCTATTCATTTTCAACATTGAATTAAGAGCAGTAATATGCTTTACACTAGAACCTTTATTGTAAGCTTGAGTAATTAATGAATATTAGATGATAACACCACATCCAGTTTCTCAGATTAGTTTCTGGCTATTAACCTTCATTGAGAAGCATTGGATGTGTCTACATATATTCAAGTTAATAATCCAATTAGTCCATTGATATGTCAAACTCGCAACAGATGGTCTGAAGCAAAATAATTGAATTACTGGTACTAATGTGGAAGTATGTTACCATGTGATTATATGATAGATTTCAATTGGACGTTTGATTGACCATTGGGTTGTTATGACTTTCTGGTTTTGTTCTTCATTAACAATTAGTGAAACATTTCTTCAAATTTGGAGGCAATATTTTTCCTGTGAAAATACCAGAGCGTTTGCATTGGTACAATTAACAATTGGCTCTATATAAACATATTCGTGGCACAAACAAGTTTCATTTCGACTTGCGAGTTATTATAGCAACATTATCGGATTTAGTTTTCCCTTAAATAGGTTTATATTATCACCATTACATATTTCATAAGCTGTAATTTGTTACAATTATTAGAATTTCATTCAACTAAGTACATACAAATTTTTTAATAAAAGAATCATTTGGGCGAAATAAATACAACAAATAAGAAAGAATAATAAAGAATATTGAAATGCCATCGGTGATATAATTAACTATTAAATAATCTTACACTCTTACCTCGATTCGAGACTTTCCATCAGTATCAAAAATTTAAGCACCACTAAAAAATAAGTACTCAAGTTTCAAAATGCATATATCTACTTAAAATATATTGTTACAAAAATATGGAAAAAAAGGTTAATGTTATCAAACAAGATAATAAATATTAACTTCAATACAAAGTTGGAAAAAATGACCAGCACAAATGTTTGTGATGAAATTGGGTTGTTCTAATACAGTAATTGTGATAAAGTTTGCGTTAATTTCTGAAACATCAATGGCTTCAAAAGATCAAGTCTGACACTTTGCTAACACATTTTAAAATATGAATTTTTTCTGTGGTACAGGCTTTTTCATACTTGCACTTAGAGAATATATAGGGGTTCGAACTCAGATTTTCACACGACCCTCAACCATCCATGCTATCTCATTCCACTGATACACTTGATCACACACATGTTGAAAAGATAAACAATCACCAATATATGTATTTCATGCTAAACCAGCACTCGTCAGTTGGTCCAAATTATCATCTCCATACATATATACAATCAAAGCTCATCTTATATTAAGATAGCCAATCTTCATACTTCAACATATGTGATCAAGTGTATCAGCGGTATGAGATAGCATGGATGGTTGAGGGTCGTGTGAAAGTCTGAGTTCAAACCCCCTAACACATTTTAGTAAAATTATAGTTTCTTTTTACTTTTGCAGTTGATTTGAAGTAATCTATTTAAAAAAATAAGGAATACATTTAAAAAAATTTTTAAATGTTAATTTTTTAATAATATATTTATAGGTTTTACATTTTCATTATTTATTTGCTCCAGTACTATAGTAGATAGTGCAGTCTTCATAATATAAAAGTAGTCTTAAATAGATAAGATATGTGATCATTATGTAATATCCAAATACTTGTTTATAAAGTTGTTAACTATCTGAAATTGTTTGTTTAAAAAATACGTGTTAAAATAATAAATAATTTGTTTTTATTAAACATCTAAATAAATTATCTGAATTATTTAATATTTTGTTTATCAAAGATAACCATCTTTTTTTTTTTAACATTTCTGAACTTAAAACTTATTGTGATGTTACAATTTGTTATAAAGGGACTTTGTATTCAATACTGGAGATGTGATTGTATACTTGTATATATTTTTCATGTCAAATAATTATAAATAAATTTTAGTGATAAATGATATATAGAATATGTTGTTTATATGTAAAATTAATGATAAGTTATATATGTACACATTACTACATCATTTATCCATACGCCATCCGAATTTGAAAAAAATAGAGTAAAAAATAAATTCATAAATTTTGCATGGTGTTCATGCATGGATGAGCAGGAATCATTTCTATCAGTCATTTCCTCTTCATACACTGATAATCACATACTTGTGATCCCAATGAAAGCATTTTTAAAATGGACCCAAAATGCAAAAGTAATCCCTATAATTATTCTGCTAAGTGCTGATTAAACATATTCACATATGTATTTATCTACTAGATTTGGTTTGAATGTGTGGCCTTTCATTTCATTATACATTTGCCCACTTTTGTGTTAATTACTTTTAATATGTTTGTTTTTAAATTAAATTGCATTTTAAGTATATGCATATATTATATGGAATCCAGTTTTATATGGATTCAAGCATTCTTGTGAAAGCCGAGCCAAGTGATCATGGGTATATTGGACAACTATATATCAGTAGAATTCATCCTTTGTTGACATGTAAATTACTTTTCTTATTTCAATACACTTAAATAAGATATTGTATAAGATTTATTTAATTAACATGAAGTTGATTAAAAATAATAATGATCACTAGAATGACCATCACTAATATTTGTTATACCTGTGAGACTGGAAAACAGTGAAAATGATCATCTTTTAAATAATAACTCATTTTGTTTCTGTATATTCTTAACAAATTCACAGATTACACTTCAGCTTTTTACAGCCAATTTCATTGGGGTAGCATTTAGCCGATCTCTCCATTACCAGTTTTATGTCTGGTACTTCCATAGCTTACCTTATCTTCTGTGGTCCACATCTTTATCAACAACTTTCAGGTAAGTAAGTTTATGGAAATGGTCTTCTCACAGAAAAAGACACAGATCGAGGGTATTAAAACAGTAGCAAAAAATAGTAATCATATGATGTTTTAAGTCAAGAATGTTGTTTAGAAACATTGAAGGAAAAGATTTAGTGGATTAGTTAATGAGATTGAATTTAAAATATAAATAAGGTTGATAAAACTAGATACAAATTTGGAATGTGAATGAACTAGATCCATGTGAAGAGATAGAGAAAGCTAAAAAAAATAATGTTAATTAAAAAGAGATGTGTAGAACAGGATTTTTAAGTAAATGTTAATGATAATCTTTTAATAGAAAAAAATTAGGATATTTTGCAAGCCTTCAGATTTTATTTGGGATGTAATTTATTTTGAATGGAAACATGGAACTATTAGGAACAAAGAGAAGTTAAATAGATATGCTTTGAAGTAAGATAGAAATTTGGGAATAATAACAGGCCACTAAAAAGATTGGATGAAAAAAAGGTAAGAATTGGACATAGTTTAAGGGCAGGTAAACATATGAGAGAAATATTAATACCTTAGAAGAGAGAGAAAAAAAAGTTAGATGATCTTAAGACAAGCAATAGAGACTTAAAGAAAATATGATCTACACACACAGTGAATTGATACAAATTAGTTTTTCAATTATTCCTTTCATCCAATATATATTCCACAAATAGTCAAGATGCTAATTTCATGAAAATATTTTTTTAAAAAAATTCAGTAAAGGTATATATAAAATAGTTTGTATTAAAACTACCATTTGCAATAAATTTCTATTTTAATAATTTTTATTGGTATCATTCATTAGATTAGAGATTATTCACTTGATAAATATTTCTGTAATGTAATTTCATTATACAATTCTCACGCAAAGTGGGGACTGGTTTCTTTCCAACGTTGTGGAGGGATGTAATCATAAATATCATCAGACATGAAAAAGATATATGAACCCCAAGATGCATATTTCTGGTTCAACTGACAAATGCTGGTTCACCATGAAATTACATCTTGGGGATTATACATTTTTGGTCATATATTTATTATTATTACCACTCCACAAGTTATTGAAAGTGGATAGAAACTAGTCCCTACCTTGCGTGAGAGTGGTGTAGTTAAAATTGCACTACAGAAATTTCTGGGGTTTTTTTGCTTGTTTGTTTTAAAGTAGATTCTAAAGTTTGAAATAATTATAAAATTCTTATATTTTTCTTTGGAAACTGTTTTAAGTTTCACTTTATTTCTTTTTATTACATATATGTACATATTTTTATTTTATTTCTTGAAGGCTATGTATCTTGGGAATAATTGAACTGGCCTGGAATACTTATCCATCCACGATATGGAGCAGCGCATGTCTTCATTTCTGTCATACAATACTACTCGCCAAACTTTGGTTCAACAAAGAAGAGTCCAAAAAGATTAGCTAAAAAAACAAAAACAAATAATGTTTAACCTCAAAATATTACCTCAAAACTCAAAAACAATCATGGACAAATTTCTGCTACGTAATTTTCAGTTTCAAAGATTTTATTCAGCAGAAACGGATTATATATACATATAATTCAATCAAGCTTATAAGAGGCATACATAATATTTTAGTGTTGAATCCTGGGGGACAAAAAAGGAATGTTAACTATTTATTTAAATATATGCCAAGAAACCAAATAAATTAATTGGATATAAAAAAATACCAAAGCAAATTTTTCACTAAAGTTAAAAATGCTTTTTTTTTTGTGAATAAAATTTTCATCTTATCAGAATGAAAAACAAAAGAAATAGTGGGAGTAAAATAAAATAAAGTATAGGCAGTTTGCTGTTGCCATAATTCAAAATATGTAAATCCTTACGTAAAAAAAAAAAAATTAACATATACAGTAAATTATAGCAAAGTTTTTTATAATTATACAGAAACTAGACATTCTAAATATATTAATCATTTAGAATTGAATTTAAATTTAGCAGTACAAAAACAAATGAAAAAAAAAATTACTTTTATCAATTGCAAATTAATTTTACTTTTTTGTCATACCATTTTAATAGAAAAGAGCAGATTGGCATTTTTCTTTTGTTCATTATAATCAAAAATTAAGTTCTTTTAAAGTTGAATAATACTTTAATTTACAGTACAAAAAAAAAAAATCTTTACATTTATTAGCCACAGAATAAATTTTATTAATTATCAAATTGTTGATTTACAAGGTATCCATTATTTTAAATACTATTGGAATATGATTTTGCAAATAATATAAGTTCTATAAAAACACTTCTAATATGGTAATCCTTTGTAAATATGATCATTCAAATAAAATATGCTTTAATTATTAATAAAAATGTATATATATATTTTGAACTTAAATATAAATTGGTAAGGCAAAATGTTGTGGAATTAACTACTTAAAGCAAATTGGAAACTGCTTTTAAACGGGAGTAAGAATTTTAAATTTTAATAAAAATTGTTTTATATCCTAATAATTTATTTGGATCATTAATTATCATATATAATGTTTTTGGTTTTTATCAGTGCATTGCTTATCTCAAAATTAGCCACTCTCACTGTGCATTGGTGGGTGGTTGTGATATGATGAAATTGAAATGATCAATGCACTAATAAAAACCAAAAAGAAACATACATAGTTTGTTTTAATATCCAAATAATTTATCATTAATTATTGTGTATAACGTAATATAAAAATTAAAAAAAAAATCCCATCAAGGTTTGAGCATATACTTAAGTGAATGATTGAATGATTTATCATTAAAATATTTTTTCCTTTTAATCAAAAATAAAAATGAATATTTTCCATATTTTTGCTTACATTTTTTATTGTGATAAAATTTGATTGACCAGTATGTCAATGCATGATTTGATTATTTCAAATTAGTGTTTGTCTCGTAAGTATCCAATTTTGATTCATGTTACGATTCTTTAAATTTAAAAATCTTTTGAAATGTAAATTTTTCAACACACTTTTGAAAAATGATTAATTTTGATCATCTAGATTTAGTTTGATTTTTCATGCCATAGATCTTTTTTTTAAATATGTACTTGACAAAGTATAAATGAAGAAGAATATATAATGTTATTAATGAGTAATGGTTTTAAATTTATATTTGCTCCTATGGAGGATTCATCTAATTTCTGTATATATGTAATATTCCCAAAATTGGTTTTACATCTGCAAAAACTTTTAATGTACCATAATTTTTTTTATTTTATGCGCAAATGACTATATTGGTGAAATATATAAAATTCCACTTTTGAGAATATTACATCTAATTATTTTTATTAAAAAGTAAATAAATATTTTTACTTATAATTTTGAAATGTTTATTTTTCAAATGGGGAGTGTGTGATTTAAATTACATATTTAAATAAAGAGGATCCTCATTCTTTATAACCAAATAGTTATTGCATAATGAATGAGGTCAAATTACCATAGAAATAATATTAATGTTTAATCCGAACTGTAGTATAATAAACAGTATAGTGAAACTATGATCCATTATTTTTCAAGAAACTGAAAATATGGGAAAATACTACCAAGAGCCCATTAAAAGTAATAAATAAAAACAATTTAATAATTATGTATACAAATGCATACAAAGTACAATTCATACTTTCTAATTCAAACATTCCACACTTATTTGCAAAATGTGTGGATACATAATTTTAATTACATATTGTTTAAAAACGAGGATTAATCACAGGATACTATACAGTTGATTATATATTTAATTTCTACAAATAAATAGATTGAAGAATAATAACACTGTTAGTCAGCTGAAATTATCACATTTTCAAATAAAATGTGAAAAGTGCATTATAGTTTGAAAAGATGACTTGTAAGATATTTCATAGATCTGAAGAAGACTGCTAGTCAGCTGAAACTTATATTTTAAATAAAGCATTGTGAAAAATGTGTTTATTTCTAAAGATTTAATAGACATAATGCAGTAAGGGAGGAAAAAGTTTTGGACACCTTGCAATGATAAAATATTTTATATATATATGTTCCATAACCCATTTTGACTTTCATTTATATGATGAAAATATTTTTTTTAATCTTTAAATTTTAAGATATTATCAAATGTTAAAAAAAGTTATTTTAACTGATATTTGTTTTTGCAAAGTTTTTCTGTAATTCAAAAGCACAATTTTGTTTTCATCTTTATGACACTAATCTTTAGATTAATTTATAAATGGCCATCATGATGCAATGAAGATTTGAGGACGGAGTTTGGAAGTGAACTGATTAAAAGCAAAAACAAGTTCTGAATTTATAGATTTGCAGTATGCTTATGATATTGACATTTTTCAATTTTAGAAGATAATTTCCAATTGTACTTCTAAAGAAAGAAAATTCAGATACATCATCCATTAACGATAGGGCGAAAGGTATTCTGAAGCTTTTGACATCAACAATGATTAATTTTAGAAAATATCACATTAAATATCTTGATAACAATTTGGGTGGAAAGTTGAACTTGATGTTAAAGTTCAGCATCCAATATACTGGAAAAATGTGATTATTGGTAGTATAAAGGCAATATAGTCTTCAACTACCTGAATGTGTTAATATTAAAACTGTTTATAAGGACAGATATGCAATGGATTTGGAATATGAAATAAATGAGTAAAATTGGTAATAAAGATACTTTATTGCGGTCTTGAGGATTGCTGTTATGGAAAAGGTACATATAATAAAGATAATCGTGAAGACACTCAAGAAAAGCTCTACTGATTACTTTCATTGGGAGAGTACGACTGAGAATGGCTACAACTGAACATGGTGTTGAAATCTTCCAAAAAAAAAAAATTTGCAAACAATAAAAGTTAAAAGACTGCATCAGCAGATGTCAGATGAATGTATGCAGGAGTCAAAAAATACTACATGTAGCTTTACTGCTGTTTATATACTCGTTTCTCAAATGCTGATAATAATAATGCTAGCAGTACTAAATAAAAAGTAATTTACATAATTATGAGAATACTTTTTCAGATTTTAAAATAAATCGTGTGACTACTCACACATATATAAATCTGTTCTATAGAAATATGAAATTACAACCAAGTGCAATGCCTAGCACAATTTATGAAATGAGGATGGTGAAAATGCATTAAAAAAAAATTATATTCATTAATTAAAATATTAAGAATTAAAGATACATTAAATTTTTATTTTATATTAGCTGTGTACTCATTAAATTATAATTAAATTTAACTTTTTTGTTTTGCAGGACTCAATGACTACCTAGGCATGAGTGAATTACAAATAATGTAACAATTATTTATACTGAGTAATTTAAGGCCATAAATTGGTTATCACACTCTTGGAATCATAATCCTGTATTCATTTTTTTAAATTTTGTTATTAGCAAAATATTTTAAAGTTACTTTTTATTTCTTTGCGCATAATCTTCTTTAACGAATTGACTTTATAATATAACAAATATATTTAAATGAAAACACTTGATTTCATAATAGATTAGAAATCATTATTATTACAGAAAGTCTGAATTCTGAAAATTTCCCAAAAAATCAAATTTTCAGGAAATTATCGGTCAATGTTTGTTATTGATGTAATTACTTTTAGAAGTTTGGCATATTACACCTCTTATTTATTTTTATGGTATTCAGTAAAGTATTCCTTTTTACTATAATTACATGCAAATTCCTAACAGGCTTAAGAATAGCAATTGTTACCATTACCTTTTCCAAACCCTTCAAGAATTTGTAAAAAAAAAAGATAATTCCAGATATAATCTATTATTTCAGAGCCATCTTATTCTCACAAAGAATTTTACCTGTATTTCACATGAATATTCAAAATGCACGTCCCTTCCCATCTAGAATGAAGCCTGTTCTGTTTGATCTGGGATTAGTATAGTAATAAAATCAGCAAGGAGCAATGGAATGATTTCTGAAAATTTAAATGGTTCCTTGTCTCTGTCCTTTTCCAATGTTTGCCACATATAATATAAGCCGTAAATCTTTTTTATTACCAGAACATCATTTTTTAGTCTTATTCAAAGAATTTAATATTTTAATTACAGCAAATAATGTATATTCAGTTCTCTATTGAAAAGCACATTGGAATTCGCAGTAGAATACCAAGTGATAACACTTGACCAATATCAGCAATAATTTGCCTCTCTATTAATACAATATGTTTTCATCATATATAAAATTGCATTATGAACATTAATGACTAACTATATATATGAATAAGAATGGTCTTATTGCTTGAGAGTTCATAAGAAATAGAGCATTTGAAAAAATGTGGGTGAAATCCATGGGCCTTAACTTAGTTCAATATTCTGATGCTCTAACATTGCAATAAAATATGCAGAGCAATGCTCTATATCATTAAGATGCATAAAAATGTTGCTGTATATTTTTTATCTTCAGAATCATTCTTGATATTTTGTATTTCATGAAAGAACATTAAATAGAAGGGAAGTTATATTAAAAGTGATGAAACTTGAAAGGGCCAGATATACATACATCAGCATCATTACATTAAGCTAGATAGTACTGAAGGAATATGATTACTTCCTGCACAGAAATGTCATACTGGTAGACTACCGTTAATCCAAAATCTCTGATTCCAGGGCATTTTTGGATTTATGAATTCTTCGGATTTCAGCAATAAATCTTTCCCCCCTCATTGCAAATCCAAACTCCTGAAAATTTAAATAAACATTAATTTGACTGTCTATTGTCTATATATTGAAGTAATTTATTTATAGTATATACATTTACTGTATTAATAACAGTATATACACCACTAACATGCAGAATATGCTTATATTTGTATCTGCACATGTAGCAATGATTAAAGTAATAAATAAAAACGATATTGTATAATTCTGTGCAGATAATAAAAATTTTTGAATTAGTGATGTTCAGATTAAAGGTAATGTAAGTGATTTCTGATACCAGCCTGTGATGATATGAATCCTATACTGTTATCCTGTCCATGATTCAATTTACTAAGAACTAGTTCTGAATATCAAGATGCAGTATAAATTGTAGCAACAGTGTGGCAAACGATATCAGCAGTGACTTAATCATTTTTCGGCTACTTTATGTTAACCAGCTTTCAGACAAAGAACATACATAGAATCTTTTAGTCAGATTTTTAATTTGCTGTTTTGTATTTATATATATCCTATTAATCTTTCATTTCTAATCAAAATTTAAAAATTGGCATTTTTAATTGAATTTGTATAAATATTCACAAGGCTTTGCAAAGCAAGTTAATTTATGATTCTTATACATTTATAAATTAATTAATTTTTAAAATCAATTTGACCCTCTTTAATACAATTTTTTCTGAACATGTACTTTTAGTTGATAACTAAAAAAAGAAGTTCGTTTTTTTTTAAAAAAAAACAACAACTTTATTTTCCAAACATAAAGCACTTATTAAAATAGTTTTTCTAACAGAATGTGTCATTTCTATTTGATTTTTATGTCAGAAAAAAGTTTGCTTAGTATTGGAATGATATAATATTATTTGATAATAACAACAAAAAAGAATTTTACAATAAATTACTATTTTGGACTCTGCATTTCTAATTTTTCGATTTAGAGATAATTGAAGTTTCAATTAGAAGTCATGAAAAGTAACCGCTTACTAACTGATATGCCAATAACTTTATTAGATTTTTCTTTTTTGTCTAATAATAGTATTGTACAATTTAAGGCAGTGATACCTGTACAGTTATTTATTTGTTATCTCTTTCTAATGATAAAAAAACAATTACGTATTAACATAATGAAAAACAAAATAACATATAAATAATAGTTTATTGCATAGATTTAAAAACATTCTTCATGAAGAGAGAAACCATAATAAAAGAAAAAATAATAAAAGAAAAATTAAGGAGGCAATTTTTATAAATAGGAATAAAATGCATTTAATAAATAGACAAGCTGCTAATATTAAAATACGGGATTCATGGGATTTGAATTGATGATGTTTGTTTTTGTTTTTTTAATTTAATGGCAGTTGAGGCATGTTTAAGAAATTAAGCAAAAGTACTTCTGCAGATTTAAAGGCTGTTTATAATAGTTATTACTGTTAAATTTTTTATTTTTATTATAATTATAGATTTGAAAACATGTAAAAATAATTACATGAATTAAGAACAAAATCTAAGTTTTACAAGATATGTGAAATATTTATAATTAAAATGCACCTAAAGTGAAAAACATGAAAGAATTATATTCAGAAAAGCAATAGGTTTAATATTAAAATATAGAGCTTTATTTTTTTTTTTGTATTTTACAATAAAAAATTGACAGTAACATCAAAATGCTACCTGCTTTGAAAATATGTTTTCCATTAGAATGAATGTATGTGAATAAACCAATTGATATGATTAAACAGAAAAGGAAACTAGTGTTCTATTACCATTGTATGTTCCATGATATAAACAATAATTCTTCCAAATTGAATGTTTAGATTGTTATACTAATTTTAATTGATTCTAATTGTTGATTTATATCCGAGCCTACATAATTAATCTGATAAGTTGATTTGTGCTCAAAATTTCAGGATGTTAAAACTTTTCAGTATGAATATCATAAAAGAAATAATACAGGATATTGAATTGATCACCATAATATTTGAAAAGTTATTTTGCACTAGTGTGTAGTGTGCATACAAACCAGCTAAAGTGGAATCGTCTGCAAATGGAGTAAAAAAGAAAAAAATGTCATGTAGGATAACAGTTAATGAAAATGTACATATAATATGGTAATTTGAAGTGGGGATTAAAAGAAAAGGAAAAAACTTTGATGAGGAAAGATATTCAAAACTTTTTTTAAAAAAAGGCTAGAATGATATAAGAAATTGCATAAAAAAAGTTTTTGCCAAAAATTATTATGATTAAAGTTTGAGAAAATGGCAAAATTCATAAAAAAATTAATGAGCAAAATATAACAAAGAATGGCTACATTAAATAGAAAGATTTTAAAAACAAAGAAGCATATATATATTGTAATGGGATGGGGTGGCAATGAAGTGGAAGTACCTGGGGTGATGGAAAAATCATCATCAACCCCAAGTAAATACAAAATGAAATATCAAATTAATTATTAAAGTAATGTTTAATAATAAAAATATATATAAGTAATGTTATATATTCTAGAGAGCATGATAATTGAGAATCCCCAAGAGAGATCAGCCAGTTACTCCTCAGAATAACCATAATAGTTAACCACCAATCATATATCAACCAGCATTATCAAAAAGTATAAGTAAATATGACTACTACTCAAAGAAACCATCCATCATCATGAATGATCCACAATAAAATATAATAAAATCAACAGTCCATCTTGTGGCTGGATTTGAACAATAAAAAATATAAATCAACAGTCAACCTTGTGACTGAATAGGAAATGGGTCTTCTGTAGACCAGGCTAATTATTGAGCACTTTTGTCAGCTTGGACAATTATTTAAACATAACTTGGATGCACCAACTTAGTGCCCATCCATTAGAATACACAATAATCAGAAATGGAAACAATAATGCTGGGACATTTAAAACATGCTGATCATCATCAATGCTCTGGCCACTTCTACTGGCCAACTATAACTCAATTTCTAATAAGAATAAACTAAAATCAAATGTAATGCATGGGCTTTAAAGAGTATTCTCTTTTGCACCAACTAGGATGACGATGATTGATCATCTGTGGATGCCCCAAAGCACTAAATACATATCCCCATTCATATACTCATCCCATGCTCAAATCTAGCCTAGAGAACATAAGTTCTATTACAGTATGTGGCCAAGAGATGATGGAAACAATTAAATACAAGTTTATTAATAACAAAAAAAAAAACGAAATTAAGGTCTTATAGGATAAGGGTTCTGATTTTGAATAGTATACAAAATTATATACACAACTAAAGTTATTGCATTGGATTACAATATTTCTTAATAAGTAAGTATAACCGCATACATATATCGGTACACGACTCAGACGTCTGTTTTATAATATACAATGAAAACATTTCAATTGACATTTAACAACGACAAAAAATGATTAAAATTTGCATATGTCCTATTTGACAAGCATAGACATATATGCGCACACATAAATATGCAGTACAATTGACTTATATTACAGTCGTCATATAAAATAATACGTATATATATGTGTGTGTGCATTCGCACACTGATGTTACATATTTTAACTTGTTACAATAATATATTTTTCATAATTAATTCAATATTGAAAGTATATAGAATCAAGTTGCTTAATTCTTTCATGACAGTTTAATGAATTCTATTTTTTTAAAAAATCATCAGGTTACTCTTAACTAACTACAATTTTCTTTTTTTTTTCTTTAAAAAATAGCAGTGTAGTCAATATTATGACAGGTCACTTGTTGATTAATTATCAACGTTTTTAAATTTAAATTATAGAATTGCCTATTTCTTTTGTAGTCTAAAAGATCTTTTCTCTTAATTTTTTTTTTTTAATATAAATTTTTTAAAATAATGTCTTAGAGGATTATTGTTCAAAAACGTCTCTTTTGCCTTTAAAACCAGATGGTCAATGAATCATTCTTGACTCTTGATTATAATTCAAGCAAAATTACTTTATATTCTTTTAAAATATACAGATTTTTAACTGACTTAAAATATTGTTTTATATATGTCTATTTTTAAATGAATTCTTTTAAAATAACTCATCAGCTATATATACATTTATCTGTGCTCTGCATATAGCTGAAACAGCATACATATAATTAATTCTTCATCCACTGATGGTTTCTCTTGGGCAAGCTGGTTCTTTAGGTCCATCAGAAAAATATAATTCAGGTTTGTTATCATCATCAAGTAAAAGTATATAATTCATGTAAAATGCTGGTCTGTAGTTGGTCTCTATCTGTCTAGGATTGGTCCAGGCAAGCAGCTGTCTTGGTTTGATAGATTTCAGGCAAGCAACTGTCCTCTCCACATTTAAGGCTATGAATTTCAGTACAAAGAAGTGGGTTATTTTTCTCCGTGTGAATTCAAACTCCTGCAAAGGAAAATAGTAGCAGTTCCTGAATCTACTGTCCTGCCTTCAGCTACATCAGTTCATGGTAGCTATTCTGCCAACTCTCTGCTACAGCCAACAACAAACTGCAGCTATCTATTTTGGTCAGCTAATTGCTGCCACTTACTCAAAAAATTTTAGTAGCCAGACTTTTCTGGCCAACTATTACAAAACTGCAAGCCAAACTGTTCTCTTCAAAAATCACTATCCAGACTGCAGCTGATATTTTTATCAGCCCTTTTATAAAACCATCTGTGGAGATAACAATTCTAAATTTAAAAACTGGGGTTTTTTTTCTCTCTCTAATCCCTTTTGAAAACAGGCTTAAAATTTTATCAAGGTGTGATATCTATGTTTTCACTTATATAATAGAAATTTACAAATTAATTAAACAATTTCAAAAATATCATACTTGTTTTTAAATTTCAAAATCAGAATAATAATACGATATTTATATTTATTCAGACCTTTTAAAAGTTTAATTTATAAAATAATATTTTAAATCAGATTTTATTTTATTTCAATGAATGTAGAAAATATCTACTACAATTTTTGTCAGTATTTATTTCTACTTTTCAACTTTATATATATTTATGCACACACACTATATTATTGTGTGCTATGTGACTCAACTGGTTACAATATATATAGAAATAGAAACAATGCATAATGTTAGCTAAAATCTCTAGACAATATTTTAAAACTTAAAATATAAATGTATAAACCAACAAAAAATTAAAAGACAAAAAACAAGTTTAAAATATTTTATGGTGAAAAATTGTTAAGTCTAAATAGAAAAAAAAGGTCAAAATGTTTTAAAATTAGTGAAAAAATAAATAAATTATAATAAAATAATAAAAATTATCATTTACAAAGAAAAGTTAAATTCTATCATCTGAGAAATATCACTATATGGAGTTATCAAGATTTTAAATGATAAAGATATTATGTATGGTCAATGAATATTTTCTTGGATTAACTGCTGAAAAGATCAGTATCATAAGCCATGAAAAGAAATGTCACTTTTGAGATTAAAAGGCCAAATTATTGGTGTTTGTTTATCTTGAGAAGTAGTGTTCAAAACTTTTGAACTGTTTAATGTACCAAAATCACCAGTTTCAAGGATAATAGACTCCTGCTAGAACCAATTGCATAAAATGCTGCTTATTGATAGGGATATATATATATAAAGGATTATAGTCATTAAAGAAAATCAATATTCCAGTGTCTATCAGAATAAGCTGTTGTGAATTTCACAAGCACAACATTTCAGTGGTCTGATATGTTTTTGTCATAACAAAAGAATGATTAGATTAACAATATATGGTTAGAAACCACTAAACATCAGGCTCCTCATTGATGAAGGCCACAAGCCAGAAACTAGTCTGGGGATATTGGATGAGTAGGCACTAGATAGGGATTTTATGCACAAGCCTTCTGGCATCCATTGATTACTCTGGTTAGCACAAGGTGGCACTACTATATGAAGAGTTTTTGCCTGTTTAATATATGGTTAGATGAATACTCTGCACTTCATTCAATGGACTTGGCCAAAAGAAATTTATCAAACAACTGATTCTTTCAATTGTTAAACATTGTGAAGAATCTGTTGTGATGCAATCATTATTTTGGATGCATCACAAGTGCAAACTATCTGATCATTTCGGAAAATCGGTCATTTTGCAATTAAATCATTATTCCCAGAAAACATTGTCATTTATAAAGGTGATAATGATTTCATTCACATGAGTTATATGCTGTCAAATATTGGTTTGAGGAATGTAGAAGTGATCTCTCCTATGATGTTCCTAATCATTTTTTGGATATTATTATGTCTCTGAGAATCTTAAATAATAAATGAGAGGTCATTATCCTCTGCGACATCTCTCAGAGAACTTTGAATTTTTTCCCTGAAGAGTGTTTTAATATTTGTCTAAGCACTATTTAAATAACCAAATATCACATGATCACCATTCTTTATGCTTATACAAAAACACTGTTTAAATATATGATTCTATCGTATATAAAATACATATAGTCCTTGATGCAGTAAACAATCCCTATATATATATAGCAAATATACATACATATTTTAAAATAAAGCAAAAAAGCTTAAAAAAAATGCCTTCCAATTTAAAGAAAATATTCATTTGAATAGTCCAAAATATTTTGTAACTTCTAATGTAAAGAAAAAATAATTAATAGTAAATTAATGTTCTCGTAATGATTAAAATAACAACCATGGTATTTGTGAATATTTTGAAAAATGTTGAAGGAAATTTATCAGATTCTGAAATATCAACAAAATAATTCAACTTGTAAGAAATCACTGTAATTTTTTTTTTTCCCAGACTGTATCTTGACTAATAACTCAAAATTATGTTACCAGATTGACTGCAGAGTTTAAAGAAACTTAAATCAATTTATAATAATCAGTCCAAAAGTGCTTTGAAAAGGTCAACCAATAATATTAAGTCTGCTATTATTGATCATTATAACAGAAGATTCAAATCAACTATCTACTAAAATAGGAAAGACAATATATTACTGAGACATTTATTATACCATTAACTTAAGATATCATTGCTGAAAAATGAATAAGAAGGTTCGAAGAAGACTGCTGATCAGTCAAAACTTTCAGAGTGATTGCTTTAAGTTAAATAAACAAGCATTGTTACAGCTATAAAAAGTGGATTTATTTAATTATTTAACATCATTGCAGAGTGGATGAAACATCAAAATTTGTTTAATGAAAATAGTGTTGGACATATTGAGCAAATTTTTTAAAGACTTCCAATGGGTATTTCTTTCTTATAATACTGGACTTATGAAACATTGTATATACAGGTGCAGTAGTAATATAATTACACCTGGGTCTCGTTTTATGCGGATTATTTTAATACGATTTTGAAGTTATGCGATTCATGTTTCTTCTTAATATCTTTCATATTTCACTATATTTATTAGATATCAAGAAATTTAAATTATTAATAACTTATTTTGACTTGAAATATTTTTTTTTTCAAAAATATAACGTTATATTAGCAGCTAACGTGAATATGGCCTGAAGCTGTATTTAGAACTTAACTTCTATGTAAATAACCTACTTATATTAATGAGTAAATAATAATAATAGATTTATATATAAAAATATTGCAATAAATATTCAAAAATTTTAAACTTTTAAAACGTATTTTGTTAATTATAACAGAAATAAATAATTTTTTAGATTTTTAAAATAAATAATAATGAAGATTTTATTGATTTTATAAACTGAAAATAATCTTTTTAATGATAATCTATAATCTTTTGTTTTGATTACGATCTCATTTTTTTAATATAGAAACAAAAAACCACTAACACAGCTCAAGACTGAAAGTGGCACTAGTTGTATGTCACATGACGAATCTGATTTCTTAACAGTTCACAAACGAACGCATATTGTCAAATAGCCAAATAACCGCTAATGATTAAAATATGTATGAAAAAATGTAAAATTAAATACTGTAGTTAATAAAAAAAGTTTGTCTTGTATTATTTTTTTCCAAATATTTGAAATTTTTTATTAGTCATACTTTATTTCCTTATTTTTTTAATGCGAATTTTAAAGTAATTTTTCCTTCTTGCTTTGCTTTTATGCGATTTCTGAAAATTACAACCCCCTATCCCCATTTTTCAAGGTAAGTTAAGTCTATTTTTGTGCAATTTCTTTTGTGCGCGTTTTCTGAGGAACCTATCTACCGCATAAAATGAGACCCAGGTGTACCAGATTTATTGGTGTACAGGGTACAGGTATATAAGACACACCCTCTTTTTTATATACATTCATATGAAAAAAAAATTTCTACATTTATTCATAAATTTCCATAATGATTTACTGAACTAATTTTATAGTTATTTATACCTACAAAAAAGTAACTAGGAAACACTATAGTTAGATACTTTTTAATCTTCATCCTCAAAACCCAGAAATTTATCTCCAGAATTATTTTTGTTTTAGTCCGCATATGTAGGTCATTCCTATTCATGAATCTAGAACACTATAATATGGATACTACAAAATCAGCGATACCTATGTTGGTAGCTATCAGTGTTGCTTGTTGAATAATCATTTTTGTGGAAACTGAAAATCCTGAGCTTCTGTAGTCTAATATCCAAGTTTTAAATTCTAGTTCTAGCCATTTTGCAATTCCTTGTCACACATTGTGTTTGCTACACAGTCCTCTTCCTATGTTCTTCAAGTTTCTTATCATTTTTTCGATTGAAAGTGACTCAAAATTCCTTTCTGTTGCCCTGTTTCCATATTCTTTAGCATATGCAATTACTCTTCGCTTGAATGCAATATCATAGGAGAATCTGTGTTGTTTATGAGCAATGTTTTGCCAAGAAATCTTGACACTAAATATCACAGAACACCGATAATGTTCTGAACAAATAGTTTAAACATTACAGTCCATTGATAAAGTATAATCATGTATGCGCACATTTGATGAATCATAACCTTAAAATGTCTGAATCTGAACTCTGTTTTATTAGAATGCTCCTTTCAGTAATAAAGCATAAGATATATTACAAACTTATTATCTTTACTGAACAGAAAAAAAATTATGAAAATGATTTATTCGAAACCACTTTCGCAAAAGGATAAAATGCTTCAAATTTATATTAATATAAGCCAGAAGTTTTAAACTGATTGAAATTTCAAATCATAATTTTAATTATCGGTACATAAGATGTACCCCATATTTTAGATATATTTTGAGAGGAAAAAAGTGTCCTAAATGCTGACAAATGTGGTAATAACTCCTTTTCATTGTACATTTTATTCAATGCAACAAATTGTTTCTACAATTAATTTTATTTCTTAGTTTCAACTGCCCAACAATCTTTATCACAGTTACAAAATATTTAATTATATTTGTTAATAAAATCAATAAATAGATTATAATAATAATAATAAATGCAATATTGTTAAGCTGGCATTTCTGATTGCAGAGTTGCTTCCCAAATAAACAATTTCACTAGATTGAGAATAATTTATTATCCTCTATTTATCATTATAATGCATCCATATGTTAAAATGGAGGCAAAACTCTCCATATAGTAATGCCACTCAGTGCAAGCCAGAGTAATCAATGAATGCAAGATTTGTACACAAAATCTCTATCTAGTGCCTACTCATCCAATATCCCCAGGTTAATTTCTAGCTTGTGTCTTTGGCCTCTGTTTTAACAGCTTGAGCAAACATAAGAAATAGTGATCATGTGATGCTTAGCAGCATCCATATGTTGCTGGAAACATTAAAAGTAATACATATTTTAATCTATTATATATATACATTCTTTATCAAAATAAACATTTACTGATTAGTTCTCTAACTTTTTTTTTTCCTTCACAAAAATATATTTAAAAACCTTTCACAAGCTTCACGTTAGCTGATTTACAGATAACTTCCCAATTCTCTGACTTAAAAAATTCATATTTAGCTACATACTACAGAAAGTGAAAACATTTTTGATGGGAAAAAAATATTGACTAAATATCAAAATAGAAACACTACTCTCATCCATTACAGGTATTAATTCACAGGCATTTATGTAAATATGTTTTTGTTTTTTTTATAAGGTAGGCATATAATAAATAACATTACTCAATCACAAATTTTTAATGTAATAACATCTGGTAGTAATTTAAAAGATCCTTTGTAATTTTGTCCAGATGGTTTAAATTGCTAAATTATAAGAGTCAAATTAATGGTGCTGTAAATGCCACAAATGAATTTTTTTCTAGTTTTCAATTTTTAAATTTTGTGCTGCATTAAGGTTTAGTTTCACTTTTTAATATTTTCTAAGCCCTGTGTGGTTTATTATAATGATACACTGATGGATTCAAGAGCCAAAAGATTTCTGAATCATAGCTCTATTGCTTCTGTGGATCAAATATCACATGATCTTATCAATTAACTATTCTAATATATTTTCTATTTTAAGATTGCAATTTATTTTATTATTTTACAACATTCTTTTACTAATTTACGATTTACTTTAAATCTACATCTATTGAATTCTACTTCACTATCACTTGTATTTATTTCCTTCTTGTGAGAATATTCTCTTCTCTAATCAAATTTACTAATAATTTGTAATGAATTAAAATGAAATACTAACTATAATCTTCACACTGCAACAGGAGCATCTGAAGCCTCGGAATCAATGTAAATTGAAACAATATGATGTCCAGGAACCATGGCTAGACCTAAAACTCTAGGTTCTTCCTGTTCACCATCACCTGCAAAAAAAGAAATAATTACAACTATCAAAAGACAAAAAGGATATACAAATTTAACAAATACTCTATAATTCAATTCCAGATGCTAGAAAGGATGTTAATAAATGTCAACATGAAAGAAGGTTGTTAATTATATTTTTTTTTTCTATTTTTTTAAATATTTAGAATTTAAAGAATATAAGTTTTCAGATTTGCATGTCAGAATAATTTGACTTTTTTTTTTATTAATTTATATCCAAAATTACTTTATAAACTCAATTTAGATATTTTTTCTTGGTAATTTCTTTTTCTAAGAAATAAAATTGGGGGAAAACCAGTATGTTATTGCACAAATTATTAAAAATTGGTCTTTATGTTTTTAAAATATGTAATTTATTAATATTATTATAATACGTTGTCAAGATAACATTCAGTTCTGATGATTGTATGAATAGCATTTTTCCAGAATCATCATCTAGTTTTCCAGGCTGCTCAAAGGTACATCTTGATAACAAGGATCCATTCACTTCACTGCTGGTCATCCATTTTTTTTTGACTACCATATCCTTTTCAAAATTGGACAATTCAATCTGATCACTTTAATTCTAATCTGATCGAAAATCCACATTTTTTTTTTTTTTTTTGGTATTAATACAATGATGCTTCTAATCTTTTTCTTCATTATCCAACTTTTAATCCACAGAAAGTCACAAGAAATACTATAGCTTGACCCTTTGCACATTTTTTTTCAATGCAAACTACACCCAGGATTAATCTGCAATTATCTCTTAATTACACCCAAAAAGACAAACAATTATTTGCTTCATCAGTTCTGAATACAGTTGCTGAATCTGCAATTATGATTGTGACCATCTTCATACTTAATCCTAAGTTCAACTTTTTATTCAGTTCTTAAACATTCCTGGGGGGAATTCTTATTACGGTTATCTTTATTTTCAGATATAAGAGTGATACCATCAGTATATCCAAAGTTGTTGATATTTCTTCCATAATTTTTCAATCATCATTTATCTTCATTCAGTTTTCTCATACTGTAAATTCAATACAGAAGTTGAATGGGTAGAGTGAGATCATATGCAGTCTTGTACAAGTTGTTGATTAATGTGAAATCAATGTTTTCCACAGTCTGTTATATGGAAGTAATAAATAGAAATAGTTCTATTACATCCATTTTCCTAAGAACATTCTATAATTTAACATAATCAATTGAATCAAAGTGTCATTTTTTTAGATAATAATCCCAGAGCAGACTTCTTCCTGGTATTCTCTGGTCTTATCAATCATTCAATATGTGTTAGCAATGATATTTCGGGATCTTTATTGAAGCCAACATATGCATATGAAATTCCTTTTCCACTGTAAAATTAATCCATACTAAATGATTTACATGATAATCTTATTTTTTTATTGTATAAAAGATATTGTACAAAAATGTACACATTCTGTTAAGTTAATTTCTTCTAATATGCAGGTTGATGGATAGCTTTCAAAACTGACTGGTGTAATTTGGTTAATACTTTTACTAACTCTTCTTCAATTTCCCCAAAAAATTGATACAATGCTACAAATTTCAGTGTCCTTATCTCAAATCTAATTTGAGGCTTCTATTAATGAAGGTCTTTATGTGAAGATACTTTAACAAAGGTGTTTTAATTAATGATTTGGTTGTGCCTGAATATTCTTCCCATCTCTGACCTTTGTTACTTCACTAAGAATCTGTTCACTTGCATTCTTCAGCAAAAACTACTTATTGCAAAATCTTCCTTATTTCTCGGAATCTTCTGGAAGATACTTCTTGATTTCCTGTTTGTTTCCATTTTCAATATATTATAACATTATTTGCTCCTCATTTTTCCTGGATGCTCTGGAATTTCCTTTTCAATTCTTTTAAAAGATTATTTTTAATTTAAGTTTCTTTTCTTTTCCTTGCTATTAACACTGTACCTTCTGATATTCATTTTGATTTTCCTGGTTATTACATCCCATTCAAACTTTTCTCTGATTCATTTTTAATTAATATTTTCACTTCCATTTATAGTTCATCTGGTTCATCATCAACTTATATTCAAAATCTCAAATCAATTTCTGATGTTATTTCAAAAAGCAATATATTTTCATTGTGGGATATTGGACAAATCTGTAGTTCTTTCTTTTTTTTTTTTTTTTGGTTTTTTCCAAACTGTTTAAAGTGACACTGATATTTCATTGAAATCACGAATAAGTTTAATAATCTTAAAGTAAAAAAATACATTAATTTTATTTAACATAATATACACGTTTACAATTTCTTTTCTTTTTGTAATTATGTACTTTTAGTAAAACTATTTATTTTTGCTGACAATTGAAATTTCATTACACTATGTAAGAATGGCTTGAAATGATATAAACATTCGATTATAAGTGTGAATTATATGATTAAAATTTTTTGAAATTATGTATTGAATAAATTAATTTCTTTTTATGTAATTATATAAGGGATTTGAATACACTCTCAAGCTCGCTTCAGCTATCCACTCTATCTCATTTAACTGATACACATGACCACACACATGAAAAAGATAAATGATCTCCAATATATGTATTTCGTGCCTGTATCCCGCCCATTCCTCTTCTGTGTATTTAAATGGATAAAGCCCTATACATGAAGGGTTAGAGTGGCTTAAAGTCAACATGGGCATGACAATAGTATTGGCATCACTAAGAGATTTGGGCATTCCATCATCAGATTTTTAATAGTATGGATGGCTGAAGAATTGGAGGGCGGAGTACATTGAAGCCTGTCCATTAATAAAGATTTACTATCTTAATATAAACCAAGCACTGATTATATATATGTGGGAGATGATAATCTAGACCAAGTGATGTGCTGGTTCAACACAAAACACATTTATTGGAGATCATTTATCTTTTTCACATGTATGTGGTCATGTGTATCAATTGTATAAAAGGGATTGGATAGCTGCGGGGAGTTTGAAAGCCTGAGTTCAAATTCCTTAAAATTACATTAAGTTTAGTATAGACAACGTACATGTATTTAAATATTATATATATATATCATTCATTCATCATTGGCAGCTACTTTTAACTGAGCAGGGGCATCCTAACTCCAGAAAAAAAGAAGAAGAAATAAGCAAAAAAAAAAAAACAACAAAAAGTCAAAGACAAGTTTTGAGATAACTTTATTAAATTAAATCAAGAAATATAATTACATCCATATACATCACGTGCTAATCTTTTAGATTAACTAACATCTTCTGATACTGTATTTCAACCTCTTTTGCAATATCATCTCTTTTTTGCATAACTTCAAACACTTTGCCTAGTTGTAGCTCTCCATTTTATTGTACCCAAAATGTATTCTCCCAATGAAAGCAATCCACACACTCAATGTAAAGAAAACGTACCCTTATATGTGCAGACTCAATATCATTGCATTTATCAAATGGACAAACTAATGACTAACTAGTTTTATGAATCTTGCCATTGTATTTTCAATTTTTTTCTTTATTAGAAGATATTTTCAGAATATTTCAAATCTCTTTAAATGGAATTTTCCCAGTGTTTTTCTATTACATTAAAGTGACTCATAACATTTTCCCATAGAATAAATGTACCAGAACAAAAGCTCACATATCTGAAATAGTTATATCATTATGATGAAAAACCCTGCCTCCTGCAGGATCAGCTCACTGGACTCTTCTTTGCATTTAATAACCAAGTCTGCTTTTCAAAATATTTAAATTGATTCAATTCTCAAACTGATAATCTGCTTAAAACACTCAAATTTTTAGAAAATAATACAGTTATCATCATAGATAAAGCATGGCAATAAGATGAAGAATCAGTCTAAATTAAAAACTGCCACCATCAAATTTATAAAGCATTTTCATGCTTGATTCATCAAATCACTTATAAAGTGTTCCAAAAACATAGCCCTGTTTAACACCAGTTTTTCTTTCAAATGCTGTAGATTGTTCACCAACTAATGACAATGATTCCTTATCTATAATGACAACCAATTACATTCAAATACTGTCTCGATTAACTGAGTGGAATGCCTTTATCTAATAATATTCAATGGATTCCTAACATTCATTTTCTTCATCCCCTTGAATAATAATGACATTTCACTTTATACAGTCATAATTTTTTTTAATAAACAAAGTGTGAATAGTAATCAAATTCACACATCTTTAAATATACTATATAAATAAAATAGCAAATCAGGAAATAATTAAGAACTATTTACCAAAAATCTTATAGAATAAATTGTTTTTTTTATTTATTTTTATGAATGCTCAACAGGAAGTAACTGAAACTTCCAATGAGTTATATCATGTTTGCAATCCTATCACAACCATCCATCAGTCCAGAAGCCAGACCAACTTTTTCAGACCATAGATACACATTAGAAACACAAACTTTGTCATGCAATTCATATAGCACATGTTACTGTCAACTACATATAAACATTATTTCTAGAGAAACTCCAAACTTAATTTTTTTTATTTTTACATTAATTACAGTTCTATCATAGATTACTGAAACATATGATCAAAGATATGTGAAAAGGATAAATGATCCCCAAGATATGCATTTTGTACTGAACCAGCTCTCATCAGTAGGCCCAGATCATAATCTCTTACACATATCTTTATCATATGTTCAATATATATAGTTTAATTGACAGGTTTAAAATTTTCTGCAGTACAACATTAATATAAACCATTGTAATAGAAATATATTAATAAATTATTAATCATTTATCAACCTAAACCTTACTACTAGCTCAAATAAGTTTTTTTTTCTTAAGTCTTATTTAATGGATAATGTATCTGAGGTGGCATAGAGGTATCAACATCTAATTTTTTTGCCCTTGTTGACAGTGTTGATAAGTTTCACACTTATGCCACTGCAGATACAATATTCATTAAAAGACTTTAAAAAAAAAAACTTATTTGAGCTAGCAATAAAGTTTAGGCTGATAAATGATTAGTAACAGTTATTAATATATTTCTATTACAGTGGTTTATATTAACGTTATCCTGCAGAAAATTTGAAACCTGTCAAATTAAACTATAGTAATTTGCTATTTAGATATATACTAAACATGATAACGATATGTGAGTGCTGGTTCAGCACAAAATGCGCATCTTCGGGATCATTTATCCTTTTCACATATCTTTGATCATATGTTTCAGTAATCTATGATAGAATTGTAATTAATATTAAAAAAAATTAAGTTTGGAATTTCTCTAGAAATAATGTGTATATTAATTTGAATTGTAACATGTGCTATATGGATTACTTGATAATGTATATTTTTCTAATATATCTGATCTGAGAGGTTGGTTGGATTTTTGAGCTGATGGATGGTTGTGATAGGATTGCAAACATGATGTAACTCATTGGAAGCTTCAGTTACTTCCTGTTCAGTTTCATATAATCTGAGTTATTTACCTGTATACATCATTTTAAACATTTATGTTTATGAATATCATTTACACTTCAGATTAAAAAATATTCTGTGATTAATTTACATATTCATTGGTCACCAGCTTTATATATGATGTTAAGTACCAAATACTTAAAAGAGTCTAATTATCATAACAAAGAAAGATACTGATTGTGTAGATTCAATTTTATAACACACCTGCAGATTAAAGTAATTAATCATTCATTTATTAGATATTTATATCTCTGAGCACTATTAAGTATTATATAGGATATATGAGCACAGACTTTCACACAATGACTCTCCACTCTATATATACATACCCATTAATCATGTAATGATTTTCTACATCCAAAAACAATCAACACATAAACAGTGATATAAATTTGTGAAATTCGTATAGTTAATGCATGAATGATTCCAGAAATATTTTAAGTTTTGATCTAAGAATGACGTTGAGAATTACATCACTGACACATTTAAATTAACAAAACACAATTTAGGAAAATGCAGAATATAATATTAAATAATGTAATTTCTTTGGAAATATATATATATTATTATATGATTTACTCATGAGACGGCAGTGAGGGTGGAGATTATAAGTTGGTAATAAGTTAAGAAATAAAATACTAACAAGATAATTAAAAGTGATTTGAAAAATAACAAAAGCTGATCAGCAGAAATAAACTTTTCCTTCACGATATCTGCTTCCTCAAAAACTGTTCCTGGATTAGTTTTATCCATCACTGTAGAACAAATATTGCTCTAAGTTGTTATAATAACTTCACAAATCTTAAGATTTAAGGAAAAATTGATATTAAATCACATATTCAACTATCCCCCCACCACCACCAATACAAATTCTATAAATATGGTAAATATCATAAATTAAATGAAACACATCAATGTTGCGTGGACTAGAGTAAATAGAGAATAACCAATGTAATAATTAAAGGGATTTGAACCCAGACTTTCAAGCTCCCAACATTGTCATCCACTCTATCCAATATAATCGATACACATGACCACATACATGTAAAAAAGATAAATGATCTCCAATATACATATTTCATGCTTAAGGTCAACATGGGTATGACTATAATATTGGCATCATCAAGGGCTTTGAGCATTCCATCATCTCATTTTCAGTGATGTGGATGGCTGAAGAGTTGGGAGAACTGAAGTCTGTTCATTAAATTGTGTAAATTTGCTATTTTAATATAAACTGAGCACTGATTAGATGATGATCCGACCAACTGATGAGTGCTGTTTTCAGCATGAAATACGTATATATTGGAGATCATTTATCTTTTTCACATATATGTGACATGTATATCGATTAGAGTGGATAGAGTGAATGACTGTAGGGAGCTTGAAAATCTGAGTTCAAATCCTCTTTAATTACATCTAGGTTAAGTATATACACTATAAACAGAGCAAAAGTCTTCATACAGTATTGCCACCTGTGCTAAACAGAGTAATCAATGGATAGGGATTTTATGCACAAGCCTTCTGGCATCCATTGATTACTCTGTTTAGCACAGGTGGCAATACTGTATGGAGAGTTTTACTCTGTTTATCAATAAATAATGTGCTAGTATAGGAAATGTGATCATGTGATGCTTAATGATTTATATACACTATACACTTGTATTTCAATATTACAATGTAATAATTATTATATTCATAGTGAATTTAGTAAATAGTTTGTTTACAGATTGTTAAAATTAATGTTATAATATATACTGGAATAATTACTATTGTGAGTGAGAAATTCTCTGCAAGAACCCAAAATGACATTTCGATCCCTATCTGTACATAGGAAAACACCAATTAATACTCGCCCATCCGTCATTTCAATCTTTATGCTTTTATTTAACCAACTTTCCAAAAGTAAACGCATAGGAGATTTGGGCTGTAATGAAAAAAACATTTTTAACGTTAATTCAGTTAATGAAAAAAAAACTAATATTATTTTAGGATTTTAAATGCAAAAAAAATTCCTCAAAATGATAAACTTAATTAAAGCAAATAATTACACTGCTAGTAAAACTTATTAATTTATGAATTAAAAATCATTAATCTAAGAGAGCTTGAGTAGAAGAAAGGCAGTATTATGAAAATGCTATACATCTTTCAATTACGTTAATAAAGATGGGAATGTGATTGATTTTGCAAAGTGAGTTCTTATACAATTTTGACTTTAACTAGTATGTCTAAATTTACACACCCACATTTATTTCAATCAAATTATCTAGGCTACATTTTACTCATACCCTAATACTCAGAACTGCCATTATTTTATAATGCCATTCTATGTAACAGAACACATCATGGAATAATAGTTGTCAGCAACGGACAAATCAATGATGTAAAGCAAGAGTTCCCAAAGTGGTCGACATAGTTTCAATAAAAAATTTGGGGATCGACGACAGCAAAAACGATCCCTTTACTACTGCTATTTGTTTGTTACTTCAAAATATCTATGATTCAACCTAATTAAGAAGTAAAATAATTCAAAAAAACAATTTTTTGATAAAAACACATTACATACCAAACTTGTGAACAAAAAAGTAAAATTTTTATATTGGACTATTTCCATCATCTAATATGTGTGTTGAATGTCTTTAGAAAAGTTTAATTTTATTTAAATATTCCAAATGCATTCAACTGTTAGTAAAACAGGTTAGTATATGCACCAACTGTTAGTAATATCAACAGCAAGCGTTAGTAATATCACAGCAAACAGGTTAGTATAAGCTATGATATTACTAACAATTAGTGCATATACTAACCTGTTTGCTGTGATATTACTAACACTTGCTTGCTGTGATATTACTAACAGTTGGTGTGTATACTAACCTGTTTGTTGTGATATTACTAACAACTGAATGCATTTGGAATATTTAAATAAAATTAAACTTTTCTAAAGACATTCAACACACATATTAGATGATGAAAATAGTCCAATATAAAAATACAGCTAGAACAACATCATCACAAACCTTCAGAAAAACACAAAAAAGTAAAATGTGTCATTAAAAGAGTTACACATAAGAATGCATGAAAATACATGTAGCACAATCATGTCTGTGCATTGTCTTATCGAGCGTAGCAAGTTATGGACATGAAAAAATGTTACAGATCTGCATTTGCTTGTGGTCGGAAAAGATGATATTCGATATTAGCAGAATCTGTCAGTCTTGTATGGTCATGCTTTCATAAAACATAAATTGGTTCATTTGATGTGACATGTAGTTATTTGTGATTTTAACTTTGAATATAATTATTTATTGAGCAGTCTTACAAAAAAGAAAATCAGAGGACAGTTTATTTATTCAAGTTTGAACAAAAAACTTCTGTTTCAAGTAAGTACATACTTTATTGGTTTTTTTTATCACAGGGGCTGTTGAAATTGTTTGTTAATAAAAGTTTTTATTTCTTACCATAATATATGACTGAACCAAAAAAGAAATGCAGATAGTACAGTTTCGACTATTTGAAGTTATCAAACAAATATTTACTAGTGTGTCTCATATGCGAAAAAGTATTTAGCAACAATGCTATGAAACCATCAAAACTAGTAGATCACTTTAACAGAATTCACCCTGACAAAAAGAAAAAGATTTATCATACTTTCAATCAACTTAAAAATAAAATTCTAAAGAGAACTATGATAAATAATGCTTGTTTCATCATCAAAGCAAAACGATGATGGATTAAGGGCATTATACATATCCCTACTCATTGCAAAGTCTGGGTGGGCCGCACACCATAGGGGAGAAACTGATTCTACCAGCTATCACAGAGGTATTGAACACTGTACTCCACAAAACTGTACAAGATGTTATAAAAAGGATTCCTTTGAGCAATAACATAATTCAAAGACGTATAGACAAAATGAGTCATGACGTGGAAAACTATAATCATTTGCAAAAAAAAAAAATTTCCCCTCCAACTGGACAAGTCAATATTTCTCAGTAATGAAGCAGGAAGTGCATCAAGTGCTGCTTTTTGCTAGAACTTTATAAACTGACACCAGAGGCAAGTCAGTTTTTAATTTAATGGAGTTATTTTGCAGGAAAAAATCAATTCCATTGACAAATAAAAATCTTTTGTGACAGATAGAGCACTAGCTATGAATCGTTATTGTGGTTTCATAAATCTGAAACAACACATACCTAAAGTGCTTGCAGTTCATTGCTTAATCCATAGGCAGCATTTAGTAGCCAAGAACCTTAGTGACAAATTGCATCAATCACTTCAGTTTGTAATATTAGCTGTGAATAAAATTTGAAGTAATCCTTTGAATACTAGATTGTTCGCTTGATTATGTGAGAAAAGCGACAAAAATTTATATTGATTGTTTCTCCATTAGTTTGTTGAAATTTTTTTGCACTTTTTCAATCTGTTTTAGAGTTTTTGGAAGGCAAGTATTCCAGTTTGAGATATTTTACTTAAGAATAAAACAGATATTGTTTATTTAACCAATTTATTTGTCAAATTTAATGATGTTAATTTACAAATGCAAGGCAACCATTTCAATCTCATCAAAGCAAAATCGGTCATATCAGCTTTTGTAGCCAGATAATGTTTTTTAAAGCAAAATATTGCAGGATCTGAGCTTTCCCAGTTCCCCAATTTATTTAAGATCGGGACAACCCAAGAAGAAAACATCTTGCTGTATGTCAACTATTTGGAGATTCTTAATTTAGATTTCAAAACTTGGTTTGAAGATATTCTATCATTGGAAATACTGGACTGGATAATAAACCCATACACTACTAGTGCAAAACCAAATATAATTTTCAAGATGAGCTTTTGGCTGCAACAAGATATTCCACTTCTGTACACAGTCCTATGGACTGTTGGACAAAAGTATTTGCTGGCATTTCCATCATTGTATCTGGTAGAGAGGCTTCAGTGTAGTTTTAAACCTGCTTCAGAACAGACATCGATTACATATCACTGAACATGGAGATTTGAGAATGCAACTCACTATTTAAAACCGGACATAGATAAATTGTTGACAGATCCCCAGGTGCACCCATCTCATTAAATTTAATTTTCCAAGCTAATTTATTTGGTATTCTTATTTTTATAAAAATCTTTCATTGTAATTTTGTTGATATTTAATTCTGTCTTATTTTTTCACTTCACTTTTATGTTTAATAAAGTGATTTCAATATTTCTACTTATTTTGAATTTACATATTTATTTCATAAATGTCAAAAATTAAAAAAAACTCTGCTCGTTTTTGTTTTAATTTTCGATAGTGCAAATTTCGATATGAAATGTTGCACAAGATAATACCATATTCTGTAGTCCTTTTATCTTTTTCAATCATTAATTACAAGTGATTAAAATGAAAAGTTTGATATCTAGTGAAATACTTAATATTGAATACTGTCAAATTTATTAATTCGAGTAACTAAAATAAATGACTAGGCAATCGATGGTTTTAAAAGTTTTTGGTAAAGGGGTCTGTGGTCAAAACAAGTTTGGAAACTTTTGATGTAAAATAATAATTAACAAAAAAAAAATTATATACAACATATAAAATGATAATAATAAAAGTGGGTTCTTTTTGTATTATCCTATCTACCAAGCTTGGCAGCCTTTTTTTTCTTTCAGTTATTCAGTTTCAGGGGCTACAAGTAATTGGGTTTTTTTTTTCAATTTCATTTTATCGAATATATATTATTTGTTAAGTTTAAGAAAATTAATAAAGCAATTATAAATTCCATTTACAAAGTTTATTTCAATTTTTTTAAATTTATATTATAACATGGAAATACTGACACACACAAAACATTGTTATAGTTTATTTATATGCGCATCTTTAATTTTTGTCACTACAATTTTGGCAAAATGATGTAAGTTTGGGATCTTTCTTTGACAGAACAGCATACAGTGGAATATTTTCAAAGATACAGTATCATGCCCTCCCGAAAAGTTTATGTTGATGGATATAATATGACATTACGTTTCTTTTGCTTTTATTATTTTTATATTAATAAGTTGATTTAATACCCAAAAATAATAATAAATAAAGTGGAAATATAATTAATGTTTGCAGAAACTTATTTTTTTTAAAAATAACAAAACAAATAAAACCTGTAATTATTAAATACAACCGCTTCTTGTCAGTCATTTTGATTTAAATATTTATTGTATGCTTCTGAAACTATATAATAAAAAAAGCAAATGATTGCTAAGCTTGGTAGACAGGATAATACGCAAGTACCTAAAACTTCATTAATATGCATATGAATACAAAAAGTATCTTTATTTTTATAGTGCAAATTCAATTACAAAAAATAAAAATGCATTGCAGATAAACATTTTTTTATCAAATTGATTTAAAAATACAAAACAAAAGCATATAAAAGTGATAGTTACATAAGTTAAAAATTTAATTACAATCTATAATAACAACAATTAGTTCAATGAGTTCTTTGCCCAAAGTCTCTAAATCTAGTTTGTAGTTTGGCATTTTTATGTAAATATGAGATTTTGAATTGCCACCTATCAATTGGTTTCATAATAGATTTAAAATACAATGCCATTAGAAAAAAAATTATTTATAGATGTAGATGAACCAGAAATAGTTTTAATATCGCTATTTTTTTCATTGTTAAAAACTTTTCAAACATTCCAATAAAATTTTATTCACATATTTGGAAATTTTTTCAATTCCTTTCCACATTTCTCTGAATTTATTACTCTAAATCAGGGGTAGTCAACCTTTTTATACCTACCGCCCACTTTTATATCTCTGTTAGTAGTAAAATTTTCTAACCGCCCACCGGTTCCACCGTAATAGTAATTTATAAAGTAGGGAAGTAACTTTACTTTATAAAATTTATAAAGCAGAGTTACAGCAAGCTAAAGCATATAAATCTCTATGAATTTTTTTTAAAAAGTCAATTAAATTTTAAAAAAAGAAAGTGCTTCAGTGTTGGACAAAACCCTTATCGCCCACCATGAAGACTGGAACGCCCACTAGTGAACAGTAGGGACCAGGTTGACTACCACTGCTCTAAATTAAAGAACTTTGAAAATCAATTAATTCCATTTCTAGATTATTGGTTCCCAGAAAATAAAAGTGGTATATCATTTGCATAATCCTATTTTCATCAAAATTATCTGGATCAATAACAAAACTAAATACGAGACTATTTGTATTTAGTAATAATTTTTATTAATCTATTATCAGACTGAAGATTGTTACACTACAGAAATATTATTCATTAAATGGATAATGTCTAATGATAAATTAATAAAAATTACTAATATACTTCAATTAAGTAGTTGTGTCAAAGTTGTGAGGGCAGTAAGTTTGATACAACAATTAAACTGTAGTAATTGGCTATTTATATATACTGTACAATGATAAAGATATGTGTAAGAGATTGTGATCTAGGCCAATTGATGAGTGCTGGTTCAACATGAAGTGTGCATCGTGAGTATCATACATATTGTTCACGTCTTTGGTCATATGTTTATGATTACACTCCTCCATAAGGTGTTAAAAGCAAATAGAAACAGGTCTCTACATTGCATGATAGTGGTATACTGAAAATTAAACTACAGAAAAATTATACATTATACGTATTTAGTATTTGAGTTTTTTTAAAACAAACATCAATAGAATAAAATAAATACATTACATATTTAGTATTTGCATAACTAGTAATAAAATATGAATTCACTAAAATATCAGTTTGTTTTATTTCTAAAAGTTTATTAATTCAATTTAAAAAAACAAAAACTTAATTTTCTGGAAAGCAGTTAGTAGGTCATTCCAAATGCGTTAGTAATCCATGGGTCATAGGTTGCTGACAGCTGCTCTACATCAACATATTAGCAGCAACTTGGGTATCTCCTGAAGAAAAAAATGATGAAAAGATATGGAACAAAAAGTTAAAATTAGTTTTGTGATGACTATATAAACCAATCTGCAGCCACAAATGCACCCAAATATATACATATAAATACATGCGATATAATAGGATTTTTTTTAAAAAAAAAAGAGTATAACTACTAAGGATAATAATATTCAAATAAGACTTTTAAATAAAAATTTGCATGGAAAACATATAATTTCAAAGCAAGCAACAATTTGATGTTACTGCTATTTTTTTATTGTAAAATACAAAAAAATTAAAGCTATATATTTTAATATTAAACCTATTGCTTTTCTAATATAATTCTTTCATGTTTTTCACTTTAGGTGCCTTTTAATTGTAAATATGTCACATATCTTGTAAAACTTAAATTTTGTTCTTAATTTATGTAATTATTTTTACATGTTTTCAAATCTATGCAATAAACTATTATTTATACGTTATTATTTTGTTTTTCAGTATATTAATATATCATTGATTTTGTTGCTTTTTTATAATTAGAAAGAAGTAGCAAATAAATAACTGTATAGGTGTTACTGCCTTAAATTTTACAATACTAGTGAGTTAGTAAAAGTACAAAAGAGAGGGAAAAGCATGCAGAGAATATAATTGTGCTATTAAGAACAAAGAAAATGAAAAAGATGTTAATGCTAAATAGGAAAAATACTTAGAAAAAAAAAGAAGTTGGCTAATATAGATGATTATAGAGGGAGAATGAAATTTAATAGTAAACTGTTGGAGGATATTAATAAAAATGGAAGAGATGTGAGTAAAAAATTTTGGAAATACATTAAAAGAAATGTAGGGGAGAGAGAAATAGTATTACTAGATGATGAGGGAATAGAGTGTAGCTCTAGAGAAGAATTGGAGATAATCTTAAACAAGTATGTAATGCATATAGAAAAGATGTTAGATGTGAAGGACAGAGTGATAGCAAACATGAAAATATAAAGTAATGTGAATATACAATTTACAGAACATGAATTGAATGAGGCAGGTAAAAAATTGAAAGGTGGAAAGGCAAAAGGTTTGGATGGATGGGCAGCAGAGATGGTAATGAATTTAGGGTATAGAGAAAAATTAAAACTATTATCATGTTTTAATAAGATGACACAGAAGAGTGGTTTTCTGGATAGTTGGAGTAATATAAGAGTAAGGCTACTATTTAAAGGAAAGAGTAAGGATCATAGAAAGTTAAACAATCATAGACCAATAGCGGTAATGCCAGTGCTATATAAAATTTTTTCATATATGGTGGCTGGAAGAGTTACAAAATGGATGGAAGAAAATAATATAGTGGGAGAAATGCAAGATTTTCGATCAGAAAGGCATATAGGAGTAGTTACCCAACTTATGGATGTGAGTAGGATTGCAGGTAGACAATTATATATGGTTTTTATAGATATAGAGAAGGCATATGATAGAGTAAATAAAACTAGATTATGAGTAGGTTTAGTAAATTTGGGAATGGATGGAGCTTTAGTAGATATTATTAAGAAATTATATGAAAATAATTACTATACATATCAATTATGGAATATAGAATCAGTTAAAGTTAAAAATGGGGTGGGATTAAGGCAAGGATGCCCTATTTCACCTATTTTGTTTTTATTGTATTTGAGAGAAATGGAGAGAGCAATAGAAAGACTAGGAAGAGGGGTAGAGACACCATTAATAGATGGCACAGGAGTATATACATTGGCAGGTCTTTTATTTGTGGATGATGTCTTTTTGTGTGCAGAAAGAAAGGAAGATATGAAAGTTATGCTGAGGACATGCACAAAGGTGAGTAAAGAGATGGGGATTAAGAAAAATCAAAAGTAATGATTAATACTGGGGAAAGAGAAAACAAAAAAATTTTACTGGTGGATATAAAATTAAGAGTGATGAATAGATATAACTATTTGGGAATTGTCTTAAATAATCAGAGAAATTTCTTGGATGAACGGGGAAAAAAATTGATAAATGAAGCAAAGCAAAGAAAGGGATTAATAAAGAAATTAACAGTGTTCTCATATAATAAATATGATGTGGCTAGAATTGTATGGAAGGGAGTGGCAGTAGCAGGGTTAACATATGATAATGTTGTGTTATTTGTTAGTAAAGGGTATTAGATTACTTAGAAAAAGTACAAAGAGAAGTAGGAAGACATGCATTAGATGCAGATGTGTGGACGGGAAAGGAGGCAATTCAAGGAGAAATGGGAAGGTCAAATTTTTATATGAGAGATGCAAAAAGCGAAATGAAAATGTTTGGTAGATTGCAGTTTATTGGATAAGAAAAGAACAGCCACAGGTATTTAATTGGGTTATGAATAAAGAGCAGCAACAAGATGGGTGAGAAAGGTAATGTGATATGCAGAAGATTTGGATAAAGAATTTATGCCAGTATATTTATACAAAAGGTGGGATGATTGTGTTAAGAGAATTGTTGAATGTTATAGTGTTAAGAAATGGGATAGAAGAATAAGTGCATTAATAGTACTGAGAGTAAAAAAAGTTTAAATATTTATAGAAACAAACAGAATATTGGGTGTGAGTTCATTTATGATAATAGCAAGGAATATTAGTTTACTGTTTAAGGCTTGAACATACACATAAATGGAAAAATATGGGTGATTTAGTCTGCAAGTTGTGTAAGGAAGGCATAGAAAATATTAAACATCTGTTAACTGAATGGGTACAAATAATGATGTTGTGGAAGAATAAATATAAACAAAATGATTATACAGAAAGTGGGTTATTGGTTTTTATGCTAGGTTTGGGAAAAGATAAAGGGGATTTAGATATAAAGGCCATGAAGTTGACATAGATTATGTCGTGGAAATAGGATGGAACAGGATAGAGAAGAATAGGGAAAAGTTCGAGTGGGGAATGGAAAGGGAAGTTAAAGTGGCTAACAGGTTTCTCTGGGCATAGTTGCTAAGAGATTCCCGACTCCATATAAGGAGAAGTCACAGTGCATCACATCACTATTATTAGACAAAAAAAGAACAATCTGATAAAGTTGTTGGCATATCAGTTAATAAGCGTTAGTTTTCATAGCTCCTAATTAAAACTTCAATTATTCCTAAATCGAGAAATTAGAAATGCTGAGTCCAAAATAGTAACTTGTTGTAAAATTCTTTTTTGTGATAGTATCAAATAATATTATATCATTCCAACATTAAACAAACTTTTTCTCACACAAAAATCAAATACAAAAGACATATTCCTGAGAAAAACTATTTTAATGAAGTGAGTTTGGAAAATAATTTTTTTTAAAAAAAAACCCTTCATTCTTTTTTTTTTTTTTTAAGTTATTAACTAAAACTACATTTTCAAAAAAATATATATTAAAGAGGCTCAAATTGATTTTAGAAATTAATTAATTTATAAATCTAAAAGAATCATAAATTAATTTGCTTTGCAAAGCCTTACAAATATTTATACAATTTCAATTAAAAATGCAAATTTTTTAATTTTGATTAGAAATGAAAAATTAATAGTATATATAAGCGTAATAATGCTCAAGGCTAAATGGGTTTATAAGTAATAATTAAAAACCAGTCAAAATTTAGACAATCCCAATATCAATAACAGTCAACAATTTCTAACTGTTGTCAAGGAAATCTCCTTTTGAGAATAAGAGTGGAATCCCGCCCTTATTAATGGTCTAATATATTTATATAGACACTATTATTATGCTTATTATTTAAGTAATAATTTGGATGCAATTTGAAATTTATAATTGCAGTTTGTAATGTTACAATTGACTATTTATTAGTCTTCATTCAGAATAGTTTTTTTTTTTTTTTCATGTCATAGCATCGGCCGGGACGCGAACCCACAACCGTCTGCAACCAACTACTTGCTTGCAAGGCAGCTGCGATTACCTCTCGGCTAACAACGCCTGACCAGAATAGGTTTTATTTACCTGTTTAAAGAGGTTTACATAAACTTCTTTATATTAATTAATAATTTCAATCTCTAGTCAAGTTGCAATCTTTAGTGTCTGTATAAGTATATTAGACTATTAATAAGGGTAGATTTCCACCCTTATTGTTAAAAGGTTGCCTTGACAACAGTTAGAAATTGTTGATTGCTACTCATATTGTCTAAATGTTGACTGGTTTGTAATGATTAATAATATATATATATGCAAAACAGCAAAGAATCTGACCAAAAATACACACTGTTGTTACAATTTATACTGCATCTTGATATTCAGAACTAGTTCTTGGTAAATCGAATCAGGGACAGGATAACAGTATAGAATTCATATCATCACAGGCTGGTATCAGAAATCACTTACATTACCTTTAATCTGAACATCACTAATTCAAAAATTTTTATTATCTGCACAAAATTATACAATATTGTATACAATATTGTTTTTATTTATTATTTTAATCACTGCTAGATGTGCTGACACAAATGTAAGTATATTCTGCACATTTATGGTGTATATACTGGTATTAATACAGTAAATGTACACATTATAAATAAATTACTCCAATATATTAACAATACACAATCAAATTAATGTTTATTTAAATTTTCAAAAGTTTGGATTTGCAATGAGGGGAGAAAGATTTATGGTTGAAATCTGAAGAATTCATAAATCCAAAAAAGCTCTGGAATCAGAGATTTTGGATTAACGGTAGTCTACCAGTATGATATTTCTGTGCAAGAAGTAATCATATTCCTTCAGTACTATGTAGCTTAATGTAATGATGCTGATATATATCTGGTTCTTTCAAGTTTCACAACTTTTAATATAGCGATTAAATATTCCAAGGTAACCCCACAATCATGTGCAGAGAGAGACTTGACCTCAAAAGAAAAGTCAAGGAAGCCTTCTTCATCTCCAGAGACAAAGATGCCATAAAAAGGAAAGACATATGCTATGTTTTATTGAGGAAATAAAATGTCTAGCATATTTAGCACAAATTTGCATATCGTTAACCGTATTAGCACTCAAGCTATGATTATGAAGGCTGGACCCTTCGAAAGTGCTAAACTCATTCGTTCTCATTTATCTATTTGGTAACTATACACAACTTTGAGGACAATTGTGCTACAGAAGCAAGCGAACTAGATCTTTTAATATAATTTCCACTTCTAGATAATGTTCTTTCATGAAATACAAAATATCAAGAATGATTCTGAAAATAAAAAATATACGACAACATTTTTATGCATCTTACAGATGCATATTTTGTTGCAATGTTAGAGCATCAGAATATTGAACTAAGTTAAGGTCCATGGAATACACCCACATCTGTCTCTTCAAGCACTCAAGCAATAAGACCATTCTTATTCATATATATATATAGATAATCTTTAATGTTCATAATGCACTTTTATATATGAAGATGAGAGAATAAAATGTATTAAGAAAGAAGCAGATCATTGCTGGCATTGGTCAAGTGGTATCACTTGGTATTCTACTGCCAAATTCCAATGTGCCTTTCAATAGAGAATTGAATATAAATACATTATTTACTGTAATTCAAATAATATTAAATTCTTTGAATAAGACTCAAATCTAAAAAATGCTGTTCTGATAGAAATAAAAAAAGTTTTATGGCATATATTATATGTCACAAACACTGGAAAAGGATGGAGACAAGAAAGCATTTAAATTTTCAGAAATCATTCCATTGCTCCTTGCTGATTTTGTTACTATACTAATCCCAGTTCAAACAGAACAGGCTTCATTCTAGATGGGATAAGACATGCATTTTGAATACATGTGAACTATGGGTAAAATTCTTTGTGGGAATAAGATGGCTCTGAAATAATAGATTATATCTGGGACCATCCTTTTTAACAAATTCTTGGGAAGTCTGGAAAAAGCAATGGTAACAGTTGCTAATCTTAAGGCTGTTAGGAATTTGTGTGTAATTATAGTAAAAAGGAAGAATACTTTACTGAATACCATGAAAATAAATAAGAGGTGTAGTATCCCAAAGGTCTAAAAATAATTACATCACTAACAAACATAGTGACCTATAACTTCCCCAAAAGTTTGTCTTTTGGGGAAATTGTTTTCAGAATTCAGGCTTTCTGCAATAATAATGATTTCTAATATGGGTGCCATTGATAAAAAAAAAATAATAATAATAATAATAATGGTAAATCAGAAAAAAATATTTCTAATCTATCATGAAATCAATTGTTTTCATTTAAATATATTTATTATATTATAAAGTCAATTCATTGAAGATTATGCGCAAACAAGTAAAAAAATAACTTGAAAAAATATTTTGTTAATGACAAAATTTTTAAAAATGAATACAGGATTATGATTCCAAGGGTTTGATAACCAATTTACAGCCTTAAATTACTCAGTATAAATAAAAGCATTACATTATTTGTAACTCACTCATGCCTAACTAGTCACTGAGCCCTGCAAAACAAAAAAAGTTAAATTTAATTATAATTTAATGAGTACCCAGTGAGAAAACTACAATTTAATATATATTTACCTTTTAGTATTTTAATTAATGAATATAATTTTTTTAAATGCATTTCCATGATCCCCATTTCATAAATTGCACTAGTTATCGCACTTGGTCGTAATTTCATATTTCTATAGAAAAGAGATTTATATAGATGCGAATAATCGTGCAATTTATTTTAAAATCTGAAAAAGTATTCTCATAATTATGTAATACTTTTTATTTAGCACTATTAGTATTATTATTATTATTATAGGCATTTGAGAAACGAGCATAAAAACACCAGTAAAGCTACATATAGTACTTTTTGATTCCTGGGTACATTTATCTGACAATTGCTGGTGCAGACGTTTAACTTCTACTGGTTGCACCTTTTTTAAAAAATTTCAGCATCATGTTTAGTTATAGCCATTCTCAGTCATACTCCCCCAATGAAAATAATCAAGAGTTTTTCTTGAGTGTCTTCAGGATTATCTTTATTATATGTACCTTTTCCATAACAGCAATCTTGAAGACCACAATAAAATACCTTTATTAGCAATTTTACTCATTCATTTCACATTCCACATCCAATGCATATCTGTCCTTGTAAACAGTTTTAATATTAACACATTCAGGAAGCTGAAAAGTGTATTGTTTTTATACTACCAATAATGACATTTTCCCAACAACATTGGATGCTGAATTTTGACATAAAATTGAACTTTCCATTTAAAATGTTATTAAGATACTTAATATGATTTATTTTTGCCTTATCATTAATGGATAATATATCTGACTTTTCTTTTCTTAGAGGTACAACTGGAAATTATCTTCTAAAATTGAAAAATGTCACTGTCATAAGCATACTGCAAATCTATATACTCAGAAGAAATTGTTTTTGCTTTTGCTTAATTCAATTCCAAACTCCCATCCTCACATCTAAATTGTATTATGATGGCCAGTTCATGTATCCATCTATAAATTGATCTAAAGACTACCGTCATAAAAGTGAAAACAAAATTGGAAGTAATACACATCCCGTGTTTGATATAAGTTTTCAATCTGAATGCTTAAAGGTTTTTCACTAAGACTTTAATTCTGTATATGTCTACTTAAATAGACCAAGATATTCTAGCCTTATTTTGTATATAATTTAAGCAAATAAATTGTATAATATATAGATAGTACGGTTAGAAATTATAGATCTATATATGTCTTCTATCAATCCTATACAAAATCTTTAACAAGATAATTACAATTTTAAACAACTTAAAGAACAAACTGGATTTAAAATTGTTTCTAGCACAGTGGCTCACAGCCAAATATTGAGAGAAATTAAAAGAAATAACAACTGAAAGTGAGTTGTCATTATGCTTTGGATCTATAGACTGTGAAAGGGCATTTGATTCATCAAGCATTTCCATGGTATAGACCTAGGATATTGTAAAATATTCTAAAGAATATTTATCAAAATGCAACAAAAATGAAACAAAAATGATTAGATTACACAGACACGAAGATTAACAATGAGAAGTATTCAACGGGATGATTCCATATCTCCAAATCTTTTTCCAGTGTTTTACAAGTAGTATTTTGTGAATTAAAATTGAATATATTAAGACTAAGAAGTCCCTGACATACAAAATGAATAAATACATTTACAGAAAAACCTGAATATTTGTTATCAGAACTTAATGAAGTCACCAGTTTTTTTTGTATATCATTGACTACAAATTCTTATTTATTGACATAGTGGTCTTTAATTTCTACATTATATATGTAATAAAATATCATAAAAATAATAATGAATATAATGGTGAAAATATATTATAAAAATCTTACAATCTGCAGAAGTAATTTTGGTTAATCACATAAGTTCTTCAACTGATATAATAAGATTCCTATAAAATGAAAGTTATTATTTTCTTAATTCATTAAATAACCATTACTACTAACATCTGTCACCAAATTAATCAATATTTTTCCCTTCCTTTTTTCTTCTTCGCCATTTTCTTTCACTTTACTGTTTTCAATAATTTAGGCTGGTATGGAACCCAATCTTCATGGATCTTTCATGATATCGGCCAATTTTCTGTATTAATTGCAACAATGGGACTGTGTGTTGGTACTACCATAATTCATTTTTTAATTACATGCATAGTACTTATGAGAAAACTTTTTTCTCCTTATTACCTTTTTGTTCTTTATATGCTTTTTTCTTATGAATTTAGAAAAGACCATATTCAATTATAAATATCTGGCTAATGATGGTGCAATGTTAATTATTACATTATAATCTCTGCAAGTGCTAATGTATATATATATCAGTAATCAATGAGGAAATAAATGAGAAAGTTAAATTTATTTATTTAATTAAATAAATAAAACGTACTATCAAATACTTAGCAATCATAGTTAATCATAAGATTTTACTGAAGATTAAAATTTCACCTACGACGGACTCAAACGGCAATAAACATTTTATATTGCATAAAAATTCAATACCTGATGGGCAATATACAATTTTTATTTCAATATTTTCCAGTGACTATCATATTATTTTGGAAAAGATATATTTTTTTAGAATTACCCCCCCCCCCCCGCGTACTATATATTTTCTTAGAATTACCCCTCCCCCCACGTACTACCAGCAATTATTATTTTACTACAAAATAATTGCACACAATATTTCCGTTTATAATTGTGTTATATTTTTGATATATACGGTATATAAATGATTTCGTGTAATGGGGTCCCAAAAATCTGTAATAGCCTTAGGCCCAATAAAGGATAAATCCGCTACAATATATTATATACGTCAAACTTTATTTTCAAACATTAATAAAATTACATACAAACTTAATTAAACGATTCGAATTAATAATTAAATCATCAATGTAAAAAAAAAATACTGAGACTTTTCTAAATTTGAAAGAAAAAAAAATTCTAGCAAACAATATCTTTCAAAATTGCATTCATAATTTTCAGTTTTAAAAAACGTCAACTTCACTAAAATAAATCAGACACGACGTCAATCTAACCATTATTCCTTTTTGTATCTCTTCTAACCTTCACTATTAGCCGCTAATAGAGCTACATAATTACTTTCTTAAAAATTGTTCCTTTTGTATAAGAGCAAACTTTTAAAAATAAAAAAAAGACTTAATTCCTCTGAGAGTACCTACTATTGTCAAAATCCTGCAAATACTACATTAGTCTAATAAAATAGCAGAATACACTAATTGAATTTCGTTAGGGACTAACTAACCACTTAAATGTCAAAAATAAGACTATTTCAATGTTAAGACACTATTTATTATCAGTCACTGTCAATGCAGAGATTAGTAAATACAATATAATTTAAATACTTTTAAAATAATTATTTAAAAGTTGTAATAATCAATCATCTTGAATAATAGCTTGTTAAGAAATCCACCCGCACACATCTATGTAAATATTTATGTAATATTTCAGTTGGACTATTCTAATCATGAAACTATAGATGAAAAAAGTAAGTAAAGATTCCCGGTAAAATACAGTAATGTATATCAAATACTATCTATAAAATACATTTAGTAATACTACTATTACTAATATGGCTGATGTTATTACGATAATAATGTAAGCAAAATAAATCCAGCAGTTCGTTCGGGCACTTCGACGTCCGCCATTATAATCTGGAAAAATCTGCACAAAAAGTAATTTGTGAAATGACTGGCATTGTGATAAAATGCAACCATTTGCATTAATATATTCATTGCAATTGCCACAATATTAATGTATGATGAACTAAAATCTCAGTATAATACTTTGTTTATATTAATTTCAGTGTTCAACTGAAGTCATGGATTGGCATGCTATATGTTGGACTATTTCCATCATCTATCACTAAATATTGAATGTCCTTATTTAAACTTTTCAAATACAAACAACTGTTAATAATAACACACAAATAGACAACACAGGTTAAAAGATTATACAAAGTATTCTCCATTCTTCTTAAAGTGTTGCTGGCTAACCAGTGACAATAATAACATAGGAATCAAACTCACATCTTTAGATTCTTGAATATCATAATTTAAGACAACACATTATCCAAATGAGCTATTCTAGACATTCAATATTTAATGATAGATGATGAAATGGAAATGCTCCAACATTTCACATCTAAAATACAATCATCACAAACTTTCAGGCAAATATGGATTGGCATATTGTCACAAGTATTACTGGAGTTGTCAAGTGTAATAATTTCTACAATGAAACAGTTGAATAGTTGGAAAAAAAAGGTTCAAAGTGTTTCCAACTTAAGTTTGAGCAATTGTATGTTACTGGTTAGTCAAATTGTGTAAGATGTAAAAACATATGCAAAAAAAAAAAAAAATGCAATTAAACATCTATTATTTATCCATAAGCAAATGGCTATTAGAAAAACTATGAGAAATAATAAAAAGAATATGATTGAAAGATTTCATCATTGTTGAAATGCATATATCAGATAATATGAAAATTAACTAAGCTAAACTATTTCATAAAGAGTTTAAGTTTACGGATTTAAACAGACCCATAAATTTCTCTTCGCAAAATATGCAGAGTAAAAAAGGCTGCTAATTAAATAATTAGACAATACGTGAATAAATTTACAAAGCTGATACCTAATGAAAGTCTCCGTACACATCAGATATATATAGTGCAGTTGATACATTTTATATTGGGTCAAACTTAGGAAACATTGTTAATAGAAGATTTCTTATAATCCAAACAACTGAAGAACAGGATTATTATCTTAACATGTTCAAAATGCAGTAGGTAATCATGGATATAAACTTTTAATGATAGGAAAAAGTTAACCGTCTAGTCTTTGAAATATGTTAAAAAATCACTATAAAATATTGAGGGGAAAAAAACACATTTTTATTACAGAACCCAAGATTATTGGTATGTTTGCAGTACTGCCATAGGTTTGCAAAATATATATGTTGGATAATTATTCATATGAGATTAAGACTGAATTCATGTATAAAAATAAGATTTTAACTATCAAACTACTTTTTTATTTAATCCCAATATTAAGGAACAATATGTTCTTTAAAGGCCATGTTGAGACCTGCCCTGAAGTTTGAAAATCTACTTGGAGAAAAACTTTCTGATTATGTAATAATCATGTATTCTACAAGAAATGCAATTTTTGCTTACTTGTTTATGCATTGCATGACTTGGTCCTAATAATATGATTAAGTTCAATGAAACAACATAAATCATAACTGTCAACAATAAAACGTGTGTTTTACCAGTTCTTACTTATGGATCCGAGACTTGGACACTTAAAAGAAAAGCAATACAGAGACTTCAAACCACTCAAATAAGTATGGAGAGATGCATGTTGGGAGTAACAAGAAGAGATCGAAAACGCAATGTATGGATCAGAGAACAAACAGGTGCTACTGATCTCATTGAAAAAATTAAAAGATTGAAGTGGAGTTGGGCTGGATTGCTAGAAGAGATTATAATAGATGGACAATTGGAATCTTAAACTGGATTCCAAGAGATTGTAAAAAACCCAGAAAGAGACCACATGTGAGATGGATGGATGAAATAAGAAAGTGCAGAGTGATGTGGAGAAAAGAAACTAAAGATCAGAGAAGATGGATTAAACTTGGAGAGACCATCCTGCAGTGGATTGATAATGGTTGATGATGATGATGACATTATCATACTGATTCTGAAATAAGTTAGAATGCTGAATATTGATAAAAATGTAGTAGTGTGGTGAAGATAATAATGATAATAAAATGGAAAAAGTTACATTAATAAAAAAACAAAGCCCTACATTTAGAGATGGTACAGATGGTCATTCAGCTTTTCTTAGCTTTCTTGCAGCTACCTGTAATGCTATTTTGCTGGATTTGCATTCGAGAGTAGAGTTCAATTAAAATAATACTGACTACTTTTAAAAAAATCTGAAGAGATTAGCACTCGTTAGAAAAAAATTTCATCAAAGAAACTGAAGATCCATTCAAAGGTAGGTTCTTTAAGGGAAGAACAATTGCAAGGCTACTTGCTAAATCCTCTTATTATTGTTAGCAAAGAGCAAAAAAAAAGTATTTTTGTTGTTTATTTAAATATTTATGATTATTTTTGCAAAATATTTGTATAATAATTACTAAAAAAATAAATATATTTTCATAATTTCAGTTCTTTTTTTTTTCTTTGAATGTTTTATATCTAAAAATGCAACTAAACCAAAGTACGATTGGTCTGCTAAACACAGCAATGCAGATAGGACATTTAAATAAATATAAATATAATTTAAAATTCTATAACAGAAGTATATACTAACTTAACAAAAGTCCGCTCAGGTTTTACAAATGAAGATCATTCAATAAAGATTTCATCAATTTACTTTTTTCAATAGCAACAAATAAATAAAAAAAGATTGTTCTCGTTACATTGTTCACTTTTTTTCTTCTATATTTTCAAAATTTAAATATGATTGTTTAAGATGTTTTTATTTGCAAACTATTAAAATCAAATGTTGAACATTTACAAAAATTACCACTAGGCACAACAAAAGAAACCATCCATCTGCTGAAGAATTAAGTGAATGACTAGGTGATTCAATACAAATCATACCAGAAGGAAACACTTGCAGCTGTTGCACCTAATAAAACATTTAAAAGCAATGAAGATAAGCTGACTGTACATTAATCTCTCTGCCTAAAAATAAATAGAATAACTAAGTAATAAAGCAGTATAATCAAGGAAGAACATTTTATCATCATCGGTGCTAAGGCACATCTTACTTTTAGAGCTACATCAAGCTCTTTACATCAAAGATGAACTGCAAACAATACATTTAAATTTATGTTTTGTTTTAATAATTTTTAAAAATAAATCCGTATTTGATTTTGATACATATTATACAGGGCAGTATAGAAATAACATTTCTCATTAGAGTAAGCAAAAAATAGAAATTTAATTTTTTCTTTAATTAATAAATCTTTTTTAAACAAAATTCTTTCAGAAATGACTATTTAATAAAAAGTGAATGATTATAACTTTAGCACTGGAAGTCACAGAACCAAACTGCTATCCATGAACTTTTATCTAAACTCCTGACTCTGCTATTTATCAAAGAACTAAACCAGGTCAAGGCACTGTTCAATGATAATAAAAAACACAACAATAAAAATAGGTATAATTCTGCGATACATCATCATTACATATATAAACATTATAAAAGAATATAACTATGAACCTCAAACATTCATAATATATATAAAGGTATGCATCACACGTATGCTTGTATTTATATATTCAACATAAATATGTTAATGTATAATTAAATTATACTGCATCTAGTTTTATCTTATGAACACTTAATCAAGAATATAATGAAGGATAATAAAAAAAATACAATGAAACTACAATATCTACTATATTTTGTTTCAAACATTCTTAAAATATATCATTAATAGCAGATAATAACATTTTATTTATAAGCTTTGAGATAATACAGTATATATAGTTTACTGATATAAAACAGATGCTTTTTATGCTCACAATAAAACCATCCCAGGATTTTATACTATCTGTAAATAGCACAAATATTAAAGAGAGCTAAAAGTTAGCATCACTAGATAACACTAAACTATACAGTTCAATGCCATGAAGGCAATCTATTGATGTATTACAAAATCTATCATTTAAAACAGGATATAATACTCAAAACAGATTTTATCATAAACATTCTCCACTGAATTGATAAAGACATTACAGATAAATTTAACAATAGATTCTGCAATATAGAAAGATTCTCTTATTCTTCTTTCACTTTCTTTGCATATCTTCATATATTCAAATATTTAAAGCAAAGGAGGTCTGATAAAGCTCTAATGAAGACTGCTGGACAGTGGAAACTGTAAGGAAAATATAGAAAGTTTTTTAAGAAAATTTGTTTGCATTGAGGTGCATATGAAAGAAGTATTATAAGCAATATATATATATGAATATAGAAAGGTCATGGCCAATGGGTCTGTCTATAAATAGCATTTTATGCAACTTAGCACTTGACAAGGTCAAAGAAAAATACTATGTCCATAGATAAAGACTGGAATATTATATACAAATGATATGTTAATAACATCTTAATATATGCCCCTGAAAAATTCATTGCACAACTATGGAAATTACTATCACAAGAAATAGCCTTAACATGAACTATCAACACAAAAAAACTTCACAAGATCTAAAGTTTTTGGGTTTGCTAATCCACTAAAAGAATAATCATCTAGACTACAAAATGATCATGAAGCCATTTGAAATTAGAGGTGCTACTCCCCTGCAATGTCACACACCCATGAGCCATAATCTAGCTGGAAATCAAAGGCTTCTTAAAAAGAATCTCAACCTCTAAAAATATGAAGCCGGCAGGAAACCAAATATAGATGCTTAAGTCAATAATCTATGTAATCATAGGCTATAAGAAAACATATTATTAAATGTATTTAAACAATTTTATAAAAATATAAAACAATCTGTCCAACCCCAGGAAGAAACTAAATCATGGGTGAGCATACCGTTAATCCATAAACTAACAAATAAAATAAAAAAGATCTATGTCTATAAATGTCAGTTTTTAACCCTCCCCCCCTTCTAACCTTAACAGATTAATTAACAATGCCAAAGATATATAAGCTTCCAAAAAATAATCCTGAATATATATCCATCTTCTGGGAACATGACCAATAATTTAGTCATGCCTTTGATCCAAAAATGTCAATCTAGTTCACATGGAATGAGAAGACAAAGAGAAAGGAGCATGGTTTATTGCTAACCACAATCATGATTTAACAAGAAGGAAAACAGTATGTGACTTTTGATCAAATATGTAAAAATCTAATTTCAATAATTACTACAATTATTCCTCAATAAATAGTGCAACACATCCAGCCAATCAGCGAGAGCTATGATTTTAGTGTACTACACTGAAAGGATGCTCAGCTGTACCTAAAAGAAACAAATTCATATGAAAAAAATAATAACACCTTTCGAGTTGCAATCATTATTATAAATGCTAACAAAAAGAAAAAAGTAATATTAAGATTATAATATAAACAAAATTTCAAATAATACTAGGTAATATATTTATTAATAGTAAATTGAGAGCACATATATACTTATTGTGTGTTGTTTCCTCACAATTAAATACAGAGTTTAATCTTTCCAGTCCAATACAAAATGTCTACAGAAATATTTTGGTACCGATTTAGAATGCGCTCATGGCCATTTTGAAATCTAAAGACTGCCCAAAACTATCACTGACACATCCAAGTGAAAAATGACATTGAATAATCCACACATGGTCATGATGTGACCGTTTGTTACAAAATCGCATTTAACATCAATAATTAAAAAATCAAAGCACAAATTTCATACAACTATGCTTGATCAAATCATATGGCTAAAATATACAAAATATAAAAAATGGGAATAACAATTAAATTTTGAAATATTAAAAGCTTATAATTTCTAAAATACGAATTTAAAATACTTAAACAGAAAAAATAAAGGTAAAAAATAATGGACACATATATTAATTTTAAAAACCACATATTCAATAAATGTAAAATTGATCAAATTAAGCTTATAATTTTGAAATACTAAAAACTTCTAAAATACGAATTTTATTAGAACATAGACCTATAACCACATGTTGAAACAACATAAATATTGAATAAACATAACAAGTGATGAAGCATATTAATTCTACAATTAATAATAAATCGTATTTTATCTTAAAATTAATCAAAAGAATAATTGTCTAAAGTAAAGAATATTAATTTTACAATTAATAAAAAATTAATTAATCAGATTTTTTCTTACCGAGGTGAGTAATGTTATGAGCTTAATTTCTCACATGTGGTTATTTGCTGATGGATGGATAAAAAGAATCTAAATGAGAGATTTATTCATTAAATTTCTCAAAGATGATAATGCTATCTACTGATAGTGAAAAGGTTAGTGTTTTTCTTATTTGAAATTCAATACCTGTTTTACATTTGAAATAACCAACAAATTTCTATTAAAATTAATTTGTTGATTATTTCAAATATAAAACAAATATTATAATCACTAACCTTTTCATTGTCAGTAGGTAGCATTATCATCTTTGAGAAATTTAATGAATAAATCTCTCTCATTTAGATTCTTTTTATCCATCCACCAGCTAATAATAACATGTGAGAAATTATGCATACAACAATACACACTTTGATAAAAATTTAAAAAAATCTGATTTATTAATTTTTTATTAATTGTAAAATTAATATTTTTTACTTTAGACAATTATTCTTTCAACTAATGTTAAGATAAAATAAAATTTATTACTAATTGTAGAATTAATATGTTTTGGCAATTGTTTCTATGTTTATTCAACATTTACATTATTTCAACATGTGGTTATAGGCCTATATTTTAGTAAAATTTGTATTGCAGAAGCTTTTAGTATTTCAAAATTATAAACTACATTTATTCAACATTTACATTATTTCAACTTGTGGTTATATGACTATATTATAATAAAATTCATATTTTAGAAGCTTTTAGTATTTCAAAATTATAAAATTGATCAATTTTATGTTTATTGAATGTGGTTTTTTAATTAATATATGTGTCCATTATTTTTTTTTCCTTTACTTTTTCTTCTTAAGTATTTTAAATTCATATTTTAGAAATTATAAACTAGTAAAATTAATATGCTTTATTTCATATGGTTATGGGCATACATTGTAATATAATTCATATTTTAGAATGAATAAACTTTTACTTTTTCAAAATTATAAGTTTGGTATGATCAATTTTATGTTATTTCAACATGTGCTTATGGGCATACATTGTAATATAATTTGTATTTTAGAAGTTATAATCTGAACATATACTGTAATATAATTTGTATTTTAGAACATACAAGCTTTTACTTTTTTGAAATTATAAGCTTGGTATGATCAATTTTACATTATTCCAACATAATATAATTCATATTTTAGAAGTTATAATCTTTTAGTATTTGGAAATTATAAGCTTAGTTTGATCAGACTTCTGCATCTTTTGTATCATCAAAGACATGCTTCCCCCTCCCCGCATACATCAGCGCTTTGCACTAATATTATTTAATAATATTCGTATTTAAAAAGTTATAAACATTTAATAGTTAGAGTGCACTCACTATCACTATGAATTCTAAGGACCACCCAAAAACAACTGATGACACATCCAAGCAACCTTGTGTGCATCATTTGATATCATTTATCACTTGGATTTATCAGTGCTGGTCCTTAAAATTCAAATTGGCGATTGGTGGTGAGTGCATTCTAAATCAGCACCAACATTTTACCAATTCATATTTTCTATTTATAAATTCAATGCTTTATTAAAAATTATATTTTAACATGCTTTTCTTTTTTCATTTTTCCTCTAATAAATGATTCTTTTTTTTCTTAACATATACTTCATTTCCAAACTTTTTTTTTTTGTTTCACTACAAATCAATAACTTTTGTTTTATCATTTTATAAGGAAGATACTTTATAAATTCTAAATTATGCTTAGAAAATATTTTATTAAAAAAATACTGTGTTAAAACAAAATTTTGGAAGTAAAAAATAGTTGTGCTTTCAACTTATTTAACATTTAAAAAATTTAGTTAGATTTGGCAAGGGTACTCTAAGATGAAAAAATGGCTAACGACATATTATATTAATCTCAATGTTATTTTCTAGGTTCTTTTTTTTTGGGGGGGGGGTTGTATGTAATTAAAGTAGTATATATCGATAAATGCATTTCACAATGAGTAATAAAAATTTCAGAATGGATTAACATAACCTAATTCTATTTATAAACTAGATGTTAACAAAATGGCATATACATTCATGATATTCATATATCTGATGAGAGCAAGTATATTGGGTGAAGGATGAAGGAAATAGATTATTAAAACCATATTTGTGTAGCATAATATCATGTTAAAATAAGTGGTTATATTTTGAAACTAAAATGAAAAAATATTGTAATATAAAAAGTCCTCAAATAAATTAAATTTATATGAGGATTTTGACTAATTAAAACATCTTGTAATAAGATAAAATACAAAAATAAAATAAAATAAAAATATTTGTGGACCATCAGGATATTGTTACATTTTGATTAAAAGTTTCAAACTTACTTCAACTACAACTCTGACATGTTCCATTCTAGATAAATACATTAATGAATATCAGTAAACATTTATTACACTAGAGATTATCTCTATACCAGATATAAATTTTAAAATTCAGTTAAAGATTAATATATGTTTTTATTTATATAATATACACACATAGGGTAATTCAACTTCATTTCTCATTCATCATGTATAACATATTTTATAGATAACCTTCATCCTACCACACATTCTTAGAACATGAATGAAAATACCATTAAAAAACAAACGATTCTCCAATATGCTGAGCCACCACTCATTAGTTGGCCCAAATTACAATCTCACATATATTTTTATATGTTCAATATTTATCAATAGTAAATTGTTACACTTTGATTTACAAGAGTCAAACTTATTCCATTCACATATATTAAATATAGTATTTAAGTCTTGATAAAAATGTTTTTTGAACAACCTGATATAAATAAATACAGATTATCTAAGAAATTATTAAATTTAAAACCTCATTAAGTGAAAGCAAAAAGTGAAGCTAGAAAACAGAGAATAGAGAATCAACTTATTCTGGAAATGAGTTAGTGACCATAAGGTAAATAAAAGATTTTTCAGATCATTTCAAGTAAGGTCCTGTACATTAATAAAAAAATATTTAGAAAAAGGTAAAATTTAATCATTATATGAATAAGGATGATTTCTATGTTGACAATCCTGGGTTTGTTAAAAAAACAAATGTTTTAGGGAAAAGGCATAAATAAGCACTGAAAATGATTGTTAAAAAAACTACAAAATTAAATTTAAATATAGGGGATTTGAACTCAGACTTTCAATCCCCTTCACTATCCACACTATCTCATGCTACTAATACACATAATCACACACATGCAGAAAAGATAAATAATCACCAATATATTCTAACCTTGCCCTTTGTGCACTTCAAGACAATATAAATATAAAATAAAATGGGTTAGCTCAGTTAATGATTACGTTTGGTTCAATGCAAATAATTAATAAATAAAATATTCTGCATTAATATTAAATGTTACACTAGCTCAAATTCAAAAATCAGAATAAAGTTCAGTTTATAAATAAATAAATAAATATTTATTTTATCATGAGACTTGGAAGTCAAATAAAGGTGACAAGAAAGATTACATTGAGCCAGTATCCCACAGAATATTACCTCAATGGCATAAGAATACTATCCCCCCTATTATTATCTTAAATAATAAACTTATAGTATTCTTACGACTCTAATAACTCCTACTCATTAAGATTAAACTAATAATTAGATCTTAATCTTTTTATCTACAATAATTTAGCTCAATAAAATCTCAGGTTCATAAAATTATTCTAAGATACTCAAATCACGGTAGTAAAACATGAGAAGGGATTTTATGTCATACTCTACTACACTTAAACTAATAATAATAAATAATAATAATATTCTTCATTGTATGAACTAATTCTGTATATCTTTTTTCTTTTCACTATAATTTTATTACCATAATAAAATAATAAAATACTATGATATAATCTTTTATTTCCATATAATAATGTAAGAAAATGTGGTAGCATTTATAATCTGACAAATAAAAGTGTGTGGCAACGGATAGCATATAATTAAATGTACCATTATGATAACTAATTTATGACCATAAGATAATGTAAAATATGATTACTTAATTAAATGAATACCAAGAAAATATTCGAATTCTTAAAATAATTCTTTATTTATCTTTGTGCAAAAATTATATGTTCGTTTCTATTATTCTGGGTGTATTGTGTGGGATCATGCAGTGTAATGGAAAAATGAAAACAGTCACGACACACAAATTTTGAAAACAAATTTAACAAAGTTTATTATTAACAATAAAATAAAATAAACAATTTATTTACAATATTTACATTGGATATCCTCACTTTACACCGCTTTACATTTTTTATTACTTAGTTATTAAACAATCTAGAATTATTTTATGTCTTTATTCTGACTTAAAACAATAATAAAATAATACCATTTTATTTATCTCTTTCTAATTAAACTTATGATAAATTATATTTATTTATTAAAAAAATATATTCTATCCTTAAATATTATTTAATTATACCTTTCTTTCTAAAAAAAACATCCATAGAAACATACTACGGAAAACACAAAAAATAACATTATCGTGAGTATGGATTTTCTTAAAAATTAAACAATTTACATCCTGCAATGTTAAAAGATGTCACATAAAATATCTATCTAATAATTTATTACCAGATTTTGTGGATATCGTTGTTTACTACACTATATTTATTAAATATAACATATTCCCATTTAATATTACTTTAATACTATATAATTGTAATTGCTGATATATTCCCTATTATTTAATAAATACAAAATTATACCCATGCTTATTGTTTATATCGTTTTACTTTATACCATTATATTTTTAAAAATATGCAATACTTATTTTAAAACAAAATAAAGCATTTAAAAATTATTTAACATTTTGAAGAACAATTTTGTTTTATATACTTTATTCTTGAAATTTTATTTTACTTCCAAAATAAATCCCAAAACATATCTTATGATTCTTTTTTCCTTTTAGGATTCATTGGATTTTCAATTCCAATTTATACAAATTCTATTTCTTCTAAGTAAATGAACTTATCTCATTCAAACGATAGCATATCTTAAACTCTAAATTATCTATTATTTCTTTTCAAATATATCATACTGAATGATGTAGTTACATTGGAAATCTAGATAGCGAATAGATGTGTAGGATCTAGGGAAGAAAACTCGAGTATAACTCATAGCATATATCAAAAATATCATGGCAGTGTATCAATAAGAAATACAGGCATGACCTTTCCTGTCCAATGTCCTCCAATACATCAATGATGTTAAAGCTATTCCTTCAGCTTTATTAAAACATCAATATTTAAAGCAAACAGACACTGTCCAAAATAAATATATCAGTTACAGGGCATTGTTAACTGTACTGAATATCCACGAAGATTATAAAATATTATTCATATTCCCTAATCATATCCTATTATAACATCATCTTGTATTCATGTTTACCATATTAATACCAAGCCACTATCTTATCATTATTTCCTAAAGATTTATCACATCTTACAGCGACAAAATAACTATCTTGCATATTCAAAACAATAAATAAAATTCATTTATAATTAGAGTGATCTCACTGATCTACAAGAAAAGTTTGCTTACTTCCTTATTCTATATTCTAAAACATATACAAACTAATCATATAATACTTTAAACATCCAATAATATTAAAATTTTTAAAAGAATCACATAAATATTTATTATCGTGTTGGGTTATATTACTAATATAAAATTATAGTATGCATATTCCCAAAATAAATCTTAATCTCATAATGTTTAAAGTGTTGTTCAAAATGCATTTACAGAATGCAGGCTTAATATGTAAGATTTGAAATACCAGGTACTCTTAAACCTGGAGCCTAATTGTAAATATAGGGGATTTGAACTCAGACTTTCAAGCCCCTTCACCATCCACAGTCTCATACTACTGTTACACATGACCACACAATGCAGAAAAGATAAATCATCACCAATATACAATTTTGTGCTAAACCAGCATTCATCAGTTGGTCCAGTTTAAATTAAATTTAATAAGTCCATGAATGAATTTTTGAGATTTGACTGTTTTACTTTCAGTACTGATGCTGGATGGAGGGGTTTCTGAAGACATGGTGTTTTCATGATACTTTTAACTTGGTCAGTAAAATTTCAAAGATTACGCAAAGACGGTGGCCATTCGAGGACACCACCAAACATTTTAAGCTTGGAATCAGATTGCAAAGGTTTCCACAATCACAGTGATTTATTTATTTACGAACGGCAATCACCAAATATATTTTTAAAAGATAACCTTGAACGAATTTATTTCAACCAAATGGACACTGAGCTAAATTACTAAATTTAGATTAAACAGACGCTCAAATATGACATTTAATAGATTTTATTATATTCACTTTCAATTTAAAGACAGATTCTCTTTTCCTAGAGCATTCAACACTGACTCGAATAAATACAAACTTAATTTTTAAATACAAACGTTAAAATTTTTTTTAAAATACAGTACAAATTATTTAAATAATATTCTTTTCTCGAGAGAACATGCACCATCACTTACCTTATGTATGACAGCAGTCCCAAATAATTATGGAAACCCTGATCAAGTAGAAGTCAAACACAAGGGTGACTTACTAATAAGAGTGTGTCGAATAACAACACTCAGACCCCCTCTTTCTAACGTTAAACAATTTATTTTAATCTCAATGGATGGTATAAGTGTCTGTCGTTTGCTTACAGCCATTGGGGCATCCATTTTCCCTGCACCATGTTCCGATATAAGATTCCTGTATTGCTTATCGTCGAACATACAACTAGCCTAAACCTTCCCCTCCCCCATTTGTCTTTCAGATCGAGCAGTTAACATTAGGAAACATCTAATCTGATTCACACATGAATTATAATAAAATGCATATAAAAAACATATTTAAATATATAAGTTTAACCCCCTCTCCCTTTTATTTTAACTAATTTAACATAATATATTAAAATTACCAGCAATAATCCCGCACTCTATTGTTGAAACATTTAAGACACTTAATAGTATATAAACTAAATACTAACTGTGATAAAACACAGTTGCTGAAGCTTTAAACATAAAATTACAAATATAAAGCTGAGCACTTTGGGGGGACTTAAGTCTCCATAATCATAGCCCAATACAAAATATAATCACTTATTCAAAAGCAAAATGTGTATCTCATATAAAATGTAAACTAAATCTAAAAAATAAATAAAATAAAATAAAATATAATAAAAATAAATATTATAGCATCCACATTTTAGAAATACCAAAACAAGAATCCTTTCTATTAATAGCATTGGAATCACCAGCTATAAAACAAGCTTCTTTAATCTTACGCTTTATGTCATACTTTTCAGTACATACTAATTTTGCCTCTATTGGTTGACATAGATGTCCAGCCTTATTTTCATGTTTCACAAACACTGAATTACCCAAAGCTTTAGATGTAGTACGATACAAATATTTATGCTGTGAAACTCTATTTAAAACATTGGTTTAGTTTCACCATAATAAATAGAATGACAATCTTTATGAGGACAAGAAACACTATAAACTACATGCTGTGTTAAATTAGATTAAATTTTAAATTGTATTGGAATAAGAACATATTGCATACAAAGCAATTTATGTGTGAGCATGATATTGTTTGCATGAAAGAAGATAAGGGGAACAGGTTTATTTTGATGAAAGAGGAATTTGTGGGTAAAATTTTTATGCATATTGATAAATTAAAATTTAAAAGATTGAAGGTTTTAATTTTAATCTTAATGATGAGAAATTTATTGCTAATATTTTACATAAAGAAAAATATAAAGTATTGACAAAATTAGAATATTTTAAAGTTTACCCATCTGCTTCATCCCTTCCTAGAATTTTTGCAAATGTTAAATTACATAAACGAGATACACCTTTACATTTAATGATGGATTTTGGTAGTGTATATTACTTTGAAACTTCTGTTTTGATTAATCGTTGGTTGATTGATGTTATAGGTTTTGGATTGTTTACAGTCCATTCATCGTTTAAATTTATTGATGTTATTAAAAATGTTAAAATTAATTCTAATTTTAAATCTGCAGTGCTGGATGTTATGGAATTGTATGGGTCCATTGATCGTAAGCAGTCAATAGATATAGTCAAGTTATCTTTACATGATAAAGTCTTTCTATCTCATAAAGTTGATTTCATTGGATTTTTAACTTGGCTGGATAAAAATTTAGTGGCTACATTTAAAGAATGTTGTTTTCAAATGCTAAATGGTTGGCCAATGGACCTTCTTCTTAGTGGAATTCTCTCAAGTATAGTGTTAGACCATTTTGAGCATAGAATTATCCCTACAATTATTAACTATATACACTAAATTTGTAGATATATTTATTATAGCTCCTGAAAATATCATTTTGGAGATTCAAAATAGTATTCATGAGGCTACCGGTTTAAATCTTACAATAAATTGGGAAGATGCATTACAGGAAGTAAAATATTTAGATATTGTTGTGCATAGAACAGAAGGTCATTTTGACTATCATATATTTGTGAAACCTATGAAAGTTAGGGGTATAATCCATCTGCATTCATACTCTCAAGTGCACAAGTTGGTATCTTCGAATTCATTTTTATATAGAAACCATCTTTGTAAATTTGAGGCACATAGAAAAAAAATCTTATTTGTTTTATTGAGGACTTAGTGAAACTTGAACATAAACGTTCAATTATTAACAATAGAGTTGTAAAATTTTTACATAATTTGCTATTTAAACCTTACAAGACAGAAAAACCTTGTATATTTTTGCCATATATTCATTCTATTGCAAAACAGTTAATTAATAAGTTATCTCCGGATGTTTAAGTAATTTTTCATTCACCTCCAAATATGAATAGATTCATTAACAATTCAAAATTTAAAATTGAATCTAATTTAACACAGCATGTAGTTTATAGTGTTTCTTGTCCTCATAAAGATTGTCATTCTATTTATTATGGTAAAACTAAAACCAATATTTTAAATAGAGTTTCATAGCACAAATATTTGTATCATCGTACTAAATCTAAAGCTTTGGGTAATTCAGTGCTTGCTGGACATCTATGTCAACCAGTAGAGGCAAAATTAGTGTGTACTGAGAAGAATGACATAAAGCGTAAGATTAAAGAAACTTGTTTTATAGCTGGTGATCCCAATGCTATTAATAAAAAGGATTCTTGTTTTGGTATTTCTAAAATGTGGACGCTATAATATTTATTTTTATTATATTTTATTTTATTTATTTTTTAGATTTTACATTTTATTTGAAATATGCATTTTGCTTTTGAATAAGTGTTTATATTTTGCATTTTATATTGTATTGGCTATGATTGTGGAGGCTTAAGTCCCCCGAAAGCGCTCATTTTTATACTTGTAATTTTATGTTTAAAGCTTCAGCAACTGTGTTTTTATCACAGTTAGTATTTAGTTTATTGATTTTTGTTGAAGTATATATAGACATTCTTTTTAATAGTATATATACATTTCTATTAACCAAAATGAAATCAAAGTTCACTCAGTAACAGCTTATAGCTACCCTGATCAATCAGTGATAGTCCTGTAGGAGAAGTGTTCCATCCTCTGCTTGTCATGGTTTGTTCTAGATTCCCAGATTAATCCAATTTCCTTGGCTAGCTCTACACATCCTATGCAAGGTCGGCATTTCCAATGGCAGTTCCAGGTGGTAAAGGAAAGAGAAGTTTCCCAAAGTGGAAAGTTCTGAAACCTCTAGCCACTCCACATATTATCTACACTTTTTTTATTTAATTTTACTTTGCAGGTTTTAAATTGTCGAAAAGTCCAAGCCGAATCAAAACCAACAGACCTGTCACTAACTTCGGCAAAATTCCAATTAATTTTAAACAAAAAACAATCCTGTAATTTATAGTTTTTTATTTTTTTCAATGTTGCTTATAATCCTGAGGAAACATCCCAAACTGATGAGCATAATAGATAGCACAAAAATACCTACACTATCAAAGTTTCAACAATAGAGCTAATTGCAGAAAAAATCTATACTTTCTTCCCCTTCTATCTTTAAGTATTTCTAAGAATAAGAAATAAAACAAAAGACAAACTTTTATTTTAAAAAAACTTGCAAGATTTTTGTTGTTGTTGTTGTTGTTATCTTGATTTAATTGATTTCAAAACTTTTAACATTTCATTTCAAAAAAATAAGTTTTATTATTTATTTTTAGTACAAAAAATGTAAGTTTTATTATAAAATAATATATACACGATTTTAATAATATATATATATATGCGTATATATGTATGAATATGAGCTGGCAGAAAAATACCAGCTCAGAACTATTCCTATTTATTTATGTTTATATTTAGCAGTCTCTAAGTCTCAAAAAAAAGCTAGGCATGACATTGCTCATATATACTTATTAGTCTCTAAACCTCGAAATGAACAAGATATGCTTTTGGTTCTATTCAAGAACAATTAAGTCCTGTGTCATGAATCATTTTTTCTAAGTCTTGTAGAAGAGCAAGCTTAATTTATGCATATTAGAATTAATTTATACATGGGTTGATAGATGCCATATTTTGCTTAATTGAGATAGAATTCTTGATGTTCCTGCTGCATGGTATACTCATTGCCAATGGTAGACTCATTTGTCTATCCCAGCATTATGAGTGGGCAACTCAAGTTGAATTATATATATACATCATAACAGAATTTTAAAAATATACATATCCCCAAAGATGCCATCTTTTTTGTTTTGTTTAGTGAATACCAGCTTGTAACTCTGCTTTCAAAAAAGTATGGCTAAGCAAGACATAATTTTAAATTTAGAAGAAAATTTTAGAGTTGAAATAAAATCGAGCAATGTTTTATGCAAAATCGATTCTATATTTCTCCTAAATGGAGGAGGGGCAAATGTAACTTTCATTGTAATTTACAAGTATAGCTTTTTTTAAAATAAAAAAAATTATTATGCATTTTAAAGCTTTGTAAAAATTATTTATTTATTTTAAATCAAATCATTGATGTAATAACAAGTTGAATAAAAAAATAATTTGTCAGAACTAAAAAAGTTTACTCCTTGGTATGTTAAGATAATAATTATAAATAAAGCTAATTATTTTTAAAATATGAAGTTGCTATGGAAATATGGAGTTGCAAGACAATGAAGAAAAAAAACAGATTATCGTCAGCTTTCAAAAATTGGAAGAGTTAAGTTCTTTGTGCTGCCTATAAAATAAAAGGTAGGAAAATTATGGTTTCTCAAATATTCATATATATTTGCAAAGATGGGATAAAACTTTAATTAGAGTGCCCAGTCTCATTTTTCCAGAATTGTAGCAGTGGTAATGCCTTGATACTGAATAACACTTAGGTATGATCTGCCAGCCCTGGACCTTATTCTGGATGTTAATATAATGTTGTAAAGAAATTTGCCAGTTAACTAAGTGTTATAAAAAGAAATTGCCCAAGAAGAAGATTTACACATATTCAACATATCTAATTCCTTCAATTTTAAGACGCAATGATCAAAAATGAATTTTTTTATGGAAAAATATTCCAATTAAATAATTTGTAAATTTTAATATGACACTACAAGGATATAGCCGGAGATTTCAATTTTAAATAATATTGTCTAAAAAAAGCTGAGCTCAATAGGAAAAAAAAAGGTCTTGGTAAGACTTTTACAATGACTTTTATTGAATAAATAATAATTTAAAATATTTTTTGTCATGTATATTCCACATTTGATTATATTAATCATGTAAATATGTAAATATAAAAGTTAATAGTTTTTATTCTATTATATTAAATAAATTTATTGTTATACTTCAGAATTTTGTTTCTCATAAATTTTCTCATCTGAATTACAAATATACTATTTTATATTACATCCGAATAATATAAATGTGGAGATGATGATCAGAAAATATGGCCAATTCTGTATAAGGATTTATGCATAATATAAACTCGTCTGATATTATCTATGACTGTTATCAAATTAGGATGAAAAAATGCAGTCACTTCACCATGTATGCAATTGCCCATTGGTAAACATATTCTCCTAGACTCATATTTTATTTTATCTTTGAGAGTGATTCCGTTACAATATATATATAGATAAAACCAGCTTTTAAATAGTTTATTATAGTGCGACTATTTTTTCAGTACAATTCCATGCAGAGTCAGTGAAGATGGCATTACTAGCCTTACAATCAAGCGAATAATGAGAGTTTAATCCCGTTCTACCCTCATTTTAGTCTCTGGTTAAAAAACAGTTGAAATATTGACTGGTCCACCAAAGTTGAATAGGGGGATATGAATGAGCTGCCAGAAAAAAAAATTCAAACCTGATTGGAGACTGAAAAAATTTTTCAAGATTTATCTGACCAGGTTTGAAACCTATGCCATAAGCATGGTGGCATAAGCATTACTCTACTATCATTATACAAGGATTTTTATTATATATGTAAACCTCAGTTAATTACTGATCCACAATCATTGTACAACCAATTTTTGTAGCACAAATATATGATATATATTGAACACTGATCTTTCAATTTGATATTTTGTAATGCTATCTTTTAGTTGCTGTAGCAAACTTTTCATTCCAAAACTGTAACTCTCTATGGAATCATAAGTTGTCCTCTCAATAAAAAAAATTAGTGTCACACTTCTTTACGACTAATCTCTCTACATCAATCATTCTTTGTCAAATATTTTTCAGCAAGTCTGTTATTACTCGTCACCTCACATGTCCAAATCAATGAATATTATGTCTACTATAGTAAATAGAAAGATTTGAACTTAGAATTTTCAGTCTATACTTTTCCACTCCATCTTAAACAATTGATACACATGATCACTTTAGTTTTAACGTGAAAAAGATAAATGATCTTCAATATACACAATTCATGCAGAACAAGCAATCGTACACGTGGTCATGTGTCTCAGTTGTTTAAAATGAAGTGGAGGAGCAATATAGACTAAAAACCTAAGTTCAAATACCCCTATTTACTATAGTAAATATTCAGTATACTGAATAAATAGGTTAATTAAATGTTATGTCTGTATAATAATAAGATTCAATATTACATCAGAATTGAAAAACACATCAAAATTTATCATGACTTTATATTCCAATTTTCAATAAATTTTTTCCACTCCCTCTATGACATGCCAATAGAGAATATCTCAAATTTTGAAAAGAGCATCTGTATACATAATTTAGTTGAAATAGTTACACACTAACTTTTAATCTACTAAAACGCTACTGATATATTTAAATTGACTGGCACACTAAATACCGTTACTATCAAAGATAAAAAAAATTATTTTCTATTATAGGATTCTAAAGCTTTTGAGATTTGTAACAATGATTATTAAACCAAAGTTTTTATGCAATGAAAATATTAAGACTTTTTTTTTTGGATCAGCCTTTGAATTAGTAGCATTAATACAACTACCACTACACTAAAAATTTATAAGTTAAAAATATAAAGTTCTTATTCTTTTAATCAATTATAATTAAAAATTCCATCACCAAATCTTTATTGCATTTGTTCTAAAGGCCGCTGCCATGAAGATCTATAACTAATTTGGAACTGGTACACCTTTCTGTTTAATGCCAGTCTTTACTTCAACTGCCTCTGATGTTCCATTACAGTAATAATTCTTCCTCTCTTGCCATTGTGTAGAAGCTAGATAACATTACATTCTAATGGTCAATCACATAATTTGATACATTGCTTGAAATCTTTCTGAGTCAAATACCATCAAAGTACTTTTGCTACAGTGAATAACAACGATATTCTGTAATTATTGCAATCATTTCTGTTGCTTTATATATATATATAAACTGGAACAACATATATCATAACTTCAGTTTATATATTCTTTAAAAAATTCCTAAGATTATGATTTAAAATATATCCAGGGATTTTATCAGGATCTGCAATCTTTCTACTTTTAAGATTACAAACAGCTGTTTTAACTTAATCAACCTGAATATCTCCAGAGAAATCTCAATTGATTAAATTAGATATAACATTGAAAGCAATTATCTCAACCATTATTCAAAGCATGATCAAAATATCCCCTCTATCTGTTCACAATTTCATCATTATTGTAGAAAAAATGTCATACATTGATCTGTATAGGATTTGTATTTTTCAGATCCCTGTTTTACTTTAAATGTGCCAAAAAAAGTCTCAAGTGACCAAAATAAACAAATAAATGAAACTTTCATTCAATTCTGTTGTTGGGTTTCTATAAATTCTCACTGTTTATGCTGCCCAACATTTACTTTATGTTGCAATAGGCAGAAAATGCCACATACTTTACTTTATGCCAAAATGTCTGTCAGGATTCTTGTTTTTAATCAAGGCAAGAACAAACTTATATCTGTAAATATTGTTCAATTCTTAAAAGAATTCTTTGCCTCTGTAACATAAGTTTTAAAATATAAAGAGATAATTTCAGACTTTAACAGTTGATCAAGTTTTGTATAACATTGGAACACTCTAAACTATAGTCAATTTAATAATCTGCACACTATAAATGTTCATGTCACATTGAATTTATTAACTAAATAGGTAAAAGATGGCTACTGGAGGGTTGCATTAGATTTTAAGTTACTCTCAGATTCAAGGCTCCTGACTGATAAAAGCCACAAGCTAGAATCTAATCTGGGGATATTGGATGAGTAGGAACTAGAAAGGGATTTTATGCACAAATCTTTTAGCATCCATTGATTACTAAGGCTTGCACTGTGTGGCACTACTGTAAGGAGAGTTTGTGAATATTTTAATACTGAATTCTGCTATATTTGAACTTTGTAATAGATTAATTTATAAGATACCATTATTTGGCACAATTCAAAGTTTCTTTATTAGCCTACACAAAATACTGCAATAGGACACATGGGTTTGACAAATGTTTAGTGAATTGCACATTGCCCTAGTTCACAAAGTTAACTCTATTACTTATAATAACTGTGAAACAGTTTATTGTACCTAAGAACATATGCTTTAACATCTCTAAAAAGAAAAATTTGGTCCTATGATGGTAATGATGCAATAATTCTATATCTAATAATGAAAAAAAAATAAACATTGCTTCTCTAACATAGATGAATGAGCAGTTAGAAGAAAAGGAGAAGAAACAATTGATTTAAAAAGTGGAGATATACTCTATTATAAAGGCACACATATTGGAAATACAAGTGGAGTAGGATTCATTATAAATAAAAAGTGGAAGAACAATATTGTGGAGATTGATGGTGTATCAGACAGAGTGGCAAGATTAGTTATACAACTTAATAGCAGATACCAAATGCAGATAATTCAGGTTTATGCCCCAACAAGTTCTCATAGTGATGAAGTAGTAGAAGATTTTTACATGGATGTACAAAAGGCTTTTGATCAGAGTAAACAACATTTTACAATTGTTATGGGAGACTTTAATGCTAGAATTGGTAGACGAATGAAAGATGAAATTGCTGTAGGTAATTTTGGTTATGGTAATAGAAATGAGAGAGGACATAGACTTGTGGAGTTTGCAGAAAAAGAAAAACTTTATATTATGAATTCATTTTTTGAGAAAAATGTTAAAAGGAAATGGACATGGAAGCATCCAAATGAAGGTACAGCAGAATTGGATTATATTTTGACTAACAGAAAATACATATTTCAAGATTGTAATGTTCTTAATAAATTTAACACAGGAAGTGATCACCGATTAGTAAGGTGTAAGTTATGTGTTAATGTAAAACTAGAGAGACAAAAATTATTAAGAAAAACAATATTTACAGTTGATATTCCTAATCTTCAGAAACATTCTAATGAATTTAAATTAGAACTTACAAATAGGTTTCAAGTGTTAGGAGATTTTGAACATGATTCAGATTTGAATGAAATTAATATGAAAATAACTGATACACTTTTAAAAACTGCAACAAACATAGCTGGTAGAAAAAAGCAGCAATTGACTAATAAAATTTCTACTGAGACTAGAGAATTTATGAAGAAAAGAAGGAATATGAAGATATACAAAAATGATGTATTAAAAAGAATTGAATATCTCGAATTTTGTAAAATGGTACGGAAAAGAGTTGAAAATGATATAAGAAAATATAACTGTGAAATAGCAAGGAAAGCTGTAGAAGAAAATAAAAGTCTCAAAAATGTTAAACAACATTTTGGTATTGGTAGGAAATTTATATCTGCAATAAGAAAAAAAGATGGAATTATTACTAAAAAGAGAGATGACATCATGAAATTGGTAGAAGATTTTATCAAGAATTATATAGTAATAAAGAACAAGTACCTCCTATATCTATTACATCTTCCGAATTGCCCAGAATTTTAAATGAAGAAGTGAGACGTGCAATTAAGTGTATGAAGAAAGGAAAGGCTCCAGGAAATGATGGAATTATAATTGATATATTAAAAGAAGCATGTGAAGAAATAGAAACAATTTTAGCAAAGTTATATACCAAATGTCTAAATGATAAAGATGTACCGGAAGATTGGAAGAATGCAGTAATATTAATATTTAAAAAAGGTGATAAAGAAGATATTAGAAATTACAGACCTATCAGCCTTTTATCAGTTTTATATAAAAATTTTTACCAAGATAATTACAACTCGTCTACAGAGAACTTTGGATTTCCACCAACCAAGAGAACAAGCTGGATTTAAAAGTGGTTTTAGTACAATAGATCATATCCAGGTATTGAGAGAAGTCATAGAAAGGACAAACGAATATGAGTTGTCATTATGTTTTGGATTTGTAGATTATGAAAAGGTATTCGATTCTATACACATTTCTTCAGTGATTAAAGCATTGGATCATCAAGGTATAGATCCAGGATATTGTCATATTTTAAAGAATATTTATAAAAATGCAACAGCAACAATTAGATTACATAATGATACTGGAAAAATCAACATTGAGAAAGGTGTAAGACAAGGTGACTCCATATCTCCAAAACTCTTTACAGCAGTGCTGCAAGAAGTATTTTGTGGATTAAAATGGGAAACTAAAGGAATGAAAGTAAATGGAGAGTATTTAAGTCATTTAGATTTCGCAGATGATGTAGTTGTTTTTGCAAATAATGCTTCAGAGCTGCAGGAAATGTTGCAGGAGTTAGCAGATGGAAATAGAAAAGTAGGACTAAAGATAAATGTTAAAAAGACTAAAGTAATGTTTAATTGATTTGCTCAAAATATGAAAATAAAGATTGATTATGAAGAATTAGAAGAAGTTAACAGTTACAACTACCTTGGTCAGATTATTAATACAGATGGAAACATAATGGAGGAAATTAATCATAGAATTAAACTTGGTTGGAGTGTTTTTGGTAGAAATAACTTGATACTAAAAGGAAATATGCCTATGTGTTTGAAAAGGATGTTTTTTAACAAATGTGTTTTACCAGTTCTTACTTATGGATCTGAGACTTGGATACTTAATAGAAGAGCAATACAGAGACTTCAGACCACTCAAAGGAGTATGGAGAGATGTATGTTGGGAGTAACAAGAAGAGATCGAAAACGCAATGTATGGGTAAGACAACAAAAGGTGTTACTGACCTTATTGAAAAAATTAAAAGATTGAAATGGAGTTGGGCTGGACATATTGCTAGAAGAGATGATAATAGATAGACAATTGAAATTTTAAACTGGATTCCAAGAGATTGTAAAAGACCCAGAAAGAGACCACATGTGAGATGGATGGATGAAATAAGAAACCATCGGGTCATAGTCAAATTTTACAAGAGAGGACATTTTATACTATCTTTTTTAAGTACATACACATTTGTGAAACAGGATAAAATTTCTGAATACAACTTCTAATTCCAAATCTAGTTCCATCATAATCCATTATTGATTGTATTGCCAAGATCACAGTCTACTAAATATATTCGCACTGCTAAATGCTAAGAGACTTGCATTTTGTAAGTGCTAATATAATATATGATCTACCTGTCTTGAGCGAATTACAGGTGAGGAATAAAGGGAAAAATAGCTAATTAATAAAAAAATAAAATGCCTGCATTTATTCATGACTACAAGGTTACAAGTATTCATTAAATACAACAAAGAAAATAATATATTTTTCAATAAAAATAATTATTTATTTATCAAAACTTCAATCATTTAACATAAAAATATTGATGACAAGACAACCCATGACAAATAGAATGTACAAAGCACATCTGCTATGCATGAGAAACTAATTTATTTCAGTTTTATGGTGATATGTTTCAGTGATTACCCTTCCCTCCCCAATTAAAACATAAATCAATTTCATAGTTTTATTGAGTAGAACCTTGCTCTGGGAATTGATTCATTTTTGGAATTTCATTTCTTATGGATTAGCCTCATATCTGTGTTGATTTGCAACGAAAGATCAACTTATTATTAAAATATAGATTCTTCTGCTTCTTATTATTATTATTACTATTGTTCTTGTTGTTGTTATGTATAAAATTAATGGATTATATTTAAATGGGATTAGTATTCAAATAAATAATGAATATAGTACTGGAGCAATGAAGTAGTTGTTCGATTAACAAAATTTAATTGGTTAAGTAGCTCTTACTTCTTTGGGATCATTATGAGTTTGCTTACAAGCATTTAAAATGCAACTACAATTAAATTTGAAATAAATAGAATAATTACATTATCTTATCATTTATGTGGTATGCCTAGCATAAATAAAATGCATTTAGGTTTTTTTTTCCCATGTGTCATAGCACCTCAACCACCAATGCTTGACAATGCATTTAGTTTTAATAATAGTTAGAATGTTTTACTTATAAATATCATGATTTTAAAATTTAAGGATAATATGAATAAAAATAAAAATACTGGTTTGTGAAATCAAAGACTGATGATAATTCAGTATGATAAAACATAGTATTTTTAAAAAGACTTTTGGTTAGAATTCATTTTTATAATGGGAAAATTACATCTATGTTTGAGATTGAATAGCTGGAAATTAATTCAAATATTTCTATCTATTGAGTGTTGATAAAATTTCAAATATGCTTTTGATAGTAACTTTTTTTAATTTTATAGTTCAATCATACAATTTAGTTAAGTTTCAGTCGTATTTATATGTTGAATTATTTCCATCATCTAATGTAAGTATTGAATGTCTTTAAGAAAAATTTAACTTTATTTAAATATTCCAAAAACATTCAACTGTTAATAATAGCACGTCAAATAAGTCAGTATTCTCTCCTCTACCTAGGATGTTGCTGACCTGACCAGTGACAGTACTAGCATGAGAATCGAACCTGGACACTTAGATTCTTGAGTATTGAATTTTAAGGTAACACTCTAACCAAATGAGCCATCCTGCCAAAGGCAACAGTCAGTAAAAATTTCATGTACTTTTCTATGAGATTCCTCCTGATTCCTCCACTTTTCTAAGAGCAAAGTTGATTAGTGGTTTCCATACATTATGTATAGTCACACTAGCTTGACTTGTGGGATTGTTTGCCATTATCAGGTGAGCAGCTTCTTTAAATTTTCTTCTTTGTACCTTTTCTTCTCTATCCAATATTTTTGGATTTTCCCAATTGAACATATGTTCATTGGTACATATATACATTGACTGCTACCTTAGATACATCTGTTTTCTCTCTTCTAATCATCAGTTTATGTTCTTGCAAGCATTTTTCAATAGCATGACTGGTCTCACCAATACATTCTTTCACATTCACATTGTATTTCATAGATGCAGTTTTTTCTTTTTAACATTTTAAGTTTAGATTTTGCAGAAATTAGATTCTTCATAGTGTGATATGGTTCTCGAAAGCTATTCGGACATTATACTGATTGCTGATTTTCCTTAATTTGTTTACTATTTTTGGTATGTATGGGTACACTACAGTACCGATAATTGTTTTTCCTTTTGATGATTCTTTTGGTTGTCTATTTAAGATTTTCTTAACAACAGCTGACGGATAACACTTTTCCATAAGAGTCTGTTCTATTATAAGTCTTTTTTTTTTAAACTGCTGGTTTCTGAACAAACTTTTGTTCTGTTCCATAGAATAGTATAACTCCATGTTTTGTGCTTTTAATGTGATTGGATGTATATACTAAGAATTTTCTTGTATGTGTGGGTTTTTGATAAACTGTAGTTTTGATTTTGCCATGAGCGAGTCGTGTCACAAGAACATCTAAGAATGCCAACTCTTGTTCTTGTTCTGATTCTATTGTGAATTTAATTGAAGAGGATATTTGATGTGTTTCCAGAAAGTTTATAGTAGTACTTCACCATGAGGTCATACACCATTACAAACTTTCCGGAAACACATCAGCAACATATCCCCTTCAATTAAATTCACAATAGAATCAAAACAAGAACAAAAAGTGGCATTCTTAGATGTTCTTGTGACAAGACTCCCTCATGGCAAAATCAAAACTACAGTTTACCAAAAACCCACATATACAGGAAAATACTTAGCCTATACATCCAATGACACTAGAAACACAAAACATGGAGTTATACTATCGCTATAGAACAGTGATTTGAAAAAAAAAGAAAAGATCTATATTGTGATGGTATACAATATGCCGTTATATTAATTTAAAATTAAAATAAAAACTTAAGTTCGTAAATAAAAATAAATTTATTAAAAACTAAAAGCTAAAATTAAAAAGAGTTGTTTAACGTATATATATTCGCACAGATGGAAAACTTTAAAAGTATTTTTTCTTTTTAAAATAAAAAAAAAAGTATTTGAACGTACTTTTTTATAAATAAAAAAAAAAAGTAGATTTAAAGTTTAATTTTTTTTTTTTAAAGTAACATAAATAAAAATGGAAACAGGTATTAATTAATTCCTGTAATCTCAAAATGGAAATGATTGTTCTTTTAATTAAATGAAAAACAAATTAGCCCTTGAGGTATTTAAAATAATTTAAAAGGTCAGATAAGAGAATAAAAAGAATTAGCTTGACCAATGGAAGCACTAAGCCACAGTACGGACCAAAAAAGAGACTAGGATTAGTGACGCCTTGCCTGATGGATCTGAAAATTTGCTGATAAGAGGTTAATAAAAATATAAAACACCAAATATTTGAATTAAAAAAAAAATTGTTGTTGACTGAGGTGCTGACTATTAAGCTATATGAATTGTAGCTGTATTGCAGATTTTGCAATGTAGAAGTCTGCAATAGATTTAATTTCTTGACAACCAGCTGAGGCCTCCCTATGACAGTATATGGACCAAAAGAAATGGCAAGTAGCAGCTTCGTTTTTTAAAAAAAATGACAAATAATCTACTAAGTGATCACGAAGATGGACCTCTAAATCTGCAGAATCCGGAAAGTATAAACTCTTTTTGCTTATCTAATAGGAACTTTGTCTAAATTTGCAATGAGTAATTGAAAATAAGAACTCTCATCTGACCTAAAGAATTCAAAATCAGTTATTAATATTTTTTTCTGTATACGTTTAATTAATCATTTCCATTTCTTTTTTTTTTTTTGTTTTTGTTATGTGTTAATTAAATCATTTGAATGTATTTCAATTTACGTTGGATGTGGACGGCTAAATAGATTCGTTAAGTTTATATTAGTTTAAGGGAGGGTTAATCTTGGGTTAGTTGTTTCGAGGTTAAATTGGGTTAATGTGTTGGATATATTGGTGTAATTAGTAAATGTAGTATGAAGATCCGCTACGTGCAGGATCACATATACGCCGCACTTGGGCAAAATAAGTCCCATTTCTTAATGACCATCGGAAGCAGACGTATTCCCTGCTCCTTGGATCACCCCTTTAGCCTATGGAATGGGATAGTATGACAGCAAAAAGGACCACAATCCCTTCCTATGGAGTTTTCTTTTTTAATTGTTCTTCTTGCCAGACAGATGTAACATTCCTGTACTAAACGAGAGACAATTTCTTCTCTATAACCATGCTGTTCAGATGTGCATTTCTGACAGTATGGTATTGTGCTGTCGTATTCATGCTGCATTGAATACATCGATATATCAGATAGATTGGCATTGGTTTGACTGCGAACTTTTGGCCTAGGATTAATTAAGGGCTAAAGGATATTTTCTTTTTCGAACGAATCTGTATAGTGTATCTATACTCAACATCATAAAACAAACTCTTATCAAAATCCATCTGTGTGAATTGTTTAAAATAATAATGTAAATTTAAAAATTAATATTTAAATATAAATAAAATAAATTTTATTCCTCAATTTTAAATATTTATAAATGCATCAATAAATCTTTTGTGTGTGTTAATTCTGGCAGTAGCTTATTTATTTATTTTATGGAAATCTTTTTTATTAAAATATTTCTTTTAAGCAAGTGGTATATTAAATCTCTGCATCTCCATGAACTAGTGGCATGGGCTTACGGTTGTAATAAAATATATATGTAAAAATTAGATTTTAACTTACGTATCTGCCTACTATATAAATTTTCCAGGTTCCAATAGCCTGGTGGCGCACTGTACGGCAGATATGGAAGACTTGATACTGTAACCCCAACCGTTATAATATAGAACAAACTCATATTCGTCAGTTGTTATTAAGAAAACTTTAAATAGACAACAAAAAGAATCATCAGAAGAAAAAACAATTATCGATACTGTAGTGTACCCATACATACCAAAAATAGACAAATTAAAGAAAATCTGCAATCAGTATAACTTCTCAATAACTTTTCAGAGCCATACCACACTTCTGCAAAACCTAAACTTGAAATGCTGAAAAGAAAAAAACTGCATCTATGAAATACCATGTGAATGTGGAAGAACGTATATAGGTAAGACCAGTTGTATCATTGAAAAGCATTTGCAAGAACACAAAATGATGATTAGAAGAGAGAAAACATTATGTATCTAAAGTAGCAGACCATGTATACCAATGAACATATGTTCAATTGGGAAAATCCAAAAATATTGGATAGAGAAGGAATGGTACAAAGAAGAAAATTTAAAAAAACTGCTCTCGTGACAATGGCAAACAATCCCATAAGTCAACATTGTGACTATATATAATGTTTCAGTTCTACAAAAAACCACCCACATACTTTTCTTAATGCATTTTCCATGGTTTTATTACAATTTATGGTAGATTCGACTTGCAAACAGTCTTCTTCAGATATTCTAAATGGAGAATGGTGAAAGGCATTTCAGAACATCTGCAAAATACTGCTAGACAGTTAAAAATATTATAAATTAAATAAAGCATTGAAAAATGTGTTTTTTTCTTTTGTAAAGAACTAATAGAAGTGATACAATAAAAATGAAAAAAAAATTGATACCTAGTTTTTTTGATAATTTCTCCAAATCTATTTTCAATTTTGATAAATAAAATGAATTGAGTTTAGTATCATATATATTGTACCCATTTTAATTGAGCCAGGTGCTCTAATTAAAATAGTTAGATGCACAAAATGATAAAAAATTTATATTTAGTTGAGTAATATTCTGTGTGACCATTTGAAATCAAAATTAAAGTAATTATACTTCAATTTACCTTAATGCTAATTATTAGTTTAAAAACATCATGCTATATAAAATAAATATCTTATTAAATAATGTTTAAAGTGCATATTAATAATCTGTAATAAATGTAGGTTTTAATAATGATGATATTTAAAGTATAAAGATTGTATTAATATTTGTTAAAATGATATAGTTTATATTTTAAGTTATGTTTAATTTTCATAACATGATCACCATTTCTTATGCTTGCTCATAACTGTTATTAAAACAGGCCTTCTAGCATCCATTGATTACTTTGGCTTGCACTGAGTGCCACTACTGTATGGAGAGTTTTGCCTGTTTTAAGTCTAATTTTAATAATATAAATTAAATAAACAATGTTAGTTAAGTTAAAATATTTTGAATTAATCATTAGGGATATTATTAATGAAGTCTGTATACCTTAGCATGGGAACACAGTCTCATGATTAAATTTATTATCATTATTATCTTATTATTCCGAGTTAGGCAATCATTCATTAATCAGTATTTATTTGTTATAGCAGTTTTGAGATCAGTGGTGTCTATTATTATGATCATTCTTTGATTCTTGTTTTACCCGCTTCGTAGTCTCACACTGCTTATCTTACCTATGATTTGATTATTCCTGGTTTCTTGCAGCAGGTTACAATATATAGATATATAGTGTAAAGGAAAATTATCCTAATAAAATCTATAAACAATGCTAATGAAGCAATATTGTTTCATGAATAACAATATTCCTTTGTTGGATGAGTCAAATGTAAAAGAAAATTATAATGGATAATACAAAATGATAGCTCATTACAGCAGACAACTAATATAATAAATGAAACTGACTATCAGTAAATGCCCTCAGATTAGGTCAGGGGTCCCCAATCTTTTTGCACTTAAGAGCACATTCTATAATACCGGCCAAGTGGCGGGCAACATTTATTTTTTCAATGTAAATTTATAGTTGGATATTGTTAATAATTCATGTAATGTACAAAAAAATATTTATTTCAAAAATAAATATTTTAACATATAATTAAAGTTTATATTTTTACACTGTAAAAGTATAGTATGCCCTATAATTTGATTACAATATAATACAATAATTTATAAGAAATTTTAAAATTAAAATTTATTTGTATCAGATAAATAATTTTTTATCGTGTTCGGATAGCGGAGGCCCACGTAAAATGGTCTGCGGGCGCCATGGTGCCCGCAGGCATAGGGTTGGGGACCCCTGGATTAGGTAAACACAAATATAATGAAAATATATATACAAAACAAACCACATGCAAACTTCTTTATAAATCTTGATTTATTATATAAACTATTTTTAAGTGCAAAAAATACTCCAATGTTTCGCCTATATTCTTTTATAGTCTTTATCAAGGAACAATTAAAAAATACATAAAAAACAATAAATATAAATACAAATATTCCACAATAACACAAATACATATAACAAATACAAATAACATTTAACTTAAAACTCTTCTAACAAACTATTTTAAATTTCCATTATTTTTATTTCTTAAATACTTTTTTTAAAATAATCCCCTATAATTATTTAATTAAATCGACCTATTATCCTATTCTTTTTTTTTCAATTAACAACCTATTCATTATAGGTTTCATTACATTAATGTAAATTCCTTCTTTTATAAATTCTTTCATAATATGATCTAATACATGCCAAAAATTCTATTTTAAAATCTTTGTTTAAATTTACTCCTATAACCATAAACTGCAAATTTTTATCATTTAAATTCTGCAGTTTATGGTCATATGAGTAAATTTAAACATAAAGATTTTAAAATAAAACCTTTGAATAGTATTAGATTGTATTATGTAAAAAATATAAAAGGAATTTATATTAATGAAACGAAACCTGTAATGAATAGGTTATTAATTGAAAAAAAAAAAAGAGGTAATGGGTTGATTTAATTAAATAATTATAGGGGGTTATTTTAATACAGGTATTTAAAAAATGAATATAATGAAAATTTAAGATAGTTTGTCAGAAGAGTTTTAAGATAAGAGTTATTTGTATTTGTTATATGTATTTGGATTATTGTGGCATATTTGTATTTATATTTGTTTTTTATTATTTTTTAGAATAAAGACTATAAAAGAATATAGCTGAAACATTGAAGTACTTTTTAATAGTTCATATAATAAATCAAGATTTATAAAGAAATTTGCATGTGGTTTGTTTATTAAATGAATGGCTATTTTTAAAATAGAATACTTTTTGTTTGTTATCGATTTAATTTATTTAATGAAAATATTATAAAGGAACAGGGCTAATTGGCCTGCAAATGCATCATATATTTAGGCAACTATATATAATAAATTTAATTATAAATCAAGTAGCTATCTCCACTTTCATATTACATATTTGGACAATCTAAATATGCTGAATAAACATCATATTCAAGCAATTTAAAGTATAACAAATAAATGAGTTGATCACAAATGACGGTAATAGTTTATATCTATATGTACAATGGACTCATACATTTGTAAAAAGTGTCAATAGGTCCATATGAATATTGCCTGGGAAAGAAGACAAATTCATTAAACAATGTTTTATTTGATAGTGAGATATAACATGGAATGTACTATAGGATAAGATATAATAGTTTTAAAATGATTCATGCAGTAGTAAATCAAAATACTTAGGTTGAAAATAATATAAAATTATTAAGATAACCAATTTATTAGTGGTGCTTAAAATATAGAACAATTTATAATAGCAATTAATATCATATAATATATATTTATAATCCACCCTCACTATAGTATAATTAGATATATTTATAATTAAAATTATAAATGCATGTAGTCAAAAAAGGATTAACTATAGATTTTCTTTCATACAAATGAGAGAATAAAATATAGGAAAGAATTTTCATATTCTTATCTAAAACAAAAATAGAATAATCAAGTAATATTTTTTTATAAAGTTATTTATAATTCAAACTAAGTTATACAAATACCATTTATGTTTTATTTGATCTTTTACTTTACTTAATTTTTATTTAAGTTATCAGATGACAAACCAGACTGCATTGTAATTAATACTATTAATTTAGAAGAAAGATTTTATAAACACTTATAAATATTACCATTATAATTTCACTTGTGATTAATAAGAACGATTTTTTGGTACTGATTTAGAGAGTGCTCACTGTCATTTTGAATTCTAACAACAGCCCAAAACCATTGCTGACACATCCAAGCAATAAATGACATTGAAAATCCTTGTGGTTGTAATATGATGATTCATTACAAAATCACAATTTACATCAATAATTAAAAAATTATAGCACAAATTTCATACAACAATCTTAATCAAATCATGTTACTAAAATATACAAAATATAAAAAAATGGGACAAACAAATAAATTTCGAAATACTAGCTTATAATTTCTAAAATACGAATTTAAAATACTTAAACAGAAAAAGTAAAGGAAAAAATAATGGACACATATATTAATTAAAAACCATATGTTCAATAAACATAATTATGATCAAGCAAAGTTATAATTTCAAAATACTAAAAGCTTATCATTTCTAAAATACGTATTTTAGTCAAATATAGGCCTATAATCACATGTTGAAATAACATAAATGTTAAATAAACAGAGAAACAACTGCCGAAGCATATTAATTCTACATTTCATAATAAATCACATTTTATCAACATTAGTCAAAAGAAGAATTATCTAAAGTAATAAAGTAAAGAATATTAATTTTACAACTAATAAAAAATTCATAAAACAGATTTTTATCTTACCAAAATGAGTACTGTTGTGTGATTCATTTCTCACATGTCGTAAGGACCTCACATGATCTGTGTAGATTCAATATCTATGTCAGGAGATCAAATGTGAACAATCCTTTTTTTTCTTATTTCCACTTTTTTTCTCTAATTACATGGAACAAAAGAAGCATGCAACATCAGTTTCTTTCTGGTAAGAAAAAAATCCTGATTAATTGTAAAATTAATGTTTTATTTCATATGGTTATGGGCATATATTGTAATAAATTTCTGTTTTAGAATTTATAAGCTTTTAGTTTTTCGAAATTATAAGCATGGTTTGATCAGACTTCTGCATTTTTTGGATGATACTTTGTATTATCGAAAACATCCTTCCCCCTCCAATCAACCAACATCAAAATTCCTCATTATTCAAAAATTTATATAAATACCAATCTTTTCTTTCAGCATCGAATTAAGTAATCAGTCAGACTGGTCAAAGACTCATACCAATACGACCTCATGTATTAAAACAGTAACAAACTCTTCATACAGTAGTAAAACACAGTGCAAGCCACAGTAATCAATGGATGCATGAAGGTTTGTACATAAAATCCTTATCTAGTGCCTACCTATCCATTGATTACTATGGCTTGCATTGGGTGGTACTTCTGTATGGAGAGTGTCACTGTTTTAACAGCTTGTGTATGCATAGAAAATAATGATTATGTGATGTTTAGTGGTTTAACCTCATGTAGTCACTCTAAATAAAAAGAATCTTACATGTTAGGCAGTTAATAATTAAACAATATTTATTAATTAAAATTATAACTTGGAATTAAATTAACAACAAAAAAATTAAATAAATAAACAAAATAAAAATAAAATAAATATTCCCTGCATGTGTTAAATTTTACATTATGATTATATATCTCAAGCTTATGGATCAACTAAAGTTTACTTTTATTTTGTAGCAGCTCTCAACATTTAATCCTTATTAATATTATCATGTCTATAATTGGTTTATAATCCATGTTTCTTTTCAAAATCACATAGAGTTATTGTACCATATCATCAATATATTTGTGGATCATTAAGATAAAATATCTGGATGTAAATAGTATTCCATGTCATGTGAATCTTGCCCTTATGATAGCAATGACACGACATTTAATCTTTACTAATACTATCATTGTTATAATTGGCTTATAATCCATCCTTCTTTTCAAAATTACTTTGAGCTTTTATACCATATTATCAATGTATTTGTGGATGTTAAAATATTTGGATGTAAAACAATGACTAATATTCTATGTCACGCGAATCTTGTTCTCATCATAGCAATTGTGCATCTTCACGAAAGAAATGAGTCTACATTAAATTTAATTTAATTTAAAACCACACCTTTTAAATCATAGAAATGATTTGTCATGTACTAATAATTATTACTTATATTTATTTACAATTTCATGTGAAATCTGAACCTATTTTAAATTTACACTGGACATTCTTCAATTGTTCATCCTATCATAAAGGATGATTATTTAAAACCATTCTCACCATTTACTAAGGATAAGGCCTGATCAGTGAAACTATCCTTAATCCTCTACAATGTTTAAATGTTTGGGTATATAAAGATGGTATGTAATCATTTGTACAATATCTTTTTAATTAATAGACTTAAAATATCTATACATGTTATTAATCACAATACTAATAATAAAAATTGTGAGAATAATAATACAAATAAGTCTGTAATTAAGTAATTATAGTATAAATAATGCTTAAAGTATTTAATATTATGCATTTAGTAAAGTTCCCCCCTTTAATCAATACTAAACTATTAACTGATAGATATTCTATATAATTCTATATATATTTCTTCCTTCTTTTTTGCTTATTCATATACAACAATATATCTTATTAAATAATCACAGTCTTCTTATACCTTTAAGCAAATAATTTTTATTAATATAATAACAGTTTGAAAATAAAATGGTGGAAAGGGAAAGGTAGAAAAATAGATTGAGATCTGAAGAAGACTGCCAGGAACAGTCGAAACTGTTATTATATTAATAAAAATTATTTGCTTAAAGGTGTAAGAAGACTGTGATTATTTAATAAGATATATTGTTGTATAACTGATAGATATGTTCTTATGAATACATAAAAATAAATATACAAATTTTACAAATTAAATATTTTGATCCCTGCATGATTCAGTGCATTGAACGAATGTCAGACTTTGATATGAAAGATTTTCCGATCGATTCTAATTCCATCATTTTTAGCACTCAAACATCTTACGAACTTCCAAGCAATTAGAACTGCTCAATTATTTACTTATCATATAAATAATAACATCTTATAAAATGATTAAAGCTATAATGTATATTTCATATAGTCTATAACTATGGCTTATTTTATTTTCAATTACACTTTCTCCGACAAAATATATTGACATGATATACATAAATTGTAATCAAAAATAGAGAAACATTTTCAAAATATGGCTATATAAAATGTATTAAAAGAGAAAATTAAAATTAGTGATGACTTAAAAAAAATTTTAATGTAAGACTGGATCAAAGGAAGAAACTGATAGATAATTTAACAGAATTACCATCATCGCTAATATTATCAAGATGCTGTCAAATCATCATCGATTTCCTGCAATCATAATTAGTATTTCTTCAGAATAATCTATCATTTGGTTTTTTTGGAACTATTCAAAGGCATCATTTTTGTTAAGATAGAATCCATCCACTTACTTACTAGTTACTCTCTTCTTTCAACATCAACCTTCCCAAAAATTATAATCTTTTTTAATAATTCAACACCTTCTTTAAAGCGAGTCAATAAATTTTCTTAAGTCAATCAGTCATATATTACTTATTTTTAATTACTTTGGGAAAGATCTGTAGCATTTTCAATATGGACTATTAAAAATTTGTTAAATATTATATAAATTATAAACTCTCATATTGAATGGAATTTGATTCTCACATGTATCACTATAGAAATTCGCTTCCTATATAACTTATTTACTAAGCATTTTAAACCTGATAATGTGAGATGTGAATGTTCAGAATTTATCATGCACAGCATACTTTTCTGATAAATTAGTTTATCTCTCATGATATAACCAAAAAAAGTACCATTTCAATAGGCTATTTATGCTTAAAGTCTAATCTGATCAGGTTATTTGTATATTTTCCAAGACATTGGTGGAATCCTCATAAGTTTCACAGCATTATAGTTATAAAGCATTAAATCTTTTTCTATGCTTTTTTGCATGTAATCACAAGAAACATTACAACTTAATTTCTATTTTTATAGATATGTCCTTATGTCTAAAAAAAACGGTTCTAGGTCTTTCATTATAACTCTGGCTAATAATAGAATGTAACAAATCTCATTATCTATGTTTTCATTATCCATCAAAAAAAAACCCCCCATAATCCATTTTTTCACTCTGTTAACTTTCCTAATAAATTTGAAGATATCTCTAGTATTTAAAGATTTATTGTAAATGAAAAAGGTGAAAAAAGTGAAGATCTAGATAAAAGACATATGAAAGTTAAACTTTTATGAAAGAGAAACTACTGTATTACATAGAGTTTTCAGTATTCCTAAACAAGTGGTAAATTCTCGATATTTGATATGTTATAAATCCAATCTATATTAGCTGATTATAAAAATCTTTTTCTAAAAGACTATTGTACACATAAATATTTCCATCAATTAAATGCCTTCCCTTCTCAAATTACAAAAAAAAAAAAAGGATCAAGGTGTTTTTTGAAAAAAAAAAAACAAGTAACATACAAAGAACTGTAGATATGTATTAAACTATCAAACATCACATGATCACCATTCATTATGCTTACACAAACTGCTTTTCACAGAGTCAAAACTCTCCATACAGTATGCCACTCAGTGCAAGCCAGAGTAATCAATGGATGCAGGAAGGTTTGTGCATAAAATCCCTATCTAGTGCCTACTTATTCAATATCCCCAGATTAGTAGCTGTTGGAGGATTACATTAAGATCTAGGTGCAGTGCTCTCAGATTCAATGCTACTCATTGATGAAAGCCACAAGCTAGAAATCAGTCTGGGAATATTGGATGAGTAGGCACTTGATAAGGACTTTATGCACAAACCTTCTTGCATCCATTGATTACTCTAGCTTGCACTGAGTAGCGCTACTGTATGGAGAGTTTTGCCTCTGTGAAAAACTGTAGATGTGATATGTTGGACTACTTCCATCATCTATTATAAAATGTTAAAGGTCTAGAAAATAAACTTTATTTAAACTTTTCCAAATACAAACAACTATTAGTAATAACAGACAAGTTAGTAGATAACATAGGTTATTAGACAATACAAGTTAGATTACACGTTTCAAATGGATATTATTCTCCGTTCTTCTTCAGATGTTGCATTGACAGAATAACTCAGTTGATTAAAGCATTGTCTTAAAATTAGATATTCAGGAATCTAAAGGTGTAAGTTGAGTCCTACACCAACATTTCACTGGGCAGGCCAACAACACCTAAAAAAGAGTGGAGAATAGCACTCAAAATGTCCTGTAATCTACTAATCTGTTATCTATTAAGTTGCGTATTATTACTAACAGTTGTTTGTATTTGGAGACGCTTAAATTAAGTTTAAAATTTTCTAGACATTCAACATTTAATGATAGATGATGGAAATAATCCAACATATTATCACATCTAAAACACCATCAACACAGAATTAAAACGTTACAATTATTAACAACTTTTTATATTTGACAAACGAGTATTTACAAAATATTTTTGAAAAATGCTTAAGTTTCTATTTGTACTGAATTAAATCAAAGCTCTTTTCGTCAAAAATATCAAGTTAAAATATTGCTTGTATGTCAAATGGTACATTTCATAATATTTGCAAAGTGCTTGATCATCTTAATAAACATAAATGGATTAGTAATTCTTCTATAGTTAGCATAAGAATTATTGTAATTTTTAAAAAAAATTACTTAATTCTTACTTCAAAACATAACTTAAATCTTTTTTAAAACTATATAACGTAATCAAAGCGCTAACGCTTGCATTACGTTATGAGAATTTCGTTATTAATACTCACCACTGTCACATTTTCTTGCATTTTCATGAGCAATAGATTTTTGACTTTCAAACTTAATTAATTGTATAATGCACTATTACCATATTACAAGAATTACAATATAAATAGCACAGTAAAATAAAATAAATTCCAGGCCGCACTAAGTGAAAAGAATATTTATGATTGGTTTAATATGTTGCTATGACAACCTTCAATCGGTGAATCGTAATCGGAAACTTTTTTTTTTTAATCGGAAAGTTTTGTTTAAAATTTTTTAAACTTTTTTTTAAATTATAATGAAAAAAATAGTTCAAATTCTAGAAGAATTTGTAAAAAAAGTATGACATAAAGCACACATATTATACGAAAGAAATAATTTTGCAAGCAAAGTCAAAAAATATTAATAACTACTTGTTTAATAATAAAACATAATTAAAATATTTTTCGATTAGTTAAGTCGAAATAATTTGTTGGTTTCTAAGCAACGTTTTATTTAGTTAAAATGGAAGTAGTTGTGAGTTTTTGATTTAGTTATTTTTGAATGGGTAGGTCTATTTATTATACCCCAAGTGAAGTAGCTCTTCATTCAAGCCCTGACGATTTGTGGGTATCTATTTTTCATAAAGTTTACAATCTAACTCCCCTATGTCAAGAATATCGAGGTAAGTATTTGGACATTTTTCTGTTTTCCTTTAATTCAAAATTACTTTTAATGAGTTTTCTATTGCATAGTAGAAATTTAGGACATCATCAAAATAAAAAAATATTTTAAACATGTGATTGTCAAGTGTGTCATAACTTGGTTGTAGTATTTTATTGTTCAATTCTCTCAATCTGCTTTTTGGATAGAGAATTTAATATATATAACACATAGATGATCTTGTTAATTACCACTTCCGTTTATGAAAATTGATAGTCATGTGCTTCCACAAAATTATTATCTTGATGTTTAGCTTGACAAACTTTGAGAAAATAATATATATAATAAGTAAGGTCAGCCTTAGAGGCTGTGGGTCCCAGTTGAAAACATTTTTGCAGGATCACAGATTACGAATTTTTTTTTCCGAAGCTAATTATAGCTACTGTATTTATCCAACAACAATAATTTAATCATAGATATATTCCTAGATTAAATTTGCATTTTAGTTTGGGGCTGAGCTTGGACATTTTCCTCACTAATAATTCTACCACTGCTCCAATATATCACTAACTATAATATTCTCCCATGGAGTCGATTGCTGTCCAGCAAACTGTCCTACCACTGAAACATTTTTTCATCAACAAGCTACTGATCAAACAATTCAATATTTTTACCAATTATAATTTTCATCCTAGACCAATCTTTTAAATTATAATACACACCTACATATATGCTATATAAGTAAAAAGATAAAATAGCTTTAAATAGGTCATTGCAAAACGAATGTCTCATTAGCAATTACTGCACATAAAAACAATAAAAGAAAAGGTTCTACCAGGGTTTGCTAATTGATGGATGATAATAATGCATTTTCCCATCTTTGTTTTACCTTCTAGCTAGGAATAACTATGTATATGCTTACTGACCAAATATTAGATTGTTTTAAAATTTAGCCATGGGACAGATAGTTGAAAGAAAAAAAATCATATGAGTACATATATTGAAACAGTAAGCATGCATTTGTTGAAAAACTGCACTTTTATTATTTATATTTGTTAAAAAAATATTATTTGATAATAACAAAAATAATAATACCATAATATTCCTTGATTTTCATGTAATTTAATCATATTTATTTAATAATTTTTGTCAAGTATTAGGAAAAATGAAATATCTCTGTGCTTATCATCTGTCACTAAACAGTGCTCATATAGTATATAATCTATCCACTTGATGGAGCTATGGCTGCAATTATTCTTGAATTTATGGCTACAATTGTTGCACTAAATAAAATGAAAAAATCATATATTTTTGCAATAAAAAAATATGCATATAAAAGAAAGCAAAAGATTAATATTTAATATACAGTACTTTAGCAGCCATCAAAAAAACAATAAAAACATTTTGTTGTTTATCGATTCCAGTTTTAGAGTGCAAAGTTCCAATTTTGATAAAAAAAAAAAATTTTAACTGAAAAATATTGTAGTTTAATACTTTTATTTTATAGGCTGCCATATATGGTTTTGTTGTTGAATTTATTTTGCTGATACATCTACATTTGATTTGTTATTGACAGCTTTTCCTAAAAACATGCTCATAGATTAAGAATTTGCTTGATTTTATTTAATACACATTTAATGCATGGACTACCTTTTACATATTGCTATATACAAATTTATCAAATAAAAGCTTTAAATTGAATTATATTTCGGTGAACAAATCATAATAATAATTACTGAAATTATAACTTGATACCATAAGACTCGATAAAAAATAAAATAACCATATTTATTGCTAAATATATGACTACAGAACTTTATATTAAATTTTTATTTTAAACATATTTTGTATGGACTACTTTTTGCTTTGTTTTAGTTAATATACATTTACAAAAAAATCAAGTCAGATGTCACATGACCTAATTTAATAAGCTTGTATTTACAAATGTTATATATAGAGCTTGCAAAATAAGCTCTTAACAAGCTTTGAGAATATCCCCAACCCCAGACCGCTTTCTCCTACTGGTGTCACCAGTGAGGTGCTAGGATATTCAAGCATTACATTTTTATTACAAATTTTTTTTTTTTTTCTATTTTATTTAATATTCATTTGCAACCATAAATTCAAGAATTTTGTTCAATATCTAAGACTATGTAGGTCAATTAAGCTGAAAGACTGTCATTATAGATGCACCTACTAATTTTTTATTGAAATGTTAATTTATACTGGTTAGATAAATTGAAAGTTTAAAAAATGTATCAAATATGTTTTATCAAAAGTTTTATTAAAAGATAAGTATTTTCTCTTCTTTAGAATATTTGGTTCTCTTATAAGTCTGATAAAGAGGCAAAGGTCTAGATGTATTTTTTAATAATATAACCAAGTTTCATGATTTGATAAATTATAAATTTTGTTGAAACCTCCACTTGTACCAATATGGATTTATTGAAATCAAGATCTGTGACTGAATATGGAAATTTTCTTGAATAAATTTGTAAATAATACAAAATAATATTTAGATATGAAAAATATATAAATTTAATCAAAAAAATATCATTTTAATACACAAATTTTCCTGCAGCAAAACTCATTTAATCTTTAAACTAAAAAAAGCATTACTATTAATTGTTATTAATATAATTTATAATTGTATTAGTTCTTTAATGCAGAGACTTCAGACCACTCAAAGACATATGGAGAAATGCATGTTAGGACTAACAAGAAGAGATTGAAAACGAAATATATGGGTAGGAGAACAAACGAGTGTTATTGACATAGTTGAAAGAATTAAAAGACTGAAGCAGAGTTGGGCTGGACATGATAATAGAGGAAGTTGAAATCTTAAGCTGGATTCCAAGATATTGTAAAAGACCCAGAAAGAGACCACATGTGAGATGGATGGGTATAATAAGAACGTGTGCAGGGATGATGTGGAGAAGAGAGGCTAGAGATTGGAGAAGATGGATTGAACTTGTAGAGACTTTCATTTTGCAGTGGACTGATAATGGTTGATAATGATGATAATGATTCATGTTGTTAATAAATTCTATTTTCTTAGTCATGGCTAATTATTTAGCTGATAATGATGATAATGATTCATGTTGTTAATAAATTCTATTTTCTTAGTCATGGCTAATTATTTAGCTGATTTTTGAAATGGCCATATAATGGAGGTGGACACTTTCTAGATGCATAATTTTGGTTTCTCCTTTGGTTACTGCTCTTTAAAATAAATTATTAAATAAAGAAATCCCAGTACCGGAAATGCCAAAGATGTCATCGATCCAAGAACTGTACATTTCAGTGTCTAATACTACTACTGTATTAAATCACACAGGCAATAAAATTGAATAATCAAATGGCATTATTGCTCAAGACTTATTGCTATTGACTTACACAGGCACCCTACATTTGGTACTTTTTTTTACATTTTGAACAATCAAATTAGTACATATATATTTAAGGCCTTAATACTATGCGCCTTGAGTGTTAAATTTACCATTAGAGGGACCTCTGAAAATCTTCATACAAGATTACGACTTTACAAAGATAAGAGCGGCCACTCTTATCTTCAACCTACTTTCTAATTATATAGGCAAATTTAACACTCAAAGCACATAGTATTAAGGTTATAGCCTTAAATATATATGTACTTATGTGCTGACTATGCGCTTAATAAATTAATATTTACAACAATCAAATTATAATAAACTAAAGATCAGCTTTTCAAGCTAATTCACATGCACTTTATGAATCTTAATAATAAATGAATATTTTCACTTCCAAGACAAGATAAAGTCTTTGCGAAAGAATAGAATGAATCCACCTATTCTTTCAACCCAAACACTTAAGTATGGGCAAATCTTAAGCACTGGAAATGAAAGCACGAAGATAAACCAATCACTTTAAATTACTTTTTACTATGTCTGAATGTATGATGGCAGTGAAATTTTCTAGAATTTACGATATGTCATTCTTAAATGAAACTAAACATATGTAAATGAGATATTTATTTTATATAGTGTGATGTTTATGAATTGTAATAAACTAAAGATCAGCTTTTCAAGCTAATTCACACGTGCTTTATGAATCTTAATAATAAACATTGTGCTATATAAAACAATCACATTATGTAAAAGATATGCTTATCCATAATCATAGTCTTTAACTGTGGCTATGATTATGGAGAGAGATTCTCTGAAAGCACTAAGCCATGATGAAGAATTATTTCAATTAAAAGAATTTTAATTTCACTATATGCATCAAGCATATTAAGTTTTACATAGTTATTAATAGTGAAAGAAATTTGAAATAACAATCAAATTAATAAAGTGTACCAAACTAATAAAAGAATCGTATTTGCTAAGATTTCAATATATACATACAGCAGGAATAAAATCATGATTAAAAGTTATTTTGTTTATGGGCTGTTTGTGAATTAGTATAAATAGTTCAATTTCCTTTTACTGGAATCTACCGAGATAAAAAAACAGAAACTAAAGGTGGCACTATAATTCAAATATTATATAAAGGGGGATTTAGATATAAAGGCCATGGAAATGACAAAGATTATGTTGTGGAAATGGGATTGAATAGGATATAGGAAAACTTAGGGTGGGGAATGGAAAGGGAAATTGAAGTGGCTAACATGTTTTTCTGGGCATAGTTGCTGAGAGATTCCTGACTCTGTATACAGAGAAGTCACAGTGCATCACATCAATCCAAAAAGCAAAATGAAAATATTTGATAGATCGCAACTTGTAGATAATAAGAGAATAGCCAAAACAATATTTAATTGGGTTAACAGTAAAGGACAGGCAACAAGATGGCTGAGAAATGTAGTACAGTATGCAGAAGATTTGGATAAAGACTTTATGTCAGTATACTTATAAAAAAGGTGGAATGATTGTGTTAGGAGAATTTCTGAGTGTTATAGTGACAAGGAATGGGATAGATGCATTAATAAAGAGTAGTGAGTTAGAGAGATGGAGAGCTAGTATGGAGAGTAAAAAGATTTTAAATATATATAGAAGTAAACCGAATATTGAGTGCAAGTTAATTTATGACAATAGCAAGGAAAGTAGTTTACTGTTTAAAGCTCAAATGGGATCATTAGTTAACAAGGGAATATAGACAAAAATGGAAAAATATGGGTGATTTAGTCTGAAAGTTATGTAAGGAAGAGATAGTAAATATTAGGCATCTTTTAATTGAATGTAAATACCTACTAGGTGAAAGGTTGCAAGAAATGGAAAATTGTGGAAGAATAAATATAAACAAAGTGAATATACAGAATGTAGGTTTTTGGTTTTTATGCTGGGTTTGGGAAAAGATAAGGGGCATTTAGATGTAAAATCCCATAGAGTTGTCATTGTTGTGGAAATGGGATGAATCAGAATAGAAAAGAATATGGGAAAAACATAGGGTGCAAAAGGGAAAGGAAGGTGACTAACAGGTTTCTCGGGCAACGTGATTGAGAGATTCCTGACTTTGATAAAGAAGAAACCATAGCACATCACATGGCAATCCTAAAAATATAAATAAGAGCTTTTACAAATGATTTAATATGTCATTAAATATTACAGATACTTAATACTGTTTTGTTTTTATTTAAGTTGAATTAGAGATCAATATATTTTTAAATTTATTTAAGCTCAAATGATATTAGAAAAATTCATATACTCTTTACAGTGATGTCTAAGAGTTTGGTATATTGAAAGCAATTTTTAAGCATTGCTTGAAAAACTGGTGGTTATGAATCTGTAAAAAAGTACGCTTACAATAATGTGGTAATACTTTCACTGAATGTCCTCAGTTTATGGTAATTAAACAGTAGATGCTATTTTTCTCTAAAACATGTAAAGGTAGTATACACTAATATATATTGACTGACAGAACTTTTAATATTTTATAACCCATTAAGAGATGAATGAATATGAGGATAAACACTGCTATTGAATAATAGTTTTCTAAATAAAATCGAATATTTTCATTTGTTTTTATACTCGGAAACTATTCTGATTCCAATTCTGATGTTTCAAGTTAGGTTTTTTTCAATTAAAGTGTTAAAATCTTATTTTACTTCTATTGTATTGTTTTTTTTTTCCAAAACAACTTTATTGGGACTATTCATGTTACATGAGTTAAATAAATCAAAGAGTCCAGGTAATCTTGTCACTTTATGCTGGCATTGTAGCACTAGATGCTGCATCATGGTGTAAGTGTGGTGCTTTGAATTTCTCAAGGTGAGCATTCATCTGCTTGGGAAGGAGATGCTTGTCCAGGTGTCTCTGAAAAGCCATTCAGGAGCCAACAATTTATCTCTTTGTTTTATCTTGTTGAGTAGTTCGAGGAAGGTCTGGCAGGCATTAAGATTTCCTTGCATGAAAATGAGCTTACACCTGGAAGCCAGATTGCAAAGTGAGGAAGTTGGACAATCTGATGAGGGAGAAGGTGCTGTTTTTAATGACCTGCTTAATGGATGATATATTTTGGGTATTGGTTGTGTTCCCTTCATAGATAAGGTGCCGAATCTGACTGAGATAAGGGCAGGTGAGTAATACATGCTGAATAGTTTCTTTGTCAATGAGCAGATTTGGCAAAGGGTGTTGAGGTGTGAGAATCTCCTCTTGCACACCAGGAAATGGTTAATGGGCAGAGAGGAGATATTCAGCTTTACAAGAAAGTCTAGATGTTGAGGTTCCAAATACCACTCTTGGCCTTTTTAATTAGCAGTTTGTTGTTCATGCCAAGCTCTGCTTGGAGAGGTACTTGGCTGGGGTAAATCAGCTTGTATATCTCCCAATAGGTTCTTTTGTTTTGTAATGTTTGAGCTGTTGGGTTTGCAAATTTTTTGATGTGGGTCCAGATGTCGATGATCCACTTGCTTTTGAATGGTGGAGGAGTGTCTGTAGGCTCAACTGGGAAGATGACAGAATCATCTGGTGCCTCCAGGAAGGTACTGTGCATGGAGTTGAAGGATTTTTGTGCATAGAAAGTGTTTATTGAGTGTAGGCTTAGGCCATTTAGTTCCTTGGGCCTTTAAAGTTTAGTCAGGCGAATTGTGACAATTTTCCTTTTCCAGAATAACTTAGTGCAGATAGAATTTGTGCTGGACATGAAGCACTGTGTAGGTTTGAGAACAGGCATATAGTAATTGATGTGAGGGAAAACAATCATGTTCAGGAGGGCTGTTTTCCCTGACAGAGACAGTGATATATGAGACAAAGAATTGACCAATTTCTGGGTCTTCTCCAGGATTAATGTTTGTAGCTGTTTTTTCATTGCTGTGAATGACTTTGCCACTGGAAAGCCCAGAAAATTTTGTGGCTTAGAGGTAAATGGTGAAGCTATGGTAGTGCCTGTATAAATTTTTCATGCAGAAGATTTTGAATGATTGATGTGAAGGTTGTATTTGCTAGCATGTGTGTTAATGATTTGTTGTAGTTGAGGTAAGTAGGCTTTAGAAGGAAGGAAGATGGACATATCATCTACATACGAAATGTGGTGCACTTGCTGTTTCAATGCTGGTACATAGACTTCAGGGAGGCAGGCTTCGATTTCTTTAAGGAATGGGTTGAGGTAGGAGATGAAGCAGAGGGTACTGAGTGGGGGAGCCTTGGGGTATGGAGAGGTGTGGTCCAAACCCAAGTGATAACCTGCCATCGAGAGATGTAAAGATGGAACGGTTGAAGAGTAGGTTGCCTATTATTTGGATGTACACTTCTGGGACATGGTATTGATGAAGGGTTTGTAATAGTAGGGAGGGGATGACAGAGTCGAATGCAGACCCGAAATCAAGCTGGATGGCAATAGGCCTTGATTTCCTGTGATGCCTGATATGTTCTGTGAGTAAGAGGTAGTGACAAATGGCCTGTGATGTGGAAGTGCCCTTGCGGGCAAACTGAGATGCGGAAATGTGTGTGTATAGTTGTTCCTGTATTCTGCTTTTAATGATGGCCTCAATTGCTTTAATGAGGAGAGGTATCATAGATATGGGACGGATCTTAGTGAGACTTGAAGGGTTGTGTTGTTTTTTTAAGAAGGGAACAAAGGCAACAGGGTACAGGTCTGGGATATTTATGAAGTCCTGCAAGAAGGTCTATTATGTGGCGAACGATAGGCCCAGTATACCAACAGGTGAAGGAATACAAATAGAGGAATGCCAGGAAGTCTGGGATGAGTGCTGTCCAGATATTCCCTGAGCTTCTGGATTATGTGCGCTTCCATGGTGTTATGCTCTGTTGACTCACAAGGCTGCTTCCAAGTGTCACCCACTTCGAAGCTGACATTTTGTAGCTTGGATTTAAAATGGGCATGTATTTTTGAAAGCATAGTGGACCCTCCATATGAGTGTTTGTCTATTGCTATCGAAGCTGGCATGGGCCTTTTGGCAGTTCCAATTGTCCAGCGAATATAACTTCGTGTCCAGTTGTGTTGTTTGTCTAGAAATATTTTGGACTCTTGGTGGTGATGTATTCCATGAGGGTCTTTTGTTTGTCTCTGTATTGACCTTTTAGCCTCATGATCTCATGGACGTCTGTGTTTGTTCGGGTAATGTCATTCAGTTTTTATAGCAATGTAGTCGAGCTCTTTGAGGAGTTGATTTGGCTTTTTGGTTTTTTTTGGTGAAGGTATCAATGTGTGTCTATGTAGGAATCCCAAGCCTGGAGTGGAGAAAGAGAGAGGATTTGAATTTTGTTGAACAGTATGTACGCTTCTGAGAAGATGCATTCTGGAGTGGAGGCTTTGTTGAGAAGTCTGATAGTGCAGTTATCATTTGACTGAATTGGGCAGGTAGGATCTAGGCAGAGTGAAATGAGCAAAACAAGATGGTCAGAGAATAGGACCAATTGGAGTTCAGAATTGAGATCGAAGTGAAGTTTCAGAGTGTAATAGAGGTAGATCAGGGTTTGCTTGTGGAGTGTGTAGAAGGAAAATGCATTGGGAGGGAAGAAGCCTTCACCACACAGCGTGAGCCTGTTGAAGAAGTGCAGGTATTTCATGTTGAAATTGTTAAATATTTACAAAAATACACTCGCTTCTCAAAATCCCATTTTCACAATGCTTTATTTAATTTATGACAGTTTTGACTGACTAGGCATCTTCTTTAGATATGTGAAATATCTATTACCTACCTTTTTCAAATTATAAACTAATGTTGCATAATAGTTTGTTGTTGTTGTTTTGCTCAAATTTAATTCTTCTTGCCAATTTTATTGTTCTGCAAAATGTTTTTAATAATATGTAAACTGTAAATGATGATATATTTTGGAGTGTAATTCTTTTCCATGTTCTTAAGCATATTCATATTACAATTTGTTTGTTTTCAAATGCAGTAATTAAATGGATGCTTACAGATTTTATGTTGTTAATAAGTTCTATTTTCTCAGTCATGGCTAATTTAAACCATTAAACATCGCATGGTCACCATTTCTTATGCTTTCTCATAACTGTTATTAAAAACAGGCAAAACACTCCATACAGTAATGCCTCTCAGCGCAAGCCAGAGTAACCAATGGATGCCAGGTGGCTTGTGCATAAAATCCCTAGCCTCACTGATGAAAGCCACAAGCTAGAAACTAGTCTGTGGATATTGGATGAGTGGTCACCAGATAGGGATTTTATGCACAAGCCTTTTGGCATCCATTGGTTACTCTTGCTTGCACTGGGTGGCATTACTGTATGGAGAGTTTTGCTTGTTTTCATGGCTAATTTTTTAACTGATTTTTGAAATGGCCATATACTGGAAGTGATGAACCTTACACAGTTTCTAGATTGCATAATTTTGGTTCTACTTTATTTACTGCTCTTAAAAATAAATAATTGAATGGCTTTATTTCTCAGGAGTTTATAGAAATCCCAGTGCCAAAGGTATCACAATTGGCATCAATACAAGGATTTTACACTTAAGTCTCTGACATTACTACTGTATTAAATCACATGGGATATAAAACTAAATAATCAAATGGAATTATTGCTCAGGAACTTATTGCTAATGATACATTTGGCTTTTTTTTTTAACATTTAGAGCAGTCAATTTAATAATATGTACTTAACTAATAAAAGAATCATATTTGATAAGATTTATATAGAACAATAAGATGTATATATGCAGCAGGAATAAAATCGTGATTAAAAGTCTGTTTATGAGTTGCTTGTGGATTATTATAAATAGTTAAATTTGCTTTTACTGGAAATTCATCTACTAAAAAAAAAAAAATATCTAAAGATGGCGCTATGATTCAAATTAGGAAGAGAGATGGAGATACCATTAGTAGGTGGCAAGAGAGTATATACATTATCAGATCTTTTATTTGCAGATGATGTCTTTTTGTGTGCAGAAAGAAGGAATGATATGGAAGTTATGCTGTGGACATGCGCAAGGGTGGGTAAAGAGATTGGGATTAAGTTTAGTGAAGAAAAATCAAAAGTAATGATGATTAATACTGGGGAAAGAGAAGATAAAGAATTTTTATTGGAGGATATAAAGTTAAGTATGGTAAATAGATATAACTATTTGGGAATAGTATTAAGTAATCAGAGAAACTGTTTGGATGAATGGGAGAAAAAATTGATAAATGAAGCAAAGAAAAGAAAGGGATTGATAAAGAAATTAACAGTGTTATCAGAAGGGAGTGGCAGTAGCAAGGTTAACATATGGTAATGATGCATTATGTGTTAGGAAAGGAGTATTAAATTACTTGGAAAAATTCAAAGAAAAGTATGAAGACATGCATTAGATGCAAATGTGTGGAGAGCAAATGATGCAATTCAAGGAGAAATGATATGGTTAAGTTTTTATATGAGGGATGTAAAAAGCAAAATGAAAATATTTGGTAGATTGCAGTTTATGGATAATAAAATAGCCAAAATAGTATTTAATTGGGTTTAAGGGCAGGTAACAAGATCGGCAAGAAAGATAATGCGGTATGCAGAAAATTTGGATAAAGAATTTATGTCAGTATACTTGTACAAAAGGTGGGCTGATTGCATTGGGAGAATTATTGCATGTTATAGTGGTAAGGAATGGGATAGAAGAATAGATGCATTAATAAAGAATATGGAGTTGGAGAGTTGGAGAACTAGTATGGGAGTAAAAAGAGTTTAAATATATATCGAATTAAACAGCATATTGGGTGTGAGTTAATTTATGATAATAGCAAAGAGTTTACTGTTTAAGGTTCGAACGAGATCTTTAACAAAAGGCGATTATACATGTAAATGGAAAAACATGGGTGATTTAGTCTGCAAGTTGTGTAAAGAAGGCATAGAAGATATTAGGCATCTATTAATTAAATGTAAATGCCTGAAAGTAGAAAGGATACAAATAATAAAGTTGTGGAAAAGTAAATATAAGGAAAGTGATTATATAGAAAGTATGTTATTGATTTTTTATGCTGAGTTTGGGGAAAGATAAGGGAAATTTAGATATAAAAGTCATGGAGTTAAAAAAGATTATGTTGTGGAAATGGGATGGAGCAGAATATGGGAAAACTTAGGGTGGGGAATGGAAAGAGAAGGTAAAATAGCTAACCGGTTTCTCTGGGCATAGTTTCTGAGAGATTCCTGACTTCTTATAAGAAGTCACAGTGCATCGCATCACATCAATCTTAAAAATACAAATAAAGGCTTTTATAAGTGGTTAATATATTGTTACGTATTCCAGATATTTAATACTATTTTGTTGTATTTAAGTTGAACTAGAGATCAAACATTTATTTTTTTAAATTTATGTAAGCTCAAATGATATTAGAAAAAATTATATACTGTTTACAGTAATGTTTACGAGACATGGACTGATATAATTGCTTCCTTTTTGACAACATTGTCAATATTTTTATAAAAATTTCTATTTACGGTATAATTCTTTGAATGTTTGTGAGTGTTTGATAGATTGAAAATAATTTTAAGCATAGCTTAAAAAAACAAAAATTGGTGGTTACAAATCTGCAAATAAGAATGCTTACAGTAAAGTGATAATACTTTCACTGAATGTCCTTGGCTCTTAACGTTTTATAATCCATTATGAGGTGAACAGATATGAGGATAAGCACTGCTATTGAATCGTTTTTAAAATAATATCGGACATTTTCATTTGTTTTTGTCCTCTGAAACAGTTCTGATTCCAATTCCAATATTTCAAGTCAGGCTTCGCTCAACTAAAATGTTTAAAACTTATTTCACTTTTATTGTATTGTTTCTATTAAATCTTTACAAAATTACACTCAATTCTCAATATGCACTTTTCACAATGCTTTATTTAATTTATAACAGTTTTGACTGACCAGTAGTCTTCTTCAGATATGTGAAATATCTATTACCTACCTTTTTAAGACTATAAACTAATGTTGCCTAATAGTTTGTTTCTTTTTTGCTCTAATTTTCTTTGCTAACTTCTTTGTTCTGCAAACTGTTTTTGATAATATGTAAACTGGAAATATTGAGATATTTCGGAGTGTAATTCTTCTCAATGTTTGTTTTATTAGCTTCAAAACTGCAATGCTGATATTCTTATTACAGTTTGTTTGTTTTCAAATGCAGTAATATGGGAATTATAAATTAAGTTATTGATTTCATTTAATGTCTTAACTGTCTATGCAATCTCTTCATTCTGATTATGATCTGCATTAACAAGATGTCAGAAATTCCTGTTAATCCTGCTTTTATCCAAGTTTTTACTTTAAATGTAAAGTTTTTTTCAAAAAATGTTGATCTTGAATTACTTCATAGACTATTTTCTATAATTGCAATAAATTTATTCATTTTTTTAAAGCAATCTATACTAAGTTTACATGTTCTTTTTTGTTTTTTATTCAGTAATTTATATTTTGAATATACCATAAGGACGTAACCCCATAGTTATTGTGAATTTCTGTAATTTTTTGTGCTTTGTTTTTATTTTTTTACTATTTCCTCTTTTTTCAGTATTCAAATTTTATATTATATAATATACCATATACTCCACAATTTACAGTTCACAATGCACTTTAAACATATGATTTATTTGATCTCCTCTTGCCTAGAGTTTCAACTGTCTAGCTCTCACTCTGATGATTATTGCTGGACAGTTGAAACTGTAGGCAAGAGGAGATCAAATAAATCATATGCTTAAAGTGCATTGTGAAGTGTAAATTGTAGAGTATATCGTATATTATATATAATTCAGCAATGCAAATAAGAATTAGAAGTAGAAGGAAATTTTAATGTTCAAATTTTTCTTTATGATGAACTTCCTCACCTACTTTCATTAATTTATAAAACAAAATTATCATTCTGACGATTGCATAGAGATAATTTCACCTGACTCACTTGAGAATAAATCCAGGAACTGTTAGTCTTGATTATTCCACTTTTATACTATACCAAACCATAGTTTAGCTATTTTTAAAAACTAGATGCTGCTAAGCTTGGATTATGATTACCAATGTTTAAAACCATTGAATTATTTTAATGATTTTATAAGGGATCGAATCCAGACTTTCAAGCTTCCTTTTGTCATCCACTCCATATTATACAATTGATACACATGACCACATACATGTGAAAAGATAAATGATCTCCACGACATGTATTTCATGCTAAACCAGCACTCATCGATCATCTCCCATATATATATATATATATATAATCAGTGCTCAGTTCATGTTAAGAGAGCAAATCTTCAAACTTTAATGGACAGGCTTCAATCTTCCCCACTCTCCAACTCTTCAGCCATCCATATCATTGAAAATCTGATGATGGCATGGATGGCTGAAGAGTTGGAGAATGGTGATTGAAGCCTGTCCATTTAAGCTTAAAGATTTGCATTCTTAATGTAAACAGAGCACTGATTATATATGGGTGGGAGATGATGATCTGAACCAAGTGATGAGTGTTACTTCAGCCTGAAATACATATAATTGGAGATCATTTATCTTTTTTCACATGTATGTGGTCATATGTATCAGTTGTGTAAGATGGAGTGGATGACAAAGAGGAGCTTGAAAGTCTGAGTTCAAACCCCTATAATTTCATCTAGCTTAAAAGTATATATAATATACTTGTATTTAAATATTACATACTTAGCCTGTATTCTGCCCATACCTCTTCAGTGTATTTAAATAGGCTTAATGTCCTGCATATGAAGGGTCAGAATGACTTATGGTCAATATGGATATGACAACAAAATTGGAAAACAAGGGCTTTGAACATGCCATTATTAGATTTTTAATGATGTGGATGGATGAAGACTTAGAGAGTGGAGAAGATTGAAGTCTGTCCATTAACTTTGAAGATTTGCTATTTTAACATAAACTAAGCACTGATTATATATGTGTGTGGGAGATGATGATCTGAATTCAACTGCTGAGTGCTGGTTCACCATGAAATACATCTCTTGGAGATCATTTATCTTTTTCACATGTGTGTAGTTGTGTGTATTGATTGTTTGGAGTGGATGACAAAAGTAAGCTTAAAATTCTAGGTTCAAATATTTTTTAATTACATCTAATTTAAAAGTATATATAATATACTTGTAATTAAATAATCATTTTGTAGAAAATTAATTTCTTTTGTGATGAAGATTAAATTTGCTTCACATGACCATCAAAATATTGGTTTTATTGGGTATTTAATTTCAGTAAATCTTCATACTCCCCTACTAATTCTGATTTAGAATGCATAATAAGGTTTTTTTTTAATGTAAGGATATTAAGATGTCACACTGTAAGTCCTCTGCCTTCCAATAGAAAAAGATATAAGTAGATAGACACTAATCATTGTCCTTTAGTGCGATTGCTTATAGAAAAAGAGAAAAAAAGCTTTGAAATGTCATTGTTTAAGAACCTTTATTATTACTAAATACCCCAATTGGAGTTATAATATATCAATATAACTGAAAATTTTATTATATATACTATGGTGGACAAAATATACTTACAAATTTGGTCTCAGCTGTAGTAATATGTGACCTTTTTATAGACTTCTTGATTTATGCAACATTAAATCCAAATTATGTGAAAAAAAGATGGCATGTACCTCATGTTTTTATTAATTAAATGTCCTATGTATTTTAATTGAATAGTAGAATTGGAGACTCTAGAGCTCATGGTCGATGGACCTTTCCCAACTCTGTCACAATGCTTGGACTTCATAGTACTCCTGAGCAATAAACCATTCAATTTATTGATGAAATGCTCTAAATCTAAATGAAAACTTGTCATTTTTGTAATTTGTTTCTAATTATGAGTTAATAATTTCAAGGCCAAAGGATTGGCATTCTTCAATGAAAGAGAAAATTCTGAAACTCATTAAAACAGACAAAACTCTCTGTATATATTGCCACACACAGCAAGCTAGAGTAATTGATGGATGGCATAAGACTTGTGCATAAAATCCCCATCTAGTGCCTACTCATCCAATATCCCCAGACTAGTTTCTGGCTTATGGCCTTTATCAGTGAGGAGCCTTGGATCTGAGAGCACTGCATCTAGATCTTAGGATCTAATGCAACCCTCCAGCAACCACCTTTTATCTCCATTTAACTACAAAACAATGAGTCTTAAACTGAAAACACCTTAATGTTTTCAATCCAAGCCCATCAGCTTATATAGTCATATGGGTCTGAACCCAGTTCAGTACACATACATTTTGGTGTCTTTGGTTCTTTAATAATCCTAGCCACCACTATCCTATTAGGCAGGATTCACTTATATCAACTGTTTATATAGATTGATGTATACATTTTTAGTAAAATTATATTAATATTTTTAAATAAATAATTTCACTTAGGTAGTCCATTACTGGATCCTATTCTTGAGAATGGAGGAACAGATATATCTCATTGGTTTGACCCAGAATATAATGATGTAAGTATTTATATACACATAAAATTTGTATACACACACATATATATATACACCTGTGTCTCGTTTTATGCGGATTATTTTAATGCGATTTTGAAGTTATGCGATTCATGTTTCTTCTCAATATCTTTCATATTTCACTATATTTATTGGATATCAAGAAATTTAAATTATTAATAACTTATTTTGACTTGAAATATTTTTTTTTTTTTTTTTCAAAAATATAATGTTATATTAGCAGCTACCATGATTATGGCCTGAAGCTGTATTTAAAATATTAGCTTCTATGTAAATAACCTACTTATACTAATGAGTAAATAATAATAATAGATTTATATTTACATGTAAAAATATCGCAATAAATATTCAAAAATTTGAAACTTTTAAAACGTATTTTGTTAATTATAATAGAAATAAATAATTCTTTAGATTTTTAAAATAAATAAAAAGGAAGATTTTATTGATTTTATAAACTGAAAATAATATTTCTAATGATAATCTATAATCTTTTTGTTTTGATTATAATCTCATTTTTTTAATATAGAAACAAAAAACCATTAACACAGCTCAAGACTGAAAGTGGCGCTAATTGTATATCACATGACGAATCTGATTGCTTAACATTTCACAAACGAACACATATTGTCAAATAGCCAAATAACTGCTAATGATTAAAATATGTATGAAATAATGTAAAATTAAATACTGTAGTTAATAAAAAAAAGTAAAAAAAGTTTGTCTTGTATTTTTTTTTTTAAATATTTGAAATTTTTTATTAGTCATACTTTATTTCCTTATTTTTTTTAATGTGAACTTTAAAGTAATTTTTTTCTTCTTGCTGTGCTTTTATGTGATTTCTGAAAATTACAACCCCTATCCCCATTTTTCAAGGTAAATTACGTCTATTTTTGTGCGATTTCTTTTGTGCGCGTTTTCTGAGGATCCTATCTACCACATAAAATGAGACCCAGGGGTATATATATATAAACATTAGAAACCAGTCAATACTTATACAATCCCAATATAGATAACAATCAACAATCTAAAACTGTTATCAATGCAACCTCCTTTTAATGATAAAATATATTCTAATAGAATATATGGATAATTATCAACTATTACAGTAATAAATCTTTGTTATAAAATAATATCTGTTACTTTGCTGAGTCAGGCTTTCAATACAGCATATCTTTATCAAAGCACAACTATAACAATAAACTGTATTGACAGCCTGGCTCAGCAAAGTAACAGATATTGTTTTGTAACAAAGATTTATTATTAATAATACGCTGCTGTGTTGCAGTGAAACTTTTATATAATAATTTGTAGGTTTTTTTTATATTATAATTTCTGCAGACTAAGCGCTTTTAGAGCCCTTGTTGCTCCATAATCATAGTCTTTATATTAACATTATTATATGCAAATAATATTATATGCATATAATGTTAACAATATAGAGACTATGATTATGGAGTAACAAGGGCCCTGAAAGTGCTTAGTCTTCAGAAATTATAATATAAAAAAGCCTACAAATTATTATATAAAAGTTTCACTGCAACGCAGCAGCATATTATTAATTACAAAGATAAAGGTGAAATAGAATTTGTAATCACAAAGATTTATTACTGTAATAGTTGATAATTGTCTACATAGTCTGGCAGAGTATATTTTATTACATATTATTTACAGTGTATATATTATAATGGTCACGGTGTGGGTGATCAACAGAGTCTCACCGTATCTGCACTACAGGGTGCCACTAGGCCATTTGAACCTAGAAAATTTATATAGTAGGCAGATACGTAAGTTAAGAAACACTTTATTTTATATTTAGACCATTAGCCCAAGTCACTAGCTCAGTGGAGATGCAAAGATAATATATATATAACTTGTTTAATTTGTATCTTAAATATAAAAAAATAAAAGCCACTGCCAGTAATTAACACACAAACAACATTTATTATGCACATATATAATCATTTTAAAATTTGAGGAATAATGTTTATTATTTTAGATTTTAATATTCTTTTAATTTAAATTATTATTTTAAGATTTTAAATCATCTACACAGATGAATTTTATATTTATTTTAAGATTGTCGAGTATGAATAAACTACATAGATTTGCATTTGAAAAGAAAATATTCTATCCCTTATTTAACCTTAGGCCAAAAGTTCAGAGTCAAACCGGTGTCAATCCATCTGATACATTGATGTATTCAATGTAGCATGAAAATACGACAGCACAAAATACCATACTGTCAGGAATGTACATCTGAACAGTATGGTTAGAGAAGACATTGGCTCTCAACCAAACAGGAATGCTACATCTGTCGGCAAGAAGAACAATAAAAAAAACTCCATAGGAAGGGACTGCATTTGCCATTTTACTATTCCCTTCCATAGGCAAAAAGGGGTGTGTGTCATATAATGGAGATCCTGCACGTAGCAAACCTCATACTACATCTACTAATTACACCAATATATCCAATCCATTGACCTAATTTAACTATGAAACAAATAACTTAAGATTACCCTCCCCTAATTAATTAATATAACTTTACAAATCTATATAGCCATTCATGCCTGACTTAAATTTAACACTTATATAAGTTCGCACAGATGGATTTATAAAAGTTTGTTTTTTAATGTTGAGCATAGATCGACTACATAGATTACACACTCAAAAACATTTCAAAATAAACATAAATGATCAAAATATAAAGTCATTGATGTAATTGCAGAGGGAATTCACAAGAAACCCAATGGCATTCATCATAAGATGCCGCATTGACACCAATAACTAAAAAGACATCCGAATAAATACATTTTAGATATTCAATGTAAGATATCATTATTTACCGAATGTCTATATATTTTAATCAAATATGAAAACAAAAACATAATTAAACGTGAATGGATCTATGCAAGTGTCAATACTCAACTTAAATTTAATGCATTTAAATAATTTATACAAATAAATATTAATAGAAATAAAAAAAAATAAAAATGAAAATGATTTTCTTTTTTTTTTAAACTTAAATGTATAAAATCTAAACATTAATTATCAATTTGAAATTTGAAAGTCAGATAAGAGTTCATTTTAAAATTTAGATTCTGAATATTAAAAGCTTGAACGAAAGTTCTTAATTATTTTTAAATTTTATAGTTCATGTCTTACAGAAAGAGAATCACCATTCCTGGGGCCAATTCCCGCAACATCTCTATTTGAAGTCCGATCTGTTCTGGAGGAGGCCTAAGCTGTTTCAATCCTGGTATTACAGTCATTTTATTTAAAATAAGTGAGACAGAGCAACAAGTGCGTCTTATCGCTCTTCTCACAAAAATCAAGCTGGAACTCCACTTAATTTCAATATTTTTCCTTTTATAGTACTCCTTCGGATTCATTGAACATCGTTTCCTGTTGCAATAGTTTCCATTATGGTCTGGGCCTTCATTGCTGCTTCTATATTGGACATTAATTTATTTTTTATTCTCTTATCTATATCTTTCAACTGACCTTTTTTTCTATAAGAGCCCCAAGGGCTACTTTGCTTTTCAATTAATTTATAAAACAATCATTTCCATTTACAAAAATATTTTATCTTTAGATCTTGTACTTTTTTTTAAAAAAAGTATGTTCAAATATTTTTTTTTTTTAAAAAAGAAAATAATTTTTAAAGTTTTGCATCTGTGCGAATATATATACGTATACATGTTTGACAACTCTTTAATTTTTTAGCTTTTAGTTTTTATTTACGAACTTAGTTTTTATTTTAATCTTAAACTAATGTAACAATATATTTTATACCATTACAATATATAATATAGTTTATTATATATATATATAATGTAGCAGTCGATCTTAGCCCAAGATCGAGCTCCACTGTTCTACCACTTAACCCACTGTTTTTTCATCACATGTATATAAACTATACGTATATTTCTGAGAAGCATCTATAAAAGTTTATAAATATAAATCTCAAATAAAAATTTTCTTTAATTTTAAACATTGAGTTTTATGGATGCGACTCAGATATATACATATATTAACGGAGCTTTTCTATATATAAAAGCACAAGCAAATCTTTTAAATAATTTTGTATTTTTTCTTAACTATTTGTTATTTATGTCATATTTTCTTCATATAAGTATACAAATATTCAAGATGGAAGATGGCTGTCCAAGAGTAATTAAAGAGGTGGGGACATTACTTTGTTTCATAATTAAAAAGGAATTTTTAAATTAAAGTAAAATTTAAAACAAAGCTATTTGATTTTAGTTAGTGATTAACATTTTGATCAAATCTATTTCTAATCTAGAAATAGATTGGAATTTATTCTTGGATAGTTATCTAGTGATTGCATCTCCACTAACGATAGGTAAAACATTTCTGTAAATTAAAGATAAGAAGTTTAATTAAAAAGCATTCTTTGAACACCTCAAAGTTTTGTATAAATTGGGCCCGGAAATTATTAATTTCTGTAGTATCACCGTAGAGTGTTGTCTGTAGTGTTATAGATTTGGGGAATGGGCAAATAGGTTATAATTCATGATTGCTCCTGACCTGTGTATCTCAGTCATGATTGGATTTGGGGTATTTTTGCTTAGATTCTAAGTCTTGTTGGATGGACATACATTTTCGACCGGTACAGTAGATTTTTTTTTCCAGGGTTTGTTCACCCATCTGTGGGGCTATTCAATATTCCCATACCCTGAATACCCTGTATAGTGTTTAATATGTATATATAAAGTTTGTCTTCTCTTTTGAATAACACTGAATAACATATATATGTAAGATTTTGTTTTTTCCGAATTTGTATGCCCTATCGTTGTAATTTTTTCTTTTTTAAGTTTATACATCCAGTAAGATAATTATTTAATGCCACGTGTATATAAAAATGTAGCGTAATATATATGTAAAAGGATGTAATTATCAATACATTTTGAAAAAACTGTTCTTACAAAATATATATTTCTTATAGATAAGAGTTGAGTGACCCAGCTTTTACTTATACATTCTGTGGGACCTTGTCAGCTGGTGCCCTCATATAAATTTGCTGACAGGTGTCATTTTAAAACACAGAATTTAATGGTGGATTCGAACCTGGATTAAGTTGGTTGTAGTAGAAAATCGATATTATAAAATTTATGAATAAATTGTGTATACTAACAAGCAAATAAAATAAAAGATATTAGTGACTATGTAATAATAGTAAAACTTCGAGTCTATTCTAGGTGTGGGAGAACAGCCAAGACAAAATAGAAAGTGAAAAATCCAAGTAATACGGTAGTTTTTTTTAAGTTTTTTTTTGCCTTCCATGTTTATATGTAAATAGTTAGAGATATAATCATATGTTAATTAGTGAACCAAATGTATTTTATATATATAATGTAGGTGGCATTTCATTATAGCAGGCAGATAAAATGAATTGTGGGGGAGCAACCGAAAGAGTAGGGCATGAGATAGTTGAAGACGGGGAAAATAAGCTCAGAAACCTTTTTAGTGAAGGGGGGGGGGAGGGCACTATCATAAAGTTGTTTTTTTTACTTTCTTATAGATAATATATTAATGTTTTGAGAGTAAATTGGTTGTTCTTCAGTCGCGAATGGATTCGAAGTAAAGGCATTTTTTAATCCATTTTTTTTGTTTATCATTGCAAGTGGAAGTGTGTAGCAGTCAATCTTAGCCCAAGATCGAGCCCCACTGTTCTATCACTTAACCCACTGTTTTTTCGTCACATGTATATAAACTATACATATATTTCTGAGAAGCATCTATAAAAGTTTATAAATATAAATCTCAAATAAAAATTTTCTTTAATTTTAAACATTGACTTTTATGGATGCGACTCAGATATATACATATATTAACCGAGCTTTTCTATATATAAAAGCACAAGCAAATCTTTTAAATAATTTTGTATTTTTTCTTAACTATTTGTTATTTATGTTATATTTTCATAATTAAAAAGGAATTTTTAAATTAAAGTAAAATTTAAAACAAAGCTATTTGATTTTAGTTAGTGATTAACATTTTGATCAAATCTATTTCTAATCTAGAAAAAGATTGGAATTTATTCTTGGATAGTTATCTAGTGATTGCATCTCCACTAACAATAGGTAAAACATTTCTGTAAATTAAAGATAAGAAGTTTAATTAAAAAACATTCTTTGAACACCTCAAAGTTTTGTATAAATTGGGCCCAGAAATAATTAATTTATGTAGTATCACCGTACAGTGTTGTCCGTAGTGTTATAGATTTGGAGAATGGGCAAATAGGATAGAATTCATGATTGCTCCTGACCTGTGTATCTCGGGCATGATTGGATTCGGGTTACTTTTGCTTAGATTCTAAGTCTTGTTGGATGGACATACATTTTCGACCGGTACAATATATAGTAACCTTATATTTTGGTGCAAAATATAAAACTTGATAGAACTAGTTTAAAATTTCTCTATCTTCTTCCAGATGACTTGATTACCATTGTGTATACTTGACACTTATGTCCAAATTAATTGAATAATGAGATTGTATAAATTCCATTTTTTTTGCCTTACTTATTATATAATTTTTTTTTCTCTTTATTTTATCTATTAGTTTTGCTTTGTTTCCACACACTAAGTTAGGTAAACTGTGCTTAATTTGAAAGTGAAAACCTACAGCATTTTACATCAAGTTTAGTCAGATAAATAAAAACAAATTATTATTGTTTTTTCTCTTTAAATAATTAAATATTTACTTCATTAGCATGTAATCTATAACATATATATGTGCTTTGCACACGGATAATGAAGTTTGTAAAAGCAAATAATAGTCTGCAATTTAATGAGTGGAGCGCTTTCAGAAGGCTTTATGCTTCCATAATCATAGCTACTAAAGTGTTGAGAACTTTAAATAATCCCTAAGATTATTTTAGTTTCATTAAGAGAATGATTTTATTTCTTGTAAATTAGTGTATAAAATATGATTACATAAATGCATTTTTTTTCATTTTCATTTTTAACAGATATGTAAATGAGAAGAAATTTAATGGGCTAAAAAACAAAATAGAACTGCCAGAGAGATTTTTTTTTTTTGAAGAACTACTGTAGTAATAGGAAATGTAAAATATTTATTTATTTATTTTACCATTAAACATATAACAAAAATGAAAGTTTCTCTTTTTTTAAAAAAAAAGAGAAAACTTAAAGGTAAAGAAGGAAGTTAAAACTTCTTTTAAATAATTTAAGTTGCAATATTATCTATGTTAATACCAAAATATATAGCTAAATCTTAACTGATCTGTTCAAGTCTCCCAACCATGTGTCTAGCTGCTGATAATCTTCCACAAGTTCTACAACTGAAATGCATAGGAATTATTGTTGTTCGTGACAACAGGAATAACAGTTCTAAAAGGTCAATCTATTTGAAAATTCCTATTGGTTACTGACTATATTTAACTTTTCGATAAAGTTTTACCTCCATAACTTTAGCACATATAGTAGTGTTGTGTATGTGGAAAGTGAAGTGCTGTATTTAACTTTGGATAAAATTTTGCTTTCATGATCTTTAATACATATAGGGATGTCATATATGTGTGGAATAAGATGCTGTTTTTGTCTTGGATATAGTGTTTTACTTTCATGTCCTTAACCTCTAGTAGTATTACATGTGTGCAGAATGAAATGCTACTTTAACATTTTGTGTGCCAGTGTTTGAATGACGAAGAATTAATTATAATCCCACTTTGAACTTAGATTAGAAACAACTTTGTGAGTTAACTTATTAAAACTACAATATAGTTGTTGAAAGAAATAACAGCTAACTAGGAACTATTTTTGCTGTTATAACATGTGTGGGATAATTATTTGCTTGAACTATCATTCTTTGGCCTCAGAACTAATAAATTAAAGTAATAAATATTTTAATTTTGGAATAACACCTAAAATAAAGCAATGCAATTTCATTAACTTTCAAGGATAATCTGACTAAAATGAGACATATCCTACTTCTCAAAGTATCTTGGATCTTCAGAGAACCTATGTGTAGATCAACTAATTTATAAATATTCTTTATAAATGGAAATGGAGGAGCATACAATCAACTTTTAAGATTCTATGTTATAATTAAGCAAATATGTTTAATTTATATTTATCATTAAGTTTAAGAAATATGCTATTAATTGATTGGCTAATAGCCAATAGATTTTAAATAATGTATTTGAATCTAATGTAGTAATTTAATGAACATGCATTTTATATTTTATTTGTATTTTATATTCTTTTATAAATATGTTAACTTCACGGTATATATAATCTTTTGTGTATTAAATAATTACTTGTTCACTTAGATGCAGGAATTAAAGAGAGTTAATTTAGGGAACAGCACTTGCGTAAAGATTTAATGATTAATCCAATACATCTATAATGCATCATCACCAAATGGCTTCATCATGTATGTCTTTCATGTCTTTCCAGGGTTCTGTGCTTATACTCATATTATATTAGATAATATTCTTTCATACTATCTGGTCTATGGTCAGCCATTATCTCAATTGTTTCCTGTAATAGAGTTTTCTTACATCTTTTGGGCTTAGTTCACACTTGTAAAACTGCATGTGCCTTCCAATTTAGCAGATTGATGAGGGGAATTTATTTCTATTTTATTAAGGAAGTGAGTGTTAATACTATTTTAAAGTTATATGGCTTTTTCTGTCCTGGTGGTCTAATCCACAGAATAATTATTTGCCATTATTTTACATATCCTTTAAGTTTGTTTCAGTGCTGGTGATTAATCCACTGAACATTCTGAAATTATTCTAGTTGCTCTGATGATAGTTAGAAAATGCACAGGGTATATCATCATCATCATCATCAACCATTATCAATCCACTGCAAGATGAAGGTCTCTCCAAGTTTAATCCATCTTCTCCGATCTTTAGCTTCTCTTTTCCACAACACCCCTGCACATTTTCTTATTTCATCCATTCATCTCACATGTGGTCTCTTTCTGGGTCTTTTACAATCTCTTGGAATCCAGTTTAAAATTTCAATTGTCCATCTATTATCATTTCTTCTAGCAATATGTCCAGCCCAACTCCATTTCAATCTTTTAATTTTTTCAATAAGGTCAGTAACACCTGTTTGTTGTCTTACCCATACATTGCGTTTTTGATCTCTTCTTGTTACTCCCAACATACATCTCTCCATACTCCTTTGAGTGGTCTGAAGTCTCTGTATTGCTCTTTTATTAAGTGTCCAAGTCTCAGATCCATAAGTAAGAACTGGTAAAACACATTTGTTAAAAACCATTCTTTTCAAACACATAGGCATATTTCCTTTTAGTATCAAGTTATTTCTACCAAAAGCACTCCAACCAAGTTTAATTCTATGATTAATTTCCTCCATTATGTTTCCATCTGTATTAATAATCTGACCTAGGTATTTGTAACTGTTAACTTCTTCTAATTCTTCATAATCAATCTTTATTTTCATATTTTGAGCAAATCGATGAAACATTACTTTAGTCTTTTTAACATTTATCTTTAATCCTACTTTTTTACTTTCATCTGCTAACTCCTGCAACATTTCCTGCTGCTCTGAAGCATTATTTGCAAAAACAATTACATCATCTGCAAAATCTAAATGACTTAAATACTCTCCATTTACTTTCATTCCTTTAGTTTCCCATTTTAATCCACAAAATACTTCTTGCAGCACTGTTGTAAAAAGTTTTGGAGATATGGAGTCACCTTGCCTTACACCTTTCTCAATGTTGATTTTTCCAGTATCATTATGTAATCTAATTGTTGCTGTTGCATTTTTATAAATATTCTTTAAAATATGACAATATCCTGGATCTATACCTTGATGATCCAATGCTTTAATCACTGAAGAAATGTGTATAGAATCGAATGCCTTTTCATAATCTACAAATCCAAAACATAATGACAACTCATATTCATTTGTCCTTTCTATGACTTCTCTCAATACCTGGATATGATCTATTGTACTAAAACCACTTTTAAATCCAGCTTGTTCTCTTGGTTGGTGGAAATCCAAAGTTCTCTGTAGACGAGTTGTAATTATCTTGGTAAAAATTTTATATAAAACTGATAAAAGGCTGATAGGTCTGTAATTTCTAATATCTTCTTTATCACCTTTTTTAAATATTAATATTATTATTGCATTCTTCCAATTTTCCGGTACATCTTTATCATTTAGACTTTTGGTATATAACTTTGCTAAAATTGTTTCTATTTCTTCACCTCCTTCTTTTAATATATCAATTATAATTCCATCATTTCCTGGAGCCTTTCCTTTCTTCATACCTTTAATTGCATGTCTCACTTCTTCATTTAAAATTCTGGGCAATTCGGAAGATGTAATAGATATAGGAGATACTTGTTCTTTATTACTATATAATTCTTGATAAAAATCTTCTACCAATTTCATGACGTCATCTCTCTTTTTAGTAATAATTCCATCTTTTTTTCTTATTGCAGATATAAATTTCCTACCAATACCAAAATGTTGTTTAACATTCTTGAGACTTTTATTTTCTTCTACAGCTTTCCTTGCTATTTCACAGTTATACTTTCTTATATCATTTTCAACTCTTTTCCGTACCATTTTACAAAATTTGAGATATTCAATTCTTTTTAATACATCATTTTTGTATATCTTCATATTCCTTCTTTTCTTCATAAATTCTCTAGTCTCAGTAGAAATTTTATTAGTCAATTGCTGCTTTTTTCTACCAGCTATCTTTGTTGCAGTTTTTAAAAGTGTATCAGTTATTTTCATATTAATTTCATTCAAATCTGAATCATGTTCAAAATCTCCTAACACTTGAAACCTATTTGTAAGTTCTAATTTAAATTCATTAGAATGTTTCTGAAGATTAGGAATATCAACTGTAAATATTGTTTTTCTCAATAATTTTTGTCTCTCTAGTTTTACATGAACACGTAACTTACACCTTACTAATCGATGATCACTTCCTGTGTTAAATTTATTAAGAACATTACAATCTTGAAATATGTATTTCCTGTTAGTCAAAATATAATCCAATTCTGCTGTACCTTCATTTGGATGCTTCCATGTCCATTTCCTTTTAACATTTTTCTCAAAAAATGAATTCATAATATAAAGTTTTTCTTTTTCTGCAAACTCCACAAGTCTATGTCCTCTCTCATTTCTATTACCATAACCAAAATTACCTACAGCAATTTCATCTTTCATTTGTCTACAAATTCTAGCATTAAAGTCTCCCATAACAATTTTAAAATGTTGTTTCCTCTGATCAAAAGCCTTTTGTACATCCATATAAAAATCTTCTACTACTTCATCACTATGAGAACTTGTTGGGGCATAAACCTGAATTATCTGTATTTGGTATCTGCTATTAAGTTGTATAACTAATCTTGCAACTCTGTCCATTACACCATCAATCTCCACAATATTGTTCTTCCACTTTTTATTTATAATGAATCCTACTCCACTTGTATTTCCAATATGTGTGCCTTTATAATAGAGTATATGTCCACTTTTTAAATCAATTGTTTCTTCACCTTTTCTTCTAACTTCACAAAGTCCAATAATGTCCCATTTAATATAAGACAATTCTTCTTCTAATTCTTGCAATTGTCCTTCACTTGAAAGTGATCTGCAGTTGTAAGTACCTAAATGAAAAGTCATCATCAAATGGCAGCCTGGGTCCACAATCAGGGGATTCTTAGCACCCTCCGCCTTCGGCCACCAACCGCTGGCTTGGTTGGTGACTTTACAGTCTCCTGAGAATAAGGGCCATGCTTTATTTTTGTCTGTCATAATTGTATATATGTATTGGAAAAATATTTATCATTTACACAAACATTCATTCTGCCTTATCAGTCACTGAGAAGAAAGACCATGGTGTTTCTTGATCTTAAACTCAGAGGTAAAAAGCCAATAAACTCACCATGCTGGCTAATGCATGTTGGTGAGCAGCCCATCCATGTTCGTATACTATATGAATAATCACATAGTAATAACAGCTGCAACGACAAGAATGTATGGAATGGACATTAGGAATTTGCCCTGCTTGGTTCCTTTAAGGCCTCCAAGAGGAATCAAAGGGTCTCCTTTCAGTTAATAGCAAACTCCTTTCTGCAGCCACAGGGTATATACTGTTTGTTATTCCTTTGTGTGGATGAGTGAATCCACAGGTATAGCATTGCTTTTTGTTTTATCAATGTATGTTTGAGCAGAGTCTCCTACATTATGATGCTTACATTATTTCCCTCATTCTTATGTTTATCATGTGTTCAGTTATCAGCCATAAAGGTAAAATTATAATAATGAATAAAGCAAGTCATATATAATGCGACATTGCTTTTATAAGCTTGTATTTACAAAAATGTAATATAGAGAGTGTACCAGTAACTCAAACAAGCTCTTAATTGATAAAAAGAGAAAATATTTAAAATCTCTATGTGGAATACTCTTATCCCCAGATCAATTGGTTTCAAGATTATAGCTCACTTCAGTTAGGAACTAGAATATTCAGACACTAGATCTAAAATATCAACTCAAAACCCAGCACTTATTTCATATATAATATTTAAGTAGAAACACTGAAGTTTTTGGACATGAAACTGTCTTTTACTCCAGCTATATAACTTAAATTTCTTCCTTAATGTGTTCTTTATCTTAGGGATTTAGTTTTATCTATCCATATAATCTTTTCTGTTTATACATTATAATTTTTGTCAAAAATGTACTTTAATAAAACCAAATAACAATTTAAATTTTCTATTTTCTTTTTTCCTTTTTAACAATTTTAATTTATGACTTACTTCCTGATATAAAATATCTGTTCATCATCATTTAGTTTGATATACATTTACTGTGGTTGGACTTAGGGTCTTTAGCTAATACACAGTGAATAGTGAAGCCAGCATATATATATATATGTACAGCTTCATATTCCTGGAATCCATTTAAAAAAATATCCCCACACTTATGTCAGTGCAGACTGGGCATTGTCTGAAATGTGTGGCCTGTGTGGTTCCTAATGTCATACCAAGCATCATTTGATGCATTCCTATTTGGACCTTTTCACTATTTGCTAAAATCTCTTGAGTAGCATGTACCCTCATGGTCAGGAGTGCTTGTACTCCTTGTGTTGCATCCCACCATTCTTTTGAGACCAGCAACACCTGGCTTCCAGTGTCCAGTAATGCCTTCACTGGGATGTTTTGAAGCATCACTTGAATCATTGGACACTCTTGGTACTGTGATCTGGTTCATCTTGTTTGTATATGAGTGCAGCTGCAACTCTCATCTTCCCATGCACTCTCTTCTTCATCCTGGCACTCCACCTGAGGCATATCTATTACCAGAACATTTTTTGTTTGGGATATTAGTTTATACAGATTTTCATCCTTATAGCAGTTTTGAATAGCTGCTCTTTGAATTTTGGATATCTCACCTTTTCTTCCTTTGTCTGTGTAATCTTTGTTTAAGTTGCCAAAATATATGGCAGTTAGTAATTCCTCCATTTCTTTTATTTCACAGTTTTGACAGACTAGCATCAATTGTTTGTGTAGTGGCATATTATACCTTACAGTTCAGATGATTTGCCTGTCTGGTAAAGAGCAAGCTGTTAGTGATTTCAAAAGTGCTGCCTGGTGAAGGAAAAACTGGTCATGAGTTTTTCCTTTTAATGTGCAATATTTTTTTGTGATACTGGTGCAGAATTTGGTCTTGCCTTTCTTCACTCCAAAAGCTTGTAAGTAATGTGAGGCAGTAGTCTTTGAATGTTGTAGGTTTTCTGTTCATGCATTCCCACCAGTCCTGGGCAGATCCATGCAAATGGGTAGCTGTGACTGCTATTTTCATAACTTCTTATAATTCCTGAAACAGGAATAATTCTTGGAGACTTTCCAGCTATACCATTGGATTTTCTTCTATTTCACTCCAAAATGTGTTATATAGCTTAAACTGATTATTATTTGTTAAAATTTTCTTTGGGATCTCATCTCTCCCTGACCACTGGGCATACAATAATGAATTAATTTTTGTGATGTTTGGGGAGTAAGATGCTTGTGGTAACATGGAGGAGTAGATGAGGTTCAAACTTCCTCTACCTATATCTTTTGGTTAGGTTAAAACGGCTCTACTTTTCTTACAGTTATAGTTTTTTTGTATAATCTGGCCCCACATTGGGTGCCAGATTGTACAACAAAAAACTGTAACAGAAAAGTAGAGCAACTAATTGATGATCACTTCCTGTGTTAAATTTATTAAGAATATTACAATCTTGAAGTATGCATTTTCTGTTAGTCAAAATATCCAATTTTGCTGTATCTTCATTTGGATGCTTCCATGTCCATTTCTTTTTAAAATTTTTCTCAGAAAAGAATTCATAATATAAAGTTTTTCTTTTTCTGCAAACTCCACAAGTCTATGTCCTCTCTCATTTCTATTACCATAACCAAAATTACCTTCATCTTTCATTTGTTTACCAATTCTAGCATTAAAGTCTCCCATAACTATTTTAAAATGTTGTTTACTCTGATCAAAAGTCTTTTGTACATCCATATAAAAATCTACTACTTCATCATTATAAGAACTTGTTGGAGCATAAACCTAAATTATCAGCATTTGGTATCTGTTATTAAGTTGTATAACTAATCTTGCCACTCTGTCTGATACACCATCAATATCCACAATGTTGTTCTTTCACTTTTTATTTATAATAAATCCTACTCCACTTGTATTTCTAATATTTGTGCCTTTATAATAGAGTACATGTCCACTTTTTAAATCAATTGTCTCTTCACCTTTTCTTCTAACTTCACAAAGTCCAATAATGTCCCATTTAATATAAGACAGTTCTTCTAATTCTTACAATCTTCCTCCACTTGAAAGTGATCTGCAGTTGTAAGTACCTAAATAAAAAGTCATCATCAAATAGCAGTTTGTGTCTGCAATCAGGGGATTTTTAGCATTCTCCACCTTTGGTCACCAACTGCTGTCTTGGTTGGTGACTATATAGTCTCCTGGGAATAAGGGCCATGATTTATTTTCATAATTGTATGTATCTATTAGAAAAATATATATCATTTACACAAACATTCATTCTGCCTTATCAGGCAACTAAGAAGAAAGACCATGGTGTTTTTTGATCTTAAAGAGATAAAAAGCCAATAAACTCACAATTCTGGCTAATGCATGTGGAGGAGCAGTCTATTCATGTTTATATACTATATGAATAATTACATAGTAATAACAGCTGCAATAATAACATATAGAATGGACATTAGGAATTTGCCCTGCTTGGTTCCTTTAAAGCCTCCAAGAGGAGTCAAAGGGTCTCCTTTCAGTTAATAGCAAACTCCTTTCTGCAACCAAACTAGATGTATGATCCCCAATGTGCACATTTCATGTTGAATTTTATGTGTAAAATAAAAATAATATCACAATGTTTAATTCTTTATATCTTTCAATAAAAGAAATATGAAATGTAATCATAAAGCCATAATTATATACCTTTATGGTTTTATTGCACAATGAAAAAATAATTTTTCAAAATTATTGAAGAATCTTACTGGGGGGGGGGCAATGAAAACATGCCTTTTCTCTATGAAAGCTTATTAACAAAGAGAGCTAGCTATATGTACATACATTTCTATGGCATTGCTTATTTTAAAAAATATATAAATTAGATTTGAAATTAATTGCTAAATAGTCAAAAATGAGTACATAAGAGATACCATCAAAAATGATTTCTTTCTCTAATAAGAGATATGTTATATAAATTTAAAGCATCAATTAAGCTAAAAATAGTAAATATAGATGGAAGAGTTAACAGAGAATAAATATATCTGTCACTACAAATCAAAGTAGGAGGAAGCAGATCAAACATATCTGGAAATTTAGATGTTGGAAGAAGCTTGTTAGATAAAACCACAATTGTCCTTAATTAGAAAATCCAAATGAAGAGGCTTTTCAAAGCAGAGATTCATTATTTGCAAAAAGTAGACTTTGAGTGAAGATTAACAAGTTACAAATGTTAATTATCATTGGCAATAGGGAACCCAAAATTTAAACTTCAAAATACTTAAATATGATAGAAAGATGATTTAAAATTCAACTTTAAGTTTTATTCCTGATAATTGATCAAATCCTACAGAAATAACATCTAATAATACCTTGCAAAATAACATTTGAATACAAATATATATATATATATATATATTGTAACCAGTTGGCTTACATAGCATACACTAATATAGTGTATGTGCATATATATGTGTGTAAAATAAAGAAAAAGTAGAAGTTAACACAGACAAAAATTATAGTAGATATTTTCTACATTTACTGAAATAGAAATAAATAAATAATAACTCTGATTTAAAATATTGTTTTATAAATTAAACTTTTAAAAGGTCTGAATAAATATAAATATTGTATTATTATTATTATTATTCTGATTTTGAAATGTAAAAATACCATACTTATTTTTGGAATTTTTTAATTAATTAAACAAATTTTTTATCTATTAAAAATCCCCTAAGTAAAAACATGTATATAGATTCCAAGGGATTAGAGAGATAAAAATAAAATTCTGTTTTTAATCAAGGTGTTGTTATAACATCTCAGATGATTTTATAAAAAGAGCTGATAAAAATATCAGCCAGTCTGGATAATAATTTTTGTAAGAACGGTCAGCTGAAAATTGTTTTCAATATTTTACTGCAACTAGATAAAGTGCAGCAGTTGGTTTTAGTTGACCAGAGAATTTGCAGAATAGCTACCATAAACTGATGTAGTTGAAGGCAAGATAATAGACTGTTTTCCTTAGCAGGAGTTTGAATTCACATGGAGAAAATGACCCACTTCTTTGTGCTGTAATTCATAGCCTTACACATGAAAAGGACAGCTGCTTGCCTGGAACAGTTCTACACAGACGGGAGACCAACTATGGACCAAAATTATACATGAATTATACTTTTACCTGATGATGACAATCACTAAAACCAAACTCACCAAGAAAAAAATCTTCTAGCTTGCTGAAGAGTTAGTTACGTGTACGGTGCATCAGATATATGCAGAAAAGCGTGGATAAACTTATATATAGCTGGTGAGTTATTTTAAAAGAATTCATTTAAAAAGACATATATAGAACAATATTATTTTAAAGTCGGTTAAAAATTTATATATTTTAAAAGAATATAAAGTAATTTTGCTTGAATTATAATTAAGAGTCAAGAATAATTCATTGATCATTAAAGGCAAAAGAGATGTTTTTGAACAATAATCCTTTGGACATTATTTTGAAAATTTATATTAAGAAAAAAAGTAAAGAATCGATGATTCAATAATTTAATTTAAAAATGTTGATAATTAATCAACAAATACCTGTCAAAAATTGACTATACTTTTGAGAACTTATAAATTGAAACTAATTTTAAATTATATCTATATTTTGTTTATACACACATATGTGTGAAATTTATATGTTTTCCAAATGGATTATGAAAAAAAAAATTATTATTGTAACAAGTTTAAATAGGTAAAACCCAGTGTGCATATATACACGCACACTCATATATGTAAAATTATAATCATTTTTTTTGTTAGTGAATATTAATTGTATATTATAAATTGTGCCTCTGTGTGCATATATATGTAAACCATAGTAAAACATGAATTGTCAATTGTAATTTTGTAAATTAATGTAACAATCTAAATTTTGAATAGTAATTATGCAAATCACAAATATAATAATTATTTTATGTTTAATTGAAATGTCTTCATCATGTATTTTAAGATGCACGTCTGTGTACGGATATATGTATGCATTTATAAATACCCATTAAGAAATAATGCAATTAATGTAATAACTTGAATTTTGTAGTAATCTTGTAAATTGTAGAATGATGACTTTATTATTGTGTATCATTCAAAATCAAAACCCTTATAAGACCTTAATCATTTATTTTTTTTGTTATTAATAAACTTATATTTAATTGTTAAAAATTGTATTCCATTATCTCTTGGTCACATACAGTAATAGAGCTTGTGTTCTCTGAGCTAGATTTCGGACACGGATAAATGGGGATGTGTACTTAGTGCTTTGGGGCATCCAGAGATTATCAATCATCATCCTGGTTGACACAAAAGAGGATACTCTTTACAGCCCATGCACTATATTTTATTTGAGTTCAGTCTTGTTAAAAATTTAATTTTATAGTTGGCCAGATGATCAGCATGTTCTAAATGTCCCAGCATTATTGTTTTGATTTCTGATTCTTATGTATTTTAATGGATGGGCACTAAGCTGGTGCATCCAAGTTATGTTTAAATAATTGCCCAAGGTGGCAAAGGCTCAATTGTTAGCCTGGTCTACAGAAGACCCATATTCAATCCAGTCATCAGATTGACTGTTGATTTTATTCTGATTTATTGTACTGATTTGTTTATCTCCATCAATGATGATGGATAGTTATTTCTCTTGAGTATTTATTTGTACTTAACTTTAAATTATAATGCTGATGGTTAATTACGCTTTTAGTTGCTCTTCTGAGTTAACTGGCTGGTCTCTCAATGTTCTCAGAGATCTCTTGATCTCTTAAATATATCTCATATATACTTTTGTAAATTATTGACTATTTGGTTTTGTATTGAATTGGGGTGGATGATGATTTTCCATCACCCCAGTTTAATTTTGCCATCACCCAGTTCAAATTTTTTTACACCATTTCCTTGCACTCTTTCCATTCACCCCCCCCCCCATCCCATTAAATTATTGATATTTCATATTAAAATGGACTGGGAGTGATGATGATAGTTCCATCACCCCAGGTTCGTTCGATCTTTTCTATCACCCACCCTATCCCATTACAATATATATTGACTAAAACCAATGTGCTAATTAAATACTCTATATAGTCCATTAATCATTAATTAAATGTTATATTGATTTTAAATATATGTATAAAAAATATTACTGTTGTGTACTGACTGATGTGATATGTGCAGATTGGTAAGAACACAATGTTGGGTGACTTTATAAAATAATCATATGCAGAAATAATCTAACAATATGAAAATTAGCAAATATATCTGAAAAACTTTTAGTGAAAGAAAGTCTAGAATGCAATAAGAGAATGGAGAATTTAGAATGAAGTCAATAGAAGTAAAGTGAAGAGCTGAGTTGTGAAAACTCGTATGAAAGCTAGTTGTGCTAATGCAGACCAGTATTAGCAGTAGAAAAAGTTTCAATCAATTCTAATTAGACTGACTCAGAGATATGTATGAGTAGCAAGATGTTTAGTAGAATTGCTAGTGAATGATCATTTGAAATTATGGCGGGTTAAATGAAAAATATAGTAATTGAAATAAAGACTTTAGTAATTCATGGAGTTTGTGCTGAACTCTAACTAGTTATCTATTTACAAATATATAAACTGTTCTATGATCAATATTGTTTATTGCTTTCAATTAGGCAGTTTCCAGTTGTACTACTAATCATAATTACTCATTTATATTATTCAGATGAATAAACTCATTAAGTTATTTATTATCACTTTTGTTATTTATAATTGTATGGTTGCTGGATTATTATCTGGCCCCATATATATTATGTATTGCAGTCAACAGAGGATGTAAACCTGTGAATATTAAGTATTGCAGTCAAGAATTTTTTAAAGCCATAATTATTAATTGGTGCAGTCTTGAAAACCTGTAAGTAGAGAAAACAGTGTAATAACAATATTTGTTTTAAAAAAACCAGGATAGTGGCAATATATGTAAGCCCTGTAGAAAAATACATGTTAATAAATGGAATTATTAATGACAGGGTTGAAAATCATCATCCTAATAGAGATGTCAGGATAGAATGTTCAACAATTAGAAAACCATTTAGGTGATCCAACACTGCCAGAGGAAATCCTGTATGAGGAATTATTGATAAAATTAAATGCCTATTTCAGACCTACAATTTAGAAATTTGAAGTGCAGCTTTATTTCTGTGGCATAATGCAATCATAAGATGGAAGCATATGTGAATATGATTTAATACTATGGACTTTAGTGAAGGAATGTGAGTTCAAGGATTACATTGATGAAACATTATTGAACCAGTTACTATGGGGCATTAGAGATGTGACACTTAGGCTCATACTACTAAATGAATTAACACTAACTTATAAGATTGCCATTGAATGTGCTATATCACATGAAGCTGTGTTAGACCACATGCACATGGCAGAGTTAGACATCTTTGAAATACATATGAATGTGGCAAAATCACAAGTGGCATAAAGGATTTAGAACAAACCCTTCTTATTTAATACTGTTGCAAAAACATGTCATGTAAAAGCAAGATGTAAATTTAAAACATAAATATTTAACTGTGGTCTAACAGGTCATTTATCAAAGCTGTGTAAAATCAAGTGACTAATGACAAAAGATTTACCTGTAATGAGTAAATCAAGGCGAGGAGCATCAAAGAAGGTATTTATAAAAAAAGCAATGTTGGTAACAGTAATGGTAATAGTTCAAATAATACATCTAAATCTGAACCTAACCTACAAAAATCAGTTGCAAATAATAATCACCTATCCAATAAGAAACTCAAAAAAAGAGCTATTATAGGTTAATGAGAAAACTTGTTTAGTCTCAGGGATTGCAGTTAGTAGTAATTGATAATTTTTTGGCAACATCAAAGGTTAAAGGTTATCTCTATTACATGGATATTATGTCCTTATTTTTATTCTTTATTATTTTAAACATATAAATGTTCAAACATTTGTAAAGATAAAGTAGATGTATTATTTTAGAAATTGGCCTTATTCATGCTGAGCATGGTTTCAGTACAAGGTGTGCCACAATCATATGTTGAAGTAAAAATATTATGTACTTAAAGTTAAATTGTAACATACACCATGTGATTTACTTGAAAAAAGTGTATATTCCTAACATCTCTATAGCGTGAGAAGTTGGTTTGATTTCTGGGCTGATGGATGGTTGTGGCAGGATTGAGCTAACGTAAAAAATGCACTGATAAAAACAAAAGTCACAAAGCCTATTGCCATGCAATGATTATATATTTCTCTACAAAGTATTAAAAAAAGTGGAAACTTGTCCTTATCTTGTCTGAGAGTGGTTTAGTGAAATTTCTGGTGCCCTGATGAAAGCTAATGACTTGGGTATTCAGTAAAACAATACAAATCCTATCAATATGTACTTTTTGTGTAAAAGCATTTCTGATCAAATAAATGAGAGAGTTTACAATTTGATGGATGATAAAAATTAAATCTAATTCAGTTGGGTTTTTTTTTAAATCATTCTGACATGCTTTTGCTTAAGATGGTTCATTGAAAAAAACAAATCAAGTGGCTTCGTTACTTGGGAGTTCATAAGAAGTTTGAGCACGCCAGAATTGGAATTAATCTGAGAACCTTATGGTTCAGAGTCTGACACTCTATTTCTAATTTAGAAGCTGTGAATGTTTCCATTAATATCTGTACTAACTTTAAATGCTATTACAACGTTAAAATATTACTTATCCTAACTCAGTCTTATGTGAGAAATTATTGATGAATTCAAAACTATAAAAGCAAAAAACAAAAAGGAAGTAAATCTTAAAATAAAAAAAGGCATTTGACTTTATTTCTTGGGAGTTTTTAAGAAGTTTGAGCACCATCCTTGTGAGTACAAGAATCGATCCTGGGACCTCTGATCTTAAGTTGCAAGCTCTACCAACTACCCCAAAATGTGCAATGCAAAAAAACACATATGGTTTTATTGCTGGGGAGTTCATAAGACGTATGAGTGCCAGAACTTCTGGTGCCAGAATCGATCCTGGGACTTCCCGATGCCAAGTTGAATGCTCTATCAAATGTACCAAACCACACATGTGATACAAAATAATTTCTCCTTAACAATGTCAGAAGTTTCTGCACATATGCTACATGCTCAGAAATTCTGTTGGTTGAATTAAACTTTTTCCTCCTTCCAAAAGTCTTACACATCCTAAAAAACTCATCTACTTCCAGTTCCCTATTTATATCTGTGGCCCATATTCATTTTTTTATCCTATTACATTTTAATAAAAGATGTTTTGATTGTTCCATCATCCTACCTCAAATTCATTGATTTTATTATAAAAACCTTTTTTAACAAAATTATAAAATCTCTATCTGGTTTATTCATTTAAATTTCTTTACTCTCTGTACAATTAATTCTGATCATTTTTCTACATTCAATACTTCATTTCCATATAAACTATATGTCCACAATCCAAATCCTTATTCTATTTTTTGCCTTCTTTTCCTAATATCCAAAGCTCGTGCTCTTCCATCAAATCACCATAAGCTCCACTTAGTGTTACCACACACCCGTTCATATTAGCAAACTTTTTAAAATATATCCAAGGTAAGCTCTAGTAATCAATAGATATCAGATGATAATGCTTAATAAATTCTTATCAAGTGCTGTCCTATTCAAATATCCAATTGCTAGCATATAACTTCTATCTTTCATCATGTGATGAGTATTTTGGATCTAGGACACTTTTCCTCTAGCGGCCATTTTTTTTATTATATTATTATATTAACAGCTCTTATTTGAAAAAGTTTTTTTTTTCAAACCAAGATTATTTGTTTGCATAGTTATGTAGATTTATAATAAGTCCAAAAAAATCCAAATTCATGATGAAAGGCGTAAAGAAAAAGTAGTCTGGAGCTATTTGATAAGAGAGTTCTGGGTAGTGATTTATTAAGCATTAACATCTGGAATCTATTGATTACTAAAGCTTACACCAGATGGCATAAGAGTAGGGAGAAGAAACGAGTTTACTAATGAATAGCTATGTGAAATAATGTGATGATGCTTTCATACTCTATATAATTTTCATTCTTATATAATTGCAAGCTATTTTTTATTATTATTCATTTTCCACAACTCTGTTTTTCTCTAACCAATTTGTCTATCATCTTTTCCCATCTTTTATAATAAAGTATCTGTAATATTTTCTCTGCACTTATTCTGTTTCCTATCTGTCTATTAATTTTGCATATTGTAAAACCTTATCTGCTAAATGTACCTACTATCTTCTCCATATTATCTAATTAAATCCTGTTTCCAATAAATTCTTTTTATATATGCAAAATAAATGTTTGTAATTTGCTTTAAATTTGCATCAGTACAAATGAAGTTCACCCCATTTCATTCTGAATAAACTTATTTATTATCCACAGTTCACCAATATAAAAATTTCTGGCTTTTTTTGACAAGGTCAAAATGTATCCTTTCCAATTATTAAAATGAGTATCATCATTTCTTTTTGATTAACTCTACATACCTCATATTTATTATGAGAGATGCATATTATATTTTTAATTAATTTCATTCTATGTTCTTTTAAAATATTTATATCAAAATTCCTCCACTTCTGTGGATATGTTAATCATTAGATTCTGATTAATTCTCATTTTCTTTCCTAATTCTCTTAATGTGCTTCCCATTTGTATGAGAATTTTTTAAAACATATTCATTATTATCATGGCCAGCTATGTGTTGCTCTTTTCCATTGGTGATTCTGTTTTTCTTTTTTTAGCCTGAGTTTTTTTTTTTAGCATTATTATATGCTATTATCATTATTTCTGAGGTTTCTATCTCTTCTGTCATTTACATTTCCTTAGCTTCCATTTTCCAAGCTTGCATCTTTCCTTTAGCTCTAGTTATATATATACATTATAACTTGTTTTATATTTGTTTGTTTTTATTATTTCATAGTGTATCTCCCATCATTTGTTTCATCGTGTAGTTTTTTTGGTCCATTCTTAAATGGTCATTGTCTTTTTTTTAACCTTAGACTAATTGTTATTTATTTTACTCTAATTTCATTTCTATTTATCCTATCCCACTATAATATTATTTTGACTAACTTGCTTAATTTCTGCCTATCCTCCATTTTCACGTTTCATGTATATTTACTAATTTTTATCTGTGTTATTAACATCTTTTTAACTTCAACATATGGATATTAATATTTAGATCATGTCTTAGTACAAGCATTTAGGTCTTGACAAAGCTAAAAATGAGTTTTTTCCAAGAGATTGAAAACATATATAAAAGTAAATCACTGTTAGTGATTTATTGAGCCTCCATATTGAGTCACTAAGTGTAAAAAAAAAAGTACCTTATGGGGGTATAAAGGGAAAAAAAAACCCAGCAAATGTAAATAAATAGCATTTGTTAATAACAATGCTGACTGTGCCAATTGGTTATATGCAGGATTATGTAATTTAATGTAAGCAACTTTCAAGATACTAATGATGATATAATTAAGCACTTTATTATTTATAATTATTCCATCAATAATATCCTTTTCAAAGTACTGATTACATTTTCCAGATATATCGTCTAACTCTGAATGGTTGGAAAAAAGTGTAATTCACTGAAGATAGCTTTTTATTCATACTTGAGCTGGTAAGAATCATAGGATTGGATACTACTTTCAGATGAAAAGCTATTCTTTTTTTTCTCATGTGTCATAGCATCGGCCGGGAAGCGAACCCGCTAACTCGGGACAACTGCTTTTAAGGCAGCTGTGCTGACCTCTGGACCACCAATGCTTGACTGAAAAGCTATTCTTGAAGTCTGATTCTAACCTTTCTGCTACTTCATTAACTCATCCTTGTTATTGCTTTTGTGTTCTAGTTAGTATAAAGGAGGGATGTGGAATCTTTTTTTTTGCCAAGACCCATTGGGATATTTATAATATCATTCGCAGGTCTCATTATAGACTTAAAAAATTAGTGTACTATATTTGTTCAAGAATTTAATTAGTTTACCTCTAATAGAATAAATGAGAATTATTATAAAGGTTGGAGAGAGAAAAAAAAAAAATTATTTTACTCAACTCTTAATTCATTGTTTATACATATATTTGCACTGCATTACGTGAGTGTTTAAATAGAAGTTTTATTCAGGTCCATTTTATATACATTTGTGAAAATGTCTGGGAGTCGGATTAAGAGCATTTGATAGTCAGATTTGGCCTATGAGCTGGAGATTATCCACCCCTGGTGTAAAGCACATACTTTGAAAATGATATATACACAAATCACTCTTAAATAATTTATTATGGATGAAAAACATGGTTATAAACAAAAGTGAGAATAAGATGTGAATACGTTGAATTAATGAATTAACAACATAGTTTTTAATGCAAATAAAAAAAAATCATTTCATTATTATTCACCAATATCTATGCTATTACCATTTACTAAATTACAGACTTTTTTTTTTTTAAATGTCATAGCATCGGCCGGGACGCGAACCCGCAACCCGGGCAACTGCCTGCAAATGCAAGGCGGTCGCGCTGACCTCTCGACCACCAATGCAAGACAAATTGCAGACTTTGTCCATATTTAATTAATATTTCAGCCTTCGTTCTATTTAAATGTTAACATATATTACTGCAAAGGGGGTTGGGGTCACTAAAATTACCTTTTCTCATATAGAATTTTAATCTGTTTCCTCAGGTGATGAGAATTTTCTTTACAAAGTCTTGAAACAAAAAATAGAATGAAAAAGACTATACTATTTCTGTAATAAGGTAAATAAATTCCTTGAAAAATTACAAATTGTCTTTTTTCAAACCTAAACTTTTTCCAGTTGAAATCATTTAAATTTCTTGCCAATATTATTTACTTAGACAGACTGTTGAATTTGGAAGGTTTTTCAAATACTTTTTATAGATCAATTTATTTATTTCCAGGGAAAGCTCAACATTAATATACAATAGGTTAAACCACTAAACATCACATAATCATCATCTCTTATGCTAGCACATAACTGTTACTCTGGTTGGCACAGGGAGGCACTACTGTATGGAGAGTTTTGCGTGTTTAATATACAATAGGGTTCACTTTCCTAGCATATTTTTTAATTCTTATATGAATTATCCATTAGAATCATTGTAGATGAGTTTCACAAACTTATTGATATTTTCACAAACTTATTGTTATTTTTTGTCTTGACTGACAGTTAGGTATCAAAGCATGAAAGCAGTTTAATTATGGGTAAGGTCAGTTCATTTGTAAGTACAACAGGTAACAGGCTACAATATACGACTCTAGACAATTTTGACAAGTCATCATTTTCTCTAGGTATTACATGTCAGAAAAGCAATGGGCTGATACATGTCTGATATCCCTTAGTCCCATTATCTCGAAAAGTCTGTAAGCATAAATGTAAATTCACATTGTTGCAATAGGAATATACTGGGCAATACTCTTCAATATTGGTAGATATTGCTTCCTTACTTCTGAAACCTGAAAGGTAATAGTTTTTTTTATTAAAGCACTAAGAATTTACTGCCATATATGTTATTGATATATACTTTTTTACGTGTCTAACAGCAAATATCAGATAATTGAATTTTCTCTGAAGTTGCCCTCTGGATTTTGCAATCTGTTATATATCATAATTCCCATTCACTCCCTACCCATTCAATATCGCTATATTAGTTTCTAGCTTATATCTTTCATTAGTAAGGAACTTTGGCACCTGGATCTCTGGATCTAATTCACCACCTTTTCAGCACCCACTTTTACCCTTTTTATTTAATTATAAAGTTATTAGTCCAAATAGGAAATAGATTAATACTTTCACTCCAGGATAATTTGCATATATAATCTAGGGTTGGTGTTAAGCCATTAAAGCATCACATGATCACATTTTCTTATGATTACACAAGATGTTAAAACAATACAAATGAAAATGATCATGCTATGTTTCTACTCACCTGTTGTCAAAAATTGTTTCTAACAATTCAGAAGCTAATTTGGCTATCTTTACAAGATGTTTTCAAAAATATCTCTGATTTTTTTTACCTTGTTGTCTAGATCCCTAATTAGTTGTAGCTTCTATAAGCATTAGATTGCTTTCCAAATGCCAGCTTTTAGTATTTTAAACATTTCTACAAAATATAAATATTTACAAATTTGAAAGTGTTTTATATTAGAGTATAGAGGTCAGCGCAACTGCCTTGCACTTGCTGGCAGTTGCCCGGGTTGCGGGTTCGTGTCCCGGCCGATGTTATGACACTTAAAAAAAAAAAAAGTTATTATTTGCACTATCAGTTAATTGCTTTTAAACATATATCTTTAGCAATTACATTTTTAATTGACCAAACTTACCACTACAAGTTGTTTTTAATAATCACTATAATGAAAGGTGGAACTCTATTTAGGGATCCTAGTCCACTCACTATAATGATACACAAATATTAAATATGAAAAATATTTTACTTCCTAGCCCTGCATAATTTTAAGTCATTTATGCAACCCTTTGGTCAATTTTTTAAATGGTGTCAAAATACTTTAAATAATAAAATAGATGTACAATCGAAATTACTTAATGCCATATATATATATATTGTCTATACTAAACTTAATGTAATTAGAAAGGACTTAAAGTTAGACTTTTAAGCTTCTTACAGATATCCACTTACCATAAACAACTGATTCACATAACCACATACATGTGAAAAAGATATATTTTTCACATGTGTCAAGTTTAACAGTTGTATAAGATGAGTGGATAGCTGTAGGGAGCTTGAAAGTTTGAATACAAGTTCTTTCTAATTACACACACACACACATATATATATATATATTGTTAAAAGGAAGTTGCCTTGACAACAGATTGAGATTGTTGTTGATATTGGTATTGTTTATGTATTGACAGCTTTTAATGAATTTACATTTTTAAATCATCTAGCCTTGAGCATTATTAACTTTATTATTTAAGTAATACATTATTAGAGTGCAGTTTGAATGTTAAATTGACTATTTGTTAGTCCGCATTCAGAACATTATATTTATTTGTTTAATAAGGTTCATTTGAACTTCTTTGCATCGATAATTTCACTCTCTGTGGTCAGGTCGCAATCTTTAGTGTCTACACAAAGATATTAGAAATATAGTTCTCTACCTTTATTGTTAAAAGGAGGTTGCCTTGACAACAAATTGAGATTGTTGATTGTTATTGATATTGGTATTGTGTAAATGTTGATTGCTTTCAATGAATATATATTTGGAGATACATATATTTATATGACTCATTTACATGTATATTTTATTTTACTTATATTTCGTTCAACCTTTTGTGAATATGATAACTTAATATTGAAAAATTTATTTTTAAGTTAATTTTTTAATTTAAATCCTGTATATTGGTGCATCATAATTCAATTTATGATTGTTTACATCATATATATATATATACACACACATAATATTTAAATATACATATATTGTCTATATAATATAGGGTATATGAGCACAGACTTTCACATCACCCACCTCTCTCCACTCTATCTAATAACACTGATACACCTAAACACATATGCTGAAAAGATAAATAATCACCAATATACGTATTTCACGCTAAACCAGCAATCATCAGTTGGTCCAGACTATCATCTTTACACACATATATAGTATAAGTGCTCAGATATATATTAAGATAGACTATCCTCATAGTTTAATGGACAGGCTTCAATCCACTCCACACTCCAACACTTCAACCGTCCATCCTATTGAAAATCTGATGATGGAATGCTCAAAGGCCACCCTGAGGCCGAGATTATTGTCATACCCATGTTGACCTAAGGTCAATCTGAACCCCACATGTACAGGACATAGTCCATTTAATACATATGCAAGGATGGGAAGACATCTCTATAATGTAATAACTGAAACACAGGCTTGTTATATACCTGTGGCTATATATATGTAATATAGGGTATATGAGCACAGACTTTATAAGAGACTTGAAGTCAGACTTTCAAGTTCCCTGCATCTATACAATCCATTTTATACAATTGATACACATGACAACATACATGTGAAAAAAATAATTGATCTCCAATATATATATGAACCAGCACTCAACAGCTGGTCCAAATCATAATCTCCCACACATATATACAACCAGTGCTCACTTTATATTAAGATAGAAAATCTTCAAACTTTAATGGATAAGCTTCAATCTTCTCCACTCTCCAACTCTTCAGCCACCTATTTCATTGACAATTTGAAAGTGGAATACTCAAAGCCCTTGATTATGGCAATATTATTGTCATACCCGTGTTGATCTTAAATCAATGTAACCCCTCATACATATGATCTTAATATGCGCATTTAATTATACAGAAGAGGAATGGTCAGAATACAGGCTGCATATGTAATATTTAAATATATATTGTCTATACTAAACTTAATGTAATTATAAGGGACTTAAACTCAGACTTTCAAGCTCCTATTTATTCAATCCATCTTATACGTCTGATACCCATGACCACATATATGTGAAAAAGATAAATGATCTCCAATATGCAATTATAAGTTGGTCCAGATCACAATCTCCCACACATATATACAATCAGTACTCACTTTATGTTAAGATAGCAAATCTTCAAACTTTAATGGACAAACTTCAATCTTCTTCATTCTCCAACTCTTCAGCTATCCATTTCATTGATAATCAGGGTAGAAGGTCAATGCCCTTATTGATGCCAATATTGTCATATTCATGCTGACCTAAAGTCAATCTGACCACTCACATATAGGACCTTAATATGTTTATTTAATTATACAGAAGAAGGATGGATGTATTAAGGTCCTATGTGTGAGGGATCAGATTGACTAAAGTCGACATGGATATGACAATAATATTAGCATCAACAAGGGTTTTGAGAATTCCATCTTCAGATTTTCAGTGAATTTGGTGGCTGAAGAGCTGGAAAGTGGAGAATATAGAACTTGTCCATTAAAGTTTGAATATTTGCTGTCTTAATATAAACTGAGCACTTTTTGTATATATGTGTGGGAGATTGTGATCTGAACTAACTGATGAGTGATGGTTTAGCACAAAATATGTATATTGAAGATCATCTATCTTTTTCACATGTATGTGGCCATGTGAATCATTATATACATATATTAAGAAGGAAAAAAAAGTCAAAAGTTCATAATTGGCCATAAAATTAATACTATAAAAATGGGACTTACATATTAGTCCTGTGAAACAGAGCATGTATTAGATGTTCTGCACCTTTTTACATTCATATCAAATCCACTGATAACTTTCTAATCTTGTTATCTGACCAAAATAACGTGTACACGAATCTTTAGTACATGATATTTCCCCAAGATTTACAAAAATAACATGTGCATAGAGCTTGTAAATGATATTTTCCCAAGATTTACAAAATTAATGGCAGGTTGAATATATATGTGAAAAGGTGTAGCATGACTAATACATGTTCCATGTTGCAGGACTAAACATACTACTTTAATGCAAAAAATATAAAAAATTAAAAATTAACATACATTATTGCAAATGTATTATAGTACAATTCCCCATGTATGCCAGTGTTTTGTGCTAATCATCTCCCTCCCTCCCCTGTGCAAACTAGTTCTGCAATGTAGGGAAGATGATACACCTTTTCACACCCACAATGCCAGTGCAAAGTGCCATAGTTTTTGGGGAGGGGAAAGATAGTTTTGCCAGCACAAAGCACTGGTGTACACAGGAAATTATACTATAATATAATATTTGCCATAACATATGTTAATTTATAAATATGAATTTGACCATAAAATCAATATTAAACAGTATATTTTGAAACAACCAATATGTAAAATATGAGATGCCATTATCCAAGTCCCAAATGTTACTTTAAATATGGACAACACAATCACTAAATTACAACAAATTGCCTAAAATATATTTTAAAAGACATAAAATATACACATATACTACTTATCGTGCAATATATAACAGGAATTGTCACAATGAATAAATCTAAGTTTTCTGTTGTACTTTATTATAAGTCTATCAAATTTTTCAGACAAAATGGAGACTGCAAGTAAAAAATTTTCTCTCCAAAATGAACACATGATTGCACAGTAGCCTGGTCAGGATTTTGTTGAAAAACAGTAATAAATAAATGTTTTTTTAAAAACTATTCATAAAATAAGAAAATACTTTTATTAATTATTCATATTGGTGGCCATTTTTTTACTTTGTTCATTATGCAAATGAATGCATCATCATATTTATGATATCTACACCACATAAATTCGGCCAAATATGAATCCAGATGTTGCCGTGATGTTCCTCACTAGATCAGAGATCAGATAAAACAAAACATGTGAAAAAATGCAATACAATTGAAATCAAACTGTTGTCAGAATGAAATCTTTACAAAAAACTGGCAACAGAAAAAAATTGTTTTTGGAAAAGAAAAAAAAATCTTTTCTTACCAGATCAGAGATCGGGAAAAAAAACACGTTTCATACAAGGTCAGATAACAACACTTCCATGTTTACTTGGATTTATTTGATCTAATCACAATGTTACACATTTATTGTGGATGTGAAAAGGCAATGCATCTAATACATGCTCCATGTCACAGGGTTAATATGTAAGTACCCAAAAAACATTAAAAAAATTACAATTGAAATAAAATTAAAAATAAACTAATTGTTTATCTTAATTCCTGGTAATATAACAATAACATAAATAAGATCACTATTATGTGTAAATTTAGTGTATCTTGTGCTCTATTACATAAACTTTCACAGATAATTTATATATAAATGTCTCTTTATTTCTTTTGTGGGGAACTGTTTGGCAAACTGATGATCTTGTAGCAGATAGATGGCAATAGAAGCAATATGATTGCATGTTTATTACAGGTGATGAATCTGGTATACTCAAGTGATCTTTACTCCATAGTTTTTAGAATCTTGCACTTAAGATTATACATTTTACCCATGAGATGCATTTTGTAGTCCACAGGATGTTTATTACATTTTTTCTATTTTCTAATCACCCACCCTGGGCCACTTAATGTTTTTTTTTGTTGATGTTCATTTTAAAAACTATGTGAAGAGCAGTTTTGATGACCTTCAGACTAAGCAAACAGGCTATAAGATAACTATTCAAATCCAAACTTTTCTTCTTATAAGTCTTTTTTATGAAAGAAAATGCTGACTCATTCCTCCCTTACCCTCACTTCACTCTGCACAAAAAAATGCTACTTCCATTCTATTCAGATTATCTTTTTAAATAGCCTGCAATTAAAATTTTCTAATCAGTGAATAGCCTGATCCCATGAAAATAAAAAGCAAATCTTGAACTTGGAATCAGTACAGGATATATTTTACTTTGATATAGATAAATAAAAAATGTATATAATTAATCCATTCTCAAATATTTATATGCTTTTTCTTTTAAAAAAATTCTTATGCAATTATCAGTAGTGATTAATAAATTGTTAAAGTAATTACATATAATATGTGACCTAATGACTTTTCTAAAAATAATAAAATAAAATAAAAATGCATTATCTTTTTTTCTTTAAAAAAAAATTTCAAATCTTAATTTTGAATGATAATTTTGTTTTATATTAACATTAAAAAAATATCATTTATATAATGTGTATTTACATCTTTTGATCCACAGACACATTTATACTTATTTTAAATCCTTTTTCTTTTTATTAAGGTTTATTAATCTTACTTATTTTAACCTTTGTGAAGGGATTCAAATTTTAGTCTCCTTCACACTATGTTCAATTTGATCATTACATGCGACTATTATAGATTTGTCAATTAAAAATAAGTTGTATAAAGTCACTCCACTACATATGTACATGGTCACCCATTAGTTATCTTTAAGTTCCCCTACACCAAAATTGATTTGCAAATATTGTATTTTTCATTTTATTGTTAATTTTATTATCATCAAGTGTGTAAATAGGGTGATTACCATTATGATGTATTTATGTATATTATTTGTCATCTAATAAAAGATGAAAAACAAATCTCCATGTCTTAGATAGAGCTTGAAACACTTTCATCAGGAACACATTTTCTTTTCAATTAATCTCATTGTTTAAATAAGATGAGAAAAGATAGGATTAATACTCTTTAAATCACAACAAGACCATAACAGCTCATTTGGCATTAAGTAAAAATAAAAGGATTCTATTTTATAGTAATAATATAATATTTTGCAATTCAATTGTGATGATATATAGTGGCTTCTGGTTATGCTAATACTAAAGATGTTTTTGAAATTTTTCCATTATTAATATTTTAAGATGAAAAAAATCCTTGAAATAGAATTGTTTATTCCTATTAAATGTTAAGTAAGTTTATGTGAATGTATTGTCTTTAATAAACAGCAAATTAAATATTTGGAGGTATTCAACATGGTAAAAATATTTTTTAAAAGTCTTTGGAATACTGAAAAGTTTCAAGTTGAAAGGCAATTGATATAACATTTAAAATCACTGCTTAAATAATAACTGCTTTTGTAGGAAATAGCCTACCCTCCCATTCAACATTTGACAATACATATTACAATAAAAGACCTGTGGGGCAGCTTTTCATTAAGTTCTCTTGGGTCATTTTTTTACTACAACAGCTTGATTTTAAATGAGAAAACTTGTTTAGCCTCAAGGATTGTCAATTAGTAGTAATTGATGGTTTCTTAACAACATCAAAAGCTAAAAGTTATCTCTGATTACATGGATATAATCTCATTCCTATTTTTATTACAATTACAATCTATGGAAATATTTAATTTAACACACATGTATATATTCATGAGTACGATTTCTTGCATTTACATATACACACATTCCCATAAAGAATGATCAATATCTATGGATAGAATACTCCAGCACAAGTACATTACATATTTATAATTGTCTAGCAATGATCAGCAATAAGAATGGACTATAGTTGTTGCTGTCCATTGCTAGGCAATTACAGATCATTGTTGTATTCGCATAGAATTGCTTTATCCATAAATGTTGATAATTTTTTATGTTTTTTTTCCAGATTGACCTATGCATTTATATATATAATTTATTTTTAGCCTTGGCGTAATTTGTCTTCATTAACTCTTGATGTCAGCACAAGTAGTCTCAGTAGTAAGATTACAGAGAAGCCCCCTTTATTAAAAGATATTCCAACTATTTACAGAGAAAAAAGCAAAACTATTTGTGAAATGTGTGAATTGAAACCAATTCGGGTGAGTAGAAAATATATATATATATATTAAATAGAATACTATATGTTATACTAAATCTCTCTCTTTATTTTTGTTGTTGTAAATACACATTTTTTTGTTACATATTTTGTGTTATAAGATTGCAAAATATTATTAATCCATTGCTTGGGAAACATGAAGAATGAGCTTTTATCCAGAAGTCAATATCTCTTAATTCCACTACTTAAACTGCCAGGGTAAACAATTGACGATTAATTATTTGGACAGCCAAATGATGTATGAGCACGAAATTGGTGAATGAACTTTAATTCAGTACCTGTTAGATCTTGGATCTATAATGTTACTATTGCACTAAATTGCACAGAAAACACTTATTGTAATATACATATATATTTAAGTTTTAATTATACACACACACCCATACTTTGATACCACAAATAATTTACATATGTATAACTAACTTTTAAAACTGGCGAATTATGTTTTTGCATCTGAAGTATAAACATAATAAATGTTTTTAAAATTACAAATATGAAAGATAAAGAAATGACCACTAATGACATTTTTATACAAGGATGTCTTCATAATATTCTTTTAAAATCAATTTTAGTTATACATAGACAACTGTTAATCTGAACACCATTAATTTAAAAACTTTTACATTATCATGACAAAATTGCAAAGCATCGCTTTGATTAACTCTTTTGCTGAACTTCTAGAAATGTTTTGTGCTGATGTAAATATAAGCATATTCTTTATTTTAAAGTATTATGATATATATAAAAATACATCTGTACAATTTATTAAAAGACCAGATGTACTCAGCCTTTGGCAAGGTCATTGTTTTTTTAAATTGGTTGCTTTAACAATTTTTTTAAAAATTTAATGTAAATTAAAGAAAAGATTTTAATATTATATAAATAAATGTGAGAAATATTCGATTTCATTTATATACTCTTCATTTATATACTAACCAAAACTAAATGTAAATACAGTACTGTGGTGTCTATTATTTCCCCTCACTAAATAACACATTTCAAACATGAATTTATATACTGTAATCATATTTTTTTCATGATTTAACTCTACTTATTCAGTTCTATACTGTAGTTAAAAGCACATGTAATGGATTTTTTCCAAGCATTTTTTATTAATGGTGGAATTACATCCTTCACATGAAATATGATTCATGATAAAAATTACACATTATTAAATGTAACAGGCAGAATTAGTTCTTTTGCATAAAATATTTATAATATAAATTATGGTTTAATTAGATATAGTTATTTATTTATAAAAACAAATTAAAATTTTTTTTTTTTAATTTTAAATTTGACAGTGTTACAGACAAACATAAGTTTTTTTTTAATTGGTTGTGAATTTGACACATAACAGCCTTGTGGACAAACATTTAAATGGATAACATGACAACCTTGCAAAAAAACGACATTTGTACATTCACAAATCAGATAACAGAGAAAATAGGGATTTTATATATAGAAATATTTCAGTATGTAGAAATTAAAGATAGTAAAATTAATATTTATTTAAATTTTCAGTAGAGTTTGGGTTTATAATGAGGTAGGAAAAGAGTTATTGATAAAATCCAGAATATTCACAAATTGCTAAATTCAACAATTTTGAATTAATGCTCATCGATCTGTAATATAATTTGTTGCTCCAAAGTTTATAAGAAGTTTGAGCACTGGAAATGATAGACCTGAACTGTAATTTGTGGATCTTGGAGTTTATGATTCTATTACTGCATTAATCTACACAGGATACTAATATCTATTCTCTTATTCATATGAAATGCCTTTCCACTTGTTATTTTTTTATGCATTGATATATATATTGAATTATAATATTACTATATATATATAGTTATTCAATAAAGGTTTTTTTATAATAGCATGTTGAAACCGCCTGAGGGTGTTATTTCTATGCTATCGCACAGAAATATGCTGTTTAGGCGGCCGCCTCTGCTATTGAACATTCTATTTCTAATGCGTAAGTGTAGAAATAGCCCTTTGTATGTGGTGGCTGTAGTCTATTTCTATGCTAACGCACAGAAACATGATGTTTATTAATCTGGCAGCAGAAGCTATCGTGTCAGCTTACAGCTCAGATTTGTGTTACGCATTTTTGATGTACGATCAAATTTCACTTTTGGGTACAGTATTGTGAGACGGTGGCTGGAATTCCGAATGTCAAAACTATTTTAATATTCATTAAGACCTTCTCCCCCTCTATCTCCCATGTTTTGTGAAAGTCTACTAACAATTATGAGCATTGTCTCATGCTTCCATAGCCCACATTTCCTGCTCAAAAAATTTGGCAAGTGCAGGTACAAGCGTGATTTCCATCAGATCACATTCCAAGTCACATTTTTGCAAAAACAACTGCAAGCTTCATCAAATATCTGAACTAAAGTTTCCGAAGATCAAAGTTTGGGATTTGCCTTGCTCCCATACTGACACCATCACCTTTCTACAGCAAAAGTATGGAATAGTGGCATCTGTGAAGAAGTGTGCATGTGGAGAAGAGATGACATTATACCATTGTGGAAGCTACCACTTAAAATGCAAGGTCGGTTTATGCAGACCTCGGTGTTCGATTCGCCAAGGGACGTGGCTGGAGGGATCATGGCTTGATTTTGTGATGACAGTACATCTCCTGTACTATTGGAGCCATGAGGAGCTGACTGTGTTGAGGGCCATCTCCAACTTGAACCTGTCTCCAGGTTTCCTTATGCACTGGACCCACGGACTCCATGAGCTCTGTCATGAGAGCTTAATGTCTCAGCCGTGCCGTCAAATCAGCAGTCCGTGCTCAATTGTTGAAGTTGATGAGACCTTGTTTAGCCAGCAAAAGAACCACCAGGGCAGGGTTCTTCCACAGCAGTTGATCTTTGGCAGAGTGTGTCATGAGACCAACAACTCCTTCATTGTGGCTGTTCCCTGTCGATCTGCAGCCACCCATCTTCAGTCAATTTGGGAAAACGTCAAATCTGGATCAGCTATTTTCTCTGACTGCTGGTTTATCAAACCAAAGAGCTTGAAGCTGAAGGTTTCAAACACCTGACAATAAATCACAGGTACAAATTTGTGGACCCCAGCACAGGCACACACAGACAGAACATCAAGTGCCTGTGGGGTCTGTTGAAATGGTGCAACAAGAAACAGCATGGTACAGTTAGATGCTCGCTGGATACCTACCTGGCTGAGTTTATGTGGCGGTGTGTGCACAAGGGGGAAGACATTGCTTCCAGACCCTATTATTAGAGCTTCGAGTTGTTCCTGAATAACCAAATAAGTTTGCTTTAATTGTTATATATTTGACCATTTAATGTAAATAAAGTTTTGTTGTTTTTGTAATGTAAAAAAAGTTGATTCAACCTTCGTTAATTAACTTGTTAACAATTCAAAGCCCCCCCCCCCTAAAAAAGTTGTTAGAAATATATTTATTTCACCATTAAATGAAAATATTTATTTGTAATTTAAAAAAAAAAAATTAATTTGGTAGAATACCAAACCGAAAATAAGTAATAAAAAGAATAAAAACTAATTACTTTTTAAATTCATTTTGATTTACATATTTTTTTGTAAAGATTTATTTGATATTTTTTTACTTTTAATGTCATAAACAAACAAAAAAAAAAAACTCCGGCCCTGCAACATTATATTTATCTTTGTTTACAAACAAACCATGCCCTCCTACGGTTTCAACATGCTATTATGAAACAACCCAATAAAGTTTATTTAATCTTCTTTGAATTAATAATTTCATTCTCTGAAGTCAAGTTGCAATCTTTAGTACTATATAAAGATATTAGACTATAGATAAAGGTGGATTTCCACTTTTATTGTTCAAAGTGGGTAACCATAACAACAGATTGAGATTGTTGATTGTTAATGATATTGGTGTTGTTTAAGTACTGACTGCTTTTATATATTTATATAATAATATTTATACACGTCTTTAATCACTTTTTACAATGCAATCAAATAAAATGTTATTCCTTGATATTTTCATACAGTTAGTTGTCAACTGACCAGCAATCATCATCAGAGCTGCAATATTCAAATATCTATGACTATACAATTAAAATGATAAAAATAAATTATTAAAAAGTTTAAGTCATATAAATGTAAAATAATATATACAATGGGGACCCCAAAAATAACCATAATTTTTTTTAAGTGTTGCAAATTGAATTGCTTTAAAAAATATCGTCTATTTAATGCAATGCAGCGATATAAAGCTGTTTGCTACTTTTCAAAGTAGTTCAGAAACAAAGTAATGTGTTTTAATGCCTTTGTCATTTTTTCCCCAGTTCTACGACATTTTTTTTACTCAAGAGATTTTTAAAAAATCACACAAAGCAAAATTGAGGGAATATGGCTGATATATAAGCTGGGCATGCTGAATTTAATTTAAAAGTGTTTCACACTCAAGACTTTGAGAGATGAAACTTTATTGAATGGATCTTGCGCTATTTTTTTTGTCTTAAAACAGGATGTTTACATTTACCACATCATGTAAACGTTTCAGCACTTGCAGATAAAATTTCTCACTGATACAAACTAAATTTGAGAGAAAAATGCTGTTTGTGTCCAAAAAAAAACCCAGCAGTGTTTTGAATTTGGACTTTACTTGTGACGCGTTTTAGGGACATGATAAATTAAACACTTCAATTAAATCACTGGTAAACTTGTGTTTTTATAAGATCAGCTTGCTTATAATCTATTTAAAGCATTACAACTTTTTTCCTTTTCATTTTCTGTAAACGAAAACAGAATATCACATTGTTTGACCCATTTCAGCTATTATAAATAAAACTGGCAAATATATAGAATGCACTTTACAAAAAAAATGTGTTATGTGGTCCCACAATTCCACAAGGTAATGTCATTTAGTATATTTATGTAGAAGGGTTCCTGAAAGAAGTATGTAACAGCAAAAGTATATACTACAAGAAATGCACAAATCAGAAAATGATTTCAGTTATTCTTGGGTCCCCCCTCATATATGTATTAAAAATATATAACAATTTATACAAAAGAAATCAAACAAAAATAAGAATAAAAAAACAAGAAGATTAATAGCTGTAAAATTAATAATAATATATAAATAAATATAATTACTGGTTGACTGCAGAAGGGAGTTTGTTATTAACTGAAAGGAGATTCTTTGATTCCTCTTAGAGGCCTAAAGGAACCGAGCAGGGCAAATTCCTAATGTCCACTCCATACGTTCTTGTCATTGCAGCTGTTATTACTATGTGATTATTCATATAGTTTATGAACATGGATGGGCTGCTCACCAACACGCATTTGCCAGCATGGTGTGTTTATGATCAAGAAACACCATGGCCTTTCTTTTCAGTTGCCTAATAAGGCAGAATGAATGTTTGTGTAAATGATAAATATTTTTCCAATACATATAAACAATTATGACAGACAAAAATAAATCATAGCCCTTATTTCCAGGAGGTTATAAAGTCACCAAGCAAGGCAGCAGTTGGTGGCCAAAAGCAGAGGGTGCTGAGAATCCCCTGATTATGGACCCAGGCTGCCATTTGATGATGACTTTTTATTTAGGTACTTACAACTGCAGATCACTTTCAAGTGAAGGAATATTGCAAGAATTAGAAGAACTGTCTTATATTAAATGGGACATTATTGGATTATGTGAAGTTAGAAGAAAAGTTAGAGAGACAATTGATTTAAAAAGTGGACATGCACTCTATTATAAAGGCACAAATATTGGAAATATAAGTGGAGTAGGATTCATTATAAATAAAAAGAGGAAGAACAACATTGTGGAGATTGATGGTGTATCAAACAGAGTGGCAAGATTAGTTATACAACTTAATAACAGATACCAAATGTTGATAATTTAGGTTTATGCCCCAACAAGTTTTCATAGTGATGAAGTAGTAGAAAAATTTTATATGGATGTACAAAAGACTTTTGATCAGAGTAAACAACATTTTAAAATTGTTATGGGAAACTTTAATGCTAGAATTGGTAAAAAAATGAAAGATGAAAGTGCTGTAGGTAATTTTGGTTATGGTAATAGAAATGAGAGAGGACATAAACTTGTGGAGTTTTCAGAAAAAGAAAAACTTTATATTATGAATTCTTTTTTTGAGAAAAATGTTAAAAGAAAATGGACATGGAAGCATCCAAATGATGGTACAGCAGAATTGGATTATATTTTGACTAATAGAAAATACATATTTCAAGATTGTAATGTTCTTAATAAATTTAATACAGAAGTGATCATCGATTAGTAAGATGTAAGATACATATTAATGCATAACTAGAGAGACAAAAATTATTAAGAAAAACAATATTTACGGTTGATATTCCTAATTTTCAGAAGCATTCTAATGAATTTAAATTAGATCTTACAAATCGGTTTCAAGATTAGTAGATTTTGAACATGATTCAGATTTGAATGAAATTAATATGAAAATAACTGATACTCTTTTAAAAACTGCAACAAAGATAGCTGGTAGAAAAAAGCAGAAAATTTATGAAGAAAAGAAGGAATATGAAGATATACAAAAATAATGCATTTAAAAGAACTGAATATCTCGAATTTTGTAAAATGCTGTGGAAAAGAGTTAAAAATGATATAAGAAAGTATAACTATGAACTAGCAAGGAAAGCTGCAGAAGAGAATAAAAGTCTCAAGAGTGTAAAACAACATTTTGGTATTGGTAGGAAATTTATATCTGCAATAAGAAAAAGATGACATCATGAAATGGATAGAAGACTTTTATCAAGAATTATATAGTAATAAAGAACAAGTACCTCTTATATCTATTACATCTGCTGAAATGCCCAAAATTTTAATGAAGAAGTGAGACATGCAATTAAATGTATGAAGAAAGGAAAGGCTCCAGGTAATGATTGAATTATAATTGATATATTAAATGAAGCAGGTGAAGAAATAGAATTTTTTTTAGCAAAGTTATATACCAAATGTCTAAATGATAAAGATGTACCAGATGATTGGAAGAATGCAGTATTAATGTTAAAAAAGATGATAAAGAAGATATTAGAAATTACAGACCTATCAGCCTTTTATCGGTTTTATACAAAATTTTTACCAAGATAATTACAACTCATCTACAGAGAACATTAGATTTCCACCAACCAAGAGAACAAGCTGGATTTAAAAGTGGTTTTAGTACAGTAGATCATATCCAGGTATTGAGGGAAGTTATAGAAAGGACAAATGAATATGAGTTGCCATTATGTTTTGGATTTGTAGATTATGAAAAGGCATTTGATTCTATAAACATTTCTTCAGTGATTAAAGCATTGAATCATCAAGATATAGATCCAGGATATTGTCATATTTTAAAGAATATTTATAAAAATGCATTAGCAACAATTAGATTACATAATGATACTGGGAAAGTCAACATTGAGAAGGGTGTAAGTCAGGGTGACTCCATATCTCCAAAACTTTTTACAGCAATGCTGCAAGAAGTATTTTGTGGATTAAAATGGGAAGCTAAAGAAGTGAAAGAAAATGGAGATTTTTTAAGTCATTTAGATTTTGCAGATGATGTAGTTGTTTTTGCAAACAATGCTTTAGAGCAGTGGTTTTCAACCTTTTCACACCTGTAGACCAGCAAAAATAAGGATAAGATTTCGCAGACCGGCAGAAGTCTACAGATAAATTTTTTTAAAGATGTAAACTGCTTAGCCTTAGATGAGCATAATTGTTATAACTGACCAAAACAACACACTAGTTACTGTGTATTGTAATGGTGTTGCTTACCTTCACATGCTAAACACTCTTTCTCGAGTTGTGCAGTCATACTGCTACAGAAAACAGTACAATAACAATCATTCTCATTAATGTGCCTGCATTGCTACGTTTATTATTTCATTGTTAAAACATGCAAGAATAACATGTTATTCACCTGAATGTTGGGAAATATCACAGCTATTGTAATTACATGACAATGATTATGATAAATGTATTATCTGTATTTAATGTTAAATATACAGAATGATGTTATATATATATAGAGTTTGTATAATAAAAAACTTTTTTTTAATTTTGATTTTTTTTAGAAAAATAATTAAAAATTTAATTCTACCCCCCCCCTACACACACACATAAACATCTGTGATAAATAGAAAAACAAATTAATTTATGTATGATTGATTAGATTTTGTTTTCGTTCTGTTTCTTTTTTTTTAATCGGGTAAAAATGCTACGAAAAAATGAATAAAAATTGTTTATATTAATTAAAAGTTTAAAATCTTATCATTTTGTTATTACAAACTTTCCTGTCAGTCTAGCACGGACTGGCAAAAAACTTCTGTGGCCCAGTGCTGATCTGTGGACCAAGGGTTGAAGTCCCTGCAGGAAATGTTGTAGGAGTTATCAGATGAAAATAAGAAAGTAGGATTAAAGATAAATGTTTAAAAGACTAAAGTAATGTTTAATGGATTTTTTCAAAATATGAAAATAAAGATCAATTATAATGACGTGGAAGAAGTTAACAGTTACAAATACCTTGGTCAGATTATTAATACAGATGGAAACATAATGGATGAAATTAATCATAGAATTAAACTCGGTTGGAGTGCTTTGGTTAGAAATAACTTGATACTAAAAGGAAATATGCCTATGTGTTTGAAAATGTTTTTAATAAATGGGTTTTACCAGTATCTGAGACTTGGACACTTAATAGAAGAACAATACAGAGACTTCAGACCACTCAAAGAAGTATAGAGAGATGCATGTTGGGAATAACAAAAAGGGATCGACAACACAATATATGGGTAAGAGATCAAACAGGTGTTACTGACCTCACTGAAAAAATTTAAAAGACTGAAGTGGAGTTGGGCTGGACATATTGCTAGAAGAGATGATAACAGATGGACAATTGAAATCTTCAACTGGATTCCAAGAGATTATAAAAGGCCAAGAAAGAGACCACATGTGAAATGGATGGATGAAATAAGAAAGTATGCAGGGGTGATGTGGAGAAGAGAAGCTAAAGATCAGAGAAGATGGATTGAATTTGGAGAGACCTTCATCCTGCAGTGGATTGATAATGGTTGATGATGATGATGAATTATTGGTTTAATAAAATATTGGTATTCTTTAAAAATTCAAAATTTTAGTATATTATATGTAATGTGCTATCAATGGCAGAACATTCTCATTCAAATATGTTACCCAGAATTATTTGTAACAGATTCATAACAAGTAATTTTCAATAAACTTGCAAATAAATGAAAAGTAAAATTGTATTCAAGTTTATTCAAAATGACTTGTTATGAGTCTACTTACAAATAATTCTGTATAATGTATTTGAAAGAGGATATTCTGACATTGATTATATTCCTACAGGTTATATATTTAAACATTTGTAAAAAATTTCTTACATTCTGTTAAAATTAACCATGTAATGTGTTATATAATCATATCTATTTATTTAGATATAAATATATATATTAATTGCATGGTCATATACATTTGAATATTTTAGCCCTGATGAAAGCTGCTGGTTAATCAAAACTGCAAGAAAATATCATGGAATAAATTTTTTTTAATTGCATTGTAAAAAGTGATTGCCTATTATGAATAATCAGAGAATATAAAAAAGTAAATCAATAATTAAAATAGCTTATATGTAAGTTTTTTTTTATTTTATTTAATTCAAAGCAAAATGAAGCTTTTTTCTACTAGTAAAAGAACTATCAGAAAGGATTTCACCTTTTCACATATGCGCTTTAATCATTTATATAATAGCTCAGTGATGCCATGTTGAATACCAAGGAAACTCTCAAACCCAAACACAAAATAGAAAATTTACAAAGATAAGAGAGGCCATCTTATCTTTAACCTAAATTTTTACTTATATAGGCGAATCTGAAGCATTTTGGTTTGAGACCATGAAGATGTATACAAGAAAATAATGGATGTAAATGTGAGCAGAATACCATCTTCATACTCTCAAACCAAGATGCTTCAGATGACCTATATAAATAAGAATTTAGGTTAAAGATAAGATGATCTCTCTTATCTTTATAAATTCTTTATTTTGTGTTTGGATTTGAGAGTTTCCTCTATGCTCAACATGACATTGTTGAGCTACTATATAAATGATTAAAGTGTGTACGTGAAAAGGTGAAATACTTTCTCTTTAATTAATTATATATGTACTATGCACTTAATAAAATAAATTAAATCTTTACATAGTAAAAGAATAATACATTCTTTTAAAATATAATGAGAATACACAAGAGATTTATAGCAGTATTTTTTTTGTAGTTATACAAAATGAAAAGGGTGCTCATAAAGACATAATAGATTATAAAATAATAAACTATGAACTGACATAAAGATTGACAAAACACAGGAAAATGTTAAAATTCCAATTAAATTTTTGAAGATGGAAAAGATATATTTGTGAGATTGATATACATAATGTAATTTATTAGAAAATGCAGCCAATATATTTTGTTCTCATAATTTGCATTCCTTTAAACCCTTTAACTGATTCCTTCAATTTATTTAATCTTTGTCTAATTTTTGTATTGGTCCACTGCTTAAATCTGAGAACAGTATTATTTGTCAGTTTCATTTCCAGTCGATTTCTATTGCTAAAATATTAATCTAAAATACACAGAATATTTTTAATTCAGCTTCTAGAAATTGAATAATTTTAGATTCAAATTGGTTAAATGTAACAAAAAATTAAAAATAATGTTAATAACTGAAGAAAAATATAAGAAAAAACGTTTAAAAAATAGCCAGTGGTAAAACAAAAGAATTATATTTCAACCAATCCGTGGTGTCATTATTCAGTCTGTAGCTGTCAAAATAATTTACTTTTCTGAAGAGCTATCATTCCCAATCTTATTTTTCTTGTAATATTTAAAATTTTTCGAATCAAACTTTATATTTCAATAAAGTAATGTAAAATCTTATTTATGAATGTAAAAAATTACGATAGATATAATTATTTACTTCAAAATATGAAAGCATACTACTTTCATTTTCCGTTCTGAATTTGTCATTTAGAAATGCCTAATTATGGTCAGTAGTGATAATTGTTTTTCATTACCGATCATTTCTCCAAACGTATTTTTCTTGTAATATTTAAAAATTTTCGAATCAAACTTTATATTTTGATAAAGTAATATAAAATGTTATATATGAATGTAAAAAATTACGATAGATATAATTATTTATTTCAAAATATGAATGCATAAAAGATTTTATTTTGATTTCTTTAGAAATGCTTATTCAAATTACAGTTGTTATGCGTCAACAACTAGTCTTGAAAAGTGATTACATTTGCAAGCTTATTTTTCTTGTAATATTAAAAATTTTCCGAATCAAACTTTATATTTTGATAAAGTAATGTAAAATCTTATTTATGAACATAAAAAATTACAATAAATATATTTATTTACTTCAAAATCAAGTACGAACATCTTCGTTTAGTTTCTGACTTTGTCATTTAGAAACACCTACAAGACAATTTCCAGATTTGGCAGGCATCCAATCAGAGAAAAGAGACTGGTCTAAGCACCAATAGCCAGTAAAGAAAATTGATTTTTTTTCTTCAAAATATAATGCCATATGCGGACGTTTTTAGAACTACAATTTTAAATTTCTTATAAAATAAGCCTAAAAATGAAGAAATTGTGGCCAAAATTGACCAAGAGATGGTGCATGCTACGTCCAACAACCGTAAATAGCATTTTGGCCTAATAAAATAGCAATGAGATCTAAATGAAAATAACAATTTAAGGTTTAAGGGAAAAGGCTGAAAATAATGAAGTGTATGGATGTTAGAATATTTCATTTAATATCTCATGCTACTGCATTATTCCTGTGGATGTTGAATAGATATAACACTGGATTAATTAGATTTCTATACAAAGAGCAGTTTGTATTTAGGAAGATGCTATTAGCAAAAACAAACTTGTTAAGAGTTAAAATAGTAATAATAATAAACTATCATAGATAACATAAAATATATTTTAATTTACGAAAAGAACTTATAGCGGCAATAATTGTTAAAGATATAAAATATAGATTAATGTGTTTTTTTTAGGAAGAATATAAAGTAAAAATATTTAGTCAGTTAAAATAACATATACTGTGCATATTAATATCATTTAGTTAAATTATAATATTTATGATAAATATAATAATTTAAAAAGTTATGTAATACATATAAGATTATTACATATTTAAAAAATTATTTTTGAGTCAGATATACACATATGTATAAAATATTAATAATTTCAGTGTGAATTATTTTTCATATCTATGCCATGAAATGGTTTTTTCTTTATGCAATTTAGACATGAGTGCACTTTCAGTGAAGATCCCTCAGAGTTATGGCTCTCGTAGAATGATTAAGTCTGCTGTTCTGTTAAAAACAGTGAGATGTTATTTAGGTGTATTAATAATTTTTATTAATTATTCATTAGATTAGAGATTATCCAATAATGAATAATATTTCTGCATACCATTCTCACTCAAAGTAGGGACTGGTTTCTATCTGATTTTAACACTTTTGAAGAAATGTAGAAACCAGTCTGCTGTGCATTCAACTATGAAGCTGAATTCCAATAATTATTGCAAACTTATAAGAAAACAACGTTAATAAAGATTAGACAATATTTATTTACAAATATATACACATAGTTAACCACTTTAACTCAGTACTGGTTCCAACATTGCTTAATTTACAAACATAATCAGTTGAGTCCTTGATTTTAAATTCTAAACCTTCAATGCTACTACAACCACAGACTAAGCTGAACTTCCACTCTACTATTGGTGGACCTAAGTGAATAATGACAGTTTATACTCCCAGTTTCTTTATCACAATCCTATTTGGCCTTAATCGGGTGTATGTGAATAATATAAGACTAGTGCAGTCTGTTAAGTTTTCCTATCTGGATGTCTTTCATCTTCAGAGGCATGGACTCTGGGAACACATCCTTTGATGCAAAAAAGTAGGTACACTTTTCCCTCAGTTTTTTTTTCTAGGTTAATTCCTATAGCAGTAACCACAACAGCATTAGATGAGTAAAGAAAACTGAAACAAAAAACCCTTGCTCTTTTCAGCACACACTATTTATACTTTTTTTTCTCTCACTTCATATCCATTAACATCATTATTAATATTCCAATGGGTAATGGCATAATCCATTAGACGAAAACAATAGGGTAGCATCACATTAGATTAATTATTTCAATAGGGTAGCAGCAATCTATTAGACTAGCATCTTTACAATGATTATTATCTGGCATTTAATTTGCATGCGTTCACATTCCTTTTTCTTGTAATTAGTGCTTTAGGTATTTATTCCTTTGTTTGATTTGTTAAAAATAGCTTAATGTTTAAATTTAAACAGTAACACTTTTTTCTGTATTTAAAAAATCCGTTAAGCACATCTGGCATTATAATTCACAACTCAGTTTTTCTTTCAGCAATTTTTTGTGCATTTCTTTTAACCTGCAATCTTTATCTAATTTTAAATTTACTTTATCTATATGTCATCTTTCTTTGTTGCTTTTAAACTTAAACTAATCTATCTAAAATAAAGTTTCCTTTATTTTTCAGCAATCTTCTTTTTTCCTTGCTTTTAGAAAATTTAAATATCTTTTTACGTCTCTTTTTAACTATTTGCAATCTTTTTTATTGCTTATAAAACTTACTATCTCTATCTATTTTAAAGTTTCCATTACTTTTTTTCTGGAGTAAAACTAGATTTATAGCTTATATCCATACGGTTGCTAAAACCATATACTGTATATATTTTTTACAAAATATAACACAGTTCCTACCTTGAGTGACAGTGATGTAGTGAAAATTATACTACAGAAATATTCATTATTGATTATGTAGGTGTTTTTATTCAAATTGAAAAACATTTCACAATCAAATTATAAATATAAATGAAGTGAAAAATTAATATAAAATAAGAATATATATTTGTATGTAATGAATATAATAATATATATTAAGGTGTATAAATTAAAAGACTGAAGTGGAGTTGGGATGGGCATATTGTTAGAAGAGATGATAATAGATGGACAATTGAAATCTTAAACTGGATTCCAAGAGATTGTAGAAGAACCAGAAAGAGATCACATGTGAGATGGATGGATGGAATAAAAAATTGTGCAGGGGTGATGTGGAGAAGGGAAACTAAAGATCGGAGAAGATGGATTGAACTTGGAGAGACCTTCCTGCAGTGGATTGATAATGCTTGATGATGATGATGATATGACAGGGGTAGGCAATAGTTTTGACTTGGGGACCACTTTGTGGAAGCAGAGGTTAACTGAGGGCTGCACCTTTAAAATGATTGCATACATTAATTAACTTTGCATTTCAGAAAAGGTATAAATTGTACCATAAAAATAAATAAATAAAATAGTGGCAGTTTTATTCAATTTATTTATTGTGCTAATTTCATATTATCTATATTCTATAGCTACAAGCACATTTAAGTTTAGAAGCAGTTTAATGAGGCAAGTGTACCCTATCACTTTTTCTAGGTGGATTTTTCTGACTATCTTGGCGGGTCACAAAAATTCTTACCAGGTCGCATGTGACCCGGGGCCACTATTTATCCACCCATGGTATATGATATTGGTGACTCTATTTTCGTACTTATTTGTAGCTGATTAGCTATTTCAATTACAAATGCATAATTGCATGTTATCTCAATCTTGGATATACTATTTATATCTATGAATATGAATTTATAAATTAATTTAAAATTAATAACTTTAAAAAATGTTTAAAATCTTTATTTTTTTTCCGATAATTATTATATTTTTTCAGCTTTATTGTTTTTATGGTATGTTAGTTTTATCATTATATAATTTAATTTTATCATGAGAACTGCAACTTCAAACTGGTAAATATGGCATATCAGGAGTCAACAGGTTTTAATATAATCTTTATCAAGATAAATATTTCAGAAATATATCTGAAACAAAAAAAAATACAAACAAAAATAAATTAAAATGCATCAAAATATGTACTTGTCGAACAAAAACACAAATAATTATACAAAAACTATATTTTAAAAAAAATTTTTTTTTTTTTTAAATTTAAAGAAGAAAAGTCATTGTAATTATAAAATCAACTTATCTTTTATTTCACTATTTCACATTAGTGAATTTAGATACAAAGATAAAACAGCCAGTGTTATCTTTTCAAAGTTTCTATTTTGTGCTCTGGTTTGAGAATATTCTTCGTACTTAACAAAACAAAGTCGAGGTTTTAAAACAATATATAGCACGTGTGTAAAAATTGTAATTCTCTTATGATTAAAATTACATAGATATACTGTGCTGATACATTAAATAGAAAACTACATATTTCACAAAAACTAAATTTTTTAAATATAAATCTATTTTGTAGTACAACTTATCTTTAAATCTATTTGTAATTAATGTTATAGTGACGTAGCAATTGACTAATTTGGTTCTCTTTAAATTACAACCAAAATAAATTAATTCCTATGCTGTATGCAAATTTTCCTAATTAAAAAACAATTTTTATTAAGTGTAAGATTTAAATTATAAGTACATTTTTTAAAATTATTTTTAATATATTTTTTTTTTACATTTTTAATTATTCTAGTTAATAATTAAATGTTTTTTTTTAGAATGTAAATCATCACCATCAACCATTATCAATCCACTGCAGGATGAAGGTCTCCCAAGTTCAATCCATCTTCTCCGATCTTTAGTTTCTCTTCTCCACATCACCCCTGCACACTTTCTTATTTTATCCATCCATCTCACATGTGGTCTCTTTCTGAGTCTTTTGCAATCTCTTGGAATCCATTTTAAGATTTCAATTGTCCATCTATTATCATCTCTTCTGGCAATATGTCCAACCCAACTCCACTTCTGTCTTTTAATTTTTTCAATGAAGTCAGTAACACCTGTTTGTTCTCTTACCCATATATTGCGTTTTCGATCTCTTCTTGTTACTCCCAATATATGTCTCTCCATGTTTGTTTGAGTGGTCTTCTGTATTGCTCTTCTATAATTGCAGTCAATTCTTATCAAATTATAGCATTAAAATAAGTTACAAATAGATTTTAATATGAGATAAGGTACAGCATAAAAGTAGATTTATCATTAAAAACCTGCCAACACTTAGACAATCCCAATATCAATACAATCAACAATTTTAAACTGTTGCCAAGGCAAACTTCTTTTAACAAAGATTGCCACTTGATAACAGAGATCGAAATTAGTGATACAAAGAAGTTTAAATAAACCCATAAACAGGTAAATATAACCTATTCTGAATGCAGACTAATAAATAGTCAATTATAACATTACAAACTGCAATTATAAATTTCAAATTGCACCCAAAGTATTACTTAAATAATAAGTGTAATAATGTTTTAGGTTAAATAAATAAATAGATTTATATAAAAATACATTTAGTTTTTGTAAAATAATGAACTGAAAGGTATGTTTATTTTATAATTTTATGTCCCCCCCACCCCATTAAATTTTTATTTTTAAAAATATGAAAATTTTATGTATTTACTTGTGTATTTTTATTATATATTATAATGGTGCGGAATAAGGGGATATTTAGAGGTGGTGCGAATAAATAATTATATAAAGCAGTTGTAAAGTCATCATATTAGTACCAAAAATATTTCCAAGTGAAGTAGTGAAATACAGTACCAATAATCATAATCAATAATCATTAGACCAATTGGATTGCCATTTGTAAGATTGTGAAATAAGAGGGTAGCAAGAGGATGATACATGATTACTAAGAAGCACCATGAGAAGTGATACATTATGAATGAATATGGGCATAGAAAATAACAAAAAATTAGCATCAGAAGCCAATGTATGTAATGATATGGAAGCATCACTAGCAACTATTATTAACAATTGAACAGAGTAATAATAGTATGTTAATCAAAAGCCAATCTTTGCGGCTGCTTTAAAAGAGATATATTATAAAATCTTAGGCTAATTGTCTATAAGCCAATCCCAAATTTGGAGCATAATATTATTAAAACACTCATCAATATTTCAATTGCATTCACATAGATGAGTGTTAAAAATAATTATAAAGTTAAATATGTATAAAAAATGTTGGGATCATTATGTTCTTGACCATTGTGTTTACAATGAGTGTTCTGGCCATCAATTACCATAAAAATATAAAGTAATGGAAATTCTGTGGACTTTAAAGGTGACCATCATTATCTTTGTGTCTTTTAAATAATTTTAAAGAGAATTACATAGATGTCTATATACCACTTATATCACTCCTAAGCTGGCTTCAGGACTGCAAAGATCCTGATAACTGTGAATAAAAAAAATACACACAATTAATCTACACTACAAGTAGATCATTGATCTGCAATGCAAATAGATCATTCATATTAAAACAGGCAAAACTCTCCATATAGTAATGCCACTCAGTGCAAGCCAGAATAATCAATGGATGCCAGAATGCTTGTGCATAAAATTTCCATTTATTGTCTACAAGCCTTCTGACATCCATTGATTACTCTGGCTTACACTGAGTGGCAATACATATAGAGAGTTTTGCTTCAATAGATTGAAAAAACAAAGAAACGATTTAACATGCTTTAAATTATGTATAAATATACAAATTGTACGCAGTATTTAATAATAAAAAAAATATCTACATGCATATGTCTAATAGTATCAAATTATTTCAAAAATGAAGCTATAAATATTCTATTTTAATATATAATAGATAATTTCAGATATACATGTGCATGTATAGATATACAAACACACGGTGTGTTATGATGTAAAAAATTTTCAATCCTTAATTTTTTTAAATTATATACAGATTAATACTATTCTTTTTTAATAATATATAAATAAATATTAAACATATATATAATATGCACACACATATGAGTATTCAAATGCAAAATATTTCAATTATTTAACTTGTATTTAAAATTATTTTCAATAATACCTTATTAAATGATCAATAAATTTTATTAGTGCAATGATAAACTGTAATTATAAATCAACAATGTTAATTATGAGGATATACTTATTCCAGCCATAAGATAAAGCATTTAGTTTCAAAATAAGATGGTCATTCTTATTTTCTCAAAGTCTTTATCTGGTGGCTGGAATGAGGATATCCTCATATTTAACAGCATTAATTTATAGTATGGTGCAAGTGAGGGAGGATTATTCATTTCCAAATAGAATACTTTATTTATTTAAAATCTGAAGTTTTATCTGTGGATAAAAGCACATTGGCAATTAATTCCATTACATTTTTCTAGCTCCGAAAGTGAATGATATAAAAAATATTCTAAGAAAATATACTTAGAGTTTCTATTTTCTGGAGACTCCATTTGGTCAGTCACTCTTTTTTTTACTAAATACTTTTTTTCATTAATAAGGCAATTTATTACAGCATATTCAAAAGTTGTTTATTTAAAAATAAATCAGTATAGTACAACTTAGAGTCATAAACACAAATAGATCTTAGTTAATGGCAGTGTTAATGCATGAAATAGTATGTTAATATATTTGTATTTCTTTCAATTTCTTCCATTTGTATAGCAGTGGAATCTCAAGACTTAGTAGGCTGACTTCTTATGTAGATTTCCAATATGGTGTCTTGGATTATAAATAGCTATAGTAATGCCGGTAGTTCTTATCTCAGTTCAGCTTTTGTAATTTTATGAACTTCAGCCACGTAAGGGCTATGAACTCATGGAAATCTTCTTACTTCTCTAGGAGTTCAAACTTGATGCATATGGAGAGTATCAGGATTTCTTTCTCAATATTCTGAAATTTTTTAATAACTGTCAGTTAATTGGAACCTATTATTTATAGAGGTACAATAGAAATTAAAAATAGGAAGATTAACAGTAAATCTTTTACTTCTTGAGCAATAAAAAACAAAATAGCTAAGGTACTTGTGAGTTTTCAAGTAAACCAAGATGGCACCCATATTTTTGATAAATGTACAATTTCAAGGGGCTATAATCTATTGAAAATGTGTTGGTTGATAAATTAAAACAAAATTAGTAAATTGACTGTTAAATTTAAAAGAATAAATTCTGATAAATTTCATTAAAAAGCTTTATGTCATTTTTTAATTTATCTAAACAATGAGACTTTGGTCCAATTCAGCATGTTTCTTTTTGTTGGCAGTTTTTTGGTAAATTGTCATAATGATAAAAAGTTGGGACCTTCCTGTCAAAGAACATGATGCAGTGTGGTTACTTCCCAAGGTACAGGATCCTACCCTTCCATAAAGTGTGTTAATGACCATGATATGATTGCACATCATTGACATAAATAAAGTTTAAATATTGTATTTACATTTTTTTTAATAAGTTAATCAAAAAAGAAAATAAACTGTAAATATTGTAATTAATTTTTCCACAATGATTTCTTAAATAATAGCAATAAAATATAAATATTAAATATGACATTTTGTAGCAGACATTTTTAAAAACATTTTTTCAGGGCCCCAGAAACTGTATATTTATAAAAAAAATACCAGCTGCCATCTTGGTTTACTTGAAATCTCACAAGCACCTTAACTAAATTATCATTGTTTTTTTTTTCTCATAGTCATAGCATCAGCTGGGAAGCGAACCTGCTAACCTGGGACAACTGCAGCTGTTGCTAACTTCTCGTCCACCAACACTTGACTAAATTATCATTGTTATGTGTTCTTAAATTACATTTATCAAAACCACACATAAGTTTTTAAAAAAAATCATAATTATTTAAGTCAAAACATATTATAGAATTCTATAATTAATGTGTATTACAGAGAAAAAAATCAAAATAGTTTTTTTGTTATATTAAAAATTTAAATTTTTATCAAAATCAGAAATAAAATATTTGTATTAAGTGGAGACTTTTTTATATTATATTTTAAATAATTTACAGTACTTTTAAAATTTTCAAATAGTATTCCTCTTATCAATACTTTGGTTATTCTTAACTTCATTTCAAATATTCATATAGGTAAATATTGTCTATGTTTATTTTTACTTTTTTTTTAAGTTTTAAATATGTGTGCTGTGAAACCAGTCCATTTTAATGTTTATTAAAAGCATTTTATTTTTTGTTTTAGATATATTTATGAAATATTTGCCTTGATAAAGTTTTTATATTTGCATTGATAAAGATATTAAACAATTAAAATGCCATCAATGTATACACATTGTTCATATTTAAATTTCATCAAAATTTAATTGAGTGATGAAGAAGGTTTGTTTTATAAAGTAACTGCTTAACAATTTGATATTTCAAAAATGTTACCAAATTCACCACTTCCTTTATTTTGCTATAATATCTTATATAAATAGACAGTTGACACATAAGATTGTGTATGCATATATTTACAATTAAAGGTTTTTTGCTACAAAATGTTCAAAGTAGAGTGGATAAATTGCATTTATAATTTAATATTTTCTTTTGTTCCACCTAGTGAGAGTTTTTGAAAATATTCACCCTTCATTATTGAATAAAATCTTTATTTTATGCTAAAACTCAATAAGTTGGACTTGATTACTTTTTAATTTAATTTTATAAGTGAATAATATTTTAAAAAATCACATTTGACTTTTGTAAATATTTAAAAACTGACTTGTAAATCAAACAAGGTACCATATTCGTCAAATGCACTTTCAGAAAATAAACAAAATGTTTTTTAAATATAAATGATCAAAGGCAGATTCATGATAGATCTATCAAGTTCTGCTAAAAACTGATATTTTTTTTTACAAAAGTTACATTGTAAAGATTTTAAGACTATATCGATTTTGACAGATAATGATATAATAGATGTTATCATTTTCTTTCATTGTATTATGGACAAGTTTACTAACTTATATTTCTAAAAATAAAAGATAAATGAATAAAGTGAAAGTTTATATATATATTGCTTTAAATAATAATCAACCAATTAGTGTAAAAATAATCAAAAATATTTTATAAATAAGCAAAAAATTATATTTTGTGTATATCAAAATCTTTGCATGAAAACTTGACCAGAAGGAAGTAAATGCCAAGAAAGCATTTTCTTTGTGCAGTATTACTTAGGTCTAAGTTGATAGTTCCTTATATCTAAGACAACTTTCCATAATATACTGATCTTGAAAGAATTTTTTTAAAATTTAATGTCAATATAAAAATTATGGGAAAAATTATAAAAAATGCAGGTCATTATCACTTAAGATAATATTAATACAGCATTTTAAAACTATGAAACAATGACACTTTTTTGAGATGAACAATGAATGTTTCTTAATGGTGGGGAAAGTAAGGAGAGTAATAAATTTGAAGTCAAACTAAGTTTGAAAAAAGAAGAAAAAGATAAGATAATGTTTAGAATATTTATATATATACTTGGTATTGCACAACAATAATAGTGTATATTTCATTTATATTTTACAAAGTTTGATTTATTTTAGAGAGGCAGCTAGCTAGCTAGCTAGCTAGCTAGCTAGATAGATAGATAGATAGATAGATAGATAGATAGATAGATAGATAGATAGATAGATAGATAGATAGATAGATAGATAGATAGATAGATAGATAGATAGATAGATAGATAGATAGATAGATAGATAGATAGATAGATAGATAGATAGATAGATAGATAGATAGATAGATAGATAGATAGATAGATAGATAGATAGATAGATAGATAGATAGATAGATAGATTGATAGATAGATAGATAGATAGAAGGGGGGGGGGAGAGAGAAGAAGAAGAAGAAAAAAACAGACAGACAGACAGACAGACAGACAGACAGACAGACAGACAGACAGACAGACAGACAGACAGACAGACAGACAGACAGACAGACAGACAGACAGACAGACAGACAGACAGACAGACAGACAGACAGACAGACAGACAGACAGACAGACAGACAGACAGACAGACAGACAGACAGACAGACAGACAGACAGACAGACAAGTAGGTAGATAGATAACTTGATTGTTTGATAAATAGATGAGTGATATATAGTAAAATAAAGAGATAAATAGATAGATAAGTAGGTTAATGATTGGGTGGGTAAATGGATAATTAAATATATAGATAAGTTGGTGATTGTTACATGTAAATAGAATGATAGTAGATGTGTAGATAGATAAATAGATAGGTAGATGGATGGATGGATAATAGATAGATAGATAGGTAAATATCTAGATAGATAGTAAATAGATACAGATAAATAGATAGACAGATAGATAGATAGATAGATAGATAGATAGATAGATAGATAGATAGATAGATAGATAGATAGATAGATAGATAGATAGATAGATAGATAGATAGATAGATAGATAGATAGATAAGTAGGTGGGTGGGTGGGTGGGTAGGTAGGTAGGTAGGGATAGATAGATAGATAGATAGATAGATAGATAGATAGATAGATAGATAGATAGATAGATAGATAGATAGATAGATAGATAGATAGATAGATAGATAGATAGATAGATAGATAGATAGATAGATAGATAGATAGATAGATAGATAAATAGATAGATAGATAGATAGATAGATAAGTAGGTAGGTGGGTGGGTGGGTGGGTAGGTAGGTAGGTAGGTAGAGATAGATAGATAGATAGATAGATAGATAGATAGATAGATAGATAGATAGATAGATAGATAGATAGATAGATAGATAGATAGATAGATAGATAGATAGATAGATAGATAGATAGATAGATAGATAGATAGATAGATAGATAGATAGATAGATAGATAGATAGATAGATAGATAGATAGATAGATAGATAGATAGATAGATAGATAGATAGATAGATAGATAGATAGATAGATAGATAGATAGATAGATAGATAGATAGATAGATAGATAGATAGATAGATAGATAGATAGATAGATAGATAGATAGATAGATAGATAGATAGTAAAATAAAGAGGTAAATAGATAGATAAGTAGTTCAGTGATTGGGTGGGTGAATGGGTAATTATGTATATAGATAAGATGGTGATTGTTATATATAAATACCATGCCAGGCAGATAGATAGATAGATAGGAAAATTCAAATATAGTTAGGCAGGTAGCCAAAACAGACAGACAGATAGATAAATAATGAGGAAGGTCCAGTTATTCTAAAATAATATCATGCCTTCAGTCAGCTGTGTTTAGAGACAATAACAACAATAATAATAGTAATGGTAGGAGTGTTAATAATAATATCATCATCATCAAATGATTGGTTGTTCAGGAGATCAATTTTTAAATCCATTTTTCTATTACTACATTCAGCAACTACAATAAAATGATGCTGTTTTCACCAAAATAAATGATTACTTAGAGCATTGTAAAATGACAACAGAAACTTTATCAATGATCTCTTTCACTAAATAATGTTAGATTAGTCTGATAAATCTCAATGTACTCATTATAAATCTAATCCAAGATAGTATTATTATATTGAGGAATTTTATACATTTATCAATGATAATGTTATGTTTTATCTTTATCATTTCTTCTGTGGAAGATAAATAGAAAGAACGAAAACGGGCAACTATTTATTCTAATCGTTTGTTCCAATGCGATTATACTTTTTGTTATATTCTAAAAAAAGCAAAACCATAATTATAGTAAAACTTGTATTAGGAAATTATAATTGGATATTATCATCATTATTATGTTTAACGATTCTCAGTCCATTACAGGTCAAAGATCTCTTCATGTTTAATACAGTTTCTCCATTTGATAGTCTCTTCTCTACATTATACCAGCAAACTTCTTTATTTCATCAACCCCTGTCACATAAGGCCTTTTTCCGGATCTCTTACCATCTTTTGGAATTCGATTTAAAAATTCAACTCTCCATGTATGCGCCATTTCAGTCTGTTAATTCTTTCAATGATATCTGTTATATCGGTTTGTTCTCTCATTCAAGTGATTCAAGTGTGTATACCATTCATTCTACTTTTAGTTTTGATTATCTAAAGTTTTGCCTTAAATCTTTAATCAGGTTTTATTATATGTGTTGATTGATTTTAAAATATTTTTAACAAAAATTTATTTCTACTAACGGTTGTTTTGAACACTTGTAATGGGATGTGAGTCACAACCCAAAGACGCATGCATTATGCGGAAATCTTTTGTGCGTGTATATAAATGCACGTGTGGATTCTATTATTGTTTTAAGGAAACAAAATTGCCCTTTAGTGGATAAGATAAATTTATTTTGATTAAGCTTCTTTTGAGCCTCTTTTTTGAAAAATTAAATGTCTGTTTAATTCTTTTATTATGTAATAATCTCTTTATTTCTTTTCTTCAAAACAAGCGATTTTTAAAAGTTATTTTCGTAGGAAGATTTTGCTATCAAAGGAGAGAGAAAAATAGATTCAATTTAACAAAGAATCTCATAAATCAGAGTCAGTCATTACCAGTTTAATTCTATACAAGCTAGGAATTTATATCACTTTTATAAGGAAAATGAGATTTTCGTGAATTAAGATCGCTTTTTTAAATAAATAAAAAAAAAAGACTATTAACAGATTCTCTCTATTACCTGTTGATTGGATGGGCTTAGCTTCAAAATGATTTGTCACTGGGACAATAGTTTGCCTCTAATGTAATCATCTAGAAGATAAAATTGTGTCAAAATGATGGATGACTTGAGTTATTTTTCTCCATATGTTTTTGTCTTCACCGCAGCAGGAACTTTGATCCAGGGATGTTGCAGATCAAAATAATAGCATTAGAAGATTCAATGCCATACCTCTGATATTCTTTTTTATACCCTTCAGAATTTATTGCTAGTTACCGTTTATTGAAGCTTCATTTCAAAGCTTGTGTGGGGTCAGAGAAAATTATCGGAGAGGAAAAAAAAGAGCACCGAGAAAAGAAATTTAGGATTTAAATGACAGATGTGATTGATCGCTGATGATGATGGAAATAGCATCATCGCAAGATTTTACAAGCATTTTCAATTAGATAGAAGATTGAAAAACAATATGTTTGCATTAAGAGATTTTTATCTGTAATCACAATATTATTTGTAATAATTTCCTTTTTATTCAAAGTGAATCTACAGTCAGAATGCATTTGCTGGAGAAATCATCTCACGCAAACAATTTAAGTGAAGCCATGACCGACTACTATTTACAAAATGCATTTCAAACGCATTGATTTCTTTTTTTAAATTATCAATTATATTTAATCATTGCAGTCTTGTTTGAAAGTTAATCATTCAAATGGGAAATTTATGTTGTTTATGCAAGAGGAGAAATAAATACATTTTTGTGTGTATATATATACACGAGACTTTAAAAGAGCTCAATTGTCTACTGCTTAAAGCATATGTTTAATGTTTATGCTCTGGAGTTTGAGTTGAGTGAAACGGAAAGTTTTCCGGCTAGTCGCTGCATAACTAACCCAAATAACCACCCATTTATCTATTAGTAAATGAGTGCTTAGCTATTCCCCTTTAAAGACCAAAACAATGCAAAAAATATATTCTCGGTATCTGTTTCTTTGATAAGGTAAACTAATATGGCTTTTATCGTGTAATGATCTATTTAAGACTGTTTGCTTTTCATTTACCTAAATTTCAACTTTTGTCGAGAATATTTCCAAAATAGTGGATTAAAGAAAATTGTTTATAAAAACAAAATTAAATATTTGCTTTATTTTGAAAAATAAATATTTTACTCAAAAGATTACTGAGGTTCATATTGTAAATGTATTTATTTCTAAACTCTCTTAAGTTTTTTTTTGTTTGTTTGTTTTGTTTTTATAAGCGTTTCTCTCATTTCAACTTTACCACATCACAATAATCCACCCCACAGAAGCTCCACCATTTCTCCCACTATGCATGCTTTTTGGTAACAGTCTTCAGGTATTAGATGAGCTAGGAATATCATACATTCGAAACTCCATGCCCATTTTGACAGCTAGTCACCTTTCTTTATACCACTCTAATGCAAAATAAGAACTGATTTATATTCACTTTTACTACCTTGGGGAAGCATGAATTTGTTTATTGCAGAGATATTTCATGTCTTTTTTTGTTTTGTTTTTATCAGTGCATATCTATGCATCTCATCATATTGCAGCTATCTACCATAATTAAAAACTCAAACCATTGTCTCTCACTATATATGCATTTAACAAGCATTGTTTGCTCATCAGATAACTTAGCTGTGTTTATATAATTATATACAAAAAAGGACCTCAAGTTTTAGTGGTTAATGCATCTCTCTGCTATATTAATGACTTGATGTTTAAATACAGGCAGAAATTGGATTTTTTTTTTTCAGATAGTTGGTGTACTATAAGATTGAAAGTTCTACCAGTAGAAAACAAGCAGAAATAATAAAATCTGAAACTGTTTAGATTAAATTCCTCCAAATAGAAGGTATTTTGCATTTATCATCACATTTGTTGATGTAATCTGGCCTTTTAAGGATCTCAATGGCTTCTCTTGTTTTACATTATTGAGCTAGGATTCTGGTTTAGTATTACATCTGTAAAGGATTCCAGTGTTAAAGAAATCAATACTTTTCATAGCATGGAGTGAGAATGCTGATAATGTTGAGTGTTTCTTAACTACATTAATATGATCAGCTCTTCTAATACTGATGTGATGATTGCTCACACCTACATAAGAAGTTCTACTGATGCCACTTGAAATTTCATGGTACTAATTTTTTAGTAAATAGTATATGCTGTTTTAATAATGTAATGTTTTAGAATATATTAAATATTGTCTGTAGTTTCTTTTCTATAAGGAATACATACCTAATAGTTGTTTTTTTCTTTTTCTTTATTTTGATTGATTAAGTCTTGAATTAAAGCTTAGCAAATAGTTCTATTATCATAACTATTAACTAATAAGATATTACTTACACAATTTACTTTTTCTTTTAGGTATTTATCTGAAAGGTTAGTTGCTCTAGTAAAAATAATTTTGGCTGCAGAAAAGATCTGAACTGTATGATAATAGGATGAAAATTGTAGGTATTTGTTTATGTGTGATCTGAAAAAGTAGAAAAGATAAAAGTTTTTTGTTTTTTTGATGAGGAGTACACCAAGAAAGGGAAGTTTCCCATCAGTCTCTGTTTCCATTGTAAATTTAATATGAGAATTATAAATATATGTGCTGAGTGCTGAAACAATCTCATAAGAAAAGCTATAATTGCATGAAAAATTATTATCAAAGCTAATTGCTTTTGAGGGTGTTGAATGTTCTCATAATCATGGCCTTGGAATGTGCATAATTGTATGGGGATGTGTAATAAAGGCAATAGATTATTCAAAATGTATGGAAATCCAATTGCCCATTTCTTAGAGAGGGGGAAGTAGGATTCCTTTCGATTTATGGCATTAGGGTTGTTAGCTATATGCCATGCTTCTTTGCCCTTCTGCTTAGAGTTGTTTCATTTGATGCATGCTATGTTGGCAGATATTGGCTTAAATGTTTGATCTGTGGTACTTTGGTGCTCGAGGAAAATCGACTTATGCTCTGGATTATCTATGGATCATCTGTAAAGTTATCTGTGTTGGGAAGTTAGCAATCAGAAGGAATTCTGCTTCCCTCTTTCTAAGAAAGAGGCAACCTGATTTACATACATTTTGAATAGTATATATATATATACCCACACACACATTACCGTACAATTATGTACATTCCAAACTTATGATTATGAGGACATTTAATGCTTGAAAGCGCTTAGCTTCGATAATAATTTTCATGCAAGTATAGTTTTTTTTACAAGCGTGTCAGTGTATATATTTAGAATTTACAGTTGTCTACTTTCTTAATTTTATAAATTAAAAGTAAGATGTATATTATTTATATGTGTGATGAAAGCATCTAATTTATCTTTTCTAAGTTGCCAGATAATAAACATGCCATCAATATATCTGAGCCAAACAAGGTGTTTAAAAGATGTTGACTCTAAATCACAAATTTTTATATACTCCATAAATAAATCATCTAATACTCAGTTGAAACATTGATATATATTTTTACTACAATAAATTATACATGGATAGAACCAAATAGCTGTGAAAATCTTCATTTTAATATTTATATAATATAGGGAGTTTAAACATAGACATTCAAGCTTCCTTCAGCTATCCACTCTATCTCATACAACCGATACACATGATCACACACATGTGAAAAGGATAAATGATCTCCAATACACATATTTCATGCTGAATCAGCACTATCAGTTGGTTCAGAGCATCATCTCTCACTCACATATATAATCATTGCTCAGTTTATATTAAGATAGCAAATCTTCAAATTTTAATGGATAGGCTTCAATCTACTCCACTCTCCAACTCTTCAGCCATCTATTCCATTGAAAATCTGTATTCAGATCCCCTATATTACATGTAAAACTCTAATTATATAAATTATGCTTTTTTTTTTTTCAAAAATGTTATATATATATATATATATATCAATAATTCAAACAAATTTATTTAACACAGTATTCAAAATTAAATAATATATATATATATAATTAGATTCCAACCAGCCACCACCTAAACATTCACAGTAAATATAGTAATCAATATTTCTCACTGCTGTCAAGGCAACCTTCTCACCTTTTTAATAGCAAGAATGGAAATCCATTCTTACTAATGGTCCATTGAATGTATATGGACACTTAAAGATTGCAACTTGACTACAGAGTATGAAATATTGTTACAATGAAGTTTAAATAAAACTCTTTAAGCATGAATAAATATGTCACTATAATGCAGACTAATAAATAGTCATCTATAACATTACTTAATGCAATACTTTTAAATTTCCCATGTATTATTTATTATATATATAGTGTTTTCACAGTTATATGATGTAAATAAAGTAGTTTTTGGGTTAAATTGTGTGTCATATGGATGGCTGAAGAGTTGGAGAGTGGAGAAGATTGAAACCTGTCCATTAAAGCATGAAGATTTGCTATCTTAGTATAAATTGAGCACTGATTACATATGTGTGTGCGAGATTATGATCTGGACCAACTGATGAGTACTGGTTCAGCACAAAATATGATGTTAATATCATTTATGTTCTTTATTACTTGATTGCCTCAGCAATCTTCTTCAGAACTATGACAAACACCATGTATTCATACTGTGTTTTAATGTATAATTAAAATGAATGTTTAAGTAGGTTTAGGTAAATTGTTAAAAGTTTTTTTTGTATAAAGAAAGATGTTTATATTTGTTTTATATTCATTTAAAGCTATAGTTTAGGAATGTAGTTTTGAGGTGGGTTTTAGACAAAATTTAAAAAAGGGGGAGGTTATTTGAAATTAGGGTTGGTTTTTAAATTTGTATAAAAAGTTTCTTGGATGATTTTAAGACAGATTTGTAATTGAATAATGTAAAAGAAAGAGTAATTAAAAATAGCAGTGGGAGAAAGATGTAAGTAAAATATAATTATGTATGTTTAATATGTATGTTACTGTTTATGTTAATGCAAGATGAAGGTATTTATGTAATAGAGGTTTATTTATAAATATGTATTTCATATTGTTGTTGCAGATCCTTGAAAATGATTGTATGAAGATAAAAACAATTGAAACATTGGAGTTTTGTATTATATAAATATACAGTATATATATATGGGTGTTCAGTATTGATATAAGAAAATAAAGTTTTTGAAAAGAAAAAGGATTTTTAATTTGTTGATATTATTATTGTAGAACATATATATTTTAAAAGAAAAAGTGATTGTGCATTTGCTGTGTTATAATATATGATTCAAATTGTATATATATCATTTAATGCTTAGAGATTTTTGTCAGGTGACAAGTTTATGATTTATTTTAGAATACTTAGACTATGAACAATATAATTTACTACCTAGTTATTTACTGATAATTTAATATCTAACCATAGTTAAGTCAGCGAATAATAAAAGATGAATATGGAAAAATAAGCAATAGCAAAAAGAAAATTTTATAGCATTGATCCAAGGATTATTCTGAATTAAAAATAATAGAATTTGATAAAAACATATTGAAAACATTAATAAAAGAATTTATTAAAATTGTACCAGTATTTATAATAATAAAAGTAATATTTTTGGGGGTGGGGGGTGGAAGAGGATTAAAAGAGCAGTGAATAATCTGAAAAAGAATAGAATCCCTAAAAAATTGATGGAATAATTTAAATATTACTTTAAAATGTTTTATTTATTAATGTAAAAATACTTAATTATCAAAAAGTAATAACTTGTTCCTATGTTGAGTGGCCACAGAATCAGACCATCCACTTTCACTGCACATGAGTGTCAGAATCACTTTGTTTTTTTGCATGAGTTAAATATATGGAATAACTTCCTATGTATATATTTCTTTAACAATTAATGATTTACAGCCAGAACATGTTGCAAGAGTTATCCATGAAAATAAGAGGGTAGGACTAAAGGTAAACATTACATAGACTAAAGTAATGTTCAAGGGATTTTCTCAAAAGGTGAAAATAAAGATTGATAGTGATGAGTTAGAAGAAGTTAATAACTACAAATATCTTAGTGAGATTATTACTACAGATGGAAACATAATGTATGAAATTAATCCTAGAATTAAACTTGGTTGGAATGCTTTCAGTAGAAATAACCTAATAGTAAAAGGAAATATGCTTATATGTTTGAAAAGAAAGGTTTATAAGAAATGTGTGTTACCAGTTCTTACTTATGGATCTGAGACTTGAATATTAACAGAAGAACAATACAGACTTCAGACCTCTCAATGAAGTATGGGGAGATATTTGTTAAGAGTAACAAGAAGAAATTGAAAACTAAATACATGCATGGGTAAGAGAACAAACAGGTGTTACTGACATTGTTGAAAGAATTAAGAGATTGAAATGAAGTTGGGCTAGACATATTGTTAGAAAAGATTATAATAGATGGACAATTGAAATCTTAAACTGGATGGCAAAAGATGGTAAAAGACCTAGAAAGAGACCATATGTGTGATGGATGGATGAAATAAGGAAGTGTACTGGAGTGATGTGGAGAAAAGAGGTTAGAGATCAGAGAGATGGATTGAACTTGAAGATGGTTTCATCCTGCAATGGATTGATAATAGTTGAAAATGGTATATATTCAAAACTTCCATTCCACCACACATTTCTGAAACATATAAACAAAGACCTCTGAAAAAGAGAAATAACCACCAATGTGCAAATATCATGTGGAACCAGCACTCTTTAATTGGCCCAGGTCACAATCTCTTACATATGACATCATGTATTCAGTGTTGATAGATAACAAATTGTTAGTTTGATTTACACCTGTCAAACATTCTGCACTCGCAACTTTGACACCAACCATTTCATATAAATAAATTCATGACCATTATTAATCATATATTGGACTAGAGATTATCATTAGTCCAGATATAAATTTTAAATCGTAGCTAAAGAATAATATGTATGTATTTATATTGAGGAACCAACTCTGAATCTCCATGTCAGTGGCGACATTTTGATAACATTCACTACCCTACTTTCAGACTTGGTAGTAACTGGTCACCTATCTACTTATAACATCTTTGTGAAAGAGTAAACAGTCATCGTGTTGTAGATATATAATTTTAAGTGTTTTTTTATCAGTACATCTTTGTTTCAACTCAACTCTTATCATATCACAACCATCCATTCTTCCATAGGATGTTAAAAATGGATAGAAACTAATTCCTACCTTACTTGGAAATGGGATAGTGAAAATGAGCAAACTAATTATGGTTGTGATAATTGAAATATAGATATCTTTAACTCATATGTACCATGAAGGTTGTTCATGAAATGCATGCATAATGAGAAAGGGTGAGACTTTCTGTCCTCATAGATGGTCGAAATGTGACAGAGTTGATATGAGTAATGTGCTGATAAAAAACAAAAAAACTATGAAAGAAGGAAGTCTGGATTTCTGCATTGGTGAATGTTTATGATATGGTAGAGAGTTGAGATGAAAGACACACTGATAAAAACTGAAAAAGAGGGATGTCAGAGTTTCTGTATTGGTAGATGGCTATAATTTGGTAAAGTTGAGATGAAGACTGTACTGGTTAAAAAAAACTGTGAGAGAGAGAGAGAGGTCTGAGTTTCTGCACTGATAGATGTAGATTATTATGAATGCTGAATTCTGAGAACAAAGATTGCATTTTGGATATAGGTCTAAGATCAGCTAATAACATTTGAAAATCATTAGTGAAAGTTATGAGAAGAAAACAAACTTTGTCCAAAAGCTGTTTGATAAAGGAGTCCAATGTACTTTTAGTTATACTAATTATTAAAAAAATCTTAGTTTGACACCAATGTTTATTTCTGTATTGCTTATTATTTTTTATGTACAAGCACATATGAATATCATTTTGTAATTAGGTTCAGTTCACGTAAGTGTATTATTAAATTATACCATGCAACTTCGCCGCCGTGCAGTGTGAACATGGGAGGGAAAATGACCTTTTTTGTTATAATTTATAATATATTAACTTATTTATTTACTAAATTTAAAAAAAAAAAAAGTAAATTATTTTCACACATGATATGATTTTCACTTTACATTATATCACGAATTTATTGACTAGTAAATAGAAATTAACCATTACGAAGTAATTCGTCAATAAAAACTAATTCAGATTAGATATTTACCTCATAATTACTCTTGCAATCACTCGCGTGGCGATTATTTTCCTCTTAAAGTTATTTTTTCGCCTGTCATTGTGAATCCGTCTCTTTCGTTGATTCTCCTGCAGTATTTTTCTTTATCTGACGCCACTTTGAAATCCAAGCTTCAAAATACCTATAATTTATTAAGAACATTTTCCAATAATTTTCTGATTAATTAAACACTGAAAGAGAAAAATTCAAATGAATAGTACTGAAGAAATGTATTAGTCGCGGGGAGAAGGTGAGTTTGATTCACAGAGCAGTCATATTAAGTCTCTTCTAAGCCACTGATTTCAACGGACAAATTAACAGAACATTTTTGTCAACTTAGGAAAAAAGTTCTGACAGAGAACAAAATAGTTTATAGAAATAATTAAAAATTATTATTATTATTTTTAAAGATGCAAAAAAATAAAAATGTGAAAGTTAAGGGAAGAGAGTTTATCTCCAGTCAATATTGAATATGCATTTAAACACAGAAGTTGTAGTAATTAAATTATGGATTATTTAACACACAGAGAGAAATTTCTGATGTAGCAATTAATTCACGTTTCTACAATTGACGACTTGAGTTCAAACCCTTATGGAACTTAAGTTTTAGATAGCTAGGTATTTTCAATCGAGTTTAGGATTTTTTCAAATAGATGATCCATAAACAATCTAGATAGCTAGTCAATTGTCAGTCTGTGGGTATCTAGCCAGTTTTAGCTAGGAGGAACCTTAGAAACTGTCATTAATTATTAAATAGCTTCTCGGGTAAATATTACCTTTTCCCTTACTATTACCACTCTCTTAAAGCTGGAGAGAAATTTTATCTTTTTACTTCATTTATAAAGTCCATATTGTATCATAGCTTTTAATGTCTGCAGATGATTTTTAAAGTCGGTGAATATACACTGCTAAAAAAATAACAGAATGGTTAGTCTAGAGATATTTAAGCCCTGAACTGACTGTTTGAGCTTTGACCAGGAATCTTTAGTTTTAAGTCTGTTACCCACGACTATATCCACCCTGCACAAGGTTAGCAACTGTTGTGTCTGTAGTGTGACAGTGAAGAAGATAGCTCTAGCAATTGACTGATTTATAGTATTTAATAAGCTAGGCCAACAGGTTTTTAAATTAACCTAAAGTCACAAAAACCCTTTTATTCACTTTCTGTCTTAATATATCAATTGAAAATCACATGAATTTTTTTTTACAGGTTTATTCTTGTTTTGAAAAAGGTTTAATGCATAACTACTGGTTAAGTTACATTATTTTGTGAATTTGCACTGTAAATATTTCTAAAGCATTCATTCTCAGGTAATTAATCCAAAATAATTATGATTATCCCTTCATAAAGATTAAAGATAACTTTGTTCAACAAGAAATTGGAATATATTTATAATGGAAATATGATTCTGAAATGACGTCATCCATAAATTTGCTTCAATATTTTAATGTGATGCAATGCATTGTGAGTTCTCCTTATATGGAGTCAGGAATCTCTCAGCCAGTATGCCCAGAGAAACCTGTTCCACTTTCCCGCTCTAAGTTTTTTCCATATTCTTCTCTATCATGCTCCATCCCAAATCCGCAACATAATCTTTGTCAACTCCATGGTCTTTATATCTAAATCTCCCTTATCTTTTCCCAAACCAAGCTTAAAAACCAAGAACCCACTTAATGTGATGTTGCGATGTACCGTGACTTCTCCTTAAACGGAGTCAGGAATCTCTCAGCAACTATGCCCAAAGAAACCTGTTAGCCACTTTACCTTCCCCTTCCATTCCCCACCCTAAACTTTCCCATAATCTGCTCCATCCCATTTCCACAACATAATCTTTGTCAACTCTATGGCCTTTATATCTAAATCCCCCTTATCTTTTCCCAAACCTAGCATAAAAACCAATAACCCACTTTCTGTATAATCACTTTGTTCATATTTATTCTCCCATAACTTCTTTATTTGTACCCTTTCTGCTTTCAAGCATTTACATTCAATCAACAAATGCCTAATATTTTCTGTATCTTCCTTACACAATTTGCAAAATAAATCACCCATATTTTTCCATTTACATGTATATTCTCTTGTTGCTAAAGATCCCGTTCGAGCCTTAAACAATAAACTACTTTTCTTACCATTATCATAAATTAACTCGCACTCAATGTTCCGTTTACTTCTATATATATTTAAACTCTTTTTACTCTCCATACTAGTTCTCCATGTTTCCAACTCCCTATTTTTTATTAATGCATCTATTCTTTTATCCCATTCCTTACCACTATAACACTCAACAATTCTCCTAACACAATCATCCCACCTTTTATACAAGTATACTGATATAAATTCTTTATCCAAATCCTTTGCATACTGCATTATCTTTCTCACCCATCTTGTTGCCTGCCCTTTACTCATAACCCAATTAAATATTATTTTGGCTATTCTTTTATCATCCATAAGTTGCAACTTACCAAACATTTCCATTCTACTTTTTGCATCTCTCATATAAAAACTTGACCATCCCATTTCTTCTTGAATTGCCTCCTTTGCTGTCCATACCTCTGCATCTAATGCATGTCTTCCTACTTCCCTTTGTACTTCCTCTAAGTAATCTAATACCCTTTTACTAACACATAACGCATCATTACCATATGTTAACCCTGCTACTATAACTCCCATACAATTCTAGCTACATCATATTTATTATATGAAAACACTGTTAATTTCTTTACTAGATCCTTTTTTTTGCTTCATTTACCAATTTTTTCTCCCATTTAACCAAGCAATTTCCCTGATTACTTAAGATGATTCCCAAATAACTATATCTATCCACCACACTTAACTTTATATTCCCCAATAAAAATTCTACATCTTCCCTTTCCCCATTATTAATCATCATTATATTTTATTTTTCTTCATTAAATTTAATCCCCATAAAATCATTGCATGATGCTGCAGCAGGATGGTAGAATCTGGCCAAAGCTTACAGATTATAATCCAACTCCTTCACTTCCAGTGCTTGAATTTCTTATGAATTTCCAAATAATAAACAATTCACATATATATTATTATTTAAACAGATCTTCTTCATTTTACTGTTCATATATGTTTGATTTCAAATGCTATTTTTCATAAAATTGATTCTAGAATTGGAATTTAAATAATATATTTTATTTCTTAAATAAATTATTATATATAATAAAAAATATAGACCTAAGTAATGTAATACGATGAAGTTCACATTGGAAGATGTTACATTTAACTAAAAAAAAAATCCTACAGAATACAAATTGCAGCAAGTAAATATACAACGCACATTCACATATATATGCACACAATACTCATTCTCAAAATCAGGACCATGGAATCAGAATTGAAGAATTTCCGATTACTAGAGCATGATTCCGGAAAAAATATGTCATTTCAGATTCCATGTTAACATAAATTTTATAAATGTCAAAAATATGCTCAGAATAAATTAAAGATGTAATAATACTAAATAAGTACTTTAATGCAGGATACAAAATACAGATACCCCTCTTACAATACGGTATCTATGAAGATGGCATTGATTGTAACCAATTCTTTTTTTAGAACCATTTGATAAAAAAAAAAAAACAGTCTGATTTTGACTTATTTTGTTTAAATAAAAGTAATTTTATATTATTTTTTTCATAACTGTTTTTTGTTTTTGTTTGTATTCATTTATTTGAAATAAAAAATGCTCAATTATATTGATGTTTTAACTTTATCATTTCTTTGTTTTACGGTTAGCTTAGTCTTAATGCGTTATGATGAATATAATATATTCAGACATATATATTCTATATATGTATTAACATTCAATTATAAATGCTGGAGACAGTGGTCATAAAAAAAAGCGGAATCGGAATGATTTTCACTGTAGCCCTACTCAAAACAAAGTATGATATTTTATAAATGTATTAAAGAGCCTGCATTCCACCACCACATTGTATATGTGATAAAGATATATATAAGAGATGGCAACCTAGGCCTACTGATGAGTGCTGGTTTAGCTATAAATGAATCTTGCTGGTCATTTGACTTTTATTATGTCTTTAGTTATATGTTTGCAAAAGAATGTGTGGGGATACATGAGAAAGAAAAATATAAATAATTCCGTGTGGGGACGTTTAGTTAAAAAAATCATATATATTAATCTTTAACAGAGGTTTAAACGTTATATTTGAGCTAGAGATAGTGTCTAGTTTAATAAATGATTAGTGACAATCATCACTGTATTTATATAGAGTCGATTGTGTCAAAGTTGTGGGCAGAATGAGTTTGACACTTGTATGTAATTATTTGTGACATTTCAATTTATAACAGACATTAAATGCATTTAATGGGTTTTTTTACCACATCGATTTAAACCAATTTAAGAATTTCTATATTATTGTTGGGGATCATGTTTCATGTTTTCTGAATTTGATTCATTCTCTGTGCATGTTGATGCTACATAGTTTTATCCATAATCCTAGTTTTTTTTTTAAATATTTAATTCTTGTTATCACTTTTTTTTTTTTTAAATACTATTAATTTATTTAAATTAAATGAAAATAAAAAGAAGAGGGAAAAATGATGAACCTTAATTTGTGCTAAATTTTGTTGGAGCACATAAAGTATATGTATGTGACATGGTGTCAGAGACCATGAAAGTATTGAAAGTCATGAAATATTGTAATTTGAATTGTGATATAAAGTTTTCACAAAACACATACTGATCAAAGACTTTTTCATTCAATAAACAGTGTTGTCTTGTATAATAATTTAATAAATTATGCGTGTCTTCCATGTGGTCTTTTGCCATGGTAAATAAACATCGAATTCTTTTTATTTATAATTTTTAATGCTTTTGTTAGTACTGTGAATTTTGAATATACACAATATGTCCCAATGAAAAGATGAATGGGTCTGACTCCAAGCCACTTGCAGGGCCATTTCTAATTCAATGCATATATTATGTTTAGTTACTTACCACAAAAATTTTAAGATGCTAACATGCCTAGACAACAAGTTAGCAACAATAATAGGCAAGAAGTTATCCTTGTTTATATGTATATAATCTTATTTCTATTCTTTATTCTATCTATTGTCATCTCTGATAGAAATAAGTTATGTCTATATCTGTTCCATCTCTTAATTCTTTCAACATTTCATATGATACTTGTTTACTTTCTTACTCATGAATTATATTTTTGATTTCATTTTTTTTTATGAATACCTATTTCTCCACATTTTATTGTCTTGTCTGAGATATGTTATTGCTCTTCTTTTAAACATCTAAGTCTCACACCCATTGCTAAATACTGGTAAAACTAATTTATTTAAAACATTTCTTTTTAACCTCATGAACATTTTTTTAACCTTATATTATTTCTACTAAAAGCACTCCATTTATCTATATTTAATTTTATTCATTGTGTTTTCATCTGCATTATAATCTTACCATGATATTTATAACTGATAATTTCTTTTAATTTATTCCTATCGATCTTTTTTTTTTCTTTTTTGAAATACTGTTGAATATTGCTTTTGTTTTTGCAGCATTTGTCTTTAATTCTTCATACTAGCTTTTATCTGATACCTTTTGTACATTTTCAATAAGTTATGAAGTATATTTGCAAACATAATCACAACATCTGAAAAATCTAGATGACTTAACTCATCTCTCTTTATATGTATTTCCTTAACTTTTCGTTAAAATCCATAAAATCCTTTTTTTAAAACTGCTATAAAACATTTTGGAAAAATAAACTTATCCTGACATAGACCATTTTTTATTATCCCCATGTAATAGTGTTCTTGAATAAATATTCTCCAAAATTTGACCATATTGTATATGTCTTGATGTTTGAATCAATATGGATATGTTTATATGGTCAAATTCATTTTCATAATCCACAAATTTATGGCAAAAGAAAACTCATATTTATTGGTTCTTTCTAAAAACCAATATTTAGTGATTGTACTGTGTTATAACTATTTTTTAAATCCAGCTTGTTCTTTTGTTTAGTTTGAGTCCAACATTCTGTAGACATCAGATCCAAGACTCCTCACTAATGAAAGTCACATGCTAGAAACTAGTCTGGGGATATTGGACGAGTAGGCACTAGATAGGGATTTTACACACAAACCTTCCTGCATCCATTGATTAATCTGGCTTGCACTGAGTGGCACTACTGTATGGAGAGTTTTGCCTCTGTCATTCTATAGACATATTGTTAAAGTACTGTATACAACTGATAGAAGATAGATTTCTAATTTTTGACATTTTCTTTTACACCTTTTTAAAATATCAATATCACTACTTTATTCTTACAATCATCTAGTGCATTTTTATTATTTAAATATTTGGTATTTAGTTCAAGTCAGTGCCATTGTATCTTTGAAGATATTAATAATATAATTTCCAAAAGCTTTTCCATTTTTCATAGTTTTAATTATATGTCTCATTTCTTCATTTAAAAAGCTTGGTATTCACAAAAGTGTTATTACAATTGTAGGGGCTACTTTGTTTTAAGATATAGTTTCTTATAGATCTCACTTTGTAGTGCCATCTTTTTTTAGCAATATTTCCAACTTTCCTTCTTGTTAATGAATAACCTTTTCCCCAATATTGACATTTATGTTATACTTTTCATTGTTCTATTCTACTGTTCTAAATGAATCATTAAAACATATTTTTTTCCTTCATATACTGCCTTGATTCAGGTAAAATTTACTAGTGAATTATTGCCTTTTTGCACCTGCTACCTGTGTATTTTATCTGAGTAGACTATCAGTTATCTTTTACTGACTTAATTTAAGAACCAGCTGTTATCAAAGATCATAACACTTTAAGACTATTTGCAAGTTTTAATTTTAATTTACTGGAGTACTACTGAAAATGTCTTTCTTAATACTTTTGTCTATCTAACTTTGCATTAATATATATCTTATATATCACACCTATTAAGAATAGTCTTGCAATAGTACTTGCTATTAATCAAAATGTCTTAATGTTGCTGAATCTTTCCACAAGTCTAAACTCTTTTCCATTTCTGTTTTCTCATAGCCATAGGAATTATATCTTTTCATGTTTGTTTGATCTGATCAAAACCATTCTCGATATCTTAATAAACAATCCTCTACTTTTTCATCAGGATGAGAACTTGTTGGGACTAATTATGAATTATCTGTGTGTAAGTTATGTATTAATATCATCTATGTTTTTTATTACTTTTTACAATGCTTTTTTTACAACCCACTATTGACAGTTTCGATTGCCCTAACAATCTTCTTCACAACTATAACAAACACAATACAAACACATGAATACAAATATACATGAACACACACACATACACATATATATAATATATATAAGTAAAAGTGTAAAATTATATGTACATGTATATTTGTATTCATGTATTTGTATTGTATGTATTTGTTATAGTTCTGAAGAAGATTGCTGGGGCTATCGAAACTGTCAATAGTGGGTTGTAAAAAAGCATTGTAAAAAGTAATAAAAAATAGAGTTGATATTAATGTCATATGGATTTGATAATGCAATAAGAAAGATAAAGTTATAAGCTGCATAATATCTGAGATATTACATCAATATCTATAATATTCTATTTTTATTTATTTATAGTGAATCCCAACTCAATTTGCCCTCTCTATATTTAAACGTCTCTATAATAAACCTATTATGCATCTTATTTCTAATTTCACAAAGTTTAACAATGTCTTAATTAATGTTAGACAGTTTTTTTAATTTATGCAAGAATGCTTTTTGTTTGAAAGTAATCTAAAGTTGTAATTAGCTAAATACCATTGAATGATAACCTAAAGCCATAACTTCTACCTGCCTCTTGACTAATAATGTTTCAGCTCTCAGGAAATGAAGTTCATAATTTATTTTATTTTGTCTTGATTATATACATAAAAAATAAGCAATCCCATACAATTATTCTGTCTTCAGTAAAACCCAATTGATCTTTTTAATTTAAGAATTATCCTGTATATGAGAAGGAAGACATATGTTGAATACATTATTATTTGAGGAAAGATGAAATATGATTTTTCTAAAGAAATCTACTTTTAAAAAGTACATAATTTGTTATTATAAGTCATGTGTTTTAATTCTTTATTAGTATTTCAGTCTTTATCTTAGAGATAAACACTAGTGGATTCACCATATTGGCTTATTTATGTTACTGAATAGTCTAGGTATGTTTATGTATCGTGTAAATAATATCTATAATGACAGAAATGAGGAGAGTAGACATTAGGAATATGCCCTACCTGCATTTTAGGCTCGAAGAGAATTCAAGGAATCTTTCAGTTAATAATAAATTTCTTTTTGCAATTGAATTCAATCACTACTTTAATATACATTTATACACATGCGTCTATGCTAATGTATTTGCTAATATTCACTGTAGTCATACTTTGACAAAAGTAGGCTGTATCAAAAGCTTAGTTGTTAATTATCTATATACTCCTGTAGAATTTATTTTAATACATATGTATGTGCACATATGCCAGATATTATTATTTGAGATGAGAGAAATTAGAACACAAATTTATGAGGAAAACTAATTATTTCTTAGATTGAATAACTAATTTTATTGTTTTAAATCATTTGATCTAGTTCCTTTGATCTTTTTAACAATTTTTTCTCTTTAGCTACGAACATTTATCCATCCTTACACTGGCTGTATAAGTCCTTATGTTCCAATGGGAAGATTTGTCCATGTTCCACCTCCATATCCAACCACTGATTGGGATAATAGTTTTGATATCCCTTGGTGGAAAGATGAAATGTACATATTTGGGCTTTTGTCAAAGAAAACTCGTTTTATTCGTATTATTAATATGGCATCATCAGAAGAAGCTACATTAGAGGTATGTGTGCTTGCATATTTGAATATGTCTGACTACATTTGCATGAGATTGTTTTTAAATATCTTATAATGAATTACATTGTTTGTTTTATAAAAACCAAACCTTATATTTTGAGTTATTTAAAAAAATAATGGTCATTTAAAAGTGTGTAACTTTGTTTATTAAAAAGTAAAAATTAATCACAAGTTAACATCTGTAAGAAGATGGAACATCTCTTGTACCAATAGTGAAGGTTATATCATACTACAATTGTATTTCTTTTGCAGACAGCAGTTCAATATTCATTTTGCAAACTAAAATTAACCTACAACCCAACCTCTCTAATTTATGACTGCTAGCTATCCATTTATGAAACAATAATAATTATTCAGTTATGGGTGGGCTATCTAGAAAAAAAGTTATAAGATCTCTATAATTTAAAAAAAAAATCCAAAATGGCCAACCTTGATTTGAATCCAAGTCATGCATATATTTTGTGACCCTTCAATCTATGTTCCTTGTGGTCTCGCTGATGCTTCTTACAATCCCTTCTGTTTTTCTTCAGCAGCAACTGTTATTCAATTTTTGCAGCATCAATGACTAACAAAATAATATGTACTATATCTTATTTAGGAATCATTGTAGGCTTTGATTAGAATTTTATTTTATTTCTAGTATTCATTATCTGATGTTTTTGGTCTGCTTTTTCTATTTAAGAACATTTTTAAAACAAAAACAAAAAACTGTAAATTTAAATGGGAAAGGTTATTAGTTAATATTATCACCATTATTTTTTTAAAAACTTTGTATACTGTGTTTATTTCATTGGCTTGCAAAATACATTAACACAGAACGACTGCCATCTGGTGGTCTAAATGAAAAGATATTTATAACAGTGTGATATTTAATTTGCAATTCATAAATGCTAAATTTTCAGAAGTCAAAATTATATATCTTTTAAATATATTTGTTATGAAAATCTGTATGCGTGTTATGTACATATAATAACAGTATAAACAAATCTAGGACTATGAAGTGAAATGTGATGGAGAACTGTTTTCAATTTGGATAAAGTAAAAAATATGGCATGAAGAGAAGAAAAAACCAAAAAGAATAAAATACATCTTTTTTATTAATAGAGGAAATAATTTGCTTAATCATTAAATTGCTAACACAAAAATTCATGAAATATGAAGAATAATGTGAAATAGTGCATTGTGGAAATTAATATATTCATTTTAAGATTGTATGCTATTGCTAAGGATTACATCACAGAAAACAATAAATTACATGGGTTTTTTTTTAAAAGTATGTTTTTGAAATTTATTGTTTTATGTTTTAAAAGTTGAATAGGACTGTGATTTATATATTTGAAAAATATTATAGATATATTTGGAATTTTTTTGAATTCAAAGTTTATATCTAAGTTTATATGAAATGTAAAAATGTCTAACCTAAATGGAATAGATTAGTAATTACAGGGAACTATACATCCATTATATTTTGTTCTAAGCCTTGCTTTTTACATTATATATTGTCTATCATAGCTCACATTTTGTTGACAAGCTTTGATTATAAGAGATTATATTATTCTTTACTAAATTGAATGTATACAGTACTTTTCAACATTCACCCAAATATATATGTGATAATAATCAAATAAAGTATTAATGGTGATAATAAGTATTACTAATAATTATTACAAATCCTGGGGCACTTTCAGTTATTTTCATAACCATTTCAAGTAGAACTCTTTTACATTTTGTGGAAGTGAATGTCCTTATGTAGTATTCCAAGGTTCATGAATTTATCATAAGCATATTGTCTATTAATTAATTTTTTTTTTGTTTATCAAAACTGATTCTTTGATTATTTTTTTTTAAATTTTATTATCGTTTAATGAAAAATTATAGATTTTTTTATTTTTTTTTTATTATTATGTTTTTTATTATTACGAAGAATTCTAATGTTTTCCAGGTTAAAATTGAAAGTAAAATTTTAATTTTGACCTGGAAAACTTTGGAATTCTTCATGAGGAAAGAAACAATAATAATTGAAAAAATCGAAGAAGCAATTTTGATAGATAGAAATAAGAAATCTTTAATTAAAAGGCATATGAATGTTAAAATTCACAAATCTTGAGGTATTATATGACAACATTCACTTCCACCAAATTTAAAAGGCTTTCAATTGAAAATGGTAATACAAATAATTGAAAACATTTCTGCATTTTATAATGGTAATTAGTAATATTTATTATGACTACTGATACTTTATTTTATTATTATTAAAATAATTAATCTAAAATGAATATTTTATTATATGTATATGTTGAATTAGATATTTCCATGGATTGGTATTATAATAAAGAATAGAAATGAAGGGATCATAATCATGTAAACAGAGACAAACTTTAACCTTTGATGTTACCAAGAAATGATCAATTATTACTAATTGACAATTATATATATATACTTTTCTACATGTATAGTATGCATATCTGAATTAAGATTATAGTATAAACAAAATTAAAAAAGGAAATAACCATGCAGTTATTAATAATAAATTGAGAGAACACATTTACATATATGTTTACTATGTATGTTAACTCTCACTTTCCTTCAAAAAATAAGAACAAATTTACTGTAGCATTTATTTTTTAAAATAAAAAGAATAGTAAAATGTTACACTTTTACTCACAATTAAATATGTTCCACATGATATCATTTTTCTTCAATAACTTTTTCTCAGTGCAAATGAAATAATTGTCTTGTTATCAAAAGACTATGGTCTCTCTAATTATTTTGACATTTTCAATGTAAGCTAACATGATCACATACAGTGCTCTCAGACAGAAAATTGTCTGCTGCCATATTACAGAATTTAACATATTTATAGATTTTAATGATTTTATTTTTTGTTTATTTATAAGTTTTGGTTTGTTTACATTTTTCTTTTGAATAGTATATAAACAAAATAAGAAAAAAAAATTATAAGCTATATAAAAATATATATTAATAATTATGAATAATAAGGCATATAGGCACATGGTTTGTGTCCCTCTCAATTGTTAAGCATCTATTTTAATGTTAACCAATTATTGCAGATACAGCACCATCTAGTGTTCTATAATGAAAGTAAAATAACATCAAGAAAATACAACACAAATAAAATGGAATAAAATTATAATACAGAGATTCAATAAAATATGATACAAAGATTCAATAAAAGTTGAAAGAAATGATCTATAACATAACACTAAGCAGAATAAATAAAAACATCCTATATAATATACACTATCTTATATAATTTTACATTCATTTTTAATTGACCAGGTATTAACTAAATTTATAGAAGTTATATAAATATCCATGCAGTTATTTAATTTATGCTTAATATAATATGCTTCATGTATGTATCTTCTTTTTGAATCTTTAATGTAATTTACAGGTTTATTATATTTGTAGCATCTATTTTATATCCATAGTAGTGGAATGCATAAAGTAGATTTATCATCTTGCTTATTAATTGCATTGATATGTTCTTTTGACTTTATATCTGTTCCCCATATGTCAATAGTAAATCATATTGCAATGGTCACAGTTAATTTAATATAGGATTCCTTTTTTGTATTTTATATTGTCTCTTAAGGTATAATTACCTATTAATTATTTTACACTTTTCCTATTCGACCATCCAATATTTTATGCTTATAATTAAAAATGAATGGAAAATTATATAGTAAGGGGGTATATATAAAGTTGTGTATGAAAGCAGTCAACACTTAAACAATACCAATAACAATCAACAATCTCAATCTGTTGTCAAGGCAACCTCCTTTAATCAATAACAGTGGAAATCCACCTTCATCCATGGGCTAATATATTTATATAGACACTAAAGATTGCAACTTGACTACAGAGAGTGAAATTATTAATATAAAGAAGTTTAAATAAGCCTCATTAAACAGGTAATTATAACCTATTCTGAAAGCAGATATATTCAGTTATAATTTTAAAATTATGATTATAACTTTCAAATTGCACTCAAACCATGTATTACTTAGATAATAATGCTAATAATACTCAAGGCTAGATAGGTATTAATGTAAATACATGAAAACAGTCAACATTTAACCTTTTGTAGTTCTATTTTGCAGTTTAGCATGTTTTGGCTAATTCACCCCTGGTGAATTATTTTTCAGTACATATTATACGTTAAAATGCATGTAAAATAGTATATTTTATTATAAAAAAAATTCGCTAAAAAAAAATTGCATAGAAGTCAGGAAATTGTTGACAAGGCTGTAAAACGTTCAGCATTTTACAACATTGTAGTTTGAATGACCAAAAAACTTGTTTATTTATGAATTTATTATGGTTTTAGATATTTTTTTAAAAATAATTTACACTATATTTATTAGATATCAAGATATATAAATTATTAAAAACTTATTTTGACTTGAAATACTTTATTTTCAAAAATAAAGTATGGCCTGAAGCAAATTACAAGATTAGATTTACATGAACAATCTAATTTATATTTACAAGTAAGAAAATATCACAATTTTGCAATAAATATTAAAAAAACTTAAACTTTTAAAGCATAATTCATTAGATATAAGAGAAATAAATAATTGATTTCAATGCTTAAAAATAATAAGAATTAAGAAATATTTTGATTTTATAAACTGAAAATAATATTTCTAGAAACAATGATGTGTAAAGTCTTTGTTTTGATTGTGATCTCATTTTTTTAATATTTACAGAAACAAAATGTGAACATTTAAAATTTATTTCAGTAGTAAACAAAAATATCAAATGAAGGCAAATTTATTATTTTCTGATAAGTAATAATCATTTTATCAAATATTTTATGCTGATGTGAGAGATGAAAAAAGCACAAGAAAATGCTTAAATTTTTAAGTCCATGCAGCACTAAGAAAGGGTTAAACAATATCAATAACATTCAACAATTTCAATCTCTTGTCAGGGCAACCTTTTATCAATAAAGATGGTGATACACTTTTATTTATGGTCTAATATAAATATCACTTCAATATAAACATAATAAACCATAGATAAAAATTGATTTCTACTTTTATTGATTAGTGGAGGTTGCCTTGACAACAGATTGAGATTGTTAATGATATTAATATTCTTTAAGTGTTGATTATTTTATGTATTTACAATGAATTCCTAATTAGGCTTAAGCATTATTAGCTTTGTTATCTAAGTAATACATGGTTGAAATGCAATTTGAAAATTCTCATCACAATTTTAAAGTTATAATTGATTATTTATTAGTCTGCCTTCAGAATAGGTTATAATTACCTGTTTAATGAGGCTTATTTAAACTTCTTTTTATTAATAATCTACTCTCTATAGTCAAGTTGCAATCTTTAGTTTTTATACTGTCACTGTCCAAAATGTATAACCCATACAAAAATCACCTATGGGCAATCTGCATGTACGTTCCACGTTCTGACATCATAGAACAGCAATTTCTTTTTTTACAGCCTGCTAAGATCATCTACCACATGAGACTTTTATATTATTGTAATTAAATTATTGAATGAGTCATTGCAATTTATTTAAGTATATACTAAAAAATAACAGATATGTAGCATAAATTGACTGCCTGGTCAATTTATAAACAAGTAAATAAGTTTAATGAATGATTGATTTTATAATTAAGTTTATTCATACGATAATTAAGTTTATGCACTGATGTTATATACAGGATAATATAGTTTAAATGCTTCTTAACACATAATAGGTAATTCTGAAAAGATATCAACTTGCTGAGTAGACTAACAATGAAAAATAATTATTATTACAGTTTTAAGATTAATAAGCCTACAGTCTGAGAATACAATAAATATATAAAGTATTAAAATAACTGGACTACCATAAATACTTTCAAGCTGTAATGCAGCTAAGTGATTAAATGCTATATAAACAATCACAAAAAACATAAGAGGCAGCATTGGTGTTACAGTATTTATTGATAGATACATACATATGCACTAGGAGCATGTTATACAGTAGGAATTGATGTCTGTCACATATTAAGCATAAGAGTGACCAGCAGTTTAACAAATGGTATCACTCCTGACCTGTATAAAGACAAGGCAGATAAATAATATATGGTAGGAATCTCCATCTACTGCATATTATTGCGCTAAATAAAATAATGAATAATAAATTACATATGAATAAATTTCGTATGTAAACAAAATAGCCTGAAACAAAGGTGACAGCAGTTCATTTAAATCAATACTCCCAATTATCCTTCCTCAAAACTGGAGGGTAGTTTGCTTAAAATTGTAATTTATTAAAAGACAATTAAAAAGATATTAACATATTCTGTCTAAGCAGCCATCTTGAATTCCCTTCAGGATTCATTAAATTATTGTTTATGTTTTTGATGAAGTGGAAATGACTAAAAACAATAAATCATTAAAAGCATGGCCAGAGATTGTAATAATAAATTTAAATTGTTTTATATATAATTATCATTGACTAAACTGTGGTTTGATAAAGAGAACACAACAATCTCTTGGCCTACTTGCTTATAAATAGATTTAACAAACAATTACTGATAAAATATTTTTTTAGAGAGGAGATAATAGTAATGCTAGAGATTTATAATATTTTTTTAAAGTTCATACCTATTCCTGTCAGGATTAAAATTTCGCATTCATTCTTTAGGTATTGGTTTATCTTAGTGGACTTTATTTGTTAAACCATAGCTTTGGTGGTGGTAGGTTTTAATCATAATTTAAAATTTACTATGCAGCTTCAGTGGTACTTTGTTCTTTGCTTGCCAGCTAGTTTCTCCCTGCAGCTTTGGACCTTAGAAGTTTATTCAAGATGTTTCTCCATTAGTTGATAACTTTTTTTCTGGAATCAGCAATGGACTACAGCTTGCACTCTGCTGATTTATCAGAGTGAAGTAGATAGCGCATCTCTATTCCTGCATGGCATTGGAACCAAAAATACACAAATAAACACTGTGACTGAATAGGACATGCTGGATTACTTAAAGCATACAGCAGAGGGAAATGAGAAGAATCTCAAGAATAAGAAACCAGCTTATGATCCCTATTTATATTTTTTTGACCTAGCCATTTGAATCATTCGATCTATTGATTGTAGATCATGTCTGACCTCTGTTTTGGCTGCAAGTTTTATTTACCCAACCATAGCATTTACACATTTTTTATCTTTGATAAGGGATCAATAAAATTACATCAGATATTTATTTCCCTATCTTTTCTAAGAATATCATTTCCACTTTATTATTGTTAATATATAAAAAAAAAAACACATTTTATTTTAATATACTTTTAAATAAATATATCATTAATTATAGGTATATGTTTATCTATGCATATACATTATATATGTAATTTTTATTTATTAAAATCATTTAAAACATTTATTTTTAAAATTCCTTCAACTTTTTTAAATTACAGATATGAAGTATATACAAATATTGCTTCAATATAAACATATTAAACCATAGATGAAAGTTGATTTCTACTTTTATTGATTAGAGGAGGTTGCCTTGACAACAGATTGAGATTGTTGATTGTTATTGATAATGGTATTGTTTAAGTGTTGTCTGCTTTCATGTACTTACATTGAATACCTATCTTGCTTTAAGCATTATTAGCTTTATTATTTAAGTAATACATGGTTGGAGCACAACAAAACATTGTATGAGATATTTTTATTTATTCTGTATATTGAATCTCTGTATCATAATTTTATTCTGTTTTATTTCGTTACTGTTATTTTACTTCCATTATAGAACACTAGAGAGTGCTCTATATCAATAATTGATTAGCATGAAAGTAGATAATTAACATTTGATAAGGGCACAGTGGTCGAGAGGTCAGCGCGACTGCCTTGCACTTGCAGGCAGTTGCCCGGGTTGCGGGTTCGCATCCCGGCCGATGCTATGACACTTAAAAAAAAAAACTTTATGTATAATTATTATTATACATATAACTATTATATGTAATATTTAAATACAAGGTAGACTTTAGATCCCTCGAGTTTAGATGTAATTATACGGGAATTGAACCCAGACTTTCAAGTTTAGTTTCAAATGCCCTATAATTATAGCTGTTACATATATATTTGATATTTATTATTATTTATAGGAAAAAAACAGCATAATGGATTTCATTAATTTAAATTTTTGATGATAAATGAAATAATATATATTGATACAGTGGATATCACAGCTTTGTTGTGTTTATATATTTATTGAAGGGTAGTTATTGTGAATATATTCAAAATATTAAGTGCAACATTTTAAAATATATAACTACTACTATTTCAATATATTGATATGAATATTCTTTTGGGTAGAATACAGTAAAGTGTTCATTTGATCCCGGAAATTTTTCCATTTCAGTAATCTCATAGTTAATTTTTTCAAAATGATGGTAGTGACTGGATTCAAGAGAAGAAATGTGGATATAATTTTATAGGATTAAAAAAAATAATTGAGCTACAAATAGCCAACAAATAGATAAGCAAAGATAGTAAAATTATGTTACATTGGTGGGAAACCTTATATAATTTTATAAGTAATAGTGGCTTTCAAATGTTAGATAATTTTAAAGTATCAATTTTTTTTTTTAGTTAAACAACTGGGTCTACGATTCTAATTTATTACACTTAAAATATTGTTACCTTTATCAAAATTTGTGTTTAAGACATAAAAAGAGGAAACTTTTCTGTTTGTAGCATTGATATGTTTGTTCTTTATGACCACTATTCTATTGATCTCATCATTATAAAAAAATGGGGTAAAGTTTAGTAGAAAATTTCATAAATCCCTTGATTTCTAAAAAGTATATTTTCGTTTACTCTAAATAAAAATTAATTGTTAGATTTGCTGTAACTCTTATACTAGTTAGATCAATAGAAAAAAGGATGTACGGAAAGGGGGAATCTGTCAAAAAGTATTTTCCTTGTTGATTGCTTCTCATATCCCTCCCTCATTGGTGACATTATTTATATTGATATTAAAATCTTTTAAAATATATTGTAATAGAAATAGGTTTGTGAAAGAAGTCATAGAAATACATTAAATAACCCTAATTGTTTAAATGAATTGCATGTCACATACCCTGAGTTGTTTGGTACAGTTAGTAGAATATCCAATTTGGGAGCAGGAGGTCTTCTTGTACCCACAGACCTGGAACTAAAACTTTTTATAAACTCTCCAGCAATAAAGCCTCATGCAATTTTTTAAGTCATATGAAAGTTGTTATTTATAAAAAGGCAGAATGATTTGTTTCTATATTTAATGATTTTTATATTCTGCTTTCTTTCTCTTTACTAATTATAGATATATTAAACAATCTCCATACTTTCCCATTCTTTTTAAATTCATATAAATAAAGATACAATAAAAGACAAATGACCACCAAGATGCACTCATCAATTGGCCCAGATCACCATCTACCATATATATCTATTACATGAAGAGTATTTATCTAAAATAAATTATTACATTTTTATTTATAACTGTCAAACTCATTCCACTCACAACTTTGACACCATCCACCTCAGATAAATACAACAATGATTATTATTAATCATTTACTAAACTAGAGATTATCTCTAGCACAGATATAAACTTTAAACTTCAGTTAAATATTAATATCTGATTTTTTAATTTTAAACATATACACACATGGAGTTATTCACTTTTCTCTTTCCCATATGTGTTTAATATATCTTTATAGTTATATTAAACAATCTCCATACTTCCCCATTCTTTTTAAATTCATGTAAATAAAGATACAATAAAAGAGTGAATTTGACAGTTGTAAATAAAAATGTAACAATTTACTAATTATCTGGAATATATTCACTACTATCTTGAACAAAATAATTATAATGTTTAACTCAAAAGAATATTTTATGTTAGATAAAGACTTCATGATAAATAATCTATTGAACACAATAATATTAAATTTTTATAACTCTCTGATTGGGCAGAGTATGTAATTAAAACTAATAAACAGAAATATAGATGGCGCTTTGGATTGGATAACTGGTTAATGTAAATGTTTGAAAACAGAAAGGGTACATATAATGAAGTTGTGGAAAAATAAATATGAAAAGAGTGATTATACAGAAAGTGAATTATTGGTTTTTATGCTGGGTTTGGGAAAAGATAAGGGGGATTTAGATATAAAGGTTATAGAGTTGACAAAGATTATGTTGTGGAAATGGGATAGAGCAGATTATGGGTAAATTTAGAGAGGGGAATGTAAAATAAAGTGGCTAACAGGTTTATCTGGGTATAATTGCTGAGATATTCTTGACTTCGTTTAAGGAGAAGCCATAATACATCACATCATTATCACATTAAACATATGATTAATTTTGAATTGAAATGTATTTAAGTTAATCTATTCATTTTATTGTTTTATAAATTTTTTTTTTAAATATTAATTTATTTAAAATTTATGTATATTCATTTTCATCAAATGAAATTTTCATCTAGAAACAGTTTTTATTTTAAAATATTTTATAAATTGAACACAAATATTTACATAAAATAATAAATATTACGCCATAAATAAGTTAAAGTTTTTAAATTTGAGATTGAATTTTAGGTTTGTTCTGAAGAAACCATGACAGAAATTATGGAACGTTATTATCTGTATAATATTCATGCAGCAAGTTATACCTGGAAATTTCGCGGTATTCGACTGGAAATGGAAAAGACTTTAGAAGAAAATGGAGTAAAAGATGAGGATGAAGAATTTTACCATCTTAACTTAAATGCTGATCTTTTTCGACCAGCGATACATATCTACTTTAATGATGATCTTACGGAGTTCTAAAATCATTGATTGATTATTATTTTAAAAAATGAATAAAACATTTTAAAAAAGTGTAATTTATGTATATCTTTTGTTGTTTTGTTGATTGTTGCATTTGTGTGTATTTAATTCCATCAAATCATCTTAATACTTTTTTCAACATATCACATGACAAAACATCATATAACATTCATCACGTGACAAATCAATGTACAACATTTTATCACATTCAACATATCACATGACAAATCATTTATCATTTCCAACATATCACATGATACCACAGATGTACATTGTCATGTGCACTTTTTATTGTTGTCCATATGATTCACCATGTGTGCTTTCCATTACAATTCAAAATTATTATATAATATTTTAAAATAGAAAACATTTATTGGTACTGTGGTATTAGAGCTGCTACATGAAGAATTATAATCATTAAATTAATTAGGTTATTAAATCAAAAACATATTTTAAAATCTACATTTAAAAAAAAAAAAAATTTATCAAAAAAAAAATACGAAAAGCATTAATGTGAAGAATAGTTAAAATGTGTGTTTAAATCAAATTGAGTGTGTGTTTGCACGTGCATATTCTGCATAATCTATTTTAATACATTGTAAGGCTTACACCTGCATTTATATATGTAATATATGCAGGATTCGAACTCAGACTTTCACACGACCTACAACTCTCAGTGCCATCTTATATTGCTGACTCACCTGATCACACACATGTTGCAAAGATAAATAATCACCAATATATGTATTTCGTGCTAAACCAGCACTCATCAGTTGGTTCAGATTACCATATCCACACACATATACAATTAGTACTCAGCTTTATATTAAGATAACCAATCTTCATACTTTAATGAGTGCTGGTTTAGCACGAAATACGTTTATCTTTTCAACATGTGTGTGATGTGTCAGCAATATAAGATGGCACTGAAAGTTGTAGGTCGTGTGAAAGACTGAGTTTGAATCCCGCATATATTACATATATAAATGCAGGTCTAAGCCTGTACAACGTATTAAAATAGATTATGCAGAATATGCAAGTGCAACACACACACTCAATTTGATTTAAACACGCATTTTAACTATTCTTCACATTAATGCTTTTCGTATTTTTTTTTAAATTGTTTTTTTTTTTTTAAATGTAGATTTTAAAATATGTTTTTGATTTAATAACCTAATTAATTTAATGAATAAACGATTATAATTCTTCATGTCGCAGCTCTAATACCACAGTACCCATTTATTTAATAAGTAATTTATTTTCATAATTAATAATTTTTGTCTTCTAGTAAATAAATAACATAAACGGAAGCTGCTTAAAAAGAATAGGAACTTTTATATGCAAACAAATAACAAATTAATGAATTAGAAATGAAACTTTCAAAATATTAAAATACATGAGCAATATGTGTTTCAAAAATGAAATACAAGTGTGAGAGAACAAATAATTATCAATGATGTCATTTGAAAAATTAAGAGACTGAATTGGTGCTTGGCTCATTATATTGCTAAACGGCATAATAGATGGACAGTGGATGTTTTAAATCAGATCTCAAGGGATTCTAAAGATCTTGAAACAGACCACATGTAAGATGGATGAGTGAAATAAAGAAAATTGCTGGTGTGTTGTGGACTAACAAAGTTAGGGATCAGAGCAAACAGGTTAAACTTAGAAAGACTATTCTGCAATGGATTGAAAATGTTTGAAAATTATGATAATGGTAAGCAGTAGATCAGAAATAGGACATTTGTTGACTTAGAATGTTTCAATTCCCTATGTTTTTTGCATGTAATTGCCATATTGTTGTATGTACATATATATTTAAGGCTATAATCATAATATTATGCACCTTGAGTGTTCAATTTGCAATTAGAGGGACCTCTGCAAATCTTCACACAAGGTTTGTGACTTTATAAAGATAAGAGTGGCCACTGAAGATTTGGGAAGGTCTCTCTAGTGGCAAATTGAACACTCAAGGTGCATAGTATTAAGGTTATAGCCTTAATTATATATGTATTTACGTGCTGACCATGCACTTAATAAATTAATATTTACAACTTTACATATTATTGTAAGTACGTTTTATCACAGTAGACAAAGAAAAGGGTTACAAAAAGTATACTAGATCCAATCATTAATTTATAGTTGGAAATTTTGGACTATTAAAAAAAATAATTAAGACCAAGTATGAAAGAAAGAAGAAATGAATCTGTAATCTTTATTTATAAATTATGAAAAAAAAATTATTAATTACATATAGAATTTTAATTTATATTATTTATTTGAGGAAAAAAAGCATTTATTATGAATAAATTGAAAAAAATTGATAATACGTACAAACAAATAATACTAAAATACTTTTCTGCACATTTTTCACAGTTCAAATACAATATTTTAATATATCCAAACTTCAAAAACAATTGACAGTTTTAATAAATCAATAGTCTTCTTCAGAGTTCTTTTCATCACTTGAAAAGTTAAATAAATGATATTTTAGAAATAAACCATATAAACTAAAACTGTATATAATTAGTATTTTTTTTATATTTAAAATTTAAAGATTACAAAATCTTTTAGTTTGAAATTTGTTTGATCCTTCTATCACATTTGGTCTTATTTAGGGCATACATTTTTTGTGATTCCTGTTTTTTTTTTACTGGGATGAAAGTATTTGTAATAATATGGAATCTCATTAAAAAATGTAGAGAATTGAAATATTACAATACAACAAATAGATCATTTTTATCATTTTACAATATGGATCCATTACAAGGTCTTCCCTAGTTTAATCCAGTTTCTCCAGTCCTTAGTTTTTATTCTCCACACCATACAAGAAAACCTCTTTATTTCAACAATCCATCTCACATGTGATCTCTTTCTAGGTCTTTTACATTATCTTGGGATCATATTTAAAACTTCAATTGTCCATCTCCATTCATTCTTTTAATTCTTCTAATGATACTTGTAGTAACTGTTTAGCATCTCACTCATATACATCACTTTTGAATCATATCACAGAACATTCTTGTTCTAATATGTTACTCAGAAATATTTATAAGCCTCATAATGAGTCATTTTAATAAACTTGCAAATACAATTTTGTTTTTCATTTATCAATACCCATTCAATCAATCTGATAAAGCAATAATAATTCCGAGTAACACATTCGAAAAAGAATGTTCTGCCATATGATTTTAATCCTAAGTGTTACTATATTCAAGCAGTAGTAAACGTTATTCACGTTCTGTTGAAATTAGTAATATTAGTTTATGCTGCTATGTTTTAATCTGTTGCTCATATTTTTAACATTTCAAAGTTTTAATTCATTAGTTTATTATTATTTTTGTTTGCAAATAAGAGTTCCAATTTCTTTTATAGAGTTCAGTTTATATTATTTACTAGAAAAAAATCTCTCTTATTAATTACAAAAAAATAAATTAATAATTGTTTGTTTTTATTTTAAAATGTTGTGCAATTTTGAAATGTTTATAAAAAGTACATGTGTTGGCTTGGTTGCGATGAAAAATGTGTGTGATGGTATATATGTATAATGAAATGTTATGTAATATATATGATAAAATGTAACATGATAAAGATGCTTGCAGAATCAATGCATGTATTACATATAGACATAGTTTATCTATTAACCTCAAAAATTTTAAAACATTAGTATGTTTGGATTACAAGTTATGACATGAAATGTGACAGTATTTTGTACCCTCATGGATCATCTTTAATGTCACATGATCACCATTTCTTAAGTTTACATGAACTACTAATACATAGCAAACTTTTTAGATTCCTTGGTTACTAAAGCTTGCCACTGAGTGTTGCTACTGTATCAAGAATTTGCTATTGGAATAATGCCTTCAATACTCTCCCTGCTATCATGGAATCTCGGAAATCACTTGAAAACATTTTTGTGACTCATGGCTTTGCTGCCATGCAATTTTGCCTAATTTAAAACAAAATTTAAGGTTAGGGTGTTGCTCCATCATGGATCAAAGTAAGAAACGGGGTCACATTTTCTGTCATAACTTGTGATCCAGACGTGCCAGTGCCTTAAAATGTTTTTGGTCAATAGCTAACTTATGTTACTATGTAATACGTAAAGTGAATCAGAGATGGCGCTGCAGGCAGTTGGGAGAAAAAAGCAGCCATCATGTCACTGGAGCACATTATGTATATAAATAATAAATTGACAAATAGAACAGATATTTGATTCAGTTAAAATGCAACTAGATTATTCAGCCTAAATTACTTGCTGAAGTATTTCCATAATAGGACAAGTATTTTAATAAATTTAGTTCACATTTAAATAAATATACATGAAGAAGCTATCTCACTAAAATCTCCATAATATTGTTGCAATTAAGAAAGCGAAATGTAATAGAATATTTTACTAGTAGTAATAAATGTGTATTATTAAGGCTATTGTAAAACATAAAATTTTGAATCAAGGTAAATTCTGTTTAGTAGTAATAAGAATAAATCATCTTTTTTATTGCTTAGGTGTTCATTAAAAGTTCAAGCAACAGAATTGCTGGAACTGCAATAAAGCTGAGAATATTATGTTCCAATAAATATCACATGATTGGAAACATTATTGTGTTTTTATTTTAGACTCATAGCTTTATAGTTAACCAAATAGGTAAAAGTTTACTGCTGGAGGGTTGCATTAAATCCTAAGGTGTAGATGCAGTGTTCTCAGATCCAGGGCTCCTCACTGATGAAAGTCACAAGCTAGAAACTAGTCTGGGAATAATAGATGAGCAAGCATTGGATAGGGATTTTAAGCTCAAATCTTTTTGCACCCATTAATTATTCTGTCTTGCACTAGATGGCACTACTTTATGGAGAGAATATACATGTAAATGGAAAAATATGGGTGATTTATTTTGTAAATTATGTAAGGAAGGAATAGAAAATATTAGGTATTAGTTAATTGAATGTAAATGTTTGAAAACAGAAAGGGTACATATAATGAAGTTATGGAAGAATAAATATGAAAAAAGTGATTATACAGAAAGTGAATTATTGGTTTTTATGCTGGGTTTGGGAAAAGATAAGGGGGATTTAGATATGAAGGCTATAGAGTTGACAAAGATTATATTGTGGAAATGGGACGGAACAGAATATGGGAAAATTTAGAGTGGGGAATGGAAAATAAAGTGGCTAACAGGTTTATCTGGGCATAATTGCTGAGATATTCTTGACTTCGTTAAGGACAAGCCACAATACATCACATCACATCTGATATTATACACGAGAATCTGATACTGTACCACTGCACTAAATTATGGGCTTGTTAGTTGTACAAAAGAGGGAAATAATAAGCAAAAAAATTGAAATTTATAATAAAAAGCAATATATATATATATTCTTAAACAACCAATTAATTATAATTAAATCGAAATAATAGACAACTCACTGATATATAAATTAATTTAATACATCAAATCGATTTTCATTCTAAATAGAGGCTCAAGATGCTATATGTATATATAAATTTATAACTTGATTAATTAATCACGAAAAGGGATTAAAAGTCGAAAATTGGGTTTAGGCAAACATGGTTTGATAAAATAAGAAATGAATTTGCAATTAACAGATTAAAGGATTTGAAAATATAAGTTAAGATTTGAAAACGTAAGTAGAAGTTTGCTGGGGCAATCGAAACTGTCAATAGTGGGTTATAAAAAGCATTGTAAAAAGTAATAAAGAACATAAATGATATTAATATTATATAGAATTTAATTATAACTTTAAAAACAAGAAATTTGGAGGGAGAGGGTTGAAAACATGTTCCATACTATTTCTCAACACGTAGTATAAGTAGAGAGTATTTTTAGAAGAAATTGAATTACAGAAAAAGTTAGAGTAATAAAAGATTAAACACACGTAAACCTAATTCTTCATTATTTGGCTCTTAGAAATACTATAGGCAAACAGAAAGAGAAAAAGTATCACTGTAAAATATTTAAGTATTATTTGCTACAATTAGAGAAAGCTAAGAAACATTAAAAGTAAAGTGAAATCTTCAAGCCTATAACTCATGTTCATAATGATATAATTATTCTTAAGAATCTGAGCATGAGTAATAAACTTTTCTATAATAAAAAAAACTTCCCAAATTAAGAGAAAACTCTAAAGTGATCAAGAAAATACCTTCTATAGCTCCAAACCAGAATCAAATTCTTGAAAATACCCCGTAACTGAATCAGTAAGCAAAAATAGAAAATGACAATTATAATATTACTGATAAAAATAAAATAAAAATAATATATCTAATACTTGAAGGGAAATAAGGTGAGAAATTTCAGTATATTATATGATATATAAACTTTAAACTATATCCTAGGTGAGACACCATTTATAATTAATATAATATAATCTGCTTTTTAAAAAAGCCGTATAATATATTATTTAACAATTCGTTTGTATTTTTTTGTATATGTATATTTTTTATTATGTTAATAGTATATTGATCTCACAATACAATCAGTGAGAATAATTATTATGAATCTTATAATACTTTCAGAACAACATCAGCCTACAATAAATATATATGCAGTATAATAATTACCCAACACATTGGAATATGCAAAATCAAGGACATATATGTATTTATCCTGTTCTCACTGATAAAATTGTACTCAGCATAGATTTTCTGATATCCTGACTTAATCCAATTCTGGCTTAGAATTAAAGGGATTTGGCTCTTTCAGTGATTCTTTTTACATTCCTTCCAAATAGAGATACTTGTAAATTATAGGCTGACATTTCTATGAAATATGTGATGTATATATAATGATGGTTATCCATGTCTATAGTTATTAATAAAAGACTATTGGCTTGTTTTAGATGCTTGGAGACTTGATACTTTACTGTATTTATTATTTGATGAATAGTTATAGATTGTTTAATAAGAAACTTTATGTGAATTAGGGGTTTGCTATGAAAATTTTTGAAAACTGTAGCTTAAGATATTGTAAAGGAAATTATGAATTTATTACTAGGAAGAAAATGATAAAAATTAAGAATGACAAAAAAAATATCTTTGAAAATCTAAATAAAACAACTTGAAATATTAAAATGACTTGAATTTTTGGAAAGTTCCTTAGCAAGCATCATCCTTTTAAAAATGTTACATGTGGAGATCAAGAATAGAAAATATGGTGGAAAATTACGGTCCAAACCTAGAAAAGCATGTGAAAGCTTTGCTATAATATCCCCTTTTTGTTTTTACAAAACAGTACATTGACTCTTATCTGACCAATCCAGATTAATTTGTTATCTTTATTTTGTCGCTAATAATAGCTAGGCATATGATTTTGACCACTACTGGGTACTTAGTTATGCAATTATTGATCACTATTGGATTTCTAGATTTGCAATATATTAATTATAAAGTTAGATATGTAATTATTGATCATTATTTAATAGATATGCAATTATTGACCATTATTGGATAAGTATATAAATTATTGTTTGCTAATTATTAAGTGCTAGATATAAAATTATTGACCACTATTGTATAGCTAGATATGCAATTATTGATCACTATTGGATAGATTTGCAATGTATTAATGTCTGTCAGGATAGCTAAGTATGAAATTATTGACCATTATTGGATAGATATGCAACTATTGACCACTATTGGAAAGCTAGATTTGCAAATATTGACCACAATTGAATAATCAGGTAGATTAGTTGTGAGCTATTTACATGAAAAAAATTTCCAAGCCTGTTTGGGATCCCAAAAAATTTCCAGTGTTATCCATACCAGACAGAAACCCCAAGTCTTGGACATGGCAGGCAGATGTGACCACCAATATAGGTCACTTAGATAATAGTAAAATTTGTCTAGAGAAAATATGTTCTACAGATAATGGGTTTCTTATTGATGCTTGGAAAATAAAATAGTGAGCCAAAATTTTAAATCCTCGAAAATACATCATAAGTTATGACTAAAAGGTGGAATAAAAAAGAAAATCTAAAAAATAATCAGCGTTTATGACCTGAGATCAATTAGAATTTAACCTGAGCAAAAATAATTAAATAAATAGTCATTGTTTAGTGTAATGGGATGAATCCATCATGGTATTCATAATTGTAACTTTGAAAGATTATTTTCCAATTAGTAAATAGTAATAAACTATTCAAAGAAATTATTATTTCTGTGTATGGCATATCATATATAGTTTATTTTAGCATAAATAAATGCAATCCAGCATATATAACAATAAAAAGTAAAATGTGTTTCTTATACTTTTGTAGAAAAATCAAATATTTAAATTATTGATAGACACAAATCTATCCAATCTAAAAACCTGTCTCAATTATCAGTATAAAGATAGAATATAGCATAAAACTCATAGAAATAATAAGGAAAAATTCATTTATTATTAACTATGATGTTCGGAACATATTTTTAGTAAGCAAAGCATCTGAAATCTTACTGTTTATTGTTTTTTCTACCTTAAAAATGAATCAATCCATTAGCGAGGGTTTACTATTGCTAGCTTTTGAATCTTTATTTTAGGAATAAACTTTTTTTTTTTTACTAGTTTTATCCACTGAAATAGATATTTTCTCAAATGTTAAATTATGAATTTTTCAGCTGTGAAGTTAATGATTAAAATAAATTATTTAATTTTTTAGTTTACATAATGTATAATAAATCAAGAGCAAACTCTTTACTGCAGTGCCATCTACCACAATCTTGAATAATCAATGCATTGTATAAATGAGGCTTGTAATTTAAAGTTGAAAAATAATGCATTCATGTATGTGGTCGCCATCTTTAACTCCATTTTGCCAACCAAATCTGAAATGCAAATCAACCTTAGATTCAAGAATCAAAATCAACCTGTCTTAACATTATACAGCACTGACTCAGTTCAGATTTTTTATATTTTAATACCCTGTTTTTTCCAAAACTGTATGCAGGGCTGACACAAGTATTTGTGGGGATCCAGGCAGGTCATCTTGGCATGCTTCTTGTCTATGAATATTTTCTCTTTTATTACAAAACTCCTCATATCCAGGCGCAACTGCTCTAAATGTATTGTAGTAGGACTAATTAAAATACTGTAAGTCATAAATATTTCCAATTAACTGAAATTGGTTGTGGTGCCCCTAAATTTTTGTATGCTAGGTGACTTCCTAGTATGCCTATATATTGGGACAGACCTGATTATAGACACTTTTTTCCCCTCTGATTAACAACAAATCACTTTAAACCACTAATTATATGATAAAAACATTGGAGTTCTTTATTTATTGAAAAATATCATAATCATTGGATATTACATATCCACTTGCATTTTAAATACACAACCAGATTTCTGACTTTATCAATGGGACTTGGAAATCAAAACTGGAAATAATGCAACTATGAACTATCTTTAACTCAATTTTACCATTTAAACTAGCAGTTGAAATTCAAATCATCCTAATTTTTTTAATTCTCAAGTCAACTGTCTTCAAAATGAAGATTTAAAATGTTTCACATCCAAGGCTTCTCACTGATGAAAGCCACAAGCTAGAAACTAGTCTGGGGATATTGGATGAGTAGGCACTAGATGGAGATTTTATCCCCAAACCTCCTTGCATCCATTGATTACTCTGACTTGCAATGGGTGACACTACTGTATGGAGAGTTTTTCCTCTGTTTTAATAGCTTGTGTAAGCATAGGAAGTGGTGATCATGTGATGTTTAGCGGATTAATGTTCCATTCCAAAAAACAAGAGACTAGTATTTTTTTCTGCTAGTCCAGGGTAGAGTGTCAGATTCTGGAAGTAAGATCGTTGAATCGATTTCCAGCTCAGCCACTTTTGATCGAAGGTTTATGAACATTGGAGACATAAAAATATTCGATTATTTATTTACTTTAATAAAATTGTTATCGATAATCTGCATATTGTGTAAACCTGTCTTAAGAGATTGCTAGGATTTTTGGATCTTCTATTTAGAACTCTGCTTTTAATGCAAACTCAAAAGCTAAAAAAAGAATGTCAATTCAACTATCATTTGTAAATTTGTGAAATTATTATATTTCTCGAACTTTTAACATTTCTTGCAATCATTATTTACATATATATAAAATATATGCAGTTAAAAAAATAATTTAAAAATATATCAATAAACAGAACAAAAGAAATAAAATGTTGAATATCTAAATTTTAAAAAGTTTTTTTTCTCTTCAGAACTGATATAAAAGATTAAACTTTTCTTATATTTAAAAATGTATAATGATTTGCTTTTTGCATTTTGAATAATAAACAGCTAACTTAAAATTGTGTGTATGCATATATCTATATATAAAGAATATCACAAAAAAGTATGCGAAACATTTTATTTGAGCAATAAACTATTGGCTAAAAGCTTTCCTGAAGTAATGAAGTGGAAAATTTGAAAAGATGTAGATAAAACAGATTGGAAAGCGTATATTTTTTTCTCTCCCTCTTTTTTGAAAAAAGAATTCAGGTGATCTCGAATTAGAAAAATAAATATAGAAATATTACAATAAATTATAAGTTCGTTTATCTAAATTGCATATTTTAAATATTTTGAATATGAAACGTGAGGAAAAATGATTTATATAAGAATATTGATTTTTTAAAGCTTTCGTCAATCTTTCTAGTCACATGATCCCAACTTGATTTGTTTAGTTTAAGTTCATTTACTTTTTGTTTTACTGTATCTAAAAATATGAGCAATTATGTTTTGTTTAAACTTTTTAGTTCAAAGTAATAAAACTATTCTTATTAATAACTCCAAGTGATGTGTGGTCGATCAGCCGCGCGCTCCGTTTCTTCCACACGTGATTGCTCTCTATATATTATCTTTAGAAAAAAGGATTTTGCTGTTTCATTATCGATTGGTTATCTGCTTGTCAAGCAACTCCTTCTGTTGTCAACTGTCATAAGGAATGATTCGATGACAGACTCCTGATCCAAGAAAAATGGATTAAAATTAGGAGTAAGATGTCTTACAAATTTTAAATTGTGCTCGTTTCCTTGGAAACAATTCATTAATGTATCAATACTGAATAGCTCAAATAATTTATCTTGTTTTAAAGTGAAATTGTCAAAGAGATTTTTCAATACTTTAGAATATTATTACCCACTGGACAGATATTTAACAAAATTGCATGTCTAAAATAAGTTAATCCATTGACTTTAAATATAAAAAAAATCCATTAAGATTCAAATTCAGTTTTTTTTAGACAACATATAATAATAAAATAGCTTTATTGTTTGGGGATTAATAAAAAATTCGATCACCGGAAGTGATAGAACTGAGCCGCACCAGAGAGTGCTAGAATTGTGCCGCGATCCGTGACCCTTGAGCTCTACTAGAGTTTGACTCTCTACCAACGCACCAAACCAGCAGGACAACCTATAAGTAATTTCTCTTTTTTTTTATTCGTGTGAGTTCCCTTTTTAAGTTAAAAAAAAAAAGATTTACAGATTAAAACATATATATAGTAAAATTGCCAACAATAGGGTAAAGACTCCAGAAACATCCCTCATTGGGAAAGGGAAGGAAGACATTGCCACTATGCTAATCAAGTGCTGTTTGGTATTTTATTTTCTCATTTTATTCTTTAGTTAATAATAACTGGATAGACATTTGCTGACCAACAAATGAATGGCAATTTAAATTGGCTTTGAGATGGCTACTTAAAAAAAAATTAAGCTTGCTTGGAAGTCTTGTAAATTTCTATGTTTCATTCAGATTTGAACCCTAGATTAGGAGGAAATGATCTAGGTACAAACACTATGCATTGGAACAAATTTACAGTAGGATCTTATGATGCAAATATTAGCATATGCTGATGATGTGAAGTTTAAATCCCATGTAAGGTTGTAATATTTTATAGTTAGTCGTTTTATTGTAAACCAGTTAGCCATCTAGTTTGGGAACAATTTTTTTCTTTGGAATAAATCAGAAGCTGATAGGAGAAAATTGTCAAAAACTTAACAGAAGCAATATATATATATATATATTGTAACAGTCCACATTCCCAGGAATGTGGGTGAGCACATCTAACTATTATTGGACTATGGTCTTCATGTAGGATGCCATGAATGATGCGATAAAAGTTTAATCCATGATTGAATCTATTTAAAATAAGATAATTTAATATTAAATATTTAATGTAGATACAACTTAGACCAATTCATTCAATCTTCTCCTCTCTTGATTATTCCATTATGCTTAGTATTCAAACTAAGGGTGAATTTTGCACTTAACTCTCTTCAGGGGTCCATCAATATCCGTAGCAATAATACTACTTAATATAATTTCAATAGATTCTCAAAATTACTTTCAACCAACTTTTAAGTCAGGATGATATATATATATATGGGTATGTGTATTTAATCTTATTTTATTATGAAAATAAAATAAATAATTTAAATAAATCAGACTTTCTTAAAATAAAAAAAAATTAACAATATTTATGAACTGACAACAATTTAAATTTATCTATAGCATAATTTATTATTGTACTTCACATACATTTCTACTATGTTAGTATATAAAATTTTAAATGATGTCTTCCTATATCCCCATAGTAGATATGCATCATATCACAAACAATATTTAATAAGTTGTAAAACAATAAAATGCTATAATTCAAAAGATTATAATAATACTAACTAAATTTAAATTAAACAGTTTAAATATAAATAAAAACTTTTATAATATCCAATCCTTTTGAGGTGATTCCCTTTTTATAAGATCTCCTATCTATGTATGGTCACTATTGTTAAAAGAAAAGACCTTTCATCCAAGGATATCAATCATTTATACAGAATAATAAATAAGCAAATATTACTAAATTAAATTAGTAATAAACAAAAATTCTGTCTTGTCATAAGTGAATAAATTTAATATGAAGAACAATAAAATCTTATCTTCGTATTAAGTTTTCTTATTACCCCGGTCAGGTCGCTTTGTAAGGAAGACCTAAATTTTATTAAATAAAAAAAATTATTTAACTCAATGATCTTTCCACTTTTATCTACTAATTTTCCAAATGGATTATTCCAATGTAAGTAGATTTTATAAACAAAGGAAACAAAATTAAGTATTTATAGATGTTGATACACAAAGGTATGGTGTGTTGAAAGTTTATGGTATTGTCCTATTCATTTCCATAATTTGAGTAATAATGTTCATTAAGAATAAAATTCTTTTATTTCTGGTCATCAATCATCGGTGAGACAATCACTATACTCCATTGTTCCTAAACATTCATCTTGCATGATATTGATATCCTTTTTCTTAAATTATATTGCTGTAAACCAAAGTTGGATATTTAATTATATAGATGAAATATACATATATTAGTCATTTCGGTAGGAATGAGTAATTACACTGCTTTAGGTTAAAATAATAGCATTTGGTCCTATGGCAAATTGTTTTTACTCCCAATGTGTTTTCAATAACTTGAACTCTTTTTAAAATAATTTTGTTTAGATATATAAATATTTTTGATATTTATCTTCCTTAAAATTCAAGTTTAGAATCATTAAGAATTTCTCTAATTATTATATTAAAGATATTTTTGTTTTTCTGAAATTATTATTAAAGATATTAAAGTGATTTATTTACTCTTTTCTTGAGTGATATTAGAGTTCTCTGTTAAGAAAGATTTTGATAAATAGAGAAAATTCATTCAAACTATTGATCCATCTTTTTAATGTGTTTGGTATTCAAACACAGCAAAATAACTATGCGTAGTGACTAGTTCATTTGTAAAAGATAGAATTAATTTGGAAATTATTTGATTTAGCTTTTATAGTAGAATCAACTTCCAGTAATTAGCATATGTTAAATTGCTATTTCATTTTCACCCTTCACATTTGTTTGCTAAGCATATGTTAAATTGCTATTTCATTTTCACCCTTCACATTTGTTTGCTAAGATATGACTTGACCTAAGGTTATCTCTATGTTTTGCATCTTGATTAGTGATGTTAGTTAAATTACTAAATATTTTACACACACATATATATATATATGAATGATTAAAATATAAGTATACTTTTGTTACTAAAATTGTATAATATAAAGTTTAAGTTATATAGGTGTGTATATGGGTATTCTAATGTAAAAGGATAACGTACTTACTGCTTGTTGCTTAAAAATTATATTTTTATGTTTATGGTTTGATATTGCACATAAGCAAGCGAGCTTAATAAGATTGTAAGTTACCCTTAAGACTATGTGCCTAGATATGATTTGTAGGGACTTCTATAAATCTTTAACACAGGATTAAACTTTAAAAGACAAGAGATATATAAAATGTTCATCAATTAATAAATATTGTAATAACAATAAAAAATAGTAAATATAATGGTGATTAATTATTTTATACACAGTCTTACAATTTGCAAAAGTACTTTCTGTTAATTATTTAAACCTCTTCAATTCCCATTTAAATTCAAAGAATATAATGGACCAAGTACCAATTATGCATAAGATGGCAAGTTTTAGATCTTTTTTGATTTTGTAATAAAAAATTGTAGTTATACAAGTGATAAGTTCAAAAAATATTGAAATATTAAGGACATACTTGAAGTTGATAAGATTGAACAGGTTTTTAGTACTTTATATCAATTTGAAAAGAAGTATAATGATTTACAGGAACAGGGGATTAGTAATTAAAAATGAATATCTATTCCATATATTTCAAATTCTCAAGTGAAATTTTTTAAAGTTAGCTAAAAGGATGTGTCAAATGTTTCGTGTTACAAATAATGTTAATAAGTTCTAACAGTGTCATATCTATCAAACAAAAAAGTAATGTTGTTTATCAAATTTTTTGTGGATGAGGATGCATGTGACTCAAGATGCAGTATAGAAAAAAGATTAAAGGAGCATCAATTGTTATAAAAGCATATTAAAATTAAAAATAATGATTTAATGACTGTTTCAGTTTTCTTGGATCATGAAAGGACATGTACATGTAAATTTAAGTTTGATCTTGAAAATGTTAAGATTCTTCATGAAGAGAGAAACCATAATAAAAGAAAAATTAAGGAGGCAATTTTCATAAAAATAAAATGAATATAATTAATAGACAAACTATTAACATTAAAATTTGGGAATCCTGGGATTTGAGTTGATGACATTTGCTTCTGTTGTTTTTTTAAATTTAAATGGCAGTTGAAGACGGTTAAGAAATTAACTGAAAGTATTTCTGCAAATTTTAAGACTGTGGATAATAGTGAATTACCAGTATATATACATATTATACATATATGTAATCTTATAATTAAATATTAATAAATACAGTAGCAAATATATATAAAGTATAACTTTAAATTTTTTTATCTATGTAGAACTTTCAACTAGCTTCATCAACTAACACTAATTCTTTTTTAAGGAATTTTCAAACATGCTTTAACAGTTTTGTGAAAAACTAAACAAAATTGTAATGGAAATGATGTTTCAATGTCAGTTTTTATGATCATAATAAGTTATGTATATATGGTTTTAATTTTGACTGTAAAAATATTATAAATTGAAAGAAATCATAATAAAAGAAAAATAAGGAAAGTTATGTTAATATATAAATGCAAGCATGACTTAATAAATAGACAGGTGGCAAACATTAAAATTAATAAATTGTGGGAAGGCTAGACTTTGAAAGCATGTTTGAAGATATCTTAAAAAGAATTAGTTTTAGTTGACAAAGATAACGAAACTAGTCTAAAGCACTCCTAGGTGGATAAAAAATTTTTAAAGTTGTACTTTATATATATTTGTTACAATATTTATTAATATTTAATTACAATATTACATATATAACTTCAAAGAAATACATATATTGAATAAGAATATAATTACATATATATATATATAGTAATGATAAATTACATTCAGAACAACTCCAAGCATTAGCTATACATAATTGCAAAGTTTCCTTCAACTTATGCTGACAGGAAATATTTCTATCTATGGATTGCTAAATGGATTTTAATTTAGCTGAGATGTTTAAAGCAACTTTTACTCAAGTCATCTGAAATTTATTTATTTTTATTTAAATTTCAGTCTACTGGAGTAAAAACTGGGTATAAATAGCTCAACCGGATTCAAATTTGTTCATCTCATTATTATTATGTTAACCAATCATAACCTGGATACACAGACAAAAACACTTTGTCAGCAAAAATTGATGGAATTTATAATAGCAAGACAGTGTTGTAATTATATATAGCCAGAACTTAACATTTTCACTCGAGTGTTGCATATCATAATGGTAATTTTTGCATGGCCAACAATCTAATCACCATCAGGCTTAGCAATAACATTATCAAATTTTATGTAATAGAAATATACCTTATAGACTTCATATAGGATGGGGTTGATGAATGAGTCCACACTTTACAAATATTATTAGCGATTAATACTTTTTATTAGTCATTCATTAGATAATTTAATATAATATAGCAATCACACAGTTCTTCTTTCCAAAATACTTCATAAATGTCCAATATAGAAATAAAACAAACAAACTCCTTTTTAAAACTTGTTTTTTTATATGACTATAATGATGAAAAAAAAAAAAATCCAACGTTTTGACTATTTCATATAGTCTTTTTCAAGGTACACTAAAAGAAAATAATAAACATCACATATTCCAAAAAAAAAATATTAAATTAAAAATTACAAAATATATATTCATAACAAAAAATTTACCTTATCTCCCACTCCCCTTTTTTATTACAAACAATCACAACCTAAACACAAGCATTTTATTTCTTTTTTTGATAAAATGTTTGAATTGTTTTAGAATGTAGAAATAACATATGTTGGGACTAGTAAGAATAAATTAAAAACTAGATTAAAACAGCATTGAGGTGATAAAAATTCTGTTTACATTCACATGAATAGATTTAAGCATGGGATTTTGAAATAAAACGTTTGGAATGTATTAAGTCATACAATGAAAGGATGATAAAGGAGAGTATATACATTAATGAAATAAAACCAGAATTAAATAGGATATTAATGGCAAAAGAGAAAAGAAAATAATAGGTTTTTAATTAAATGTTTTAAAGGATATATATGGTTTGTTTTTTGTTTTTTAAAAAAAATGGAATAAAATGTTTGTGTTTAGGTTGTGATTGTTTGTAATAAAAAGGGGAAGTGGGGGATAAGGTAAATTTTTGGTTATGAATATATATTTTGAATTTAATATTTTTATTTTGGAATATGTGATGTTTATTATTATATATATTATTTTATTTTAGTGTACCTTGAAAAAGACTATATGAAATAGTTGAAACATTGGATTTCTTTTTCATCATTATAGTCACATAAAAACAAGTTTTAAAAAGGAGTTTGTTTTATTTCTATAAATTCATTCGACTATGGATTATTCACTTAATGAATATTTCTGTATTGTAATTTCCACTACACCATTCTCACACAAGGCAGGGAGGGACTGGTTTCTATCCACTTTTAACATCTTGTGGAGGAGTATAATCATAAACATATGATCAAAGACATGTGACAAAAATGTGAGTGGTGTAATGAAAATTACACTACAAAAATATTACTAGCATTATTTATATAGAGGATGCTATACCATAATAGCTGACTGGTACATAACAATTCATACCTATTCTTTACAATATTCCTGGACATTGACTCAGAATAAAGATAAAATTTTCAGTGATCAACAAAACAACAGAGATTAATTAGATGAAGAAGAAAAATAGCAATGCTTTTAAACACAAGTAAATATTAATAAATAATCACATAGCAAATAGCATACAATTTTGGAAAATATCAAAAGATGAATTTTAAAACAAAGCAACTACCATGTGGTTGATCTCTGGGTCATCAACCTAAATATTAATTTAAATAATAAACAATCTCTTTAGCTTTGTATTTATATTAAAGAATTAAATATTTGCAAAATCACTTTCAAGCTAAAGAAATTATTCAGACAGGAACTTACTTTAAATTAATTATATAAGCTATATTCTTCTTATTTTATACTTCAGCAATGTTTTGAAGCATATACCCTTACGTGAAGGGAATAATCATGATTATAAATACAATTATATTAAGCACTTCTAATTTTCTTTCTGTGTGACACATATTATAAATAGAATAAAGCTAATATTTAATTGATTTAAAGTTTACTGAGTTATTAAATTTGGACTACCATTGAAAAATAAAATATATTATCAAAGGTAAGTGCACTTAAATGGAGTCAGTTGCTTTTCCTAGCAGCAGATTGATTTAAATTTACAATTTTTTATTTGACCAAATTTAGCTTTATTATATTTTCAGAAATTGTGAAATATTTGTTAGAAATATATGTTTACAAATAAAAACATTCTTAAACATATTATTTCAAAATTGCAAATATATATAAAAATTTAAGCTGAAGTACTTGCTTAATAAGATCTATAAAAACAATGTTTTCTTATTAAATAATTACCACATGTAAAAAAATTTAAATTAAAAAAATTAGAATTGTATTGGACTCAGTTTGTAAAACGTGAACTAATTACTTTCAGATTACTTTTAAAGCTAAAAAAATTATATTTAAAATATTATTTGTAATTTTAAAAAAAATTACAAAAGTAATATTTACCCAGGCTGTAACCTCAAGTATATGCATGTAAAAATGTAATAATAGGGACCTCTACATGTCTTAACCACAAACTTATGTTTTGGAAAAAAAGTGGTAGGTGAAGCTGAAGCAGTTAGATCTGAGAGCATGAAGCTATTCAATACTTCACTGATTAAGTCCACATTTCTTATTACACATTAATACTCATGAAATCTTTCAATTTACAACAAGTCAATGGAAAGATTTTATAGTTAGAAATCTATTACGATAATTTAAAGTTGTAATTATAAATTTATTTAAATGCACATTGATTATGTAAGTAATATTTACTAAGGCTGTAACCTCAAGAATATGCATGTAAAAATGCAATGGTAGGGACCACTACAGGTCTTAACCACAAGCTTACATTGTAAATCGAAAGATTTCACAAGTATTAATGTGTAATAAGAAATGTGGACTTAATCAGTGAAGTATTGAATAGCTTCATGTTCTCAGATCTAACACTTTACTTCACCTATTTATATAGAAAGTAAATTGAAGTAAAGAAGGGTTCCCCTCTCTTCTTCCAAAATGTAAGCTTGTGGTTAAGACCTGTAGAGGTCCCTACTATCACATTTTTACATGCATATTCTTGAGGTTACAGCCTTAGTAAATATTACTTACATAATCAACGTGTGTTTAAATAAATTTATAAAAATTACAAAAATAAATCTGCTATGGTCTATATGAATGCATTCATGTTCAGCCAATTAAAAGTTACAACCATATATTCTTGTTTTCTTGTCATCTAAAAGTAAATATTTTCATATAAAATCTGAATCTAATCACATTATTCTTCTAAAAATATAACTATTAAACCAATACATCATACAATTGTAAATAAACTATAGAAAATGTTTTTATTTTCAAAATTTAACAAAAGAATGAATATGTTATAGTTCTCGCAAGTGTTTTCTTGTAGAGAATAAAAACTATTGATCAGCAATATTGTAGGCTGTCTGTACAATACTGACATCTTGAGATATTTTTTTGAATTAGTAATTCATTATTTTAGTTTGTTTTTACCATTTTGAAAAATCCAAAATAGCCTAAAGATAACCACAAGAGAATGATTGAGTCTAAACACAGCATCATCTTTACATACATTGAAGCCATCTTATTGAAGTCAATTGAAATTTTAAAATATGCTTAAAGAAATATATTTTATTTGGACAATGGCTAAAATATATAGGAAAAGACTGCACTCATGAAATTATACTTTCAGTATAATTTTCTTAGAAGCACATTCTGTGTAGTTGATAAATGGTTTTACATGGATTATCATTGATTAAGACAACTTAATAAGCAGCAAAGTAATTCATCTAAATCACTTTAGATCAAAAAAGCTATGTAAAATAGAAAATGGCCAATTTTTTAAATGAGAAATGGTTAGCAATTCCAGAAAATGCTTGTCACTTCAGTGAGAAACTGCTCTATTTATTAGTGTTGGTCTGAAGGTTAGTGATGATGGTATATTTTTTGATGTGATATGTTGGACTATTTCCATCATATATGAGTGAATGTTGAATGTATAGAAAATTTTAAACTTTGGTAAGTTTAAAATTGCTCTATTTCTTAGTTCATCATATCCAATAAGCATATTTTCATTATCATGGATGATTTATTAAAGGATTTGTACATCACAAGTTAAAGCTTCTTCAAACTGACCTTTTCCCCTACTCTTGCAATCAATCTACAGCTCATGCTTTTCTTCCTTTTATTTTGTTTTTGCTCAAGTTTTACTCATCTAATATCTGATAATACACATTTTCCGAAGCTTACATTTTGTTAATAATTCTGTCGTTTTCCTTATTTAATGTTTTTATCGGTTTTGAAAATAAATTATCTCGAAGTAAAATTCTTCTATTGTCACCACAATATGCCAACTAGTGTATATTTTAGTAATTAATACATAGCTGTGCTTAATAAATCCATATTCAGTCCTGTCATATCCAATATTCCCAGACTAGTTTCTAGATTATGGCTTTTATCAGGGAGGAGCTTTAGGATTTTTGAACAGTGCATTTTAAGATCTAATGCAACCATCCTCTAGCAGCCACTTTTTAACACTTTGTTTTATTTTGTTTGGAGATATCAGATAGGATAACACTAGATAAGGATTTGTTGAATTAAGCTTACAATAGATGGCATAATTATAGTGAGAATAGAATTTGGCAATGAATAGCAAGGCCTTATTAACTTTTACCCTTATCTTGATTTTTTTAATTAACACCATTTCCAACTTGCTTTTCTTATTTTGATTATTAATCATCTACTTACCAAAGATTTACTACTAAGAAGTTACAAAATAACAGGCCCAATGAAAACAAATATAGAATATATTTATAAACACGATAAAATTATAAAATGTTATAAATTTGAAAAATGACATATAAAAATGTTATTTATTAAATAGAAGCAACACATACATAAACAGCAAATCACTTGTGCCCTCATAACTAAATTAAGATCACTTGAACATTCTCCAAATTATATTCTGTGGCAATTCTTCCAAAGATTTGCTATTAGTTTGAGTAAACTGTTTACCTCAATACTGTAACAGAACGAGATTTTACCTTGTATGATAATAGGTTAGCTAATTAATCACAGTAAGATTCTATATTCAAAGTACAATTGGTCACATCTCACATACCTACATATTTTTACAGTTACACATATTTTCATGCACACACACACGTTTATGCATACCTGGATTTTAAGTGATTTTGATGTACCCTGAACTAGATGACTATGCAGATTATCACTGAGTTTGAAACCTGGGAATAATGGAAATGAATGATAAGAATGAGGCGAGTGTATGCATATCGTTTAACATGTATTTTTCTCTTACAGGCATGAAGCTAAAGTGTATGAGTATATAAGTGCAAGGATCCTAGGTAGAATCTTTTACCATTGTATGACCTAGCTCACCTATTATCATACTAAATAAAATCCCATTCTGTTAAAAATGGCACATCCAATAGTGGGGCATCAAAACACATCAATAGTATGATTCAAAACCCATTCCATTACACTACAGTAATTCTAAAGATGCCAAACTATAAGCAATCTATTATCAACTTTACCACAAGATTTACTTTTGCCACAGTCTGAATATTCAAATGGCACTGGACTTTTTGTTGTGATTTGAGATTTTTCTTGTCTGTATGGTGAAAACAACTAGACAACACATTTCTTTAATTTACTCCATGTCATCCTAAGAGATGGTCTTGGATTTCTGTCAGTAACATTGATTGCCATTAGATTTGTAATTCGCCTTATGCCAAATAGGTTCATCCTTTTTTTGTATAACTATTAATGATTTTTCAACACATTTTAAAGATTAGTTGGTTTATGTAATGCAATTTGAAACAATGTTCGATATGGTAAAGGTTAATGACCTTTAGTATTATTCTATATTGTTGTTATAAATTATATCTGTTAAGCAAAATAAAGACAAAACTGACAGGAAAAACAGAGAAAGACAAGGAGGAAAATATAAACTCTCTTTTTTATGTCAAAGCATTGACCAGGAAGCGAACCCAGGCCTGCTGCTTGGAAGGCAGCTATGCTAACCACTAGGCCACCAACCCTTGACTATAAACTCTCTTTCTGAAGATTAATTCAGGATATGCAATAAAAAATATAAGAATGGTGTTATTGCTCATGAGTTGATAAGTTCAAGCACCAGAAAGCACTGGTATCGGCCCCATTGCAGAGACTGATATTCTTCATTGCTCTGAACTGCACTGGTAAGGATAGACAATTTTATCATTGCTTCTTACATGGAGAAAATATCAAGAATGTTAAACATACTCTTAGTGCATGTTTATGCACCACATTAATTTTCAAAAGCAAACCTCGTAAAATAAAAATGGAATATAAGATTCTGCATGTGATTGTGCTTGGTCCAAAATGTTCCCAACTAAACACTCATTATTAATGATCATGCTCCTTTTATTTTCTGTTTTCAATCATTAAATTCACATGTACACACTCTATTTCTTTGAGATTGAAAGCATGACCAATATTCTTAATATATCCTCCATATAAGAAACAGTCATGTCGACTATTGCATTTTAGTGATGGAATTTTGATAGAAAAAAAAAATGTAATCAATAAATGAAAAGGGTTATATCTAGCTATGGCAACTCAAATTTTCTAAAGTCATATTCATTGGTTGTTTAAAATGTAATCACTTTTATTGCTTGGTAGTTTTAAGAAGTTTGACCAATGGTAGTGCCGGAATTAGAATCGAGCTGAGGGTCCAATGCTCCAGAGTTTGACACTCTTCCAGTATATCAAAATACATATCATTAATTATAAATTTAACATCTAAAAAATAAGATGGCATTATTCTTGCCATTTTTTCTAGATTTAAATATGTACTTCGTTAACGTTAAACCACATCATATTATTTCATAAAATTAATAATTAAAAAGGAAGATAGTTATTATCTCATTGTATAAAATAAATATTTATATAAGTATTAAATAATTTATTGGTTAATTGGTCATAAATTTAAAAAAATTTTGAGCAACTGAATCATGGTCCACAATCTTGAGTTCGAGGCAGCCACTTCACCATTGGATGCAAATTAATTTATGATAATAGTAAGGAAAATAGTTTATTGTTTAAGGCTCGAACGGGATCTTTAGCAACAAGAGAATATACACATAAATGGAAAAATATGGGTGATTTAGTCTGCAAATTGTGTAAGGAAGGCATAAAAAAATATTTGGTATCTGTTAATTGAATATAAATGCTTGAAAGCAGAAAAGATACAAATAATGAAGTTATGGAAGAAAAAATATGGACAAAGTGATTATACAGAAAGTGGGTTGTTGGTTTTTATGCTGGGTTTGGGAAAAGATACAGGGTATTTAGATATAAAGGCCATAGAGTTGACAAAGATTGTCATGAAAATGGGATGGAGCAGATTTGGGAAAACTTAGGGTGGGGAATGGAAAGGGAAGGTAAAGTGATGATCAGATTTCTCTGGGCATAGGTGCCGAGAGATTCGTGACTCCGTTTTAGGAGAAGTCACAGTGCATCATATCACATCCATACATGATCAAAGTATTGCAGACAATATGGCATAATGAAACTAGTATTATATAAAATTCAATTCAAAGTCGTTTTTTTTAGCTGTTATAATAATCATTCTAATATGTTTTTCATTTTTTTCTTTTTTGATATTAATAAATAATTTTATAGTCATGACATAGGAAATCACGTGATGTCAAACCTGCCTCAAGTTAGGTCCAAAATCTTCACTCAACTGCCCATGAGAATGTTTTTTTTTCAGCCAACAATCACTGCAGATATCCATTAGTCCAAGACTTCTGGTCTATAACTAAACTAGCTGAGAAAATTTTCATGTTTATTAACATTTTGCATATTGTTGTAAATTATATATTTTTTTATATGCATGTTGTTGTAAATTATATTTTTTTATATGGTATATATTTAAAATATTCACTTTTCAAGAAATATCTATTACCTGATAAAATACAAAAAGCAGAGGTTTTTGTATAAAGGGATATTCCACTAATTATTTTATATATTTATAGTGTTTTATGTTGTTATAAATTATATTTTGTAATCGAAAAACCATTTCTATAAATTATATTTTGCTTTTGAAATATCTAAAATAAATTGGTTCATGAAATATAGCTTCTCTTTGCAAGAAACAAACAGTCTCAATGAAAATGTGACTGATTCTCTATCTAAGCTGCCTCTAGCGCCATCTCTCAATCAACATATTTATTAGAGTGACATAATTCAGCTATTCACCCAAAAAAATGTCAAGGCAGTAGCGAGTTAAAACACTAATCATCACATGATCACCATTGTTTATGCTTACACAAGTTGTTTACAGAGACCAAACTTCTTGCATCCATTGATTACTCTGGCTTACACTAAGTGGCACTACTGTATGGAGAGTTTAGCCTCTGTGCAGTAGTATATCTGAACAATATGAAATGTGTATTCCATACCTTTGTGAATTGTCTTCAATGCTCTCCCTGCCATTGCAAAATCTTTCAGTATCTTGCAAATCATTATTTCACTAACCTTGCATAGTTTGCATCATTTCAAACATTTCAGTGGCAGCCCCCCCCCCCCAATTTAAAACAAAATTAAATGTTAGTATGGTGTTCAATTGTGGGTTAAGATACAAACCAGTCATATTTCACATAATTCACAATCCAGATATACTACTACTTCTAACAGTTTTTGTTGCATTGATTAAAAATGGCAGGTAACTTAGAGAGAATCCAGTTAGCAGTCTTTTCACTGGGATATACTTCTTAGATGTACATGATGGCCCATACTATATAAACAATGCTACTGAGGATGATTTAGCTATTTTGTTCAATCAAAGTATACATCATCATCATTTTCAATCATTAAATCAATCTTTAGTTTAATTTCCCTGATCCATAGCTTCTATTCACATTCTTATCTCAATCATCTATCCACAAGTAGTCTTTTTCTAAAGTCATTTACGATCACTGGAGAGACTTCATCTTCCATCTATGACAATTTCTTTTAGTAATATATCCAACCTATTCTATTTGGGCTTCTTAATTAATATCAATGATATCCATTTATGTTCTTATCGATGCACTTTGCTTATGATTCCTTCTTGTTATTTACGACATCTCTCTCTATAATTTGCAATGTGGTCTGGAGTTTTTGATTGCTCTTCTATTAAGTGTACAAACCTCACATCCATAAGTTTTGTTAAAAGATATTTATTAAAAACTTCTTTTGCAAAGATATTGAATATTTTTCCCTTTAAAGCAAAAATATTCAAATCCAAATATAATTAATTTCATCAGTTTCAATCTGTATTAATGATTAGTTCAAAGTATTTGCAGTTAATTTCAAGATTTACTTTCGTATTTTTTTTTATTAAAAAAAACAAAAAAAAAAAAAACATTTAACACTTTTAATACTAGTTTTTATCTGCTATTGCACATTTCTTGAAACACCAAAACATTATTTGTAAAACAATCAATCACTCCCAAAATCCAAATGACTTACGTAATTATTATTCGTTTTAATATTTTTAGTTACTGTTATATAAAATATTTCGTATAAAATGCTGATATGTTAGGCAGATGGAATCACCCACCCATGCATCTTTATCACTGTTAATCTTCGTCTTGTCATTATGTAATCTAAACGTTTTACTATATATATATCATTATACAGATATATTTAAATCTTAATCAACTTTATATATACAAAATTGAACATTAGTGATGCTATATAAGTTTATTGGTATAAATTGTGATGAAATTTATTTCTTTTTAATTATATTGTTACGCTAATGAATCGTACATAATTAATATAAATTTATATATACATCAACCATTGTAATGACTATATTTTTTCCCGGAAAATGTAGAGCTATACGATAAAACACAAAGAACTGAAAGGTGTTTATGTTTGGTGATTTTTGATTTTTATAGCATCATTATCTTAATGGGAGACAATAATTAAGACATTAGTTACATCTATAAATTAACACAAATGCATGCGCTTAATTTTTTTTCTCTTTATTTTAAATATACATGAATATATTCCATCAGATGATAGACAGAGTTATTAGCAATCCATTTCTATCAAGGTACTTTCTTAAAAATGAAGACACTATACAGCTATTAAGAAAAAAAAACCCAATATGTATATAAAGTATAAAAGGTAATTAAACAAACTGTAAAAATTAATAACCTGAGCAATAAAGATGAAAAATAATGGCAGTGTTGAAAGTTTATCCCTCTAGATGGCATTCCACTCCAAATGTCAAAAGACCTTGGAAAGAATTGAATGAATGAGGTTTAACTTAAAAAGTATAAAAATCATGGATATATAATTTAAAATGCAGATATTAAAAAAAAAAAAAACATGAAATAACAAATGTTTAGTATCAGAGTCAAACTGTAATTAAAAAAAAGATGATTGTAATTTTTTTATTATTATTATTTTAAAATCAAGCAACGAAAAAATTGATTGCTATTAAAATTGTCATATAAATAATTTAAATTTAATATATATTTTTTGTTTGACAGATATATATGTAATTAAAACAGAGTGTATGTGTGTGTACTTCAATAGTTATAGTTTGGAAAGAGTTTACAAGCTAATACAACCATCCGAAAAGACAAATATCTGTTTTCAGATTTCTTGTTGTCTTCAAAGAATTTTATTTCTGAGAATCTATCTTGAGAACAGAGTTTACACATGGTACTTCTTTATACAGATATAAAGAATAGATGGCGCTAATGTTCTCACATATACATAATAGAAAGAGGCCTGAGACAATATAAATAATATTCTCCTAAGTCATAAAACAGTAATAAGTTGTTATAACCAATAATTATGCACCATGACAAGATTTTAAATGATTGTTTGTCAAAAGTCTATTGTGAGACACAAATCTAAGTGCAAAACAAAAAACGTATATATATATTGAATAAAAACGCATACTTTTAGATACGTTTTAGTTAATATACGTTTATTTTTAAGAACAATATCATTTGAAGTATACTTTTAAAAATACTTTTAATACTGATAAGTTCACTATCATTAAACACGTTAATAACGTTTCCATCAATTAGTTCTTAAGTCGTAGACTATAACTAAAATTTTACTTGTTTATAAATTATATTTCAAAAGATAGGTGAAACACACACACACAAAAAACAATTGCTAGACATCATAAATATTAAATCCACTGATATTTTTTCTCCTCAAAGTATAACAATGAATCAAGTGTAAATTAGTTAATAATATTGTTGTTGTTTTTTTTGTTTGTCAACGTAGTTATAATAAAAATAATCAAATGGTTTGTTACTTGAGATGTCATGTGACATTTGAGCACCGGAAATAACAGATATGAGTTGATTTTATTGGAACTTCAATTCTTGGGTTTGCTCCTCTGCTGCCTGACTAAACTATATAATGTTTTATGATTATTAAAGACTTTTATCTCTCAACAAACTTATTTTGTAATTTATTCTGTAATATCTCACATTTACTTGGATAAATTATGTACAAATACAATTCAATGGTTTGTATTAAATACTTCGTTATGATGTCAGAATTATGTTAATTTTAATAATGATAATCGAATGTCTCTACTGCTCGGGAAGTTCAAGTACCAGAACTGAAATCAAATCTAAGGACTTTATGCTCCCGAGTGTAACACTTTAACAAAGTATACTTTTTGATAATGATTGGTCGATTTTTTAAACAAACAACTCATTTGTCATCAGAATATAGTTCATAAAAAGATTTTATTATATATGTTTTATATGCTTTCACATGCCCCAAATATAATATAATCATTAAAATTTAATATGCCAATTTAAAATTTATTAATGCATTCAAATTTGAACAATTCAGGCGCTGATTTTCATGGTGACTATTATTGAATGATTTTTTAAATTTATATAATATTTCATCAGAATTAAATATTTTTCAACAAAAATTGCAAACAGCTACATAAAATAATTGCAAAAAAAAAATATTTCAGTAATGAATGGTGCTAATTGCTCTAACAAGCTTTATTGATAAATGCTACAAGAGAAACTATTTAAAAATCTCTATCTAGAAACCCTCCCCAGTCTTCAGACCACTGGTTTCATGCTTTGGCACTCCTCAGTGATGTGCTAAGAAGCTACCCTAGCACTTCACTGAGGAGTGACAAAGCATGAAACCAATGATCTGAGGATTGGGGAGAGTTTCTAGATATAGATTTTTAAATGCTTTCTTTTGTAGTATTTATCAATAAAGCTTGCTAGAGTAATTAGCACCACTCATTATTTTTATTTACAAGCTTAAAAAATTGGGTCATGTGACATATGACTTTATATTTTTTATTGAAAAATTATTTCAAATAGTTAAAAAGTAAGAATAAATCATTAGCATTTGCCATCTTAAATGTTTAATTTTTCTCCATATTTAACACTATTAAATGTGAATTTATTAAAAATTGATAATGTTCTTGTTAAATTATTTTTAAATATTATTAATGTACTCATGAAACTCCGAGTAAACTTAATAAATTCAATGTAAATATAAATCTCACTTTTGAAAGAAAATGAGATTTAAACTTAGTAATTTGGTTCAGATAAATCCACTTAAAGGTAAAAGCAACAAACATATATCTACAAATATTTTTTTTATAGTTTATATATAGTTAAGTAATTAACGACAGTTAAAGTTTAAGCAACAAACTCTGACACTAATCATTTATATTGACTAAACTATTTCATTAATAGTATTTTTTTTTTTAAAGTAACCTTTATAATTTATACTCAAAATATTATAGTAATTCATATGACACATGTAATTTATAATAGATTTTAAAAAATGAAAAAAGACAGAATATTTGAAATGACAATGATATAAATATATTTTAGCGGTGATGTGGAGAATGAAAGTCGATTCATTTTCCAAAAGCACTTTTACTGTCAAAAATGAGATTAACCACTGTTTCACATATGAGACAAAAATTGTCAATTATAATGGTACAGTAATATAAAATCAATAATATTTAAACACATTTTTCTTGTTTATGTCAACTAGCATGTGTAACAAATGTGTGTGTATATATATAAACATTAAATTAGCAAAGTTCAATATATACGTAATTAATGGAATAAAGTACTCTCCCCTTCAGGCTACAAATAAATAACACTTGAAAAAAAATCAAGAAGAGAATGAATTCATCTACATGTTTTTGATACAAGACTTACATAAGATAACAGAGTAATATTTATTCATAGTTTAAGGGAAAATGATTTATTCTATTAACAATACATATTTCATACAAATATATACAAAAACAAACTATTATTCAAATTAAACAATACATAAAAATATAATTCTCACAATTTAGCTTACAATTAGAGAGCTTATTAAAATTGAAAAAAAATCAGATTAAAAAAACAAAACAGTATCTTTATTTTAATGTTATATGCTTTTTAAATATTGATCATAATAATTATGAAAAAAAAAATGTATCAGAAATAATAGGATCTGTAATAACAATAATAAACTGAAATACACATATGTATATAATATAAATAAAATGTCCGTTAATTAAAACAAAATTGTAATTATAATAAAAATAATAAATTTACCGGTAATAAAGTATTAAAAAACAGTCTAACTCTGCAGAAATTATTTTTTTGAATTTAATGGCAGTTGAGACAGGTTTAAAAAATTAACCGAAAGTACTTCTGCAGATTTAAAGACTGTTTTTTAATAATTTATTACCGTTAAATTTATTATTTTTATTATAATTACTTATGTATATAAGCGTACAAACATATATACACTGGGAGAATCTTAAAATAAAAATGAAAAAACAAAAAACAAATTGTAATATCTTTTGAAAAGACAAATTAAACTGAATGTTTGTTCAAAATGTTCAAAGTTAAATAAAACCTAGATTGTTAAATGCAATTAAGATAAAGAAAGCAAAAAAGAATTTTAAAGTGGTACTAAGTTCCCATAAAATAGGTAGTAGTTCTGGAAACTGCATATCCTACATTTGTATTACTCACGGATATATATTATACTTTAGAATAGTTTTAAACTGAGCATTATTTTATTAAATTATTATAATTTAATTTACAAGTGGCAAATTTTTTACACCCACAACTTTGACGTCAATCATTTCAGTCAAATATATTAATGATTATTAATAATCATTTATTAAACTAGAGATTATCTCTAGTCCAGATATAGATGTTATACCTCAATTAAAAGTTAATATATCTTTTTTTAAACTATATATAAAGACATGGAATAACTCAACTTCATATCTCTTTGACATAATATTTACAAATATGCTAAGAGTCAAATGGTATATAAACAAAGATAAAGCATATATAAAGTTATGCTTTTATTAATATTTAAGATTACTATTTATGTAACGAAGACTGAAAAACCATAAGCCACAAAATCTGTAGGAACATTTTTGCACTTTCTAAATTTCATCAACTGGAATTCCATAATACAACCATTTTCAATAATTAACCAAGATTTGTATTCCTAGCCAAATATCAAGTATTTGTGTGTTTTATAATGTGTGCTAATGACAATTACACATGAGATTTCAGTAAATGAAGATTATGAAAAATTAGAAGCATATCAGGTAATAGTTTTTAATGCATCTATTTAATTTATTTACTTAATCTGTAATCTCCAAATCTAAATTAAATTGAAATAAACTACAGAAATATTATTTATTATTGGCTAATCTCTAGTCAAGTGAATGACTAATAAAAATTATTAATAAACTGTAACAAATCTGTTTTCGTTAAGTCCTAACCGAAGTGTAATGATTTCCATCTTAATTGGCCCACTTTATCATATCAGAAACTTCTGTAATGAAAAACAGAAGAACAAACAGAAATTCTTTTATTCTCCCTACTCTAAAAAAATTTGTAATCAATAGCAATATGTGTAAGCTAAGGTCATGGGATGAACCAATAGAAAGAAACTAGATGCACTGCCATCTAGTGACAATTGATATACTTAATGCTAGAGTGAAATTCCTTTCACTCCCAAACCTGATTTCATTCTTTGTCCTAAACATTTAACTATCAAATATTTAAAAATTAAATAAGTAAATTTAAAATTAAGGAAAAACGATATATATAGAAAATTGTAAAATTGAAAAATAAGTATCTTTTTCTTAATTAAAAAAAATGACTTTCAATATTTTATTCAATCTTTACATATTCAGATTTATAACAAAACAAAAAAATCCTTTAAATAATTATACAATGCACTTCTTAAAATAAATAAATACATTCAATATGAAATTTGCAAATGAACAACAGAATAACATAATTGAGTATATTACAGCTTCTGTAAATGCATAGAAATAAACATGTACATAATCCATTATCAAACTAATATATAACCTGATTTTGATTATATTCATTTTTTACTTGACTTCTTTGGATTGAATTGAACACAAATGAGGTAAGATCTTTTTTTGTTGTTGTTGTTGTTTTAATAAAATGCTTGTTTTTTTATTATAAAAATTTACCACATTATTTAAGTACAAATTTATTTGGTTTTAACTAAATTAATAAATATTTGAAATTATATATTTTTATTTTCTGTTAGTATTATTCATTAAAAAATGGATTTTATTTTCTTGAAAAATGGTCTGAAAAAGCAACAACACCATCTTGAATATTTTGTTTTCTTCACATTTAATACCATTAAATACAAATTTATTAAAACATTACTTTTGTTTCTTTACATTGTCTTTAAATATTATTATTAGACACAAATAAAATTCTTAAGAATGAAGACACTGGAATTAATAAATACACTGTTTTCATTTTTTTTTAAAAATTAGATACAAAGTTATTAATTTGATTCTTATTACTATTGTATATTATTATACTAACAATTGTTTTTAAATAAAGACGTTTGTTGTTATTTAGAAGTGAAAAAAAAAAGTATATATAATGTAAATTTAAACTAGATTTAATATTTTAAAAATAATTTAAATATTATAAATATCTGAAAATATATTTATTACATGCATGAATACTAGGTGAGTTTTATTTACATCGTATAAAATTAATTGAAGAACATTCTTAAAAATTTGTAAAATTGTTATAATTATTTATAAATCAAAGTTTAATTTACATTTTTTTAAAATATGCTAATTTGTTTAGTTGAAAAACCTATGCCAATTTACTAAGGTCCGTTCCTACTCTCCCTCTTCTAACACTGTCCCTTGTAACTTTGAGCTACCAGTGAAGACCAAATTGTAGCACAATTCAATTTCCATCCCAGACCATTTCTGGCTTTCATTTTTATCACAGACTATCCTGTTTCCAGATTTGAACCCAAGTTTTCATTGCTAAATAAAAAAGTCAGAAATTGATCTGGGTGAAAATTAAATTGCATTACCATTTGGTAACCACTGATAATTCAAACTTATAATACATGGCGCTACAGTAGAGAGATATATTAAGATTTGAAAGTTAAATAATGTTATGTTGGTATATACCCTTTATTATAGTGTAATTATAAGAGTGATATTTTTAATGGCTTATTCATGGCAAAAAAAACAAAACATATAAAGCACCACTAATATATTAATACATGGGCCATAATTATTAATATTAAAAAAAATCAGTAAATAACCTACAAATGTAATATAAAAAATATTTGTTTGGAAGCATATGTCATTTATGGTATCGGACAAGGTGTTTATAGCAAATATTGAAGCTAACAGGTCTTCTGATATACTTATTGACTTCTCTTCATGTATACATAGATTCTTTTACTCACATATATATAAGAAAGTTGATTAAATAAAAAATAACGCTAAAAATTCAGAAGTACCTTGAAGAATATGAAGAATGCGTGTATTTACTGTAAGTAGAAATTCTTCATAAATTTCTCTTTTAAAAGCATGATGGATACCAAACCCCCAGAGGCGACATCTATTGGATGGTAATATAAAGCTTACCGGTATTATTAATGACCCATTAATTAAAAAAATAAGATTGTCTCACTGAAAAAGACATGCCATTTGCAGTATACTCATGTGGATCTATTTATAATTAATTATAAATAAATTATTATATGAATAATAAGTAAGTCACATTTAAGGATAGTAATAAATAATTGTGAAAAGGGCATTATTAGAAAAAAACCGATAATAATTCGAACTGTAAATAATGATAATATAAAAAATATGCATCCAATAAGTAAATTATTTGAACATTGTTAAATGGGTAAATATTTCCCTTTTAGTGTTACTATACGTTATCAGAGGGCGCTACGGCCCAGAGGTGAAATTTAAACGATTGGAATTTGATTACGAACTACAACGAGCGTTTTAACAAGTGATATTTTTTAAAACAATTAAATTAGCAATGATGAATTCAGTATTACAAAAAAATAAATTTATTATTTTTCATAAAAAATATATTCTTCTAGAAGGAAGGCCTCAAAAAAAAAACAAAAAAACATATACCTTACTTTTAAAAATAAACAGAATTTACTTTATAGGTTCAAATGGCATTTCTGAGTGAATAGGGTACATAATGAACAAATAAATCGTTCTTAGTTATACTATATACGTTTCGCATATATATATACAAACTATCATTTGTCTAAAAATATAAAAAACGATGGAAAATGAATTTTAAAATTGTTTAAATCAAAATTCATATTTAGTACAACTTATCAATCTTAATAAACTAATGTTTTTAATAACATACTAGTCTTTTCTATAAATGTGATGGTAAAAATAATTACTCAATTGTATATAAAAACATATACACGCACGTACGTACATACAATAAAAAAAATATCTCAACACTGGAAAAAGCCAAAACAAAATATTTTGATAGTACTCATATAATATAATAATTTGAAATTAAACTAAGAATATTATAATTAATTTTCATGAATAATTAATTATTATTCGTAATTTTCAAAATAATGTAGTAGTTTTTTAAATAAACACTATAATAAATTCCCCTCTTTAACTTCTGAATGGAATATTTATCTTTTAACAATTTTATGTACATAATTGTGTGTATATAAACAAGTGAGTAAATGTGTGAAATATATACCGCAAAGAAAATATTTTTAAAGTTAATAATAAAAATAAAACTGTTACTAAAATTTTAAAATGTAAGCTGTAGAGATAGTTTTCTGCACTGGAATACCTTCACGAAATGAGAAACACACACAAAATATTTGAAGTAATTAGTTATTAGAGAGAAGGTATTATAACATAATCTTTAAAGGATATATAAAAATATTCTTTAAAAGAATGTTCAAGCGACTGATTTTTTTAGTCAGTGGACAATCTTGTATTTTCAAAAACAGTATTTTTTTTTTTTAAAGATTCTAACAATTAATACATTATATAGATTTGCTTAATAATAATATTAAAACAAAAAACGACAAAATAAAAACTAAAAATAAAAAAATAGAAGATTCCAAAAGAGAGATTCGACGCAATTTCATTAGACTGGAATCTTTTTAAATACATAATATATATAATATCAGTTGTTGTCACATTTAATTTACATATTTAAATTAATTCTACACAGATCCAAATTCTAAGTTTAGAATAGGTCAGTAACGTATATATAGTTGTTCCAATAATTTACAAAAGTCTTTTTTTTTTTTTTTTTGATTACTTTTTTTTTTTTTAATAAGATAAATCTCAGACTGACATAGAAAAAAAAAAAGCCAATATTTACATTAAAATTAAAAAAAAAAAAAAGAATTTGCATAGAATACAAACTTTTTTCTTTTCCATATTATATATATATAAAAGTAAGAATCGCATTTAATTAAGTTAGCTTAATGGCCCTGGTAAATCTCCGCGTCTTGGCCCTAGTGCTGGAAAAAAAAGATTTATAAATATTAGTACCAACTATGAATAATATTAAAACTAAACATAACTCTAATATAAGAATCTAATAACAATGCTAAATCTCAGCCTCAAAAGAAAGTCTCTGAGCATCGGATAAAATGTGACTATCATTTAGAATAAGGATTCTCAATGGGGGGAAAAGTTGCCCCATTGGGGGCGAAAATTATTTTTTGGAGGGGAGGGGGTGAAAATTGCAATCAGGAATTCTTCAAAATAGTTATAGGCAGCCACTACCAATGTTTTTTAAATAATGTGCAAAAATCTTTTTGCTTCTAACTTAATGGCATATGGTTGGTGTAGATTTCATGGTGGTGATAACAAAGGTGGTAAGTGCACAATCATCAAACTATCATATATTTTTGTAAGTTCTTTGTTTTAAATCAATGTAACTTTCACCTTTAAATCAATCCTATCACAATCGTCCGCCAGTCAAAAGGGAATTTGGTACCTTCATAACAAATTGTAATCATTTATGCATCTTAATGATATAAAAAAGCTCATATATGTTTATAATACTGCCCTAAATATAATTTTTTTTTTAAAAAAAATCTATTTTCTATTCCAAAGTTTGAAATATAGTCACTTTTTATACTGTGTTTTAAAAATGTCACATAATAATCTACACAGCTGGATAAATTAGAAATATTTGTTCCGTTTTCAATGTTAACTATAATTTAACTTATTAAACATCTAATATTTTTATCTTCATAAACACTATCCTCAATTTAGGACTCTTTTTAACAGATCATCTATATTATAATATTTTAGTAATATTAGATCATCTATATTAGTAAGGTAAAATTGATGTTTCTGTAGAATTGTAACAGAGATGAAATAAACTATGCTAAAATAAACTACGCTAACAAGATGGAACAACTTACTGATGATAATTATCCATATATTGCTTTGGGATGGAGAACCTTATCACACATATACACCATTTAAAAAAAATGTTTAATTTAATAAGTCCACTTCAAAAAGAGTCATATAGATAGTGATGCAGGGAAAAAAGATTATAAGCTTTGAATCAGTGTAAGAAACCATTATTCAATTAATATCACATTTTGCCACTAGCATTGAGAACAGAGTGATATTTTTCTCACCTTCACTTTGTTCGCATGTGGGTCCTATCCAACCAGGTGGGCAATAACATCTTCCACTGTAGGAGTCACATGTGGAACCTTGGAAACATTCACAACTAAATGCACAATTAGCACCATATTTTAATGGTTCACAAGCTACAAAAATAAATTTATTATTATTATTATTTTTATAAGTCACATAAGCAGTAAAATAACTAATAAGTTAAATCTTCATCCAAAAGTCAATTATCTATTATCTATTAAGGCAATAATAAACAAAACGGATTGAAATACATTTAAAAAAACATTTATTTGGAACACAAATTTTAACACCACCACTGGTTATTAATGTTGTTGATCACAATATTCTTTTGAATGATTGTATGAATATTGTGAGCTCACCTGTTTATGAAAATAAGAAGCAGTATAATCCTGAAGCTATATAAAAGCATTAATAACTATTGTAATATATGTAAATTCTCTTCAAACATCACTTGTCTTCTCTTTGTACATATAGTTATCTGTTTAAGGAGATTTATTTAAACTTTTTTACATAAATAATTTCAATCTTTGTGGTAAAGTTTCAATCTTTAGTGGACAATAAATAAAGATAAGATTTCCACCTTTATTGTTGAAAGGTTGCCTTGACAACAGGCTGAGATTGTTGATTGCTATTGATATTAGGATTGTCTAAGTATTGACTGACATTAAGGGATGACTTATACACCTATTTAGCTATAATTGCAGTTTGTACATTGACTATTTATTAGTCTGCCTTCAGAACAGGTTATATTTATCTGTTTAAGAAGGTCTATTTTAAACTTCTTTATATCAATAATTTCAATCTCTATGGCCAAGCAATCTTTAGTGCCTATATAAATATATTGTACCATAAATAAAGGTGAGACTTCCACCTTTATTGTTAAAAGGAGGCTGCTTTGACAATGGGTTGAGATTGTTGATAGCTATTGGGACTGTCTAAGTGTGGACTGATTTTAATGATTATATATATATAAGTAGGTCATGTATTCATGATTAAACCCATCAAAACATGACATGATCAACATTCGACATTTCATATGCTTACACATGCTGTTAATAAGAGTATCAAACTCTTCACAAACCTTCCTGCATCCACTGATTACAAAGACTTGTACTTGCTGGAATTACTGTGTGGAGAGTTTGGAAATAGATTATTTATGTTACCATAGTCAATCTTTAGTAAATGTCTACCAAAATCATGCAACAAAATACACACAACAATAAAGATAATAAATAACAAAAATAGCAATAACAATTAAGTAGAGACCCAATGTTTTTGTAAAATCCATATTTATAGTAATTTTTAAAAATAAATACTCCTCTCACAATTGTATCTGAAGCTTAACTGGGATATTTGGGTACTTTTAAATATTTCTATAGAAGATCTAAAATTTGGAGTGAAGTATTTTTTTCATCTTTTACAATAAAATTATCTTCCTGACTTACTCCATTCTCCAGATCAAAACCCATTTATTAACCAGTAGATGGTGAAGAGCTTAGTTAACCATATTTGGCTACTTGAGAAATTCCTGAGCATACCAGTAAATATTTTTTAATTACTACAAGAAAAAAACTCAACTCTGATCTGGATTTGAACCACAATGGCAGTTTGATAAGCTTAAAATACTACTTAAGACATCAAAAGCCTTTAAAACATATTAAATTTATTTAAATATTTTGCATGCAAATTTGCTTGAATAAGTCATCTTTCTTAATTTAAAAAGTTATATTCTACTCACCATCTTGACAATTTGGTCCTGTAAATCCAGGTGGGCAGTCACACTTCCCAGAATGAGCATCGCAAAAAGCACCACCACAATCGCAGACTAATTTACAATTGGCACCATAGTGTCCATGAGGGCAAACTGTTAATAAAATAATATGCATGATATTTACCTCACAGTTATAAAAAACAATTATTATAATTAGGTTTAAAATTTGCATGTTTCATTTTATTGCCATAGATCTTTCTTTCTTTAAAACCAATGGCATATCACATGACTCCACCAAACGACTCCAGATTACACAATGCTGTTCTGCAACACACTTTATTTGATATTACTTTTATATTAACCCTGATCATAGGATAGATGTCTATAGTTGTTGAAAAACAAAGAACACCACAATATACAGATACTATATTGTTTTTAGATCTAAAATATTATACTGCCAAGTTGGTTTACAATGAAAACATTAATATGTTTTTTTAGTTTGGGCTCATAGTTTGGTAGTGTAAGAAAAGGGTAAACAATGCCTGTCAGATGAAAACTACATTATATCCTTAAGGTCCAGGTACCTTATGCAAATCTCCTCATTGGTGAAATCTAAAAGCTATAAATTAGACTGAAGGCAATAAATAGAATAGCTCTGGATAGAGATTTATTAAGCACTTTCATATGGCTTCCATTAGTTACTAAAACTTACACTAGGTGGCATACCGTGATAAAAGTTTGTTTAATGAAAAATAGTTCTCTTTTAAAGAAAAGCTATGTGCTTAGTATTTTATAAATATGGCATAAGAAATGCACTATGATATATCTCAAAACATTAAGATACATAAATACATAGTATTAAGAAAATAATAAGAAATGGAAAATGCCAACTGTGATCCTGTCTTTTCATTTATGCATAGAATCTTTTTGTTTAGTTTTCCTTTATTTTTAACTGATTGATAACTTAAGTAACATATAGTAAAATATGAATAAACTTTAATTAAGTAGTATATTTTAATTTTTTTTTACTTTTTACCTGTGAACCCTTCATCTCAATTCCATCATATCTGCTCATAAAATCAGACAATTCTGTTTCACTATGCATGTATTTTGTGGACAACTTTTATCAGGCGAGCTAGTCACCAAACACTTGAATTCTCTAAGCTACGAATAACCTTCATTCATCAGGTAAGCTAGCCTATGAATAACCTTCAACCACCAGGTAAGCTACCAATATCAAACACCTGAATCCAAGTATGTGAACAACCTTCTTTCATCAGTTGAGCTAGAGTGATAAAACACATGAATCCTCCAAGCTCACTCATCAAGTAAACTAGAGATAGCAAACACCTGAATCATCCAAGCCTGTAAAGTCTTCACTCATGAGATGAGCTAGAGGCATCAAGCATCTGAATTCATCAAGCTATGGACAACCGTCATTCATTGGGTGAGTCAGAAATATCAAACATTTGAATTGCCAAATTGACAGTTCAATATTTTTCTCTTACATTGTTTCTTTATTGTAAAAAAAACAAAAAACTTTTTACTTTCTTTTGAAATTAATTTCATATCAGTTTGTGTAAATTCCACAACAAGACAATCTTTTTAAAATGATATCCCTACACAATTTAGCTCAATAATAAATAACCAATCAGATGGTTTGTCAATCATAAAGTCATGTGATTCTATGCACTAGAAAAGACAGTTGAACTTCGAACTTTAGCTCTCAAATCCATGAGTCTAGCTAGTACTGCACTAAATACATCAAGGCACAAAAGTAATAATTGTGATATTATTAAAAGTTAGATATTTGTGAATTAATTATAAGTGATGAACCCACTCCCTACCTACATATTCTAGATAGTTGAATAGAAGTGTTAACTTTAAACACCAATATCCTGCAACCTATTAGGCTCTGAACAGATGACAAATAAGTAAAAATATTCATGAATGTTTAAACTTCAACATACAATCAGTAAAACAAAATACGAAAAAAAAATTGCATATTGGGAGAATTAATTTTGTTCATTGTAATTTCATTTATTACACTTTTTTCTTGAACCAATTAATTGTAATGAATTCTTGTATTAGAATTACTTGTTTCAGTAATCAGTTTTTTTGGAATAAAGATATTATTAATCATATATTAAATAAATTTTTATTTCACAGAGTGCATACAAAAAAAATGATATGATCATAATGATTATATATTTAAATATTCATCACTTCTCATTGAAGTCCAACTAATTATGACTTAAGAAAAATGAGATTCTAATATTAATATTGGTTTGTATTTGTAATTTAAATTTGCAATTGTTTGATTGTCTGCATAACAAAGTGGTTTCTTTCTTCTTTATAATCTAAAGTTGAGTGCACTTTTGGTGAAGTTTACCAAGTTAGCATAGTGTAATATATATGTAATTCAAATTTGTGTAATGTAGTGGTTTCTTTCTTCTTTATAACCAACAATTGAGTGCACTTTTAGTGAAGTTCATGAAATTAACATAGTTTAATATAGATGTAATTCAAATTTGCATACATTCCTTTGCATGCATAATGAAGTGGTTTCTTTATTCTTTCTAACCAACAACTGAGTGCACTTTCAGTGAAGTTCACAAAATTAGCATAGTTTAAAATGCAGCATACATTTATTTGCATGCATAATGAAATGGTTTCTTTCTTTTTTATAACCTACAACTGAGTGCACTTTCAGTGAAGTTCATGGAATTAGCATAGTTTAATATAGATGTCATTTAATTTGAATACATTTATTTGCATGCATAATGAAGTGGTTTCTTTCTTCTTTATAACCTACAACTGAGTGCACTTTCAGTGAAGTTCAAAAAATTAGCATAGTTTAATATAGATATAATTCAAATTTGCATACATTTCTTCGCATGCATAATGAGGTGGTTGCTTTCTTTTTTATAACCTACAGCTGAGTGCACTTTCAGTGCAGCTCACCATAAACATAGTTCTGATTATGGTGAACTTCACCAAAAGTGCACTCAACTTTAGATTATAAAGAAACCACCTTGTTATGCAGATGAACAAATATGTTTACAAATATGATAATATTAATTATATATCTAACTTTCAAATTTATTTATTAAGCACACAGATCATATGAAATTAAAGAGAAAGGATTTTATCTTTTTATGTTAAAAGGTGAAATCCTTTCTCTTTAATTTAATTAGTTATAAATCTGTAGGCTGACACAGAAACAGCGCCTCTTGCGGTTACATAGGGTATAAATTATAACTACCAAATATTTTATAATATTTTTATTTTGGTTTGTTTAATATTTCTACAATACTTGTAAAATAATAAATATAATCATTCTAAGATTAGTAAATCTGCATCATATTATTTGTTACTTCATTAATATTTTCATTTGAGCAAGTGAGAGAAGATCTGATTGATAGTAATTTTTACATATGCTTTCACAATTGTTTATCGGAAATATCTACGATAAATTAGTTTCTCATAGATGAGGAAAAGTATAACATCAATTTTTACTGCAACCTCTTTCAATTATCATATTCTACTTCAACACTATTCTGTTTAATGATGAGTAAAATTCATCATGCATACTTAATTTGTCATGGAACATCTAATTGACTTGCATGTAAACATAAACTGATGTAAAACATTTTATTAATAAACATGTGATTTCAATTATTGCAAATTATTAAAAAAAAACTTCAGAAATCTTCTCAGACAATCCTTAATTCTTTTACATGACCATCACCTCTTATGCTTGTGTATAACTGTTGTTAAAACAGGCAAAACTCACTATATATATTGCCACACACAGCACAAGCCTTCTGGCATCCATTGATTACTCTTGCTTGCTGTGTGTGGCAATATATATAGTGAGTTTTTCCTGTTTTAACCTTTGCTCTTGTTTTTCATATATCAATTCTTACGTTCACAATGATAGATTTAAAATATCATCTTTATATCAATATACTATTTTATTTTCCATCACATTATTATTGTTACTTCTAAACAGAAATTAAGTTTTTAAAATTGTTATATAACTAAATGTATCATATGATCACCATTTAATAAGAAAACCAAACTCTCCATACAGTAGGGTCACTACTAGATAGAGATTTTATGCACAAATCTTCCTGCATTTGTTGATTACGAATGCTTTTACTTGGTGGCACTACTGTATAAAGAGTTTGGTACTGCTTGGATGATTGGGAGAAAAAATTGATAAATGAAGCAAAGAAAAGAAAGGGATTAATAAAGAAATTAACAGTGTTTTCACATAATAAATATGATATAGCTAGAATTGTATGGAAGAGAATGGGTAGCAGGGTTAACATATGTTAACGATGTGTTATGTTTTAGTAAAGGGGAATTAGATTACTTGGAAAAAGTACAAAGAGAAGTAGGAAGACATGCATTATATGCAGATGTGTGGACAGCAAAGAAGGCAATTCAAGGAGAAATGAGATAGTCAAGTTTTTATATGAGGGATGCAAAAAGCAAAATGAAAATGTTTAGTAGATTGCAGTTTATGGATAATAAAAGAATAGCCAAAATTGTATTTAATAAGGTTACAAATAAAGGGCAGGTAACAAGATGGGCAAGGAAGTTAATACGATATACAGAAGATTTGAATAAAGAATTAATGTGTAAAGAATTAATGTGGGATGATTGTGTTAGGAGAATTGTTGAGTGTTATAGTGGTAAGGAATGGGATAGAAGAGTAAATGCATTAATAAAGAATAGGGAGTTGGAAAGATGGAGAACTACTATGGAGAGTAAAAAGAGTTTAAATATATATAGAAGTAAATGGAATATTAGGTGCGAGTTCATTTATAATAATAGCAAGAAAAGTAGTTTACTGTTTAAGGCTCAAATGGGATAATTAGCAACAGGGGATTATAGATGTAAATGGAAAAACGTGGATGATTTAGTCTGCAAGTTGTGTAAGGAAGGCATAGAAAATATTAGGCATCTGTTAATTGAATGTAAATGCTTGAAAGCAGAAAGAATACAAATAATAAAGTTGTGGAAGAATAAATATAAGGAAAGGGATTTATACAGAAAGTGGGCTATTGTTTTGAGAAAAGGTAAGGGGGAGTTAGATATAAAGGCCATGGAGTTGACAAAGATTATATTGTGGAAATGGGATGGAGCAGGATATGGAAAAACCTAAGGCAGGAAATGGAAAGGGAAGGTATAGAGCCTAATAGGTTTCTCTGGAAGATTTGGTTGGGAATGAGTATAAGGACTAATGTGGTGCAATAGAGAAAGTGGCAAATAAGGTTTTAGGTGAGAATATTCAGAAGAATAAAAATAATAAAAAAGTGAGAGTTAGTAAAAATGTAAAAGGGAGGAAAAAGAATGCAGAGAATATTAGTGTGCTATTAAAACAAAAAAAATGAAAAGGATGTTAATGTTAAATGGAAAAAGTACTTAGAAAAAAGAAGTTGGCTAAAATAGATAATTATATAGAGAGAATGAAATTGAATAGTAAATTGTTGGAGGATAATAATAGTGGAAGAGATGGGTGTAAACAATTTTGGAAATACATTAAAAGAAGGAATGTAGGGGGGGGGGTAGTATTATTAGATGATGAGGGAGTAGAGAGTAGCTCTAGAGAAGAATTAGAGATAATATTAAATAAGTATATAATGTATATAAAAAAGATGTTGTGAAGGACAGAATGATAGCAAACATTAAAGCATGTAGTAATGGGAATATTAGGTTTACAAAAAATGAATTGAATGAGACAGGGAAGAAATTGAAAAGTGTAAAGGCAAGAGGTTTAGATGGATGGGCAGCAGAGATGGTAATGAATTTAAGGTATAGGGCAAAAGTAAAATTATTATTGTGTTTTAATAAGATGACACAGAAGAGAGTTTTTAGGGTAGTTGGAGTAATACAAGAGTAAGGCTACTATTTAAAGGATAGGGTAAGGATCATAGAAAGTTAAACAATTACACAGTGATCGCAGTAACATCAGTTTTATATAAAGTTTTCTTATATATGGCAGCTGAAAGATTTGTAAAATGGATGGAAGAAAATAATATAGTGGGAGAAATGCAAGGAGGTTTTCAATCGGATAGGCATACAGGAAATAGTTTATTTGTAGTTTTACAACTTATAGATATGAGTCGGTATACAGGTATATATATATATATGGTTTTTATAGATATAGAGAAGACATATGATAGAGTAAATAGAAATAGATTATGGGTAAGTTTAGTAACCTTGGGAATGGATGGAGCTTTAGTAGATATTATTAAGAAAATTACATGAAAATTAATAAAGTTAAAAATGGGGTGGGACTAAGGCAAGGATGCCCTATGTCACCTATTTTGTTTTTGTTGTATTTGAGAAAAATGGAGAGAGAGCAATAAAAAGAAAAGGGATATAGATACCATTAATAGGTGGCAAAGAAATATATACATTATCTGGTCTTTTATTTGCAGATGATGTCTTTGTGTGTGCAAAAAGAAGGAAAGATAAGGAAGTTATGCTGAGGACATGCGCAAACATGGGTAAAGAGATGAGGATTAAGTTTAGTGAAGAAAAATCAAAGAGATGAGAATTAAGTTTAGTGAAGAAAAATCAAAAGTAATGTTGATTAATATTGGGGAAAGAGAAGATAAAGAATTTTTATTGGAAGATGTAAAGTTAAGTATGGTGAATAGATATAACTATTTGGGAATCGTCTTAAGTAATCAGAGATATTGCTTGGATGAATGGGAGAAAAAATTGATAAATGAAGCAAAGAAAAAAAAGGGATTGATGTGTTAACACTGTTTTCATATAATAAATATAATGTAGCTAGAATTGCATGGAAGGGAGTGATGGTAGCAAGGTTAATATATGGAAATGATGCATTATGTGTTAGTAAAAGGGTATTAGATTACTTGAAAAAAGTACAAAGAGAAGTAGGAAGATATGCATTAGATGCAGATGTGTGGACAGCAAAGAAGGCAATTCAAGGAGAAATGGGATGGTCAAGTTTTTATATGAGGGATGCAAAAATCAAAATGAAAATCTTAGTAGATTGCAGTTTATGGATAATAAAAGAATAGCCAAAATTGTATTTAATTGGGTTATGAATAAAGGGCAGGTAACAAGATGGGTGAGGAAGGTAATGCAATATGCAGAAGATTTGGATAAAGAATTTATGTCAGTATACTTGTACAAATGGTGGGATGATTGGGTTAGAAGAATTGTTGAGGGTTATAGTGGTAAGGAATGGGGTAGAAGAATAGATGCATTAATAAAGAATAGGAAGTTGGACAGATGGAGAACTAGTATGAAGAGTGAAAAGACTTTAAATATATATATAAAAGTAAACAGAATATTAGGTGCAAGTTAATTTATGATAATAGAAAGGAAAGTACTTTACTGTTTAAGGCTCGAAGGGGATCTTTAGCAACAGGGGATTATACTCATAAATGAAAAAATGTGGTTGATTTAGTCTGCAAGTTGTGTAAGAAAGGCATAGAAATATTAGGCATCTGTTAATTGATTGCTTGTAAAAGCATTTACATTCCATTAGCAAATGTGTAATATTTTCCAAGTCTTCTTAAATCCCCCACATTTCATTATTTATGGGTATATTCTCTTACTTGCTAGTAATAATCCTGTTTGAGCCTTAAACAGCAAACTACTTTCCTTACTATTATCATAAATTAACTCTCATTCAATATTTTGTTTACTTCTATAATGTAACAAACCCCCCCTTCTTCCTTCTATTAAGACTGTATATACTTATATTTATCCGTATATGCACGCACCTATATATATCACTTTGCGAGGCGAACGTATTATTCTGATTTATTTATCAAATTAATGTAGCAGTTTCCCAACGGGTATTTATGGACATCACGAGGATTCCAAGTGCCAATCTTATGTTAAATAAGAATTACACATGGGGAGAGACTACTAATAAACAGCCATAGACTTTAATAAAATGTAAGAACTTTAACCCTCAGCTATCAGGTTCAGGACGGGTGGGGTTATGGCCAGGAGTAGATATAAATGGGAACAAGCAATTTTCTCTTTTTTATACAAAAAAAAAAGAAGAATAAAAATGGTTTCATTATCACTAATATTTATTATGAGTTACGCTAAACATCAAGTATACAAACATAAAAAGAATAATTTAACTTTAACTTGTTAACATAGAAAACTACAGCTCTGACATTTTGATTTATAATATACATATATATGCACACACTTTCAAATACGTTTATAATTCACAAATGGTTTAAAAGTTGCAGATAGACAGAAAGAGATTCCCTTCCAATATTCTTTTATTTTGTTCTAAACTTAGTTGGAGACAATTCATCGCATTGAAATGTTGCCTCAATAACTAATAGCTATAATGGGTTTACACAATTTAAACAAAATAATCTTTTTATAAAATTTCTTATGGAGTTCTTCTATGTAAATCTATAGAGTCGAGATGATCTGTCTTGAGGTTTTTCTTTCTTTATTCTATCTGGGGTCTCCATTTTTGAAAATCTTTGCTTTACAGTTCTGATCTTGGCAGTTACTTCAAATCCAGAGAGGCTTACCTTGTTGAATATAGCAGCATACAGAGTGTTGTAGATGGAGTTTGAGCCCAATACATTAGGCTTTTACTTTGATATTTCCATTTCTTTCACCATTAAAATTATAAAATTAACTTTGCTACACTAACGATTCCACTATGTTGATCGTCAATTTCTGCAGGGACAAGAGAAAGAGCATTATGGGTTCTTTTCTTTTATAGCCCCCTCCATTTGTTCTAGAAGTTTCACTCGTTTTCCAGTTCTTGTCTCTGATTTCTGCCCAACCGGATTTTGATCAAGGTGTGAAGGCTTTTAAAAGCACCTTCGGCCTTTCTTGTTTTAAAATCCATTTCTTCTAGAAATTTCTAGGCATTTAGAATATAACTGAAAGAAAACCTCATTTCCTCCCTCCACAACAATTGAACCTATTCATACATACATCTATAACAAACATATACATATTATTTTGAAATGACAGAGCACTCCCCCCCTTTTTGAGATATATATGTATTTTGTATAACCACCACCGTGTAACATAATTAATCTATAAACCTAAACTATCTATATATAATGACCACCACCTATCATGCTAGTTGTGCCCATTCTGTCACAATATATATTTAAGCTCTTTTTACTTTCCGTACTAGTTCTCCATCTTACCAGCTCCCTATTTTTTATCTCTGTATCTTTTCTTCTATCACAATCTTTGCTATTATAACACTCAACAATCATCCCACTCTATGTACAAGTATACTGACACAAAGTCTTTATCCAAATCTTCTGCATATCATATTACCTTTCTCATCCATCTTGTTGCTTGCCCGTTAGTCGTAACCCAATTAAATACTATTTTGGCTATTCTTTTACTATCCATAAATTGCAATCTACATAACATTTTCATTTTACTTTTTGCATCTCTCATATAAAAACTTGACCATCCCATTTAGCCTTGAAATACCTCCTTTGCTGTCCACACATCTGCATCAAATGCATGTCTTCCTACTTCTCTTTATACTTTTTCTAAGTAATTTAACACCCCTTTGCTAACACATAACACATTGTTACCATATTTAACCCCATTATTGCCACTCCCTTCCATACAATTCTTGCTACATTATATTTATTATATGAAAATCCTGTTAAATTCTTTATCAGTCCCTTTCTTTTCTTTGCTTCATTTATAATATGTGACGTGATGCCCTTTGGCTTCTGCTTTATCAGAGTCAGGAATCTCTCATCCACAATGCCCAGTGAAACCTGATAGCCATTTTACTTTCACCTTCTATTTCCCACCTACATTTTCCCCATATTCTTCACTATCCTGCTCCATCCCATTTCCACAACATAATCTTTGTCAACTCTATGGTCTTCATATCTAAATTTCCCTCATCTTTCCCCAAATCCAGTATAAAAACCAAGTACCCACTTTATTCTCTCACAACTTCATCATTTGTGCCCTTTCTTCTTGCAAGCATTTACATTCAATTAACAGATGCCTAATATTTTCTATGCCTTCTTTTCATAACTTGCAGATTAACTTGCCCATATTTTTTTATTTATGTGTATATTCCCTTGTTGCTAAAGATCCCTTTCGAGCCTTGAACAGTAACCTACTTTCCTTGCTATTATCATAAATTAACTCACACCCAATATTCTGTTTACTTTCCTTGCTATTATCATAAATTAACTCACACCCAATATTCTGTTCACTTTTATATATATTTAAACTCTTTTTACTCTCCATACTAGTTCTCCATCTCTCCAACTCCCTATTTTTTATTAATGCATCTATTCTTCTATTTCATTCCTTGCCACTATAACACTCAACAATTCTCCTAACACAATCATCCCACCTTTTGTATAAGTATACTAATATAAATTCTTTATCCAAATCTTCTGCATACCATACTACCTTCCTCACTCATTGTCCTGTCCTCATAACTCAATTAATATTATTTTGGCTATTCTCTTAATATCCCTAAATTGCAATCTACCAAACATTTTCATTTTGTTTTTTGCATTTCTCATATAAAAACTGACCATTCCATTTCTTCTTGAATTGCCTCCTTTGCCATCCACACATCTGCATCTAATGCACATCTTCCTACTTCTCTTTGTACTATTTCTAAGTAATCTAATACACCTTTACTAACACACAATGCATCGTTATCATTTTTTTTATCAGTCCCTTTTTTTTCTTTGCTTCATTTATCAATTTTTTTCCCCATTCATTCAAGCAATTTCTTTGATTACTTAAGATGATTCCCAAATAGTTATACCTATTCACCACATTTAACTTTATATCCCCATTAAAAATTTTCTCTTCTCTTTCCCCAGTGTTTATATCATTACTTTTGATTCTTCTTAACTAAATTTAACACCCATCCATTTACCCATTATTTGCACATGTTTTCAGCATAACTTCCATATCTTCCCTACCCTTCTGTACACAAGAAGATATCATCTGCAAATAAAAGATCTGATAATGTATATACTCCCTTGCCAACTATTAATAGTATCTCTGCCCCTCTGCTCTCTCCATTTTTCTCAAATGTAACATAAGCAAAATAGGTGGCCAGGGCATCCTTGCCTTAGTGCCACCCCATTTTTAACTTTAACTGGTTCTATATTTTCTAATTGATACATATAATTATTTTCATACAATCTCTTAATTAGATCCATTAAAGTTCCATTCATTCCCAAATTTACTAAACTTACCCATAATCTATTTTTTTTTTAGTCTATCATATGCTTTTTCTATGTCCATAAAAAAACATATATAACTATCTACCTGTATTCCTACTCATATCTACAAGTTGTGTAACTATAAATAAACTATCTCCTATACACCTATCCAATCAAAAACCTCGTTGCATTTCTCCCATTGTTATTTTCTTCCATCCATTTTGCGACCCTTCCAGCCCCCATATATGCAAAAACTTTACATAACACTGACATTACCGCTATTGATCTACAATTGTTTAACTTTCTATGATCCTTACCCTTACTTTTAAATAGTAACCTTAATCTTGTATTATTCGTTATCTGGAAATTCTCTCTTCTGGGCCATGTTATTAAAATATGATAATAGGTTTAATGTTGCCCTGTTTCCTAAATTCATCACCATCTGTGCTGCCCATCCATCTAAACCTCTTGCCTTTCCACTTTTCATTTCTTCCCTGCCTTATTCAATTCATTTTCTGTAAACCTAATATTTCCATTACTATATGCTTTCAGGTTTCTTATCACTCTTGTCTTCACATCTAACATATTTTCTATATCCCTTACATACTTATTTAAGATTGTCTAATTCTTCTCTAGAGCTATACTCTATTCCATCATCTAGTAATACTACTTCTCTCTCCCCTACATTCCTTCTTTTAATATATGTCCAATTTTTTTTAGTCCCATCCCTTTCACTTTTATTAATATCCTCCAACAATTTATTATTTAATTTCATTCTCTCTATATAATTTATCTATTTTAGTCAATTCCTTTTTTAAAAATACTTTTCTTGCATGTTTTTTCACACATATTCTCTGCATAATTTTTCCCTCTCTTTTACACTTTTACTAACTCTCATTTTTCTATTCCTTTTATTCTTCTGAATATTCTTACCTAAAACCCTATTTCCCATTTTTTTCTACTTTACCACACCAGTCCTTATATTCATTCCCAATGAACTCTTTCATGATTTCTTCTACTTTTATTTTATATTCTAATTTATTTCTATCATTCATTCTCCATCCTCATCTTTCACTATCCTTTTTACTTTTATTACTATTTTTCATCACAATACTAACCATTTCTATTATAAAGAAATTATAATCACTATTACATACTCTCTCTTCATTATCAAACACTTTAATTTTCTGTACTTTATTCATTCCCTCTTTCTCTACCAATACATAATCTATTGTGTGGGATATATTATTCCTAGACCATGGGTATTGTCCCTCATAAATATTTGATAAAATTTCCAATGCTCAAATTCACTCTCTGACAAAAATTCTTCAAAAGCTGTCCATTCTTGTTATTTATGTTATCATTTTCTTCATTATGCCCATTCATATCCCTATAACCATTATTCTCCTCCCCCCTTTTTTTGAATCTCTGTATATCCTTAACTAGCCATTCATATATGCTATTGTTCCACTTCAATGTAATACAAATGTTTTTGACACTTAACAGTATTTAAATATTTTTTTGCCATAAATCCTTTACCACCACCCAATTTTTCTTTTTTTTTTTCTATTTATAGTCTGTCATACCAAGTCTTCCAGAATAGGTGCTTTTTTCTTTTAGATGTGTTTCCATTACTGCTAATATCTCACACTCTTTATTTTTAATTGCTTCATTTAATTCTAGCCATTTTTCTTGTCTTCTATCACCTTGAATATTCAAATATCCAATTTTAAACAATTTCTCCTTTTCTATCTACTCTTTTATAAATTCTTTTGATTCTTTTTTCTCCATTACATTTGTAAGTAATTTGTTTACCATTAATTTTACAGCCACATTCCCTCTCCACATCTACATTTATATCCAAATCAGCTACTCATTGTTTATTTCTTGAATCCCATCCATTCTTCTTCTTTTTGATAATATTGAAATTTAAAAAGTTACCTACCTTTATAAGTTTTCTGAACTATAATATTCTTTATAAATCAAACTTCCTAATACTTCACTTCCTTGTTTCACTAAGTGCAATCTGTCTTTACTATATAACTCCCTCTTACTAATAAAATGATCCTAGATATCCACAAACATATCATTTCTCTCACATAATTTTTTCAATCTCTCATTTATAGAACATGCCTTATTGTTGAATGTTGGTAATAATCCAACTATTTCTACTCTTTCTTTAATCTTACTCAAATTACTAATCAATTCTATGTACTCATCCATTACTCTCTCTGACGGCTCTGCAAATTATTTGTCCCTACTATAACGTACACATCTCTATTCCCTTGTTTCTTTGCCTTATCTGTAACATACCTAATTCTAGCTCCAGGCAAACATATTCTTACGTACCTGTTTTATTTTCCCTTGCAATTACATCTCCACATTGTCTAATTAGTAAATCTCATATCAATACTGTCTCATAATTTACTTGTTCTACTTCATCCATAACATCCTCTTCCACCTTCTGAACTTCCTTCTCATTTCTATTCATTAATTCCTTAATCTGCGCACACTTTGTCTCTAATAATTTAAATTTTCCTTCTACATCTTTTACCTCTTCTTCTATCTTACTTATTCTTTGAATAACCATCTCTATTGCACTACTTATTTTGTTATCCATATCCCTTATCACTCCACTAAAAACATACTCTATCTTCCTCAACTATATTTTGCTCCATTTCTCCTGACTTTCTCTTTAAACTATCTACACTTAAAAACCATTTCTTCCTCTCTTTTATCTTATTTACACATGGTCTGCATAACCATACACCTGTTACATCCTTCCTAGTCTTATTCAAGTATTTCAGATGATAAACCTCAGCACATATGACAACACACTAATTCCTTTCTGATCATTATATATACTTTGTGGGATACAAATGCAATCCATATTCCTTATTTTTCAAATCCCCTACTCTATATTTAACTTTATGCTTTCTCTACTACTCTACAAACCCTTTTATATTAAGGATAAAAACTTTCAATTCTTTCAGTGGCGATTGATAAACATGTTTCCTAACCCTGGGCTCAAAACATTATCTTTTCTCTCAAATAAATCATTCTCTTTCTTAAATTAAAAAATTATTTAATAGCAAACTTACTAAAAACCAACTAATCTTATGTACAACTTAGTTTTAAAGCTTCCTAACAGTGACCCACACACAAACAAAAAGTATTTTTTATTTGCTATATTTAAAATGGCTTAACAAAACAGTTTACAAACATTATCAATATTATTCCTGATCTTTCCAAATCCAATTAAATCTATCTCTCTTGATGCCAATTTTCTTTCTACCTCCACATGGTAAGCAAACAATTTTTGTAGCAATGAGATCCTCTGGCTAATATTCGAAATATATATATATATAAAACTTTAAGTTATCTTGCAGAACAAATCAGCCACATCAGCATCAAACATGCAACTAGCACCAAATAATTTGTAAGAAAATTCAACTTGGATAAAATTAGCAAGTTCATATTTGATTTTATCAAATAAATAAACAAACTAAATACAAAGAAAATCTTATCTGGCAAAGTTGGGAACTTCAAATTTTCAAAGAATTGCAAGTGACTTTTAACGGTTTTTTTTTTTTTTTCAGTAAAGTTTTCTTATGCTTTCTCAGAAATGCCTCTTATGTCAACTGAATTTTCTATTCTTTTAATAAATATAGGGGATTTGAACTGTGGGAGATGATAATCTGGATCAACTGAAATACATGTATTGGTGATTATTTATCTTTTCTACATGTGTCTGATCATGTGTATCAGTGGTATAAGATAGTGTGGATAGTTGAAGGGTGCTTGAAAGTCCGAGTTCAAATCCCTATATTTACAATTAAGCTCCAGGTATATGAAGAATGCCTGTATTTCAAATATTCTTTTAATAGTTACTTTCCCTGCAGCAATAGCCTTGACAGCCTGTGAAAGCCAATTTCATACATAGTATAACTTGGCAAAATATATTATAAAAAATAGTGTAAACTACGCATGTGAGAAATATGCCATCTTGTAGGTAATTTTTGTTCCCATTCTAATCATATACTGCACATAAATGAAAAGATGTAATTTTTGAGTTGTGAGTATTTTTCCAAATATTTTTAAAAAATCTTTTTTTATAGAATAAATAAAAAGTACTATGAATTTAAGTACAGGACAATTAGAATAAATTGGTAGATGTTTTGAGGTATGTTCAATTTTAATTATATTTTTATATTATAATAAAAAGCATATTTTGAAAGAAAACTACTTTTAATTGTAAAAAAAATATATATTTATCTTATAATTTTAATTATATTTTAAAATGTTAGTTAATATAAGAAATTTACTAAATAATTATATATACAGTGTAGAAGTTTTTTCGTCCAATGTTTACATTATGTATATAAGTGAATAAATTGATATTTTTGTTATGGGGGGGGGGGAGATCCTAAACATATATAAGAAAAACTATATCAAAGACCCCTTTTTAGAAAAAAAAGCTTAATAACCTTATTTTTTAAGTTAATTACTATATAATACATTCAGAATATTAAAAACATTTTAATTTTAAAATTAACATACCTAAATGGGTGCTCTTTTAGTATGCGATCTCTGCCATTTTGAATTTGAAAAATGACCAAAAACATCATCTGACACATCTAAGTGATAAAAAAGTATGAGAAAATGCAAAAAATTTAGAACTCAGGTATGGTGGAGATCACGTACTAAAAGAGTACCTATAAATAAATCAATTTATGAATAAATTTAAAATAATTTTTTCAGTAATCCATGGTGCCCCCCCCCCCCCACATGTAAAAAAAATCAGAGAGCGCATACTAATTGATTCTTGATTTACTGTTGTCTCTAACAATACACAATTATATATATAGAAGCAATAAATTTTTAGATAAAATTTTAGCAATGGTAATAATATTCAAAATTACTTGACTGTAATTTAATACTTTTTTTTTAAAGTGAATTAATTTTTATTTATTCTCAAATGTTTAGCTAGTATCAGAAATAATGCCCATAATGACAGTAATAATAAAAACCACGGTGATGTGTGACCCTTTAACCTTTTATTAACAATGAACAAATATAAGTTACTATTTACTTTATGATTAATTTTTAAAAAAAAGATTTAAATTAGTTTTCCACATTTGTTGTTTATTTAAAAACTACTATAGTTACAACAAATAAAACACAAATACCTAATTATTTCTAGTTTTATATTTTCCATTATCAAGGTTAGATCACAATATATGCTGAAGTGTGGAATACAATTTTCTAAAAAATATATTATTCAAAACTAATAATGTTAGATTACTGCTAAAAAAAAAGACAGTTATATCAAATGTGACATATCATTAATATAAACTAAAAACAAAGTATATACTACTGATAAATAAAAACGAATAACCTTGGTCACATTTAGGTCCAGAGAAGCCAATAGCACATAAGCATTTTCCAGTTACATAATCGCAAGTTGCACCATTTACGCATTCACATGTTTCTGTACAATAAGATCCATAAAATCCAACGGGGCATTCTAAATAAAAATAAAAAAATAAATAAAAATATATATATTTTTTTAATATCATTTAAAATTTTTTATAAAATATATTTAAAAAGATTAACCATAAATTCAGTGGTCATTGGAATATATCTTCCTCCCTTACTATTGATAAAGGTTCTCATGTATACAATATTTATGATATTACTGGTGAAACCTGATTATGTGTATCATGCCTTTCTTATTATTGGTGAAGGTTGTTATTATACGACTTTTTGATACTATTGATATAAAGATTCTCACATTACAGTTGTTTTTCTTTTCTGGTCAACATAACGGACTTATTTTATGAATTTGGATCAACAAAGGGCACTATTGTCTGGTTGTGAATTGGCTATCTTATAAGATCCTGAGTTTGTGTGAACAGTTTTCACCTGACCAAATATTTGAATTTGAAACTTAATTCATGAGGGTGCCACTTGAATATATCAATTACTAATCATGATGCCAATGATTTTCATGAATTGAATGCATAACCTTCATAGATGGTTCAGATATATTTTATGAAATAATTAAATAGATTATTATCAAGTGCCATGAACTTGATACTGACTCCTAGAAATCATGCAAATAGAATTTCCACAGAATAACCTGTTTGCTTTCCCAATCTTCATGGAACCATATTCATTATTGTGATATTGGAGATACACTTGACATTTTCAAAATTATACATTTTTCTAAAAGAAAAAGATACCATTATATAATCCAATTAAAATAGTTAATAATTTATGTTTCAAGTGGTACTTTAGGAATAATTTCATCAAGTAACCATTTAACAAAGTCACATGATCTTATATATGTTTATTCATATACTTCTAAGAGCAGCTTTCTTCATGCTACTCTAGAGCCATCTATAGGAAACTTGGATAACCAGAAGACATCAGATGGAATAGTATAGAAAACCACCCATCTCCAGATTAATGACTGGTTTTTATCTTCTTCAGTGAAGACTAAGACTCAAACCTGGATCTAATGTATATATGTATCTAGCATTGATCTTTTACTCTTTTGTATTATTCAAGCTAATAATTTGAAATTTAAAAAAACCTAAGGTTTTAAATCCAGGCTAAGTGACTGGCATAGTTGTATACATTTGACATTAGATCAGTTTCAATGTTTTCTAGATACCTCAATTGTATAACAACTGTAGGCTCCTTCTACCTTTTTATTTGTTTTTTTTTTTATTATTGTCCAAATGCATCTAAAACTCTTCATCATAATTGTAGGACAAAAGATATCAATATAATTCCTATCTTCTTTTTAGGGTCCAACTTCCACATCCATTGAGAGTCACAGTGAATACCATAACTCTAATAATTCTGGCTTTTCCTTTAAAGATACATATTACCACATCCAAACATATTTTCCTTGTTTTACATTGAAAATATTAATTCTTTTAAGTTGATTCAAAGTATACACAGTTTGCACGATTCTCCATGAGTCAATTATATGTAGTTAAAGATTTTTCCTATGCTTACTCAAGCTACTAAAACAGTGACAAACCACAGTAATTAATGGATGCAAGGTTTATGCAAAAAATCTCTCTCTAGTGCCTATTCAGCCAATATCCCCAGACTAGTTTTTAACTTGTGATTTTCATCAGTGAGGAGCTTTGGATCTGAGAGCACAGCAGTTAAATCTTCAGAACTAATGCAAAGCTCCAGCAGCAACATTTTACCTTTTTAGTTGACTATGGTTATTAAAGAACCAAAGATAACAAAATTTATAGGTACAGGATTGGGTTCAAATGTATATGACTATATAAGTGAATGAACTCAAATTGTAAACATCTGTTCTCATTTTGGATATAGTTATCTTAAAGGAGTAAAATGTGATTGCTAGAGGATTGCCTTAGATCCTAATATCTAGGTGCAGTACTCCTAGATCCCCCAAGCTCCCTCAATCACAAGCTAGAAACTAATTTGGGTATATTAGATGAGTAGGCACTAGATGGGGATTTTATGCACAAATCTTCTTACATTCATTGATTTCTGTGATTTGCACTGGGTACTACTGTATGAAGACAGGTTTCACTGGGCATAATGGCTGAGAGATACCTGACTCCGAGAAAGAAGAAGGCATAGTACATTGCATCACACTATTTTTAGTTCAAGAATTATATTAACATACTACTATGAGATACAAGATTATTAGATATGAGAAACGGTAAAATTAAAAAAATAATAATCCTACCCTTCAGCTTCAGGATACAAGCAGAGCTAATTATTGATTCAATAACTTTAAGAGAAAACAACAGTTTGAAAACTGATAGCCATAATTATTCATTCAAAAGCACGGAGGGGGGAAAAATCAATAATTGTATTATTTTAATAACATGAATATCTTCTTTGTATAAGCATAAGGTGTGAATAAAATTTCATGTTTTGTATATTTAAGCTTTTAACAGATGTCTAACTTTTTGTGTTAAATATTTATTTAATATGGTGCAATCAGAACCCAGTTTTTATATTTCATATTCAAACAAATACCTGCATGTGCGTTATTTCTATCTTGAAAGTATCTCAAAAAGGGTATGATATTAATTCTTGTCTTAAAGCAAAATAAAAGAATATATTTCCAAAATTAACAGCAATGAGATTAATCTCTTTTCAATATGGATAATCCATTTTGACAGCAAAGAATCTCATAATTTCATCAATAAAACTAATCACACACAAAATAGCATTATATAATTAAATGCATGATAATCGTAATTATCACACTTACGAATAACTTTTCAATTTAAAAGTCAAATATAAAGGGAATAAAGTGAGAAATTAACATTTCTTTGTAATTGTTTTTATTTACAGTATTAACAATTAACAACAATAAGATGGCAGACTATTAATTGTATTAATTAAGCATGTTTACTAATATATATATATATTGAATTTCTTATTGTATCTGATATGTAAAATCGTAAAATCAATCTCTACATTCCTCAGCTTGATACAATTGCATGTTATGGCATCTATTGTAAAGAAAAAGACATCTTCATTGGATTGGTCATATGAAATGAATAAATAATGATAAACTTCTTAAAAATAGTTTGCAGTAAATTTGAACATGGTTTTCATGGAAGGGACAATTTCAATTCATGTTCTAAATGTTATCTCAAATATAAATAGGTGGATTAATGATTGTTTTTATTGATATAGTAAAACATGAGACAATAGACAAGGAAATGAAAAGAAAAAAAATTTAAAGCAGAAAATGTTAATCTTTTAGAACATTGATTCTATCAACAATGCCCTTTTGAAAAAAATATTCTTGAATATATTTGAAAGTAGACATTCAGTTCTAATTTTTTAGCATATTTGTTAAAATATATATATTTTATGTTTATATTTTAAACTTAAAATACGAAATTAATAAAAGTACCAAACTCTCCATACAGTAGTGCCACCAACTGCAAGCCTTTGTAATCAACGGATGTTGAAAGGCTGCTGCATAAAATCCCTATCTAGTGCCTAGTCATCCAACATTCTCAGACTAGTTTTTAGCTTATGGCTTTCATCAGTGAGAAGACTTGGATTTGAGGGCATTATATCTATATCTTCAGATCTAATGCAACCTTCCAGTAATCACCTTTTACTTATTTGGTGAACTATAAAGCTAGAAGCCTAAGATGAAAAGACCATAATGTTTCCAACCCAAGCACATTCACTTGTATAACCATATAGATCTGAATTCAGTTCAGCATCTATAAATTTTGGGGTCTTTGGTTTTCAAAAATCACAGTCACCATTATCCTAGGGACAGGATACATATAAAACCACCAAAACATCACATGATTTATGTTTTGAAGCATTTTAAAATAAAACTTGTGAATATATTTTATATACATATTAGTAATATAAATAAATACCTATGCTTTTAAACATAGAAATAATAAATAATTAATGTTGCAAGTGAAAAAATTAATAGATTAAAAATATTATAATTGACGTTAAATATATATATATACTTGTGTTAAATTGCATTAAAATAACAAAAAAATGAAGTTATTGTAGCATGGCTGACAGGATAAAAACAGTACTCAACAAAATCATAATTTTAAAATTACATGTCAACTATATTTTATATACATAGCTTCATCTTGTGAGAAAAATGTAAGTTTAAATTTTCTAAAATGGATATTTCAATTACAAATGAAATGAGTGTTAACAGAGACCAAATGCTGGCAGGACATGATTATCTGTAGATGCAATTTTAATAATTTCTTGTCTTACACAGGATCTGAGGGAAAAGGGTTGAAAATTAGTATTGAAAGATATCAAATAATATACTAAATGATCAGCATGTGATATTTGGATATATTAATGTTATATGAATTGATTTGAATCATCATCATCATAAAATTCATCTACAATTGCTTTTCTTTTGACTTAAACTTTACTATTTTTTTTCTTTTTTTTCTAGTTACAGTGATTATGTACATTTGTGTAACTGCTGATTAATAAACCTTTAAGTTCAAAATTTCTTATATAACATCCTTATCTACTGGAAGATGTAGTGTTTTAATTCTAACTTTAATTCATTTACACAGAGTTAGGGCTTCAATTAAGGATTTATACAATTGTTGAAAGTAAGCCATAATGTCATTCATAAATATGTAGGACTCTTTTCACCAGGAGTAAAACGGCATTACATCAAAATCATATTTCATTCTACAGTCACCTTATCAGCACTTACATAAGTAGTCTAGATTACCCAAGATTCCACTTACTCATTACTTTACAATACCAGTAATTGACTAATATTGGAAAACTAGTATTGGCTATATAAATCAACTTCCTGGGAGGAGAGAATGTTTAAGCCAAGTGTCGGCTCATGAATCAAATGTATCTCTTTGATTCCAATCTCATGGTTCTTTTGATCATGATAAACACAAACATCATTTTTTAATTTCCTCTTGTAATTTGTAAGTAAATATTTTGATGACTCTAGGAGGAAAAAAAGTGCATTATAGTGTTGTTTTTGAATTGGCCTTATTATAGAATAGTAATTACTGTATATATAATTATTATCATTATTGTTATTAAAGGTATCATGGGATTTTATATGATTTATATTTCTAAAAACTCCTGTTTGTTATTATATCATCAGTTGCTCCTGTGCTGGTTCATTAAATGGGTTTGGCCCAGCAGTTACCACTGTCTTCGTATTGGCATTCGGTCTCAAAATTAGTGACGGATATTTAATATATAAGCAATTTCCATATAAGTATGTAGATAATAATTACAGCAACAAAATTAAGTATAAATACAACATTCATTAATTGCTAAGCCAGTCTTTTGATATGGAGTATCTTTGTCAAAGAACGACTGATGTAGAAGATGAATATTTAAATATTGGAAATTTGTGACTAAATCAAAATGTAAATTTTTTGATTTTATTTTTAAGATAATTTTTACTTTCATTAGGATGCATATAGATTCTATCAACCCTTCAGATATTTGTATTTTTCATCAACACATTGTTCATGTCTTTCCTTGTGGCTTATTAATTAATAATTAATTAATGCAAGTAGTCCAGACTTCAATAATCCTTCAATGTCTAGTAGTTTCAGTTCAGAATTTGGTACATCATCAATTATACATACACACAGAAGTCCAATAAGCACTAATTCAATGATGCCTACAGAAAATAGCTCTGGATTTGTTACTCCAACCACTCCGTCCATCATTAATAATCCTGAGTTTTTCTGATCCAGATATGACTATTAACGACCTTTATTGAAAAGGAAAAAAAAAATTCTCCCACTCACTCTTCAATTGTAAAACCAAATTTTCCAACTTTGAAATAATAATAAAAATACCATGTCTGCTCAGGATCTTTTTGCAGTAATTCGTGTTAAAAGTTTGCCTACTGTTCTAAGCTATCTGAACATTTCACAAGTTCCATCAAGATTTGTACCCCAAATGATAGGCATTGTAAGCAAATACTTCATGACATATTTTACTATACGACTGTAGCAAAGATTTTTTAAAAAAAATTAGATCAACATACAAAAAGACAAACTTATTTTTCATTTGCATGCTAGCCTATGAATTTAATGTCTGAAGGAATTCTTTTACTAAAAATTAAATGAAGAATAATGCTGCTCTTTTATTTGTTACTAAAGCAGTCATTAGCACATGGAGTTGTTTGTGAATGGCTGTAATTATTTTTGCCATTCATTTATCAGGAAAGTCTTGCTTTTGGAAGATTATGCTACCTTTCCATAAAGGACTTCATTAAGCTTCAATAATCTGTAGGCAATGGGTTAAACACTCACTTGGACAATGGTATGGAATGTAGATGTACATCTTTCCATGAATTCATCAAGAACAGTTCTCAAACAATCCTCATTCCATTTTTCAATGTGAGATTCAAATTTTGGTAGGTCTTTGATGAAATTTCAGGCAATCTTAATTTTTCCCCTATTGTTAGCCTATTGTTAATAATTATGCCCTGCCCAACTTAGCCCAGTGGTAGAATGGCAGGCTCTGAAACTCAAGATCCATGAATAATAGCCCAAATATGTCATTTCCAATTCTTAAAACTTCTTACAAATTTCTGAACAATAAACAACTCAATTATTTTTATTTAGTTAATAGTCAGTAAATGAGTAAAATAGTAATAGACAATAAATATGCAAAATGACTGTGAAGAGAAAAAAACCATTGTAATGTAGTGTATTATCATTTTTATTTTGCATTTTTTACTTCTGATCATCATCATCATTTTCATCCATTCATTGCAGGATAAACATCTCTTCAAGTTTAATCTAATTTCCCTGAGTCTTAAATATTCTTGTCCACATTACTCAACAAACTTTCTTATTTTATCCATCCATTTCACATGCGGTCTCTTTCTGTGTGATTCCTGATAACCATCATTATTTTCAACTATTACTGATTCATTGCAGAACAACATCAACAAAATGTTAATAACAAAATGTTAATATCAAGCAGATGCTTCAAATCCAAAATGATGAATTTTGGGAAATGACAATTAAAATGACGAAATAAACAAACTAATAAAAATCTTCCAATAATTACATGTAACCCATGAAATCCAGTTGCAATAAAAAAAGTGGTTCCATATACAGAATATGAAATTGAAAACCTTGATTCAAAATACTCCATTCCTTATAAAATATAAACCCAGTAATACAGTAAATAACAATCCTTGTAGTCCCTGATTATAATTTCTTTCCATTAAACTATGATATGCTCAAGTTACAGTAACTCCAGCAGCTAATAATACAGAAGTATTTAATAATGGAACTTGTAATTGATTTAAAACAATCTCTCCTGATGGGGGTCAATATGACCATAACTCTATTATTGAAGCTAACCTCCTATGAAAGAATGCTCAAAAAAATCTAAAAATAATAATAAAACTCTGATAAAATAAATAAAATTATTTGTTATCAAAGCCGAAAATCATATTTCTAATATGTAATTCTTGATATATTCCTTCATGAACAATATCACATCATCCATTGAATATGTTCTTTTGTGAACAATGTCACATCATCATTGAATTATTGTTATAATAATAATAACTCTTATTAAGAATAATCTAATCAGATAATTATGAAATCAATTTACTAATCCTGTTGTTAGTAACAAAGCTCCACATGCCCCCATAATTGGTGATGGACTTAATTGAACTATATGATATGGATAATGATTTATCAATAATAATCTTCACTTGAATATAAACTTCTTAAAACAACAAAAATATATGCTTGAATGAAAAAAACTGCACTTCCAAGCATTATCAATAATGTCTGACCAAATAATAATAACATAAATATTCTTAAACTCTTCCTTGACCTTCAACTAACCTTAATATTGAATGATCAGCAATCATATTTGCTGCTAATGAAAGAGGCAAAGTTAAAAGATGAATAAAATTTCTAATTGTTTCAATACAAACCATAAATGATATTAAAACTGAAGGAGTTCCAACTGGAACTAAATGAGCAAACATAATTATTACCTTATTTATTCATCCAAAAATTATAAATCTAATTCATAAAGGAAAAGCTAACCTTAAAGTTACAATTAAATGACAAGTTCTTGTAAATCCATACAGCATTAACCCTAATCTGTTATCAAATATAATTATTAAAAATAAACTAATAAAAATAAGTGTTATTCCCTTAATGTTTTTTCTTCCTAAAAGAACTTTAAATTCCTTATTTAAAAAATTAAATATTGAACATATAAGTAATCTCGTTATCACTGGAATAAAAATATTCCATTACCTAAGGTTAATCAATTAATTCTTAACATTAAAATTCTTGATGAAGGATCAAAAATTTATTATCATTCTCATTTTTAATAAAAAAAAATCCATTTTTAATTTAAATTCTAAACTAACAAAAACATAAAAGACTAACCTTAAATACAATCATAACACTATAATCCTTAATGGTATTATTATTCAATTTAATGGATATATTTGAAAAATGTATTTTAAATTTGACATATTTATATTTTTATAAATTATATAATTATTTCATAATTCAATTAACAATTTTTTAATAGGAATTGATCAATTTCAGTAGGCATAAAACTATGACTAGCACCACTAATCTCAGAACATTGTCCATAATATAATCCCACACGATTTAAATACAATAAAATCTGATTTAACAGACCAAGAACTGTTTAATCTAATTTCCCTGATCCCTAAACTGTATTCTCCCCATCAACCTAGCAAACTTCATTATCCCATCCATCCATCTCACATGTGGTCGCTTTCTAGGTCATTTACAATGTCTTGGGATCTAATTTAAAACTTCCGATTGTCCATTTCTTATTATCTCTTCTAGTATAGAAATAATACATATTTTTATTTATTTAAAAAAGAAATTCCATTCTGTGATTTTTTAAAATATTTTTAACATCTTTTCTCTTCTCTCTCTGTTGTCATAAACATTTTTCAACAATATTATTTACAATTAAAGATTAATCAATCGACAATTAAAAACTTTTTTCTTCACTTTGCAATTGTTATGAGAACAATAATATCTGTCTTCATCTTGCAACGAGTAAGTGCATTTTGCTTTAAGTACTACCTTAATGAAATAATTGCTCGAAATCAGAGATAATAATCTTTATGATAAGAAATAAAACTTCAGCCTTTTTTTATACAAGGATCTCGATTGTTTTTTTCAGATTGTTTATAGATTCCCTCCGCTCTTTTCAGTTTTTAACAACTAAAAATTACTTTCTCTTGCCAGCGATGTGATAAAAATACAAAGCCTTTAATTGGAAAGTCACTAATGATAGATAACAATAGTAGCTTTCATTTCAACTAATAACACCTCTAGATGTAGTCTTTGATCCGACGTCACTGTATCAGCGAAGCAATTAATTCCCATTAGCATAAAACTGTATAAGTAAAAAATGATTATCAAGTAAGAGAATGAGTTTGCTTCAAATAATAATGCCAATACCATCATTTGGACAATTAAAAATTGACGTTCGATAGAATGGAAAAGAGAGGTGGGGGTAAAAACTTTATAGCACTTTTTATTGTTTAAAATATCATAAAGAAATGATATGGCAGATAGATTTTTTAGTTTTCCTAGTAGTTTTAATTAAGACATTAATTGAAGATTTGTGCGTTAACAAATTCTAAAAATGAATTTTCTGTTTTATAACAGCATATAATAATATATTAAACAAAATTAAAAACAACCTTGTTGTTTGCCATGTGTTCTGAGTTCGAATCCGGATAGAAAAAAATCAAAATTTAATCAAATGTTACTTCCCTTAAAATAGGACAAATATTATCACCCACTGATTTACCTCAAAGCATGTACTAACACTTTATTCTTCATTATATTGTTTTTAAATGAAATAATGCGGAAGTAGTGAAAACCCAAGCGATCTGTATGTAAACTAATTGTCAATAAACGTCATAATAAACTTAATTCGGCTATTATAAAGTTATATTACATTTGTAAACTTGAATTAAAATTTTTCCTTTTTATTAAGTATGATAATTATTTCGTATTAATGAATACTGTTAACTTCTAATCCATATTTCCAGTTATTAAAATAATTGCTTGTACATAAATATGCAGATTCATAAACTATTTTGTAAAATAAAACAGTATTTCTTGTTCATGTGATGGTGAATGGAGAAGCCGGTCAAAATTTGGAGTTTCATTATAATCTGAAATGTTTATTTATTTATTATTAAATGCCTTAATTAAAGAGGAGTCTACAATTTTATAAACTCATTCAGAAGCAGTAAAGTCATAGTAAATTTGGACATTATGAAGGCCCCAATTAAATCCAGCTGTTGTATCTTTTTGGCTCTGTACAAAAGTTTTCTTGAAAATTCTGAATATAACGATATTAAAATAGCATCAGTAACATTATCATAATTAGTCAAACGTTGATGGCGTAATGGTTAGCATAGCTGTCTTTCCGGTCAACGTATTTGACATATGAAAAAAAAAAAACATCATCATTATTGAGATAAAAAATAAAGTTTTTGAAAAGAAAAAAGGAGAAGGATTTTTTATTTGTTGATATTAAAATTAGAATTTTATTATGTTGCGTTGTTTGAAAAATTCTCATCCATATACAAACATGTAGAATAAATCATTCTAACATGGTCTGAAAATCTATGGTTACTTTTTTGAGAATTTCAGAAACTTCTGGTTTTCGATTCATCAGAACTTTTATGCATTATTTTCAAATATATGCTTCTTTGCTTTACATTTTAGAATATTTTTTTAAAATTTTAATTGTCTTTCATAATTTAGTGCAATTCTGGACCCTATGTTTCTCAGATTGGTTCCTTTTCTGATACTTTCGGTGCTCAAACTTCTTAAGAATTCTAAGCAATAAAATCGTTGGATGATGTATTTGTTTTTTAATTAATAAAAATGAACTGATAGTGAAACATTGGGAGAAAAATGTAAAACTATAATTTCTTGCATAAAAAAATAATATTCATAGAAATAGAATCCCTATAATCACTCCTAGTAAAGCATTGTTATCAATAAAAATGTTCCAAACTTTCAATTAGTCAAATAAGGACACTAATACAATGAGTATGAATAGAAATGCTTTCAAAAAATAAAAATTCCAAAAATTAGATCTCATAACCATCTGTAATAAAACTATTTAAAAACTGATTTCCAAGATTTTGCTTAATTAAAAAAGAATAAAGAGCATAGAGCGGTACACATCATTTCATTGCAGAAAAATGTTATATCATGACTGTGATTTCTCGATAAAAAGGCATATGGCATTACTGCTCGGGAGTTCATAAGAAGTTCGAGCATCAGACTTGAGAATGGCAGAATCGACCACGGGATTTCAAGATTCTCAGTTGGATACTTTTATCATCTACACCAGTGTTTCCCAACTTGTGATACGTGTACCACTGGTGGTATGCGAGTTGCTGGTTGGTGGTACACGAAAAATAATCAATAATGGCGGACATAAAAAAAAAATTATATCATAAAAATATCATAGAAACGTTTTTTCCTATAATTCATAAAAATTATTTTAATTAATATTATACAGTAAAGTTGTTAATATGTACAGTCGATAATGATCTTTAATGTTAATGATAAAATTGAAAGTATGATTAAGAAATTAGATTTTTGGAAATAAGGTTAGTCTGTCTCAAGATATACGAGAAAATATAATAGCACATTTAACAGGATTAAAATTGTCTTTCATGGAATATTTTCCAAAACCCGAAAACACAAATGATAATTGGATTTCAAAGCCCTTCTATGCAGAAAATTTAGAAAAAGCTACATCATTAACAATAAAGGATAAAGAAAATTTAATAGAATTATCATGTGACAGAACTTTACAAGTAGAATTCAAACGACACAATCTAATTAATTTTTGGTTAAACATTAAAGAATATGAACAGCTTTCTGAGAAAGCTCTTAAATTATTATTACCGTTTACTAGTATGGAATTAGTAGGAAGAGCTTTTTCTTCATATATTTTTTTAAAAAATAAGTATCGAAACAGATTGAACGCAGCTGTAGACTTAAGGGTTTACCTCGCATCTTTTGAACCAAATTTCAAAAAATTATGTTGTTCGAAACAAGCACAAAGATCTCATTAAATTTATTTTATAAAAATATTTGATTATGTTAAGAAAATATATTAATTGGTTTATTATAATTTTGTGTTTTTATTAAAACCATTTATTAGTAAGTGAAATATGACAAAATAGTAGATAAATAATGAGTCGGATCAAGGCAAATCAATCTAAATTATTTAATTTGAAAGAATGTATCAGAAAAGTATCATACCCAGAAATTAGACTCTCATTAATTCTTGATCATCTATTGTGGATTACTAGATGTAAACTAGTATTTAATCATCAAAATTTTAATCCTATTAACTTCATGCTGAACAATATAAAGGAAACAAGAACAAGAGATAGCCTGATAACCCCTGAGGTTATTTATACCATGACTTGGCACATGCTGCATTTATCCTCTCCATGGCCCAACCAATAGCAAGATGCTCCAAAAAAGAGAAAACAGACTCAAATTCAGGAAAACCAAATGAAGGAATGAGAAAACCCTTTGAATAAAATATGTACCAAATAACCTTTAATGTAATAATGTAATCTTTAATAAATTATTTTGGAAAAAATATGAAACTTTGAACAAACACATACATATAAATATGTTACAGTGAGTTTATAATTTCAGTGAGTTTATAATCTGGCATTTCATTTAAGCATGTTTCAATGTAATTTGTCTCATTATGAGATGTGAATACATATATGGTCACCCTATAATATTTATAATGCAAATAAAATAACACACTCGCAATAAAAAATTTCACAAAATACAATCATTTTTACGAAGTGGTACAATTTAGCGTGATGTACTACCAAGTGGTACACGAGCCAAAAAAGATTGGGAAAAGCTGATCTACACCAAACCGCACATGGTTCTTAATGGATGATGTTTCAAAATATAGTTCAAGGAATGATAAGAGTCAAATAGTTTGGGATGAACATTAATATGGTGCTGATGACAGAACAAAGACAGATGAGAAATGTGAGGGAAAGAAATAGGCATGATGCAATGAGATTTTATTCCCTTGAAAATGAGGCTCACAGCTAAATACTGGGTGGGATTGCCATTAATCAGCTCTGATCTGGAGTTGATGGTTTATAATAATATATATATATAATTTTAGTTTGTGATTCATTAATTATAATAAATTTTGCATATGTATGTTGATGTGTTTGGTGGGGGGGGGGTTGTTCAGCTTAATGCAGTTTTAGTGCTGTGCATCAAAAAATATCGAAGACAGAATAATTATATACTTTGTAAAGTATTTCAATATATGCATGCAAAATTTATTACTAATATATATATACACACACTCGAACTCAAACTTTCAAACTCCCTACATCTATGCACTCTATCTTATGTAAACGATACACACGATCATATACATATGAAAAAGATAAATGATCTCCAGTATAAGTATTTTGTGCTATACTAACCCTCATCAGTAGGTCCAGATCACTATCTCCCATATATATTTACAATCAGTGCTCAGTCTATATTAAGACACCAAATTTATCTTTTTCACATGTATATGGACATGTGTATCGGTTATACAAGATAGAGTGAATATCTATAGGGAGTTTGAAAATCTGAGTTCAAATCCCTTCTAATTACTTTGTTTAGTATAGACAATATACTTACATTTGAATATTATATATATATACTATAACGATCCAAAACGAAGTGAAGATCGAATCTACGTATCTGCAACTACCAGGGCGCCATCTAGGCATTTAAACCTAGAAAAATTTATAGAGTAGGCAGATACGCGCTGTTAAGATTCCACTTTATTTAAATATTCAGATCGTTAGCCCAAGTCACTAGCTCAGTGGAGACGCAGAGATAAAAATCTATATCTTAATTTATATCTTAAATATAAATAAATAAAAGCCACTGCCAGAAATTAACACATAAAAATATTTATTTACGCACATATAAAATCATTCTAATTTGAGGAATAAGTTTAACATTTTAGATTTTTATATTAACTTTTAATTTTACATTTAACTAAGTTTCAATGAGTTTAATATTTTATTTAGATAGTCGAGTATGAATAGACTACATAGATCTGCATTTGAAAAGAAAATATTCTTCCCTGATTTAACCTTAGGCAACAAATTTCGCAATCAAACCGGCGCCAATCCATCTGATACATTTATGTATTCAATGTAGCATGAAAATACGACAACACAAAATACTATACTGTCAGGAATGTACATCTGATCAGTAAGTAGAATTAGAGAAGACATTGTCTCTCCACCAACAGGAATGTTACATCTGTTGGCAAGTAGAACAATAAACATAAAACTCCATAGGAATGGACTGCGGTCCTTTGCCGTCTTACAAACCCATCCATAGGCAAACAGAAGGTGTGTGGCGTATATATATAATCCTGCCCATAGCGGATCTCATACTACATCTACAATTACACAAATATATCCAATCCATTGAACCAATTCAACTACGAAATGAATAACCTAAGATTACCCTCCCTTAATATAACTTTACAAAACTATATAGCCATTCACGCCCGACTTAAATTTAACATTTAAATACGTTTGCACAGATTATTTTTATACAATTTGTTTTATAATGTCGAGTATAGATCGGCTGCACAGATTCCACGGTCAAAAACATTCCAAATTAAACACAACCGATCAAAATACAAAGTCAATCGATAACGTCAATTGCTGAAGGAATACAGGAGACCCTTTGGTGTTCATCATAAGACACCACAGTGACATTGTTGACTTATATGTTCTAATCGACTGTGGAAACCACAACATAATCAACCGCTAATGAATCTATGCAACGTCTATACCCAACTTAAATGTAATGCATTTAATAATTTCTACAATAAATATTATTACAAATAAAAATAATAAAAATGGAAATGATTTTAGCAAAACTTAACTATATAAATTTAAACAATCAATTATTAATTTGAAAATCAAATAAGAGTTCATTTTAAAATTTAAATTAGCTGAATCTTTAAAAAAAACAATGACGAAAGTTCTTACTTTTTTTTGTTGTTGTTAATTTGTAAAGTTCATAGCTCACGGTAGAAGAGTCCAGGTTTCTGCTTTTAATTCCCATGACGCCTCCATTGGAAGATAATGTTCTGGAGATGGCAATAGCTGGTTCAAGGTATCACAGTCTTTTCATTTTTTTTTTTAAATAGAGAGTGTGGTATGTGCGTCCTACCACATCTCTCAAACACAAAATGCTGGAACTGTCAGAAAAAACTGTATTTCCCTTTTTATATTATCCACACGGATTCAATCAACAAAACGTCACTAATCCATCACTTTCGTTAGGGTCCGAGCCAAGGCTTAGTGCTTCCATTGGTCAAGCTAATTTCTCTTTATTTTCTTATCTATCTTTCATCAGATCATTTTAATTATACAAGAGCCCAAGGCTAGCTTGCTTTTCAAACAATTTATAAACAATCATTTCCATTTACAGATTACAAGAATTAATTAATACCTGTTTTTATTTTTAAATCTTGTACTTTTTTTTATAAAAAAGTACGTTCAAATACTTATTTATTTGTTTTTTTAAAAAAAATATTTTTAAAGTTTGGCATCTGTGCGAATGTATATACGTTTAACAAAACATTTTAATTTTAGCGTTTAGTTTTTTACTTTTATTTGCGAACTTTTAAGTTTTTATTTTAAATTAATGTAACGACATATTTATATATCGTTACATATCAGTAAACTTCCTCAAAAAACAAAAACATTAAAAAAAAAAAAAGAATTTACTTAGTGTTAGTAATTACGTTACACAAATTGATTATATATGAAAATTTCAAAAGGACAAAACTTTTTTTTACAAGACAAAACAGTAATTACACACAAATATAATGATTACAAAAAAAAAAGTTGACTGTTGATTCCCTATTACCAGCTAAATTTCTGCCCCCTCCCTTCCAAGTTTCATTTCTCCTACCTTTAACTATTACTTAGGCAAGTTGAACGATTAGATTTTAATTTAACAAGACTTTTTTTTAAAAAAAATTATGATTTATATTTATTATTACGTTTTATTCCTCGCATTTATTTTTACATATGCGCAATTTTTCTTACTGGCAGTACCTTTAAGACAAAATTCCAAGTATAACCTTACGTTAATACAACAAATATATTTATACTAATTTCAGAAAAAATACTAAGGGCATGATTCACTTTTAAAATTCTCAGGGCACTCGTGTTTATTAAAGATCGGCCCAAGTTGGGTAGCCAGTTATAACGATCCAAAACAAAGTGAAGATCGAATCTACGTATCTGCAACTACCAGGGCGCCATCTAGGCATTTAAACCTAGAAAAATTTATAGAGTAGGCAGATACATGCTGTTAAGATTCCACTTTATTTAAATATTCAGATCATTAGCCCAAGTCACTAACTCAGTGGAAATGCAGAGATAAAAATCTATATCTTAATTTATATCTTAAATATAAATAAATAAAAACCACTGCCAGAAATTAACACATAAAAATATTTATTTACGCACATATAAAATCATTCTAATTTGAGGAATAAGTTTAACATTTTAGACTTTTATATTAACTTTTAATTTTATATTTAACTAAGTTTCAATGAGTTTAATATTTTATTTAGATAGTCGAGTATGAATAGACTACATAGATCTGCATTTGAAAAGAAACCTGGACTCTTCTACCGTGAGCTATGAGTATTGTGACAGTCAGTTTTAAATGACTGCCACAAAGTTGACTGCAAGCATTAGTTGCAGTCCAAACGAATGTATGTACTATAATAAAAGGAGTGGTCTATGCAGGTATATTTCTCTGTTGCTTACACACACACTATATTTAAAATAAATAGGATGAATGGAAATAATACGCCTATAAATAAACAAATGCGGACACCACATATAAATATGTATTTTGCTGTTAATAAATGCTATATGTTTTTTATTTATGATATGAATAAATATGGCAGAGGGTTAAAGAAATTCTTATGGGAAACTGAAATGTATTTGCAAATAACCCAACAGTAAACATATTTTATTTTGAATTGACTTTATTTTAGATTCTCAAATGTTGTATTTTTTTTTCTGTTGCTTGTTGAATATTCTTTTTGGAAAACTCAAAAACAATTTCTATGTGACAACAAGTATACAGTTTTATAATTTTTTTTTTTTTTACAACTTAATGTTCATGACCGCAGGCAAGCCAATGACCTCTTTCTTTTATCGTATAATGTTTTTGGAAAACAACTGTAGAAATTGTATCAGTGGTTATTCGGCTTGACACCTATTCAAAATTATTTAATTAGATAAATGTAATTTTACTTTATTGTTTAAAGAAATCAAGGGATTGGAATTTAAATGGTCTGTGAAATTCTGAAATTAATTAAAAGATAGCTAAAATTAAATCCATTGTTTGGACTTGTTTAATTAAAAACAGAAATGTAAAAGCAATAACTTGTGGAGGGGATGAGAGAATACACCCTGTAATGGGGGGGATGTATAAAGGCTGGTCAGGTGAAATTTAATTAGTTAGCTGGGTTACATTGGTTGATACTCGCACAGGCACTCTTACCCGTTCGCTTTGAGTTCGCTGGATTATATTCATTGATACTCACACAGGCACTCTTACCCATTAGCAGTATAGTTTCCGGAGTGTACTGACAAAAGAGAAGGAAAAAAAGAATTATGAGCGTAAAAAACTATTTATTCGGAATGCTGAACGTATTTTAAAAGGCGCAGACCAAGAAATATGATATTCATTGACTGAAAAAGAAAAATACAATTGAAATTTAAGCTAATGTTTTATATCGCGAAGAAAATGGAATCAAGATTTATTCGTGATACCGCAATAGACATGGAGTAGAAAACCAAGTTCGGTACATTCGCACAGCTCGGAGTCTTACATAGCCATCCAGTGATGTGACTTTCTACTTCTGAAAGTGTAGCTGCTATGGACAATTTGCCAACCTCCATATAGGCCCTGTGAAGTAATCACCTGCACAGCAGATATATATCGCCCTCAAAATCATAGCCCGGAGAAGAACGAAGACTTCGGGAAGTATTATTTATGTTTTCATATTTTTTTTTATTATTATGTCTTATGAGTAATTCGTCATTTGACTAATATTGCTATTACTAAATGAACCAATGAATTGCGTAATTCAGTCATAAATATTTTGTTTGTAATTTTAACGTAAAGCTACATGTAATTCATTGGAGTATCTACATAAATTATAAAAGAATCGATAAAGTAAATATGAAATATTCCAAAATAGTTAAATAGAAATAATTGGGTGGTTTGGTCATTGGATGTATGTGTTTCGCTTTGAAATAATAGAAAATTCATTCCATCCGCTAAGTGCAGGATTGTTTTTATAAGGAATAAAAGTATGTAAGACAGTGTTCCAAATAATTATTATTGTCCGCTATGGGCAGGACTCATATTATGGAACTTTTGAGATTAAAATTGTAGTTTAGCACGAGTTTGTTCCCCGAATAAATTTATTCCATCCGCTAAGTGCAGGATTGTTTTCATGAGGAATAAAAGTGTGTACGAAAGTGTTCCAAATAATTATTATTGTCCGCCATGTGCAGGACTCAGATTATGGAACACTTAAGATTCTACTATCATTAACTCGTGGCTAACTCATTTTTTTTTGTATTATTATGAAACACGTACATACCATGGCCAATACACATTGTTTTATAAGAAATTTTGTTTTGAGTTTAAAGTGTAAGCAGGGGAGAATTTCAGACCATTCCTTTCCCATTCATGAAACTTTAAAATTTATTATACGCTTGAATTTTAATTACTATCATTTATGTGTGTGTTTATTATTTTGTAAATATTTATATAATCATAGAGGGCTGAATAAATTTAATATCTAATTTTAAAGTATGGAGTTGTGCTGTGTATTTGATAATGATATTAGTGTTTGACCTTTTCTGTTAACAAAGCAACAAACCACCATCCCGAGATCATGAGTTGATTGAGCTAGTCAGGGATTAAACTTATCGGGATCAGGAATCATTCGTTAGGCATTCACTTTCTATTGATTTTTTTTATAAGAGATTATAGCTCTTTACTTATTACATGATCATATCCCTTAGGCAGGGGAGCAATCTCTTTCTTAAGGTGGCTCATAAAGGTTGCAGTAAACGAACCTTTCAAAGGTATGATTATAGTAAGGTATATTTTGGGTGCCTTTGAATATTTCTTAATTGCTGCTCGATCTCAGAAAACGCATGTCATGCTCAATGCGGTATAGAGTGAGGCAGCGACCGTTACAATACGTAACTCAAGTCTCATGATGAGTCTTCAGTGCATCTACTTTAATATTTTGATGGGAAGAAGTTGGAAATTTTTCAGGTAGCTGAAAATTTTCCAGCCAATAGCAAATGTCCAATTATTAGTCAATAAATTGAGATTTAGTTTATGTATGTAGAAAGTAGAACAAGAAAAAGCAAGCATAGAATTCATCACTATTAGTTTCTCTTTCATTATTTTTATCAAGATGCTGAAAATATTCATAACCTATAGAAGATTGTTGAGGCTACATTTGCAAACACATCACATTTGAAAAAAAAAATTAAACAGTTTTATTGCTCAAGGAGTTCAAATGTCATAAATAGTAGCACTGAAATCTATTCTAGGATTTTTCACATTCCAGAATCTGACATTCTGTATAATTGAAAATAAAAACCCATTAAAATTTATGATATAGCTTTAAATAAGGATATGATAGAATTGATTACAGTAAATGGTTGTCAAGCAATGGACATTACCTGTCACCATAATTAAGCAATACCACTTTGTTATTAGTGCTATTGCAAAGCAGTTAGAATGACAATTGCAAGGTTGAAATAAGCCTTTAATATAAGTAATATAAGTATTGTGTTAGTTAGAACCTGTTCAGATTATATCTAAAGACTATTTTGATTCAAACATAACTTTAAAAAGCATAAAACTACAAAAAAGATATTGCCAGTTGCATGTTTGGACTACCCATTGATGGAGCTACCAACCATGTACCAAAGTAGAGAAGAATAAAATCCAAAAAAATAATCCAATATAATTGAAAACAAGAGAAAATATAAAATTTATGTACAAAACAAACCTGAAAATAATATATTTAGTGAAAAAAACAAATATGTTGAGGATTTTTCAGGAAATGACTCCATTGCTGATAAGTTTCATTAGCATTCGAGTTCATACACCTACCAAATGTATATCACCATATATATGTTATTTATAGCTATTTAAATTACCTGAACTCACTGGGCATCTTTTACTGGTACAATTAACCAATATCACTTCATGTACCCCCCACCCATTACTTCAATGTGCAGAAATTCAGCTTCAAATTATTATCTTTTAAATATTAGCAGTGACATTCAGTACTAAGCAGTAGCTTGTGGACACATAGACTCAACCATGATATTATACAATGTAACTAAGTAACCTAAATCATATATTCAATCAATGCAAAGTAAGAATGGAAATTAAGACCAGAGACTACATTTAAATCTTAACAATGGTTTATTTCGGGCAGTAACAAAAAAATAAATGTGCCAATATTTTCCACACTATATAATTGACTTTACAATTTTGTAAATCGAATGTTATACTATGAGCAGGCATTCAGTATTATAGTTTATAATATTTCCAGTACATTTGATTTCTCAACAATTTAAATTAGATTAGACATATTATTTTCCATTCCTATCCCTATGTCTACTCGATGTTTCAATTATGGGCATTTCAAAATAATACAAATAATTTCCATAAGAAAATGTATATACAATATTATAATCAACCAAAAGAAATATATATAAATATACAATTCTTTCAAAAAAAAAATTGTAAAACATTATTATAGTAAATCATAATTGTTCAAAAAATATTAAAATTGTAAGATACTATTTTATCAAATGTGAAATATATTAAACCAATTTTCTTAATGTAAGCACTTATGATTATGTTTATTGACTGTCAGAAATTCTTAATTTACTATATTTTTTAGAGACAATCCTAGAATAATTCTTTAATGGTTTACCACTTTATTGACCTGTCTTGCAATCGTCACTTATTTTTTTAGGGTGGTCATTAATGGTACACTATTCTTTCTTCAACCAATATTTTAGGCTGGTCAGTACCAATATCTTACTTTTTTATCACTATCTAGCTAAAGGTTGGCTATTATCATTTTGTGTAACTATGGAATATATCAACAACTGTCAAATCTTTGGAGAGGAAAAAAATATTTTTAATCAACACGGGAGCAAGGGTCATCAGTATCCTTATGAAAAACAATAATTGGCACTCCCCTACCTCAAAAACCAAATTCTATGTGATTTACATACTTGTGATATAGATTGTATTTAATAATAAGCAACATAATTAAAAGTTCATTAGGATAACATTTTTATTCTTATAGTAAATACTCTATCAATTTAGTAGATAAATTCATATATTATAGAGATTAGAGGTTGAAGGACATAGAAAATAACCACTTGATCTTTTAGTTTCTAGATTTCTTACCTTATCCTAACCTTTATTATAAATACATCTCATAGTATTTATATTATTAGCAAACTTGCTCAATTCACTGATTAGAAAAGTCAAAAATAAATTTTATGAAAGAGGCCAATACACTACTTCAAACTGTATTGTCTCAACAACTAAACTTATTTCTACATGCATATGTATCTACATGTTGCAACTCATATGTATTTTTCTAATGTTATTGGGTGCTGCTATAATGTTGAAGTGTTAATATATATATATATATTGTAAGGATAACTTACAGTTAACCCAACAATTATACACTCATTTATAACTATCTTTACCTAAACCATTTATTTATTAAATATATTTAACTATTTTTTTTAAAATAAAAAACCTTTATTAACACAATAAATATTTACAATTTATACAAATAATTAAACAAATGATAAATATGTTACAGTTTTGTATACCAAACCCCAAAGAATTTGATATATTCCACTATTAAAACAAAAAGTCTGCAGGCAATTAATTAGATATCCTAAACTCAAGGAGATTGACTTGTATCACTGTACCAGAAGGAGATTCTAAGACATGCAACTCAAATGAGCAAAGCATATAACAAAATGATTAATTGGCCCAAGGAATAAACCACACATAAGAATTAAACCTTTATTCAAGAATCTCACACAGAGTTATTCCAGGACCACCCCAGATTCGATTCATCGTCTACCTTGACAAGCATCTCAGACATTGACTGAAATAAGTTTCCCAATCGCTATAGAGTTTTTTCAGCCAGTTGAATTTCTTTTCAAATATCATAGTACATCGTATATACCATATTTCTTAAGGGTATGCACCATCACCATTGCATTGTGAGGGTTAAATTTCTCAATGTATATTTAACTATTATAAAATGCTTACATATATATAAATACTTAACAAAATAAATAAATGATTAACATTTATTTTGATAAGAATAAAGTTAAAACGATACTTATATAAATGTCAAACTTTTAAATAATCACCAGATTTGAAATTGATAAAAAAAACCAATTACATATATATATATTATTTTCTATCTTAATGTTTAACATTGAGTAAATAAATCAAGCATTGAAAATTGAAACAAAACATGAGGTATATTAACAATTCATTCTTATATAAAGAAGAGAAAAGAAAATGACATTCTCAACAACTATTTTCTTTTAATGGATATTACTGTTCTATACTAGAATTGAATTTCTACTAAATCAAAAAAGGTTTAATTTTTTCAAATTGAAATATTGATTCATTTATATGGAGATTAAAACCTAAGGATTTGAATAGTTTATAGGAAAAATTTTTTTTTTATTTTAAATCTGGAAGAGAATAGTAACATATAAAAAAGAACATCTATTTGAATTTCTAGTAACTTCTTTATTTTATTACATTGTTTTTCTACTCATAAAAATATATTTAAAATAATTATATATATTTAAAAGTATCTTACAATATGCAAGGAATAGAATAACGTTATATCATAAAGGTTTCAAAATCAATTTTCTTGCCAATTTAAAATATTAATTAACATCATCTATCTCTACCTCAGAAAAGATAATGACTTAATACACTCATTAATAACCAAAATCAATTCTACACTTTCGTCTGATGCCTCACCAATCATTTGCTTTGGTGATTTTAATATGTCGTATCACCAATTTACAATGAAACACCTTCATCTCTTTAGCAGAGTCTTGCTTTGTGAGGAGGGTTGCTTTCCACCTGATTCTTTCTCCTTCTATACAAAACATAAAAAATCCCTGATAGATCTGCTCTACTACTCATCTGAACTCCACTTTAATCTAAATGCAAAACTTCAACTAGTACCTTTCTCTGACCATCTGGCCATGTTAATCTCACTACATTTAGACTCCTCTATCATAACACAATCAAATCATAATAGCACCATAAGACTCTTAAATAAAGTAGCAACTCCAGAATGAATTTTCTCTGAATCTTACATCCTTTTCAATAAAATCAAAATTCTCACACTTCCACCTCTTCAAACATGATCAACATTTGTAGGAATATTGAGCTCACTCATTGACCACCATACTAAGAAGACTAAAGGGCCTAATCAGCTATTAAATGAATTGGACACCATTAATCATAGGTTGAGTATAGTCTCCCCCACAGATACCAATATACAAGACATCTTGGATCTCAAAATCCATTACCACAACACTCAAAAGATACTTGCTCAATATATAGCCACAAAAAGATCCAAGATTTTTCTAGCAAACAAGCACAATTGGATGCGCAGTTATATCAGATGGGCACTGGGAGCAATGAGGTGGCCTACACCACTGATGATCTCAGTAGATCAAAACTGTTAGTGGTCCAGCGATGCTCTCCAAAATCCATAATCATTTTAAACAAAAATTACAAAATCATAACTTTAAAACAGGTAACATCTGGAAAGATACAGGCAACTTTTCCAACTACAACATTACAGAAAATCAAATACTCCAAAAGCTACTTGCATACCTGGAAAGCACACATCCCGGACTCCATGGAATACCCAGATTTGTACTTCTCCATCTCAGCCACTTCACCATACCAATACTGAAGATGATGATTGATGTGCTTGCTGGCAACTTCCAAAATATTCCAGATTTGTATCCAGTGGCATTGGTCCCATGTTTGAAAAAACAAGCAAACCCATCCTGTCTTACTAACCTACGTCCCATTTCAATGATACCTCTACTTATAAAAACAATCGAATCCTTAGTCAAAGATCAAATACAAGACCAGCTTTACACACACATATCAACACATCAATATGCAAGCAAAGGCTCACCAACCATCGAAGCCATGCAACGCCTCCTCCTGATAATTGAACATGTTAGATAAAGCAGAAAGTCAAGGCCCTTAGCTATCCAATTAGATTTCTCCTCAGCGTTCGACACAGTAATCCCTTCAGTCCTCTTTCAAATACTGCAAGAGTACCAAGTGCCTCAAGTGTATATCAGAATAATCACCAACTTGTTTTTAAATAGATCGATATTTACCTCTCTAGATGGAAAGTTTTCTACTGGGTTCAGACCACATCTTTCAATCCCCCAGGGTTCGCCTCTGGCTACACTCTGTTTCATAACATACATAAATCCAATGCTAAAGGATATTGAACACAACATGCCTGGAATATATGTGCCAGCATTAAAACAACAAATTAATCACATCTCATACATTGATGATGTCACTATCTTCCTTCCTGATAAATCACATTTGCAAACACTACTGAAAATCATCAATAAACATACAAAAAAATTAAACCTTCAAATCAACAATAGTAAATCATCAATATGGAAAATTAAATCTGGAACTATAATTCAATCAATATTCACATCAAAACCTCAACTTTTCTTAGGTTTTCCCATAGCTAAAACTAAATTCGCCATGACCAAAGAAATCCAAAACACAATCCTCGAAAAAACCAAGAAAATAGTGAAATCACTTTCTGGGATCTCACTGTCGCTTCCAGGAAAAGCTACATTGCTCAGTATGCTAGTGTTCTCCAGACTAAACTATTATCTGCCAATTATTAAACCCACAAAAACCTTTGAAAAGGCAGTCAACTCACTATGTTCTAAATTACTATGGAAAAAAAAGGTTGTCGCCATAAGCATTGCAAAAACACAAATGCCCAAAGAACTTACCGGCCTTGGCCTTCACTCAGTTTCCACAATATACCTGCAAAAATCATTAACCGCACTGCATGCCTTCTCCCTGAAATCTGTCCACCTGAATATAACACTAACTATTCTACCCACGGACACTCCACCACCTAAAAGTAGCATATGGATGACACAAATATGGAATCATGTCAACAACTGCATTAGCCCAACACAAAACACACTTGATAGCAAAAAGTCATATTGGGATGTCTACAAACTCAAGATCAACACTCCTACTGCAATACCAAGCGCTCTTGGCTTCAACAATAGAATCATGATTAAGAAAGCAAAATATTGGTTCTTAGAACCGAAATATATAGACTTTATTATAAAATTAAATCTGGGCTCATTATCCACCAGCCATTTTCTAGTGTGGAAAAGGGGATTTACCAAAATTAACTCTCTATGTCAATTATGTACTATGGAGGACGAAACGATCCAACACATCTTTCATAACTGTCCAATACTCAGCTCACTAAAAACATTTATCAATGATAAAGCCAAAAAACAAAATGCAGACTTGTTTTCGATTCAACATTCAATCAAGAACGGAAATTTCTCAAACATCAGACTCTCAATCTTTCTCTCCTTTGCAATCTGGCTAACCAGATGCAAACATGTAATTAGTAATACGACAACCAATATCCTGGATACCTTCAAAACAGTGATTAAGAGCATCAGCATTAGAGACAGAATGTTAGCTCCAGACTGGCTGTATAAAGAAACATGGTCCAAAGTCATCCTAACAGAAGAAGAATCATAGAACTTACGTCACCTCAAGACTCCACGATACAGTAATACAGAGTACTCAAGCTGTTGTTAAAAATGAAGTTCATGTATCAACAAAGTCAATAAATTTTTACTTTTTATTTTTTAAAAAAAAAAAAAGAACATCGATCTTCGAAGGATGTATTTTATTATAATAAAACCATTGGATAATGCTAATAATCTATCAATTTGGGATAAATATATGACTACTAAACCAATGGATAAATACACTATGCCAGGAGATCTCCACCAGGATTATAAAATATTGAACTAAGCTCAGGAAAATAAGTTTTTATTTATCTATTTATATATATTATTATTTATATTATTTTAATATGTTTATTTTATTGATTTTTATTTCAAATTTGGTTTCTTACTTTTACAGAAATGGGAACAACCAAATTTAATTTTATAAGGGAAAAATATTAAACTAAATATATACAATATTAAATAAAATTAAATTTTATAAATTTATTTAGAAGTTTGACAGAACTCATCTAAATTAGATGAAGTAAAATTTTGATTATTATTTAACAGATATTAGTTAAATAGAATTATTACTCTTACTAATTAATATAGTAAACAATGATATATTTATTTTTATTACAAATACTTATAAAAGAGGTTTTACAATTGCAAATAAGAGATTAATAATAATAATTATGAAACAAAAGAAGAATGACTATAAATGTATTAATAGGCCATTTAAATTAGTAATCTTTTGAATTTGTTTACTGTTATAAATTGTATATATATATTAGTTTGAATTATAATCTTTTCTTTAGAAAAGATTTTCAAGATATTAAATTTTATCATGGGATATGGAATGGGGATATTAGTTATTAATCTTTTAAAATGATAAAAATTCATCCTTATTTTTCATTATTATTTTATTTATCTTTTTATACCACATTTTTATTGTTTATTAAATTGAGTTATTAATTTGATTTCTCTACTTAATCATTATTATATTACACTCATATTTATAAATAAATAGACTAATTATTAATAGATACATAACATTTATTTATATATATATGTTAATATTATAAACATTTTAGAAATACATTTAATTAGTCATTGCTTATATAAAGGCATAGTAGTAAATGACTTGTTTAAATCCATCCCCGAAGAGAGTCAATTGCGAATTCTCCATGAGTTTGAATATCGTGACATAATGGTGACTGAAAGAGGGATGAGAGGTGGATGAACTAGTCTAAATTACATTTAAATTTATCTAATAATTATTGAGCTAGCATAGTGAAGATAGATATCGCTTCATCTCTAGCATTCTACCCGAAGACCCTAAGTCCGATTGTAGTGAGATGCACACCCTCTTTCTGATAAAAATCGACGTCCCATTACAATATATATATATATATGGCATGGATAGTAATAGTAAAATGGACTGTTCTATATAAAAGATGGATCCTGTAAACTGAGTGTAAGAAGACATAACTGAGAATATCATAAGAGAATTATAATTGACAAATCATATTTCAAGAAGTGATTGTATATTTTAATATGTTTATATTTCTTTATTTTGTAGAAATAATGAATCAAGTCACATTAATTAATATTTCTAATTATAACAAAAATATATTTTTATTTTTGTATCACTTTGGTCCCCTCTTGTATTGGCATCCTAGTGCCTTGCTTATTGCCTTCCATAGGTTTTATCTTCAATGATAATAGGCATTAAACAATGTTATAAAACGCTGAACATTTTATGGCCTTGCCCTCACACAATGGATGAACATGTCAGGACAGGGCTTATGTCTATTTTCAGCCAGCTTTTTTTGAATTTCCTGCAATCTAACATAATTTTTTGAACAAACTTTTTATATAATAAAATATACGGGAAAATACGCATTTTGTGTTATAATACTTATGAAAAAATTCACCAGGGGGTGTATTGCTATAAGCACAAATTATGGAGAGTTAATTTATTTTTCTTTTCATACTAGAGCTAGACTTTGTAACTTTTCTTCTTTCTACAGTGCCACATAACAGGGCAGATGATCACATGTAGGGAGTAAATTAACCACTCATGTTAAAGCAACACAACCCTTAGTCAGTTTTAACAATTTGTAATTTGACGATACCCTTTAACTGATTCCTTCAACTTATTTAAAGGATTAATCTTTGTCTAATTTTTGTATTGGTCCACGACTTAAATCTGGGAACAATATTATTCATCAGTTTCATTTCCAGTTGGTTTCTATTGTTAAAATATTAATCTAAAATACATAAATTTTAGATTCAAATTGGTTAAATGTAATGAAAAATTACAAATAATGTTAATAACAGAAGAAAAATATAAGAAAAAACATTTAAAAAATAGCCAGTGGTAAAACAAAAGAATTATATTTCAACCAATCCGTGGTGTCATTATTCAGTCTGCAGCTGTCAAAATAATTTACTTTTCTGAAGAGCTATCATTCCCAAGCTTATTTTTCTTGTAATATTTACAATTTTTCGAATCAAACTTTATATTTTGATCAAGTAATGTAAAATCTTATTTATGAATGTAAAAAATTACTATGGATATAATTATTTACTTCAAAATACGAATGTGTAAAAGATTTTATTTTGATTTATTTAGAAACATCTTTTATTCAAATTAGAGTTCTTAGGTGTCAACAACTAGTCTTCAAAAATGATTACATTCACAAGCTTATTTTTCTTGTAATATTAAAAATTTTCCAAATTAAACTTTATATTTCGATAAAGTAATGTAAAATCTTATTTATGAATGTAAAAAATTACAATAAATATAATTATTTACATCAAAATCAATTACAAACATGTAGAACACCTTCGTTTAGTTTCTGAATTTGTCATTTATAAATGCCTACAAGACAATTTCCAGATTTGTCAGGCATCCAATCAGGAGCCAGTAAAGAAAATTGATTTTTTTTTCTTCAAAATATAATGCTATATGCAGACATTTTTAGAATTACAATTTTAAATTTTGAATTTCCTATAAAATAAGCCTAAAATGAAGAAATTGTGACCAAAATTGACCAAGAGATGGCGTATGCTAGTCCAAAAATCGTAAATAGCATTTTGGGCCAATAAATTAGCAATGAGATCTAAATAAAATAACAATTGAAGGGTTAAAAATACTATTCTCCAACACTGATTTGTCTTTATATATGTTGCAGCTAAATATCTATTGTACTTCTATGCTTTCCCTTACTGTATCAAGATCTGCTTTAATTTCTTGTGTTCATTTTGTTAAACAAACAATATTCTGACTTAAATTAATTATCCAAGCAAATTTTATAATTTCATCATTATTTTTCTCAAGATATGTACTTCAAAAATTGCCTCATCTTTCAATTAACGAATCTTTTAATCCCCCCCCCCCCCATTTTAATCTGTTTATATATAGTAATTATTTTTATTTTTTAACAACTCCCCTTTTCATATTGTCTAACAATTTGAATCTGCCTTTTAAAAAAAGATATGTTCAATATTAAACAGTAATTTAATAACTTTCTTACTTACTAACTTTTATTTTTCTCTTTTAAAATAACTTTCAGTCCCTTTTACTTTTCTTTAATACAATTAAAATACCTTTTAAAATTAACTGATTATAACTTAATTATTGTAATTAGATTTTTACTTTTACACAAAGAGAAATAAAATAGCTGAAAGAATATATTGACACATTTCACTACTAAGATCTGAATTAAATTCTCTACCTCCAATCTATACTCTTTTTTACCTTCAAAAATACACGTTTATTCACCCTTCATATGAGTTATACAAAGTTACATATCAAATATTGTGTTTCTACTAAGATTACATCGCATATATATAGAATTCTTATCAATTAAAAAATGTGGTAATTTACAATGAATCCAACATAATGACCAATAACATATAATAAATTAAATAACATGTTAATTTATTTTAAAAGGAACCTAAGGAGCATTATATGATATCAAATTAACATAAGCCTCTTATCAGGGCCATCCATCAGAATTGATATCTTTGATTACACGAAAATCAATTTACATAATTTACAAGAATATAGATAACTTCTCATAGTAAAGCTTTTTAAACAAATGTCTTTACTATCACCCTGCTTTTTATTTGCAGATACCTACAAAGTGTTACAATATAAAATACCACCAATAATAAAAGGTACATTAATTTGAGAATCACTACCTTGTGAGACAAACATAAAGTCTGAATAAAGCAACACAGTAAAAAGTCAACCCTCTTATCTGTAAGCTACAAAGTTATTATGTATATTAAAAACCAGACTTTTGTAAACAAATGCAAAATTAATCAGCAAAGATCTTAATTATTAATTTAAATTAATATATACGAAGACTAATACTAAAGTTATTTTATACTTTGAAAACTTCTAATTACAAATATATAAGAAATAGACCAGTGACATATCACTAGTTGATATTCAAATATAAAATAGCACTAACACCAAAGATTATAAGATAACACTACTGCAATTAATATAACATTCAATATCAATATATTTTATATTTGAATTTCAGTTAGTAATATGCAACTGGTTCTATTTCATATATATATATGTACATATGGAAATATTTAGTGTGTGAAGTTAGAATAATTACTTAATTAGAAAGCACTTTACCTAGGTTAGTAGCCAATCAAAGTTAACTGCTCTAGTATAATAATAGAAATAAAACTGTCAGGCTATAGCATTCAAAAGGAGAATTCTCTTTTGAATGCCATTCTAGATCTAATAGAGAGACAAAGCATTATTGTAAAAAAAAATCTATTTATAACTGTCTATTTATTGAAGCTCAATACTTTCAACGGTTACATATAGCCAAATATTCATTACATTGAAAAATACAAAAGATGGGCAGATGCATATATATATATATGTGCAGTAAATTTATATAAATATATGTAAATTATATGGCTCATTTTTTTAATATGAAGAAGAAGGATTCCTTCCTATTTATGATGTCAGAGTTGTTGACTATATGCCAAGTCTCTTTGATCTTGTGCTTGGCATTGTATCCTTTGACACATGTTGGTAACTGTGGGCTCGAATATATGGCCCATTGAAAATGTAAGCATAGCAAAATATTATAATATATAATCTACTATGGAAAATTTATTATAATAAGTAAGAAATTGAAATGTGCGCTATGCTATATATATAAACTGCAGTGAAATAATTATTCTTTCTTATTGCATTGCCAAATGTATACCATATAATACTAAATCATCTATGCACTTTACTACTGTTACACAATGCTTTATTTACCATCCTCTTTTACAATTTACAGTTTCAATTGCCCCAGCAATCTTCCTCCTAAAATAACTAAGGAAGAAGAAAGAATTTTTAGAAAATTACGTGAGCTAAAGAAGTTATTGATTAGAACAGATGAAGTTAGGAGATATAAAAGTTCTGAAGAAGATTTTTGGGGCAGTCGAAACTAAAAGAGAGTGGTATGATAAACTGCAGAGTTTTGTCTCTATATTAGCTTTAGAGTTGCATTCAAAAGAGAATTCTTCTTTTGAATGCTATAGCCTGACAGTTAGCCTGGACCATTTAACCATGATTGACTATCATCCTAAATAAAGAGCTTTCTAATTAAATAATTACAAATGAGTAATTTCACACATTAAATATTGCCATCTAAACAAGCACTAAATATATATATATATATTGTTTATCATTTGTGAATTTGATAGAAAAAGACATTATATTGTATTTAATTAAAAAAAAATAGCCAAGATTTATTTGTCTTATCAATAACAGAACTTATAATTTTAATAAATGGAAAAATAATACTGAGAGGGAAAAATTAGGGGAATTTTTTTTTTAAAAAAAAAGTTTATTATATGAAATTAAAACTGAAACCGCCATATTAAGCTATGATATCTATTCTTTCAGTTTTGATGGTATTTAAGCATTAGATTTATTGATGTTTAAAAATCAGAGAATGAAATTTATATAGCTATGTACAGTATAAATAATCTGAAATCACTATTTAATTATTGAGAGGATAAAGGCAATACTTTATTTTTATTATATATATCTACTAAAGATTTGAAGCTGTAAAATAATCTTCAATTAATCAAAAAATATTACACAGATTAAAAATAACAATATATATATATATAATTTAATTGAAAATATACCCATATAAAACTATGTTACTTAAAAGCTCTTATTGCAAGCAAAAAAGAAAATTTATAATATTATATCTATATAAACAAAAAAATATGATAGTAAAATAGAATTAATGTTTAGCTATATCAACACTCATCAAAATCGAAAAATGCAATTAAAAGATTAGTTAACTACATTTTTTAAAAAAAAAAAAACACTTATAGATATACACAAGTATATATTTGTTATGATAATGTTTAATTCTATGTAGAATATAATTAATTTTTTAATATTTTATGAGAAAAAGACAACTTTAATGAATAAAAAATGATAATAAAATAAAAACATATTAGCCAAAATGATTAATTCTGACTATATTTTACTTCCTTTGTACATTATGAACTTTTATATGAAGTTTTATCATAACTATCATCATCAATTTATACTTACAACTTCATTTAACAATCAATTCTTCACTATAACAATATTTAAAAATTGTCCACCATTTTTTAAAATACTGAATTACTTTGAATATAAGATGCACATTTTTTCCAAACTTTGGACCCCTAAAAAAAGGTGTGACTTAAATTTGAAATAAAAAATTTTTAACATTATATTTTTGTGGATCTTTGCTTTTCACTGTACATACATATAGTATAGTGTTTTCCTGAAGGTTTGTAATGATGGAAATAGTCCAAGATAACAATACATCTATGCACATGGTATACATTAAAGTCTGTAACCTCAATTATAGGTAATGCAGTAATAAGCAGCAAAAAAATTGTAACAGCTTTGAAATTATGGCATTTTCTATGCCTGCATAATTCATAAAATAATATAAATGCTATGCTGAGTATTGTGGGTAATAGAGTATTTACTGCAGTCAACAAATCAATTTTTCACATAAACATGTTCCAGCACATATAAGTACATGCATAAGCTTTCAATTGAAACTACATACACAACTTAATACATATGGTAAATTAAATTGTTGCTATTGTATGATTATATATAATTTCTTTGTGTGTTGAGTTTTCATAAGTATTAAGTTTAAGACAATATATATAATATTGATTTATTCCCCTTCATTTGTGTTTGTAATTCAAACTATATTTATTCATTATTATAATGAAGTGGTTTCTTTTTTCATTATACCCAAATGCTAAATGCATTTAGCATTAGGTTATAAAAAAGAACAAAATCTCTTCATTATGCAGATGAACAAATGTTTGTAAATTTGAAAAAAGTGAATAGAAAAAAATAAATTTTGATGATAAAATATTTTGAATCTGAGGCCATGAATATTATGAAGACATCCTTTGATGTTAAAGGAAGTTGGGTTTTGAAGTGAATGATGGGAAGGCTATTTTGTTTGGTATATATAAGTGGCATGTTTAGTTGAATTTCATTTGAAAAGGTCTATTTGTTAATAGATGAAACCATGGTTGTGGAAGAATTTTACTAAAGTTTAGTTTTTTTGGCTAGTATTGTAATGTTATATGAATTTTTATTTTATATTGTAACTATCTAAATTGAGTTTCATTTTGGTATGTAATATAAGATCAAGTATAAATTTTTTAATTTTAATTTTTAAATAGTGTTAATAAAGTTATGCATTAATCTGAATGATGTTGAAATAGTTGTTATGAAAACAACATGTTAGGGGAAGGATTGTATTATTACTATTCATTTAAAAACAACACATTTAAAAAATAAAATTTGTAAATTTAATAAAATTAATATTTCTTTATTCTTTTTGTTTATTAAAGTCATAATTAGCACATCACAAACAAATATTTAATATTCTAAAGATGTATATTTTTATGTTTACATTATATGTACAGTATGGTGTTTAAGTTGAAATAATATGTATGAAATAGATATTTCCAACACAATATTATGAGAATGTAGTTTAAATTATTTTAGTTGTATTAAGTTGAAGAATATCATGTATTTTCAAAGTGTAAATATTTTTTTTGTATGATCATTGTAAAATATTATTTTATATTTTTTATTTTAATTATTGTAAAAGAAATTTTGGATTTGGAATGCAGGGTGAATCTAAATTTAATAGTCAAGTGAAAATGAGTGTAACCTTGGTTTCATTGGTTAATATGACATCAATTATTGTGAAGGTACATAAGACTGAACAATTCAAAACTGCTCTCTAATTTTTTGACAATCATTGAAGCAAGTCCAAACATTTTTATGTATTTTTATTTTATAAGTATTTATTTGATAATTAAAAAATAATGGAGTAGAAAATGAATATATTTGTTTGGGAAACCATCTGGTTTCCTGAAGCACTTGTCAGAGGAAGAAGAAAGAAAACTTCCAAATTCAAATTTCTCTGTTGAAAGATGGGATTGCCATGGATAAGCAAAACATTTTGATAATTAAACATCAAAATTAACAATATACTGCATTATACGTAAATTGTTTCTACTCAAGGATATCATTTTGTAATGGTGATGGATTACTTCGATATACGATTTGAATCAATTTATTTATGGGTGGCATATGCTATAAATGGAGGCCAGCGACTGCTTGTATATAATGCTATTTACAATACAGAATGTTTTATTATACGAAAAATGATAAAAAAATAAGTATATTGGGAATTTGATAACATATTTTCTTTTGGATAACTATTCATAATATATTTTACATTGACAAGATGAACATTTGAACTATTGTGTTTCTTTGGAATATGTATGTAGAAGGACTATACTTAGATTGTATATAAATATATATATTTTATTTATTTATTTACTTATTTGTTACTGTTTGTTCCTATATATAAAAATAGAAGTCAAATCCTAATTTAAATTAAAAAAATTATTTTCTAAATTTTAATAGTTTATAATTTTAGTTTGAAATATGATACGTTTGTTCACTGATTGCATATTGTCTTCAATACACAGGTTGTAAGTATTGAAAATTAAATTATTGTATTGAAATAACTATTTCTTAATATTATATTTTGTAAATAAAATAGATGAATAAACATATCTATTGTTTTAATTTATTTTAATAGATTATTATATATTATATAATTACCATTAGCTTTCTTATATTTTAAATTGGGTGTGTGTGTGTAACAGCATTGAAGTTTTAGATTAATTCTTTATTTACATACTGGACGTAAAATAGGCACATCTTTGCTATATAAGCACCAATTGTGATAATAATTCAGATTAAGGATATAGTTCACAATATTTAAGTGGAATGTATTTTAAAGATGTTTCATCATCATTATTTATTTATTATTTTTATATTGATCAATAAATATTAATTCAGTTAAATAAATAAACTTGATTCAGAAATCATTTTAATTAGTTATGCTTACCTATTGGCTAATGTAATTTTAATATTTAAAGGATATATATTGATTTATACATTACATTTATTACATTAAATAATTACAAAATAGCCAAGAAATTAGTGATTGGATTGGTAAATGTATACATAATTATATGTTAATGTTTTATATTTATTCAATATACATTATTACTATTACTTGATTTAGGAACAATTAATATAATGAATTTCCCATACATAAACGTTTGGATCGAAAAGATAGACAGATTTATTCTATCTTTTCACAAAGACTTTATCTTGTGTTTAGAAAGTGAGAGTATTCATTTATATAGTTAAATCTACAAAGCACATGTGCATTAGATTATTAATATTACAGTTTATAAAATCATAGCACTATATAAAATAAATGTCTTTTAATAGATTGTGATTTATTATGGTTAGATGTTTGGTAACTGCTCAAAAGATCATCGTAAATATTTTAGCAGTTTTATATAATGGTTATCTTGGATAAAATTCATATTTGAGCTAGTTTAATAATTTATAGAGCATAAATATTTTAGTAAATTCAAACCAAGTAAAAGTTAGTATAATTAGATGCTAGTGTATAATTTTAAATTATTACTTATTGGATATTTATTATGATAATTTATTATTTGATTAGAAAAATAATTTTATATAGATATAAAATTGACAGTTGTATATACAGCATTGAGATTGATATTTGATTATAATAACTAGAACAATTTAGTTTATTTAAATTTGAAGTTTACTGATGTAGTCTACTGTTAATTTAAATTGTAGTTAGCTATAATTTAGTGTTTAATGTTTGGACTTTGTTGATTAAAAGATAAACTATTACAATTTGCTAGTCATATTCAAGAGGGCATTAAATAAGATCTTTTTATCTATTTTATATTGTTATGATTTGGAAGCTGTAATTTGTAGGGCCATTTGAAGTGTTGACTTTCATTTTTTATACTATTTTAATTTGATGCAAGTTGCTGGGTATATCAAATAAGTTGAATATTGCACATTTTGTTTCATTACAATTTTGGCATTTTAAACATTTCAGTCCATTACAATTCAGTGTATTCAGATGAGGGCTTGAATGTGGACTAGTTGATGAACCTTTCACACCTTTCGTATTTTTATACCTTTACAATATATATATGTTCATTAGAGGAAGCTTATCAATATCTCCAATCAAGCTTTAATTTATAAGTACCAAAAGAGAAAGAATTCAAAATCTCTATTAGAAAGTCCTCATCCCCAGACCAGTTGGTTTTGAGCTTATGGTTCATCTCAGTGAGGAATAAGGACTCCAGACACTAGATCTAAAATATCAACTCAAAAGTCAGCACTTATCTAATATGTTACTATCAATTTAAAAATCTGAACTTTTCAGACATGTAAATGTTTTCAAATCCAATCTTACAAACCAAATAGCTATATGGGTCTGAACTCGAAACCAATTGGTCTGGGGATGAGGACTTTCCAATAGAAATTTTGAATTCTCTCTTTTGGCACTTATAAATTAAAGCTTGATTGGAGATATTGGAAAGCTCCCTCTAGTGAACCTTTTAATACAAGCTTAAAAGCAAGTTACACAATTTTGTGTCTTGTTTTATTGATTATATATATATATATATTTGTACTACTGAAATAGTCTACATATTTGCCTGGCTGGTTCATCACCTCAAGTTCAAATACAGTTTGACAAATTCATGTATCCTTTTTCAGATTTTAAGTAACATAGAATTTTTCTTACAAATATCTAGTCTATAATCAATTCAAAAATTGATTAATAAACAAGTATCTAGTTTACTTAGCAAGAGTCAAACAAGAATTAAAAACTATTAAAACAATCATATTAATGATAAGACCAATGAGTATGTCTTCTTATTTACCATTTTTCTTTGGAAAAGCTCGAAAAGCCTTTTCCTTGATGTTTTACCTACAGCTATATCAAACAAAATACCATCGTCTATTTGCATAACATAATTGTTATAATTTCTATCCATTGAGTTTTCAATTCTTCCATAAGAGTGTGGATGATGTCCCAATTGATTCACCCTTCAATCTGCTTACAGTACAACTGATTCAATACATGTATTACATAACAACATACATTATCTATTCACAACAAATTTTTACACTGCTAGTTTCTCTAGGTTAAGAGTTATGAAAAGCAACTGTTTTGTATCTTCATAAATAATCTTTAATGTTTTTTCTGCCATCAAAAAATCGTATAAACTACTTGAAAACATCCTTGTAACACATGAATATACAGTTTGTATCATTTAATATGTTTCAGTATCAGATTCATTCAATTTAAAACAAATTCATGATTTATGGTATGAAACTCACTATCATATTTCAAGTCATAACTCCTGCCCATATACTAGAGCCTTAAATTTTTTATGAAGAATATCTAAATTATGTTGCTATGTAACACATGCACTGACTCAGATATGATACAGATAATTTGGAGAGATAACCAGTCATTTTTTCACTGGAAAAGTATTGCCTTAATTCCTATCTTATTCTCATTTTGATGCCAGTATATTTCTGAAACATTTTTCACTTCTTTGAATCATGTGTAATCTTTGCTTTGCTTTTGAAAACTTACCAATCATTTTTCTATTTAGGTTTTAATGATCAGAGAAAATCATCCCAAATTTTAGAGATTCTTGGATCAATTCAAAACTAAATAATATTTAAGTAAATTGAAATGGTTTGCTTAACCCATCATTTTGTCATTCAAATGTCACACAGCCATCTAAGTAGCTTGATCCTTGAAATAATATCAAAAATTAGAATTGGGTTCAAATATAACTTATTCCCATTTCTATGCTCTGCATTACAATTGATTGATGAAAACATACATCCACATACAAACCTTTTTCACAAGAGTGTCCAAAGTATCCATCTGGGCAAGAGCAACAGCCTGTAATCCGATCGCAGGTGGCATTATTTAGACACATGCAATCTAAACTGCAGTCAGGACCATACATTCCTTCAGGACATTCTGAAAAGACACAATAAAATTGATCAACATTAAAATTCGACATTAATTATGGTTATCAGTAAAAGTGAATAGAAAAAAAAGTTATTAAAAGGAAAATGAATTTTAAAAAGAATATGAAAAAAATATTAACTATATACACAATAGAGTATTGAATTACATAAGACAATGAAGTCAATAAATTATAATGTGAGATCTGAACAATGAGTAAGAAATAAAGCAATTTAGGTTTAAAAAATGGATGAAAAATAAATATCATGAATGGATATTGTGACTTATAAAATAGAATATTAGAAAAAGAAAGCTTTAACCTTTTTCGCATGCACCTTAAACATTTGCATAGTAGCCAAATGATTCATGTAAGTTAATTTGTAAAAGGAAATATTGGATTTAAATGTGAAGAGAATAATATTTTCATGATCTCAAATCAAGATGCTTCAGATTAGCCTATATAAGTAAGAATTTAGGTTAAAGATAACATGGCCACTCTTATCTTTATAAAGTCTTTATCTTGTATTGAAGTTTGAGAGGTCCCTCTATAGTCAAAAACTACATTATTTAGCTATGTGAACAATGTTAAAGCCTTTCTCTTTCTAATTACATACTGCCACGCACCTGATAAATAATAAAATGTTACATTAGTTTCTACTAGATTTCCATTAAAAAGATTGTAATATTAACTTGTAAATCACAAAATTTCATGTAAGTTAATGTGTGAAAGAAAATGGTGAATTTAAATGTGAAGCAAGTAATATCATCACATTCTCAAGATGCTTCAGATTGGTCTATATAAGTAAGAATTTAAGTTAAAAATAAGACTCTTTTATTTATAAAATACTTATCTTGTGTTGAGGTTTGAGAGGTCTTTCTATAGTCACAAACTACATCATTTAGCTATTATACAAACATTTAAGGGGCATATGAAAAAGGTTGAAGCCTTTCTCTTTCTGATTACATACTGCTTGTGTGCTCAATAAATAATCAGAATGTTAAAAGAGAATGCTGAAACACACAACTAATACAAGATTATAGAAGCCAAAACATAAATATAAAATAAAAAAATAAAATAAAAAGAAAACTAAGATATTTACAAGGATATACAAAAATCATTTTCAGAATGAGCAGATTAAGAGGTATTAGAGCATGAAATAAAATATTAATATAAGCCTTATGTAGATAGTTATTCCCAAAATAACACAGTCTAAAAGATAACATTCACACAGTTGAAAAATGTTGATACAATAGTAAAATTTTGAAATATGCTTTTTATACTAGAAACATTTGATATAAAAATATAAAATTACTAAGCATTTATTGATATGATGTACTGTAACTAACACTAGTGACATCTATATTCAGAAGCTGTAATTCAATCAGATTCCTATGCTCAATTTTTAATTAATTAGTCCTTCTCTTAATTAATGAGATGTTTAGTTACAAAAGAAAGTCCCCATTCATTCAGTTTTAATTACAAGAAATGCTGATAGCATCAAAAGTTCAAAACACTGGAAGTAATAAAAGTGGGCATGATCCATGAACTTTGAACTCTAGAGTCTAATACTCATGTCACTATATAGGCCATAAATGTTAATGATTTCGAGGGGGTGATATATGTACTGGTTATCAATTCTGAATCTGGTGATATAACTGAATTCATGTACACATTTAATAATCATTATAAGAAAATCCAAATGTTTGTATTTCGAACCATATACTAATAATAGCTTCTTTATAGAATAATGACTGGTGTCAACACTGATTCTATCTGTTCTTTACATCAAAGAAATGAAGAAACTATGGGGAACACATTATATTTGAGTGTTTTTCCTTACAATCCTATCACCACCTAATATTTATCATTACTGCCCTGTTCATTTTAGTGCAGTGATTGAATATCAGACTCAGTGGGTTGTAGGTTCCTAAGAATATTTTCAGTGCTGGAATTTCCAGTATTCAAAATTTTTTATGAAGTCTTGAGCAATAAAGTCATTCGAATATTTTATATCTAGCATTACTATCCCAAGATTCTTCCCTAAATATACTACTTACCAACACATATAGGGGACTACTCCTAAATACTAGAATAACCCCCTGCATCGTTTTCATTCACTATTTTCTAAGATGTCATCTTGTATTCTGTCCTACATCTCAAAAACTTCCATCATTGGTTTTAAATAAATTTAATAAAATAAAAATCAGAGACCAGGTATTTTCACTGTTAGATGTATATGTGGCCACATGGATCTGGTTTTATTACCAGCATTTCTGCAACTATAAGATCTCAATTATGATAGGGGAATTTTTTCATATATATAACTTTTAAAAAAATTATTAAATTTTCAAATATGTAGCTAATATTTTCTTTATTTAAACCAATAAAATTGATATACATATAAAATTAAATATTTTAATGGACAAACGAAATTGAGAGATTATATTCATGTAAACCAGTGGTTCTCAACCTGTAAATCACGACTCCTTTGAGGGTTGAACAACCCTTTCACAGAGGTCGCCTAGACCTTTGGAAAATAACATATTTTTGATTCATAACACTAGCAAAATTAAAGGCTGGGGGTCACCACAACATAAAGAACTGTATTAAAGCATTGTGGTATTAGGAAGATTGAGAGCCACTGATATAAACCTTTGATATTGCTAGGAAATCATCAATTAATAATTAAATTCTGAGGCTAAACTAGATTTTTCTAGTAACCTATAATAGTTTTTTTTGTCTTGAGTTAATTAGGAGTAAAAGAAGATATACTTTTTCTTTTAATTAACTCAAAACAATAAAGCTATTGAAATAGTTGCGACTTTACTTCATTAGCATTTGAAATCAATAAATATATGTATGTGCTTTGTGCACAGATAATGAAGTGGATGACCCTGCAGCAATCAATAGAAGAGAGGCCTTCTTTTCTCTATCTCGAAAATGGTCTATGTAGCATCTTCACACAAATTTGCATAAATTTGCATTAACACCATTATAGTTCTCAGATTCCAGTAGCCATGAATATGAGACTATGAAATATACCGAAAGCACACTCAGAAGCAACATTTAATTTTAAATAGCTTCATTATCTGTGCGCAAAGCACATATATATATTTATTAATAAAGCTATTATAGATTACTTGAGAAAACATGGTTAGCCTTAAAATGGTAATGGTTTCCCAACAACAACAATGATAAAATTGTCTCTAGTATTTACACAAATATAATCCCTCAATTTCCTTTGTTTAAATGTGTACAGTAGAGCTATGAAATATGCCAGGGGTCAGCAATCTTTTAGTGCTGTTGTGCCGAACCTAGGTTACAATGTTATTCCCAGTGTCGATATGATTCTACCAACCTTATTATATACAGTATCAAAATTGGTCTGGTTATAATGGGCTTCAAAATTATATACTTTTGAAGCCCATTATAACCAGATCTTATATTATTGGTCATTCAGTATTTTAAAATACATAAGATCATGTGTGAAAAGTATGTTTTGTTAAATTATATTGCATTCAAAAGACATTCTTAAAATTTCCTTTCGCATGGAGAAAATTCATCTCACCGGCATTTAAAAAAATGTGTCTTGTTTATAAAATTGCCAATTAATATACAATGATTCAGAATAGGCAAAGCACATTCAGCTTTCAATGGTTTAATTTAAAAAACTGATTAATGAACTTTTCGCATTCATTATTTTGTGATAGATATAAAAAATCAACTTGAAATTGAAAGTTTTTCAATATTCTCCTTTTCTTTAAAACTATGCGTTTTAATTACACAATAGTCATTTAAATGGTAAAAAAAATGTTGATTTTTAACTTTTTTGACATCCAAATGATACTACTAAGTCTCACATATTTGTAGACTTTGTTCATGCATTAACTTGACTATCACTAACTATAAGCTTTTTTTTGCAAGTAAATGCATCAAAAATTAAAATATATTATTTCATAATTATGAATAGAAGTTTTTGAAATGAATTGATGTAATATTCTGTCTTAAACATGCAGTTGCATATGAAAGTATCAAAGGTCAATAGACCATCAAAAAACAAAATCCAGGCAAAATTAGTCCTCCCTGGGGAAAAAAATATTTCCATCTCACTTAGCTCTTATCTTTATTGAAAATAGCAAAGATTGAGTGTATGTTTATGGTGTAAAATAATTAGTAAATTAAACTGAATCATGGTTTCCATTTACACATAAGTCACATATGCAAAATGTAGATGATAAACACAAACACGTGCACTGTAATTAAAATATACTTTTGTATTAATTCAATTAGAGTGACATTGATAATAATTCTGCATGCCATGCTTGGCAAGTGTGCCCTAGGTTGTCAACTCCTGAACTATGCTATACCTAATGTAAAACACAAACAAAAACATTAAAATTTTTAAATTTTACCATATTCAAGCAACTCTTACTTCCCTCTGAACACTATATGCAAACTTTGTAAATAAATTTTACAATATGTGGACAGCTATTTTTTCATCTCAGAACACCGAACAGAATTATATATATATTTTTCAGTTTATGATGACAGCACATACATTTTAGTCTTCCTTTATTAACCTTTCTGAATTTAAAGTACAGTATTTTTCATAATAAAATATTTTCTGAATCTAATACTAAAAGTTTATAAAATTTTAGAATGTACTAAAAGTTGCTATTGACTTAAAAGCATCAAACTTTCATGATACGAAGACCACTGTTATGTTTATATAAGATAAAGAAGTTATTTAAAAGAAAAAGAATTTCATCCAGAGCACATTTAATAATGAATAAAGTCAGACATTTCACTATTTACTTTATTTTTAAAATAAAAATACGGTAGTTAGTTTTCTCTTCCTATTTCTTCAGCATGAGCGAATACATACTCAGTTAAAATATATGTAAAAGTGTCTTCTAAATTTATTATTAATAATTATATTATTATTATTTTTCAAATATTTGTTTATATTATAATTTTAATTTATACATGTATGCCATATATATAAAGAGCATCTTTGTTATATATGTGGGCATGTTGAAAAATACTGTATACTTACAGTTTAATAAATAGTAAGTTTTCTATTTTAATCAATATCTATCAACAAATCATGAGCTATTACACTACATATACTTGTATGTAGGGGGGGGGGACTTGGAACAAAACATAGCATAGTTCACAATTCCATTGTGTATATTTACTACAACTCTATCAATTAAATGAATATAATCAATTTTGCTGAGTATATTGTGACCGGTCCCTTATTCAACCGTTCATATAGGGATTGAGAGCTCCAAAATAAACATGATATAGCGTAAAGCTTTATTTATTTTCCTATATCAATAGTTGTTCATTATCAACATAAGGGGGTGCCAGATACGATGATTTAATTTATAATTTAATTTCTCGCATCACCTTACGTCATATCAAAACGATTTCGAAGTCTAATCCCCGCCCATAAGCTCAAACTCCCAGCATGGACCAATAGGGTCACTCAGGGTTGCAATGTAATTATTATTCTGGTAAAAGACACAATACTAACCAATGGAGAAGAAGCTTGGTTGATTAATAGATCGGTCCAAACTTTGGACCGGGTCATTGGTTATTTGCAACTAATAAGAATGTTCGGTTGGCTCATAAAAAAAAATTAGAAGCTTATAATATCATCCCCCCTTTATCATACAGTCCGGTAGAATTATTTACATTAGCTTTATTGACATTTATTTACATTTTCTAATAATAGGCCCTCCCAACTCTTAAATCTATCTTAACTACATAATAAATAAACATCGTGACTTACGGCACGATGTTTATAAATGATATTTTAAAAGAAACAAACAAAAGAAGGATAAAAAAGATGAATCTAAAGTAAAATAATTAATTGCATGAATAAATGCTAACTTTATTAATAATCAAAATAACAAAAAAAAAATATATAGATTTACTTATAGGAAATGATTTGAGAAATGCTCGACTTGTTTAAATTATAAAAAGAAATTTATTGAATATAAAAAAAAAATGCAATATTGATTAATAGTTTTATTTACACGCACATATGTGCATTCACGCACTCGCACAGAAAAGAACATATTATGCATAACAAACATGGATGATAAAATACATATTTCCTTTTATATTTTGAAATTAGGTGTGTTATAGCTTAGAAGATAATAATTAAGGTCAAAGTTCATAACTGAAAAGTCCTAAGATTTAAAGATGAGGAATTGCATAGCATGTGATTTACGAAGATTAAAATAATAAGTTTAAATATGAGGAATTACGGATCATTTTATAGTTTGATTTACGAAAAGTCGAATTTAATTAATTATGAGATTGCCTTTTAAAGTTTACGTAAAGAATGAATGAAAACATTATAAAATAAAGTGTTTACCTAGGATTTTTGCTTAGTCTTCCGCTGCTTCTACTTTGGTGAGGGTTCGAACATGGTAGATGATGTTTTCCATAATACGAGGTTATTCATTTTTTTTTTAAAAGTTCAGCGTAGTAGGTTTGGACGATTCATGTATTTCAAACGGAACAACATTATTGAACTGGTTGGAGCACTATTTTCGGATGGTACTGTTGTTGATCATTCATAGCTGTGGAGATGTTCTGGCAGCGGAGCGTCGATCAATCACTGAAGGGTTTCCTAGCCCATCATGACGATCGACGCTCTAAATGTTAATTTCATAGTGATCATATTGAATAAACCGGATAGCAAAAACAAAATAAAATGAGATTTTTACTGAATGAATGAATGAATGAATGACTGATTGAAAGAAAAAGCTCCACTTCTAGATTTCGCTTGATATTTATATGGGTTGGGTATTATCTGAGGATCGAATCTCCACCCAGAGTTCACTATTCTTAGAGTTGTCGTTAGGGTCCGTGTCCTATGTAATGTTCACTCAATCCATATGCTTGAGGCAATCTTAGGTTTAGGCAATCTCATATTGCAATCTCAGTTAAAAAATTTATACTTATTCACACCTTTGATGCATACGTGTGTGTGTGTTTTAAGAGAACAATATAATTTACATTAGTTTAAAAGTCGAGCATTTAATCTTTCTCAAAAATCATTTCTATAAGCTTTTAACTTTTACTACAGTTATAATTTAAAATAAAACCCCTTTTTAATTATCCCCGCGGCATATACAAGTAAAATCACTTATTGAGATTAAAAAATGGCATATTAGTAATACTTTATATTTTATTTTTAGAGGATATTGTTTTAGTAGATTATATGAAAGCCTTAAACTATTTAATCAGAAATATTAACATTTTATTTTACAGTGTATTTTATAAAGTATTGAAAGAAAACTATATCTATTTTTCATCATAAGTTGAAAGTGAGAAAAAACAGAGTGTTTACATTGCTTGTGTGTGTGCGTATATACATGTACCGACTTTGTCTCGGTATAATATGTATTATTTGCTATTTACCATTCAAGAAATACAATCATAAAATCTTACCATCTTCACATGTTGGACCTTGATATCCTAAAGGACAATGGCATCTTCCAGTTGCCAAATCACAATAACCTCTAGTACCACATTGGCAGATTCCTTGACAATCTTTACCAAATCGACCAATGGGACAAGCTAAAATTTTTGAAAAGTATTGTCTTATTGACAGTGTAAACAAGGTCATTATAAAATGACAAACAAAAATTAATTATTTAAATAAAAGTAGTAAAGAATTTTTAAATGTAAAATACTTAAAAATAACCAAACAGATGCTAAAAGATTTAACGAGGAAAGTGATATGAGAGAAAGTACATCCAGAGACAGAAAACAAAAGACTTTAATTTAACCAAAAATTATAAATAAGTAGACCAGTATAGTTTTTTTATGTTAGAGTTAAAATTATAATTTGAACAAAATAAATTAACTAATTTAAAAAATGTGACATTAGTTATGAAAATTAAAATTCTTTATACACATTTTTAATTCACACACTCAAGATATACTAATAAGTAGTATTCCAAAAGTTAAATTTCATTTGTATAATACTTGCTTACAAAACCATTAGTTCAATATAGACAAAATAACATAATATCAGAATGAGGATAGCTGACAACAATGTCTGAAACATACTCCATTTAGTAATAAATGCACACAATTAAGAATTGTGCAGTCTTTTATTGCAATTCTTAGAAGAAAATAATTTGGATAACATTAAGTAGAAAAATAAACTTTGTCAAATTATTATCACCATTTTCATTTTTAATCAATCCTTGCAGGATGAAGATCTCTCCAAGTTTAATCTGATTTCTTCAATCCACAGTCTCTCTTCTCCATCAGCATATCAGCAAACTTTCTTATTTTATCTATTCATCTCACATGTGATCTCTTTCTCAATCATAAACAAATATGGACATGTTCAAGAACTATAAAGGATAGCCATCACAATTACTCCACAGATGCAAGAGTAATCTAATGATTGAATTAAATCAAAAATATTTTACATGAATTGTTAAAATTACTTATTTAATATTAATTAATGTAAAAAAATATTTAACTTTATGATGAAGCTGTAAAATTTAGGTTTTTTGAATAAATTGTGGTAATGGCATGCTACTACTGATGATGATCAAATATAATGCCTATTATAGTCTTCGAACATCATCTTACTTGGTCTGCCTTATAGCCACGAATATGACATCAATTCACCAGTATAGAGTGTCCTTTAGTTATTTGTGTAAATATGCAAGTGGTATTACATCCTCAAGGGGGCATAGGGATGTGACATGTTTTCTTCATATAGTCAAACTTCTTCTATCCTATGACATTATCAGTTAATAGTCTTATTTTAAAATTATTTTACTAAAGTTATTCTCAGTTAGTTTTTGGATCAACCTCCATTTGATTTGCAGCTTAGAGTCTAACTTTCAATATTTTCAGTTCTTTGTAATATCTTGCTTTTCATCTGCCACATTCTTTTCAATCTTCAGCTGCATATGTCTTGCTTTCTGCTGTAATTCTTTATTAAATATGCACTCAATCACTGTTCACACAAAGTATTGCACCCCAAAAATGACAAACTCTACCATCATTAAAAATTATGAGGGCAAGATCTTGAGGTATTAATAAGAAGGAGAACCCAAAAATAACTGGAAGTGTACTGGAGGACAAGCACACTGTAATACATGCTTTCATCACTAGATGCCTTTTGCATGGACCACCCTGCATCAGTCTGCCAACCATTGTCAATGAGAGAAGTTGTGTTGTGGCATAGAAAATGTTTTTGTGAAGTACATTTCACTTGTCAATTTTTGCAAGGACTAAAAAGTTGGAACAATGTGGAATACTATTTTCTGTTAGAGAAAACATCAGGGAAATCAGTTAAAATGCTTAAAACAGCTTACAATCAAACTGCACCAGAGAAAACACAAATCTACGAGTTGTTTAATGGAAGAGTCAAATTCACTATGTCAATTTCAATATCAAGATGATGATAATTTTTTTGGGGATGCAAACAGCAGTGTTCATTCAGAATTCATTCTGAAAAGTTTTCATGATGCAGTAAAATACAAATGTAGTACCAATGTGTTGCAAAGTGTTGAGTGCAAACTTCACCATAAGAACGCACTACCGCACAAAGCCTTGAGTGAAATACAACTTTTAATTAAAATAGCATGATCTAGCTTATCTGTGAGCCATATTCACAAGATCTTGCTTTTTTCACCTTCTTTTTATTCCCTTGAATGAGATAGTGCCTAAAAAAAAAAGTTTTGTAGACTTGAACATGGTGAAGAAAAAAATGATGAAGACATTAAAAAACATCACTTGGCAAGAATTTTAAGATTATTTAGAAAAGTGGAAAACTTGTTTAGACTAGTGCACCACATCAATGGATAGTATTGGAAAGAGATTCAATTTATAATACCTAAAAATAAATACACATATTTTTTATTACATAATTCCAGTTATGCTTTTATACAGTGCAAATGCAGTAATTTATTATATCACCATTTCAAAAATAGTTGACAGTTACGACTGCCTAACAGATTTCTTCAGAGCTTACACTATTTAAATATATATATATATATGATATTGTTTCATTTCTTGTACTAGTTTTACTAGTAATAAAATAGGATGAATGCGAGCTATTATTCAATAAAACATTATAATCTAAACAAATATATTTAAGCATTCAAATATGACTCAGGAAAACATGACCAGATGACTAATTAAGACATAAAAAAATGCAATGGTAAATCAATCAATTTATAAGCACTTACACTGCTCACAAGTCTCGCCAGTATAGCCAGGGGGGCAGATACATTTTCCAGATATTTTATCACAGCTAGCTCCATTTTTACAGTCGCAAACACTACTGCAGTTTGCACCAAACCGATCAACAGGGCAACCTACAAAAAATAATATCAGTTTTGAACACAGTGTAAAAATAATTGATATAAATAAATATAAGTTTAATTCTGTAAAGATAATAGATTTTAAAAAACAAATTTACAGAATGGATACTATTCAATTTTTATTACTTGCTGAATGTAATAAGAATTAGCTTATTTTCTGATACTATGTATTCTTTGTCTCTATTTGTGTTTTTGAGATTCACATGAATATCAAAGAAATTCTTTGGAAAAAAAAAATCAATTAACAAATCCATTATTAAAAAATTTGAAGGTCATAATTTACACCTTTTATATCCTGTACTTTAAATTTTCAGATATAAATTTCTAGGTCACAATAGCTTTCTGAATTTAATGCCAATGAATCTATTAACGTATTTATAACTTTCCTTTTACCACATATACTTTAATCTTATGAATAATGGACTCTAATTAGTCCATGTGATTGTATTTAATATAATAAAATATATCCTTAATTAAAATTTAAATTGCATATCTGAGCTAAAAAATGATGTGATAATTTGTAGTCTAGAAAATGATTAATAATATTTAAGTTATTTATGTGTTGTAGGGGAGGGGGGCATAGTTAAGTGTACAGAGAGATTGATATCTTCACAATAAATTGCAATAATGTAATATTTACAAATACCGAATGACACTAATAAAAATATGAAAGAGCTGTGACATGGAATTGATGAGCAATTTTCAGCATAAAATGCATCAGGGGGATCATTTAGCTTTCCTGCCTTTTCCTGATGTATTTTACTCATTCACCTCTTCTCGCCTTTTCCTGGTGTATTTATTCATTTAATTAACATATACATTATTACATATGAAAAGAAGTGGGATAGACTTAAATTAATTTTTCTATATGGCTGTATTTCAGAATAAATCATATTCATTTTTAATGAAAGTTTAAAGTATATATCTGGGCTAAAACAGAGGTAATAATTTATAATTTAAAAATGATTAGTAATAATTTTTATATTATTTATATGGAGATGGTGCCATCAAAGTTGTGAGAACAGCAAGTTTGACACCTTCATAAAGAAATTGTAATAATCTATTATTGTAAAGGCAAATTTTTGTAGAATCAGACATGTGCAGTAAGAGGTGTAATAGACTTTCTAAAAAAATAGTAAACTTCAAAGTGTATTTCAGGGAAGTGATAATCCCCATTTAAGTTATAAAAATTATCTCTGATTTTCCTCTAAAAAGACATGATTTAGGATCTGTGATAGATTTTGATTTTGTGAACTCCTGGGCAGAAAAAATTCATGCATTATACCTACTTTTTTCATGCATTATAACTATAAGTATTTTTTCGAACAGTCTTTGTACTGAAACAAGTAAATATATAGAATACATCAATCTTGTTTTATATTTTAAAACCCTTTAAGTTAATGTAGAAATTCTGTTTGGCTGATTCAGATCTTGTAATCAATTTTTACCATATATCTATTGATGGATTTCCTTTAAATTTTGTATAGGTGTTAAGTATCTATGACAATGCAATATGACACAAAATATTTCAGGGGTTGTTGAACCAGTTGTCCTGTATAACAGTGATAGGGCTAACTTTCAAAATGTGTGATATCAATTTGGTGAGTTTTCAGTGAGGCCCACCAAATGGTATTTTATTTTGTTATAAGAAAATGCTTCCATTGAATATTTAATAAAAAACATTTACATTTAATTAAATTACAAAGAAAAACAAATTAAGGATAAAATCTTAATCCTCTTTCTTAATAATAAAACTTGTTTTTTTTTAAACAAATGTCTTTACAAACAAAAAAAAATCTTCTATGCAATTTTTACCCGGCATAAATTTCATTTCAAAAATTCAAAATATAGTAACATTATTCACATTCTTACTTTTTAAATTTGAATATGAATAGTTACAAAAAGTCTATTGTAAAATATCTGAATACTAAAAAATAAAACTAATATATTGTGACGGCCACGTAAATATTTATTAATAAAAATTAGATAAATTAGCTACTAGAAGTAATAAAGGTAAATGGATTAGCTACTAAAATTAAAAAAAAAAAAAAGGAAAAGAAAAAAAAAGTTGAAATTCAAATGTCGAAATTACTTTGGATTTTTGTAATAGTAAGAGAAGGGATGGGGGATGTATAAAGAAATGCGTCTCTTTCTCTCTTTTTAAAAAAAAACACGAGTAAGTCAAATGCTTGAAAGTTATTGCTATTTATTGTGGGAGAGGGGAAGGGGAAGCATAAAGAAATGCGTCTTTTCCTCTCTTGTTAAAAACTATATTGTAACAAGTTAAAATGAATTATAAACATAAATGTGAAAAATGAATTGTAAACTTTTAAATAAAAATTAAATGTAATATGTAATATAAAAACAATATGGCCGTAGGTGTGAAAGTCTGTTGGACTAATTAAATTCCTCAGACAAAGAAAATGTATAACAAGAAAAAGCTTATAATTACAGCTAAATTAATTAAAACCTACATTCCAGCCACTAATTAAATAAAGAAACATGATGATAAGAATTGGTTGGAAATCTAAATCTTAATTAAAAATTTACAAAAACAATGAACAAAAGAAAGACAGTAAGAGAATTACAATTATTATCTATTGATTATTAGTAGAGATTTTGAGGAATCAACAGCTCAAAGAAAATGAAAGAAGTGCGCGGCTAGTGGCGTTAAAGGGACATGGGTTCGTATTCAATCCGTCTCACCACTGACTCACAATGGAAGATCTATACCTGACCTGCTAGAGAGACCGCCGCTTCTGTGACTGAACAACCTAAAAATCTACCTAAAGAATCGACAAGAAGTAAAAAACTGGAACGAGAATAACCCCACAAACTGAGAGAGAAAATCAATCCAGCCAACAGTGAAGGACATACCGTCTCTACAAAAAAAGGGATGATCTCCCACTGGACGGTAAAGAGCGCTCGAAAAAGAATGCCCATGGAAACCACTACAATGAAAACCTAGGTAAAAAGCATGCATGCATTTTAATTTTAATGTTCGTAAATAAATCAATAAGGAACAATCTTGATAGATTTAGAACTCTACCCGATAGGACTTCAAAATAGCTTTAATATTTGATCTGTTTTATTATGTTTTTTTTTATATAGCCATGTATTTATATAAGTGTGTGTTTTTTTTTATTATTGTTATCATGTATTTTTTTTATATAAAAGTGAGTGTTATTAAACATATTTATTCGTAAATTGCGTATACTTGCTTTATTCTCCTATCACCAAGCTACGACAGGGGGTAAAACTGTAATTTAGTGATTAAAGGGTAAGGCTGATTTTATAAAGGTATTCGTGTGCTGCTTGTTCGTGAGAATTTCCCAATTATAAAAAATAAATAGCAAGCACTGGACATTTGTTAAATTTCTTGAAATAGTTAGCTTTGTTCAGCAGCTGAAGGTTCTTGATCGGGAAAAATAACGCCAAGATAATATGTACGTATTGCCTCAGAGTTCGGTCAAGGGTATAGTAATGAAGTTAAATTTGTATCTGTATTAGCTCTCTGCTTGCATTGTAATGGCATTGGTTAAATAAATAAATAAACAATATCCAATACAGTTGGAGGCTAAGCCGGGATATTTCGGTTAGCAAAACTGATAGTAAACAAATAAGAATAAATAAATGAAAGGAAGAATCAAAGTTGTGAAAAAAGAATTAAAGTATAAAAAATAAATATAATATAAAATAAAATAATAGAATTAAAAATAATTATAAAAATCAAACCATCCAAATAACCGTTTCCATTATAATATATATGTAAAATATATTTGATAAAAAATGCTTTTATTTAATTTGAGAAATAACAAACTAAAAATCAAAAAATAATTTTTTTTCTCTGACCACAATTTTAAATGTCTCCTGTTGAGAGTGATTTTTAGATATGATTTGCTCATTTAAAATTGAAAAGATCACTGATTATTTGCAAAAATTAGTCGAGCATATTGTTTTGCATTACTCTGATAGATGACAAGATTAATGTATCTTTATTAATAGATTAATGGTGAATTTGATCTAACATGAGCCATTTTAATTTTTATGACTCAATTGTCAATGAACTATACAATTATTGCATTGGTGGTCGAGAGGTCAGCGCGACTATCTACACTTGCAGGCAGTTGCCCGGGTTTCAGGTTCACGTCCCGGCTGATGCTGTGACACTTAAAAAAAAAAAAAACTATACAATTATTTGCAGTTTTTATGACTTAAGGATATAAAGAATGTAAACAAACTATACAAGTATTTGCAATCATTATCAACTTTTTTACACTTACATCTTTTGAACGGCAAATTCAAAGGACACTTATAATTAAATAATAAAATACATCCCTAATTTGATTTAGTTCACTCAAAATATACCCCTCCCCCCCCAATAAACACCAAATGAACAAAATATTGATAGATAAAATATTATTTTTAGGCCAGGTAGAAATTACACCATTTCATGCTATTTTGGTTTCAATTTGGAATGTATTGAAAGTAAAATATTGCTGATATAGGTATAAAAATTGTACCACAACAACAACAAAATCATATCTCCAACTTATAATGTGATTTTGTTTAGTTGGCTAAAATATGTACAATGTATGTGGACAAGTGTAGTATTGTAATAAATTTGTCAATTTTTTACTTAGAAAAGCAACTATAGCACTGTTAAAACAATATTTGAATAATGTTTTTAACAATTGGAGTTGCGATGATGTGAGATCTGAGATAGGTAACTCTTCCACCTTTGCAAAAATTCAACACTGCTGATGATAGAATAGAACAGGGCTATAATTAAGCAATATGTTTAGCCCTTTTGAAAGAAATTTATAGCAGAAGTTAAAAGACGGTGAGAAATGAAATAAAGGCATTAAGAAGTCCAAATGTCATATATGGTATATAGATATATTTATGGTTCATGGAATGATTTGTACAATCAATCCCAAACTAATCTTTATTTAACATTTTATTCTTGTGTGTGTGTGTGTGTACATTTCTGTGCTTGTTTTTACATGTTGTGGGCTGAAAATGATCTCACGTATTTATGAAAGACTGTCAATGATAGCAATGACAAGCTGTAAAGAAATCATTGGAAAATTTATGTAAACTAATTATTAAAGTAGAAAATAGCAAACAACCCAAAAAATGTTAGAATTTAATTAAGAGATTTCTTTTTTGATTATACTTCAGATCTTATATCAATCAGGAAAAAGATTTTTTTGAATATGTGCAAACTGACTTACATAACCACATGATATCTACACTTACCAAGAAGTGCCAAACACTTTTGCTCTGTGTATTCAGAAGAATAAAAATTGCTGGATTCAGATTTGTTTTTAAAAACAATCAATATGATATAATGACTTAAAATATTTGCTCAAAAAGACTACGATATAAATCCGGTTAAATGTTATCTTTGCAATATCGACATTTTAACTATGACGAATTGAGTATCTGATAATATTTTTAAGATGAATATTTTCGCAATATATTAAACAAAAGTTTTAGATAAAATCAAATCTAAAATGACTTTATGAATATTTGATTTCCTAAGGCATGTACCAAACTGTAGTCATGTTTAAATGAAAAAAAAAAAATTATTTAAAAAAGGTTTAAATTTTGATAAACAAAATAAATACACGAGTTTCTAGGCCAAGTGATAATAATTTAATTTTATAGATTGCTAGTAATTGATATGATGTGATGTATTTTGGCTTCTCCTTAAATGAAGTCAAGAATATCTCAGCAATTATGCCCAGATAAACCTGTTAGCCACTTTATTTTCCATTCCCCACTCTAAGTCTTCCCATATTCTGTCCCATCCATTTCCACAACATAATCTTTGTCAACTCTATGGCCTTTATATCTAAATCTCCCTTAAATCCAGCATAAAAACCAATTATGCACTTTCTGTATAATCACTTTGTTCATATCTATTCTCCCGTAACTTCATTATCTGTACTCTTTCTGCTTTCAAGCATTTACATTCAATCAACAGATGCCTAATATTTTCTATACCTTCCTTACACAATATGCACACTAAATTACTCATAGTTTTCCATTTACATGTATATTCTCTTGTTGCTAAAGATCCCATTCGAGCCTTAAATAATAAACTACTTTGCTTACTATTATCATAAATTAACTCACATCCAATATTCCATTTACTTCTATATATATTTAAATTCTTCTTACCCTCCATACTAGTTCTCCATCTCTCCAACTCCCTATTTTTTATTAATGCTTCTATTCTTTTATCCCATTCCTTACCACTATAACACTCAACAATCCTCCTAACACAATCATCCCACCTTTTATACAAGTATACTGATATAAATGCTTTATCCAAATCTTTTGCATACCGCATTACCTTTCTCACCCATCTTGTTACCTGCCCTTTACTCATAACCCAATTAAACACTATTTTGGCTATTCTTTTACTATCCATAAACTGCAACCTACCAAACATTTTCATTTTACTTTTTGCATCTCTTATATAAAAACTTGTCCATTCCATTTCTCCTTGAATTGCCTCCTTTGCTGTCCACATCTCTGCATCTAATGCCTGTCTTCCTACTTCCCTTTGTACTTTCTCTAAATAATCTAAAACCCTTCTACTAACACATAATGCATCATTACCATATGTTAACCCTGCTACTGCAACTCCCTTCCATACAATTCTAGCTACATCATATTTATTATATGAAAATACTGTTAGTTTCTTTACCAAACCCTTTCTTTTCTTTGCTTCATTTACCATTTTTTTCTCCCATTCATCCAAGCAATTTTCCTGATTACATAAGATGATTTCCGAATACCTATATCTATCCACCACATTTAACTTTATATCCCCCAATAAAAATTCTACATCTTCTCTTTCCCCAGTATTAACCATCATTATATTTGATTTTTCTTCACTAAATTTAATCCCCATCTCTTTACCCACCCTTGCAAATGTCCTCAACATAATTTCCATATCTTCTCTTCTTTCTGCACACAAAAAGATATCCACAAAAAAAAAAGACCCAACAAAGTATATATTCCCTTGCCACCTATTAACGGTATCTCTATCCCTCTTCCTAGTCTTTCTATTGCTTTTCCATTTCACTCAAATACAACAAAAATAAAATAGGTGACGTAGGGCATCCTTGTCTTAATCCCACCCCATTTTTAACTTTAACTGATTCTATATCCCCTAATTGGTAAGTATAATAATTATTTTCATATAATTTCTTAATAATATTTACTAAAGCTTCATCCATTCCCAAATTTGCTAACCTTACTCATAATCTATTTCTATTTACTCTATCATATGCTTTCTCTATATCTATAAAACTCATATATAACGATCTACATGAATTCCTACTCATCTCCATAAGTTGTGTAACTACAAACAAACTATCTCCTATATGCTTATCTGACCTAAAACCTCCTTGCATTTCCCCTAATACATTATTCTCTTCCATCCATTTTACAACTCTCCCAACTACCATATATGAGAAAACTTTATATAAAACTGATGTTACAGCTATCGGTCTATAAATATTTAACTTTCTATGATCCTTACCCTTTCCTTTAAATAATAATCTTATTCTTGTAATACTCCAACTACCCGAAAAAACTCTCTTCTGTGCCATCTTATTAAAATATGATAATAACTTTGTTCTTGATCTATGCCCTAAATTCATTACCATCTCTGCTGCCCATCCAGCTAAACCTCTCGCCTTTCCACTTTTCAATCTCTTCCCTGCCTCATTCAATTCATTTTTTGTGAAACTAATATTCCCATTACTAAATGCTTTCATGTTTTCTATCACTAAGTCCTTCACATCTAACATCTTTTTTATATCCATTACATATCTATTTAAGATTCTCTCTAACTCTTCTCTAGAGCTACACTCTATTCCCTTATCATCTATTAATACTATCTCTCTTTCCCCTACATTTCTTCTTTTAATGTAATTTCAAATTTTTTTACTCCCATCTCTTCCACTTTTATTAATATCCTCCAACAATTTACTATTCAACTTCATCCTCTCTCTATAATTATCCATTTTAGCCAACTTCTTCTTTTCTAAGTACTTTCCCCATTTAGCATTAATATCGTTTTCACTTTCTTTGTTCTATAGTACACTTATATTCTCTGCATGCTTCTTTCCTCTCTTTTACACTTTTACTAACTCTCATTTTTTATTACTTTTATTCTTCTGCGTATTCTCAACTAAAACCCTATTTGCCACTTTTTCTGTTTCATCACACCAGGTTTCTTCAACTTTTATTTTATACTCTTCCAACTTATTCTTATCATTCACTCTCCATCCTCATCTTTCACTATTGTTTCTACTTTTATTTTTATTTTCCATCACATTACTAACCATTTCTATTACAATAAAGTTATGATCATTATTACATACTCTCTCTTCATTATCAAACACCTTAATTTTCTGTATTTTATTCATTCCCTTTTTCTCTACTAATACATAATCTATTGTGTGAAATATATTATTCCTAGACCATGTGTATTGTCCCTCATAAATATTTGATAAATTCCCAATGCTCAAATTTACTCTTTGACAAAATTCCTTCAAAAACTGACCATTCTTATTATCTACATCATCAATTTCTTCAATATCTCCATTCATATCTCCTATAACCATTATTCTCTTCCCCTTTTCTTTAAAACTCTGTATATCCTTAACTAGGCATTCATATATACTACTGTTCCACTCCATTACAGTTTGACTATCTCCAATGGCTATATACACTACAGCCATCATCCATTCTTGTCTACCCAACCTTATTTCAAACCACAAATGCTCTTGACATTTAACAATATTTAAATATTTTTTCGATATAACACCTATACCACCACCCCTTTTTTCTTTTTCTTTTCTATTTATATCCTGCTATACCACCTCTTCCAAAATAGGTTCTTCTTAATTTACCAACCATTGCATAGTGGTGCCATCTTTAGATATAAAAAAAAAAATTAGGAACAACTTTTTCCTGCAGTTCAATAATTTTTTTTGATGGATATATATAATGGCAGATTCTAAAGATCAAGATCCATGCTTATAAACTTCCCCACAATTAATCATTTAATTATTTTTTATATTTTATTATGTAATTAGTCTACTAAAAGATGATTCCTGAATGAGTGTCATATAAAAATTTAATATATTTTTCATGAAAATATCCCATAATAAATTAGCTTTTCCATTTATCACATGATCACATTTTCTTATGCTTACACAAGATGTTAAAGCAGTAGCAACTTTCCCCACACAATAGTATCATCTAGTGCAAGTTCAGTAATCAATAGTTGCCAGAAAGTTGTGCATCTTAATCCCTAGGTAGCACTACTGTGTGGAAAGAGTTGCTATTGTTTTCTTTTCCATTGTATTAGTATTTAAAATGGAAGACCTGATACATATCAGTATAGTGGTAGGTTTGAGAACTAAAGGCTCTTGAGTAAAGCATAACCTCTAATTTCCAATGACTGAATGTCACATGACTTTTTGAGCAATTAACTTTTAACTTTTTTTTAAATAGGTCTATATCCTGAATGGCGTATCAGAGCAGTGAAGCGCTAGACTCAAAAATTAAAAGATTTCTGACTTTCAATGGAATAAAATCAAACAAAGCTTGGGACAGATTAATTAAACAAATTCTGGTGCTCAGGCTCATAAATCAATCCCATCTTTGCTAATTCCAGCACTTGAACTTTATATGAATTCCCAAGCAATGGGGTATTCAATTATTTTATTTAAATGGATAACTGCTATTTAAGTGCTTGAATATCACATGAACTCCAAGAAAAATAACTATATGATTAATATGGTAGTTCTCAGAAGTTTACATTCACTTATTAATTAAAATGCCGTGAAATTTTTTTCTAATCTTTTAGAAACTAATCAAACTGATCTTTATGTTCACTGTAAAAGCTTTCACTCATATATAAATCAGCTATACATGCTTCTGAGTTAATTAAATTCATTTTTTTAACAGCTTCATTCTTACGTAACATATAAAAATTGTGCAATAATTTGTCTACATAATACAAAGTATGAAAGGTCTCATGGAACAGTGGTAAATACATTTACCTGATATGTTAATGACTCAAATTTAAATATGAGCTTGCTGGAACCTGAATATTTTTTTCCCCCAAGTTTTAATCAATTTTGATTTTTCTTTTAGAATAATTAATCTTTAGTCAATCTACACAACCATCTGATATTGGTCAGAACATGAGGTAGAAAACCCTCAAATCCTGATAATTGGAAAACTTGATTAAGTACTGCCTTCTCCTCTGCTATTCCTATCTGATGGTATACACAAGGAGCATTTATTGTTCAGTGGATGATTTAATGGCCATTAGCCATCCTGCAGTGTGTAATTTAAAGGCTGTTTTAACTACCTTTTATATTATATACTCTCTATAAACATTTTATATTGCATATTTATATTAAGTTTGATAAAATAGAAAGATTGTACAAAAATTATATTTGATTGCACTTTAAAATAAGAATTCCACAAGAGACTTTAAAGTCCAAAAATTACTCACAAAAATGAAGATAATAGGCTAATAACTACACACAATATGATTGAACAGAAAAATCTCTAATAAAAGATAGGTATAGCTTAATCTGGATTGCAAGAGATTGTAAAAGACCCAGAAAGAGATCACATGTGAGATGGATGGATGAAATAAGAACGTGTGCAGGGGTGATATGTAAAAGAGAAGCTAAAGATCCGAGAAGATGGATTGAACTCAGAGACCTTCATCCTGCAGTGGATTGATAATGGTTGATGATGATCATGATGATAGCGATAAGTTTTCTAGATAATCTAAGACAAAAATATATTGAACAAAAAAACAATTAAAACTTTACTGTTCAGGAGGTCATATGACATTTAGCATCAGAAGTGACAGTTTGAGCTTAGATCAAAGAATCTTAAGAAGTGTGGAATCCTTCATTATACTGCTATGTTAAATCTTCCATGGCAAGCATAATCAAGTTATTAGTTTCTCAGGAGGATAGGCTAAGGTCCAGTTAAGGAATTTTTAGCTCCTTGATACAATGCCTTACTGCTGAGCTAAGTTATATATGTTTAATAAAGTTATTGTTTTAAACCTTTAAACTGATGCATGACAATAAACTAAAAACCCATAGACATAAAAGAGAGCATAAATTATTCATGACTAATTATTGGTAGAAATAAAAAAAAAGTTTAATGATCATCCTTATCACCAGATAGATAAAAATCCTAATTTACTTGAAAATCACCTATATATTTCTCAGGCAATTCCAAAATTCTGTGCCAACACTTGGTTGTATTGAAAGGCCCTTCACATACAAAAATTAAACATAATATTGTTCTCAGCATGTATGATACCTTTAACCCACCAGTAACAAAAAAACACCTTTCATTATCATCATATTTTCCCATTTTTTACAATAAGCACAATGACACTAATCCAGAATAGCTTGGAACATATAACATCTAATCAAAAACCACTAGTTACCCATTTACATCATGAAATAAATGTTTAGATTGATCATGGCTCTTCTATCTGAAAAATAATCCTAAGCAAATTTGTGATTGAAAACAAATCCAAAGTACACCCAGCACAATGCATCAACTTCAAGTCTCAATCATAGTAACTGTGTTATGCCATAAATATTTTTATTCATATACATGTAATATTTAAATACATGTATATTATCTGTACTAAACTGAGCAATCATTATATATATGTGTGGGAGATGGTGACCTGGACCAACTGATGAGTACCAGTTTAGCACGAAATACATATATTGGAGACCATTTATCTTTCTCACATGTATGTGGTCATGTGTAGCAGTTGTATAAGCTGGATTGGATTGCTGTGAGGAGTTTGAAAGTCTGAGTTGAAGTCCCTTATATATAAGTGTGAGTGCATAAACATAAAGTCATGTGATAATCATCAAGTCTATTTAATTAATAGTTGAACTGCCCTCTAGCTGTCATGTTCAATAACTTTTCACTGTAGGAAAGCTTTTATTATAAAAAGTTATTGAACATGGTAGCTAGACAGTAGTTTAATTATTAATTAAGTAGACTTGGTGATTATCTTATGATTTTATATTTATTCAGTATAAAAGCATCATTTATCATTACACATACACGTGTGTATGTGGTGTGTCTGTGTATGTCTAATAAAATAAATTTGATTTGCAAAAGTTATTATATCAAAACTAATTATATAAAAAAAACTAATAAGGAATTAATGCGTATTGAATACATTAAGTTTTTTTCCAGGTGTAATTTGAAGTATTTTTATAGCAAAATATTGCAGGTATGATATTTATAATAGTTACATAATTTTTGTGTACCTATATTACAGGTAGGTCCTATCCAGCCACTGGAACACTCACACTGCCCTGTCACAGGATCACATGGAGCATTATTTTCACATTTGCAGTTCTCTTCACAATTGACACCAAACGTTCCATGAGGACAGCCTATTAAAAACAATTTTTAAGTCATTTATTGATACCTACCCATATTTGGCTAGATTAAACATACAGGATAACTCCTTAGATGTAGCATCAGAAGACAACAATATATAAAACTTTCCCAAACTATGATACACCTCAACATAAAAGAAATGTATTCAAGTAATATGTCTTAGATAATATGAAAAATAATAGAAGCTGTTTAGAAATATAACTGATTACTTACAGACCCCAAACTAAAAAAATAGCATGGAATTAGTCCAAACATAGTTGATCATGGGTGATACTGAATAAAAGCACTTAAATTTGTGTAATAAAAATAAAAGTGGTTATGTTGAGAATATTTCATAAATAAAAAGTTCTGTTTCATTCTTCTTAAATATTTTTCTTCTTCTGATACTAGTCTTTACAAGTATCCCATATTTTATAATAAATCATATTTATATAAAACTGGATATAAATTGAAACTCATTTTTTGAATTATAACCAAATAAAAAATGTTTATAAGCAAACCTTTTTTACAGTGTTTTCCTCTGTGGCCAGGTTTGCACACACATTCTCCGGTGACTGGATCACATAAGGCATTTTTAGGACAGGTGCACTTCTCACGGCACTGGGTACCATAATAACCTTCTGGACAATCTATAAATTAATGTTAACAAAGATCCTTAGAAAAAATCACAAATAGGAAAGGCAAATGGAAATCAAAATAAATGATCTCTCTTTGTTTTTCAATTTAACTCAATCTTTTCAGAAACTAAAAAAACAAAAAAACATACAAAAAATATTAATTTTATCTCTGAAATCTACAAATATGATTAAATTATAAAATAAATGTTTTTAATGTGCATGTGTTATCAATACATATTCACCATATATATATTTAATGGAGTACCTTCATGCAATATATGACCATATTGTTGATTATATAAGATCTATCATCAATAAAATATATGTGTGATTTATATAAACATATTAATTTCATAACAGTTGTAAAAATTAATCTTTAACTTATTTCCACTTTTGTTTTATTAACAAAGTAAAAACAAAAAAAAAAAAACATCACATGATCTCACATGCTTCCAAGAACAATTATCTTCACTCTATACTAGAGCCATCTATTGTAAGATCGAGAAATTAATGGAACCAGACAGTATAGTACTATAAGGTCTCTATTTGCAGACTAGCAACTGGTTTTTTACATCTTTCTGCTATTTATTTTAATAGCCTGAAATTTAAAAAAACCTTAAGGTTTTGAACTTAGTTACCTCATTTGCATAGACAGGTAGATGAGAAAGTAGATCAGTTTCTATGTATTTTAGAGTATTTCAGTTCTATAACAATTGTAGAACTCCTACATATTGACAGGGAAAGGTAATACCAACAACAATATCATTTGAACTTGTAATATGCTTACACTTTATTATAAATCTATATAGCCAAGACTAAGAGGAGCTATAGAACTGATGTTTTGAAAAAATGTAGAGAGTAATCTGATATCAGATCTATATAACTATGCAAATCATTTAGCTTGAATTTTAAATCTTAGAATTTTCAAATTTCAGATTATTAGCATAAATAGTACAAAGGAGTAAAAATTGGATGCTGGATACATAAACGTATTAGTTCCAGATTTGAATCCCAGTCTTCACAGATGAAGAGGGAAGGCAGAAATAAGTCTGGAGATAGAAATTCTATAGCCCTATACCACTTGGTGCCCATTAATTGCTAAAGTTTCCAATAGATGACTCTGAAATAGAGTGAAGATTACTGTTCTTGGAAATGAAAAATACTAAGAACAGATGTTTAAAAAAATGTATGTTAGAATCAAATGAAAATGTTATTTTCAAAAAAAAAAAATTTACTTACTCTTCCAACATATTGTATTGTATTTAAAATAAAAATCTTATGACAATTTTTTTTCTTTTTAAAGCAAAATCTTGTCTAAAAAAATCACCATGAAAAGAAATTCAATGTGTACTTGACTAATTATAAATTTAAAAATAATAATCTCATTTCAGTGCTTACGATTCTGTGATAAGCATATTGAACACAAGTGAAAAAGCTATACATTAAAAAAAAAAAAGGATGTCTAAATGATTTAACTAATACAACTATGTCCTTTAAGTTGAAAGCAAGTTGCAAATTTTGGATAAATTCTTGATTAAAAAAAGAAATCCAAAAAAGGTGTTGAGATGTACTAGAATTGAATATTTAGAATATCCTTCGTCACTTAATAGATCATGTAATCTACAAAACACATTTATTAATTATTCTTCAAAAAAGTTGTAATCCAAATTATTAAAAATTAGTGTTATTTATTTTTAAAAAAAAGTATATACCACACAATCTGCTGCAATGAACAATTCTGTAATGAATAAACACTACAATATATACTATTATAATAAAAAATTAAAATTCTACAATGAACACAGATATTATAATAAAAGTGAAAGAATATTATGTGTGCATAACATTTGAAGGGCTTCCTTCTTCAGTTAGAGCATCAACTTTAATTTTGTTGTAATATGTAAAGTTCACTTGATATCAATTAGCGATTTTTTTTTATATTATGTATTCTATCACAAATATAATTTTAGCAATCATCTGGAAAATAAAATAGGAAAGTTATAATAACACAGACATTAAGAATAATTGCTTACACTTTTCATGTATGTAAGAATTTTATTATGAAAAGTTCAATTGTAGTTATCAACAGGGAAAAATTGTTTGTTCTTTTCAAATCTAAGTATACAGTATATAACAATTAAATAATTTAATTTTATAATATTTTTACACTTATTATATTTTTTCTTGTTTAAATGGTTGTGTTGGATGAAAATTTTGTTCTAAACTATGTGCGTGAAAATAATTATCTCTAAAGGTATATATTTCAATGATCATAATGTGGTCCAGTAAAAAGGTGACTGGGTATATCTATAAATTTGTTGCAGCACCATCTTTGAATCAATGCATGTCTTATGTAGTGAAATAATATAGCCTATTTTAAAGGATTAGCATTTCAGGATCATGAAATGTGATAGCATGTTTTGCATCTTTATCGATCATCGTTAGTGTTCTCCCCGACATCAAAAATCTTGCAAACTACTTGATAACATTCTTTTGATACATAGCTTCTCTGGCATACATAATTCAAATCATTTTAGATATTTTAATAACAGTTTTGTCCAATTTAAAACCAAAAAATGAGAGCACATTGCTCGATCATGGGTTAACATATGAAGCACACTGTCACATTTCATGTCATAACTCTTAATTCAGATTCATTAGCATCTTAATGTTTTTATGTTGAATAATTAAACTATGTCATTACATAACATATTCATTGATTCAGAGATGGACTATAGGCAGCGTAGAGAGAGAATTAATCACCGGCTGCTTTTTTTTTTGGAAACACACTGTATATAATTGAATGAACAGATGCTATAACAAATACGATTTAAATATCAATACATTCATTCTAACATATGACTATATCCTCAAATTTTTCACAAACCAAACAAACAATTTGTGACTGACATATATACTTTTGATCATCACAATATAGATAGCCATTGATGTCTATCCTATAGACATAACACTATCACAAGATAAAATTATGCTCCACATGCTTCAGCTATTAACATCATAAAGGCTGAAAATGTTCTATGTAATTATCTCATATTTATGCATTAAAATAGAACTTACACTTTTCACAGCTCTGTCCTGTTAGTCCATTTGGACAATGACATTCTCCAGTGATATGATAGCAAGGTTCATCATCATCACAGATACATTCTTGCCGACATCTCTCACCATAGTAACCATGACGACAAGCTAAAAAGAAAAAGGGTAATGACTCTGAAAATACTCATTTACTTTTATTCATAACAAAAATAAATGTTAAATGTAGTTACCGTGACCATCAATCACATCAGTGGGGTAACAAAAATGCTCCATTACCAAACCTCATGAAACAGATTTGTTCCTGATTTAATTATGGCTGGATAAATAACATAATTTCCCATGCCTACAACTACTTTAATTATTTCTATAGTCTTACCATAATATGCAATTTACCTTTAAGTTAAACCATCACCACAAAATTTATTAAATTTGAAATATATTAATACAAACACAATTTTTTTAAAACAAAATTTCACAATACAATTTTCATAATAATACTTTTGACTATTGATCAGTCTGAATATTTTTTAAAAAAAATGTTAGCTTGAAAAATTGAAAGGGATATTTTTTTGAAAAAATCTGAAGATAATTGCTAGATGGTCGAAATTGTTATTGAGAAAATAAATAAATAAAGCAATGTGAAAAGAACATAAGCAAGAATATAGTTTTGTTAACACATTTGATATAAGCAATGCAAGAAAAACATATTGGGGTAAAAAACATAAAAATATAATTAATTATAGCATTTATAGTAAAGAACTATAGAACACATATCAAAACCCAGTGATAAAATATTTTTTCTAAACCACTGAGGGAAATTCAACTTTACATTTATGTATTACATAATGTACATAAACAAAATTCCATAAATTACAATACTTTGGGCCTTAATTTCCTTAGTTTCTTTTCATTAGCTAGCCAATAGACAAATTTAAATTACTTTTCACTTAATTTTACAGAGGATGCTTAAATAAAAAAAATTTTTGTGTGTGTTTACTGCAAGGATGCTTTAAAAATAAGTGATATATAAGATTAGTTGGTTTTCTATTAAAGAATCTTTTAATTTAAGAAAGAGAGTGATTTATTTGAGAAAGAAAATAATGTTTGAGGGGTAAGTTTAGAAAGCTTGTGTTTATCGATCATCATTAAAAAAAAACTTTTTCTCCTTTTGTATAAAGAGATTTGAAGAGTAGTAGAAAAGGCAAAAATTTAAATAGAGAGTAGAGGACTTGAAAAATAAGGAATGCGGAATGCATATCCCGATATAAGGTTTATCATTTGAAGTGCTTAAATAAGACTAGGAAGAATGTAATAGGTGTATGGTTATGCAAATCATGTGTAAATGTTATAAAAGAGGTGAAAAATGGTTTCTAAGTATATATAGTTTAAAGAGAAAATCAGGAGAAATTAGCAAAATATAGTTAAGGAAGATAGAGTATGTATTTAGTGGAGTGACAAAAGATATGGATGACAAAATAAGTAGTGCAATGGAAATGGTTAGCCAAAGAATAATTAAAATTTAAAAAAAGGTAAATGATGTATAAGCAACATTAAAATTGTTAGAGATAAAGTGTGAGCAGATTAAATAATTAATGAATAAAAACAATAAGAAAGAACTAGATAAGAAAGTGCAGAAGGTGGAAGAAAATGTTATGGATGAAGTAATTAGAGGATGTGGAGTTGTAATTGCAAGGAAAAACAGAAACAAGTATGTAAGAGTATGTTTGCCTGGAGCTATATTAGGGCTGTTACAGATAAAATAAAGAAACAAGGGAGTAGAGATGTTTATGTTATGCTAGGACCAAATAATTTGTCAGAGCCATTGGAGAGAGTAATGGATGAGTACATAGAAATTGATTAGTAATTTGAGTAAGATTAAAAGAAGAGTAGGAATAATTGGATTATTACCAAGATTCAACAATGGGTATATGTTAGATAGAGCATGTTCTATAAATGAGAGATTGAAAAAATTATGTGAGAGAAATGATGTTATGTTTGTGGATATGTGGAATTTTTTTAGTAGTAACAGGGAATTATATAGTAAATATAGATTTCACATAGCAAAACAAGGAAGTGAAGTATTAGGGAATTTTATTTAAAAAGAATATTATAGTTTGGGAAACTTATAAAGGGGTAGAGGGTAGGGTTTTAAATTGCAGTATTATCAAAAAGAAGAATGAATGGGATATAAGAAATAAACAAAGGGTAGCTGATTTAGATATAAATGTAAATATGGAGAGGGAATGGATCCATAACATTAATGATAAGCAAGATACTTACAAATGTAATATAGAAGAAAGAATCAAAAGAATTTATAAAAGAGTAATAAGAAAACAAGAACTTGTTAAAATTGGATATTTGAATATGGAAGGTGGTAGAAGACCAGAAAAGTGGCTGGAATTAAGCAAATTAGTCAAAAATAAAGAGCTTGAGATATTAGCAGTAGTAGAAACACATCTAAGAAAAGAAAAACTACACTGGAAGACTTATATAAATACAAAAAAAAAAAGGGGATGATGGTATAGGAGGTATGTCAAAAAATATTTAAATATTGTCAAAAGTCAATAACAGTTGTGGTTTGAGATAATATTAGAGAGACAAGAATCGATGGTGGCTATAGTAGATATGACCACTGGAAATAGTCAAACTATAATGGAGTAGAACAATAGCATATATCAATACCTTGTTAAACATATACAGTTTCAAAAAAAGGGGAGGAAAATAATAGGAGGGTATGAATGGGCATATTGAAAAAATTGATGACATGGATAACAAAAATGGATGGTTTTTGAAATTCTTTTGCCAGAGAGTGAATTTGAGCATTGGAAATTTATCAAATATTTATGAGAGACAATATACATGGTCTAGAAATAATACAGTTCCCACAAAGATTGTGTATTAATAGAGAAAGAGGCAATGAATAAAATACGAAAAATTAAAGTGTTTGAATGAAGAGAGAGTATGTAATAGTGATCATAATTTCTTTATAATACAAATGGTTAGTAATGTGATGGAAAATAGTAATAAAAGTAGAAAGGGCAGTGAAAGATGTGGATAGAGAGTGAATGATAAGAGTAATTTAGAAGAGTATAAAATAAAAGTTGAAGAAACCACGGAGAGTTTGTTGGGAATGAATATAAGGACTAGTGTGATAAAATAGAAAAAATGACAAATAGGGTTTTAGGTGAGAATATTCAGGAGAAAAATATTAAACCACTAAATACCACATGATCACCATTTGTTATGCTGGCTCATAACTATTATTAAAACAGGCAAAACTCTCCATACAGTAATGCCACTCAGTACAAGCCATAGTAATCAATGGATTACAAAAGGCTTGTGCATAAAATCCCTGTCTAGTGCCTACTCTTCTAATATCCCAGACTAATTTCTAGCTTGTGGCTTTCGTCAGTGAGGAGTCTTGGATCTACAAGCATTGCACCTAGCTGATATGAGGATATTGGACGCGTAGGCACCAGATAGGGATTTTATGCACAAGCCGGTTCCTTCTGGTATCCATTGATTACACTGGCTTGCATTAAATGGCATTACTTTATGGAGAGTTTTGCCTGTTTTAAAAATAAAAGTAATAGAAAAGTGAGAATTAGTAAAAGTGTAAAAGAGAGGGTGAAATCATACAGAGAATATAAATGTGCTATTAAAAACAAAGAAAGTGAAAAAGATGTTAATTAAATGAGAAAAGTATTTTTTTTAAAAAAAAAAGTTGGCTAAAATAGATAATAATAGAGAAAAAATAAAATTAAATAATAAATTACTGGTAAATATTAATAAAAGTAGAAGAGATAGGAATAAAAAGTTTTGGAAATGTATTAAAAGTAGGAATATAGAAGAGAGAAAAATAGTATTAGTAGATGATGAGAAAAAAGAGTGTAGCTTTAAAGAATTAGAAACAGTCTTAAATAAGTATGTAATAAACATAGAAAAGATGTTAGATGTGAAGGACAGAGGGGTAACAAACACAAAAGCATATAGTAATGGAACTATTAGATTTTCAGAAAATGAACTGAATGAGGCAGGGGAAAAATGAAAAGTAGAAAGGCAAGAGATTTAGATGGATGGACAACAGAGATGGTAATAAATTTTGGACATAGGGAAAAATTAAATCTATAATCATATGCTAATAAGATGAGACAGCAGAGAGATTTTCTGGATAGTTGGAGTAATACAAGAGCAAGGCTGCTACTTAAAGGAAAAGGTAAAAATCAAAGAAGGTTAAGAGATTACAGACCGATAGTGTTATATAAAGTTATGGCATATATAGTAGCTGGAAGGGTTGCAAAATAGATGGAAAAAGATAATGTAGTGAGAAAAATGCAATGAGGTTTTCGATCGGATAGGCTTATAGGAGATAGTTTATTTGTAGTCACACAACTTATAGATATGATTAGAAATACAAATAGACAGTATGGTCTTTATAGATATAGAGATGGCATATGATAGAGTAAACAGAAATAGATTATGGGTAAATTTAATAAATTTGGGAATGAATGGAGCTTTAATGGATCTTATTAAGAGATTGTATGAAAATAATTATTATACATATCAATTAGGAAATAGAGAATCAGTTAGAATTAAAAATGGGGTGGGACTAAGGCAAGGATGTTCTATGTTACTTATTTTGTTTTTATTATATTTGAGAGAAATGGTGAGAGCAATAGAAAGATTAGAAAGAGGAGTAGAGATACCATTAATAGATGGCAAGGGGATATATACATTATCAGATCTTTTATATGCTGCTGATGTCTTCTTGTGCACAGAAAGTAGAGATGATATGGAACTTATGCTGAAGACATGCACAAGGATGGGTAAAGATATGAGGATTAAATTTAGTGAAGAAAACCAAAAGTAATGATGATAAATGCTGGGGAAAGAGAAAAGAAAAAATTTAATTGGGGGTTTGGGAATCATCTTAAGTAATCAGAGAAACTGCTTGGATCAATATAACTGAAGCAAAGACAAGAAAGGGACTGATAAAGAAATTAACAGTGTTTTCATATAATAAATATGATGCAGCTAGATTTGTAAGGAGAAGAGTGGCAGTAGCAGGGTTATCTAATTGCAGTGATGCATTATGTGTTAGTAAAAGGGTGTTAGATTACTTTAAAAAAGTACAAAGAGAAATAAGAAGATATGCATTATTAGATGCATATGTGTGGCTGGCAAAAAAGACAATTCAAGGAGAAATGGAATGGTCAAGTTTTTATATGAGAGATGCAATAAGCAAAATGAAAATGTTCAGTAGATTGCAATTTATAGATAATAAGAGAATAGCCAAAATATTATTTAATTAGGTTATGAGTGAAGGACAGGCAACAAGATAGGTAATATAGGATGATATGCCGAGATTTGGATACAGACTTTATGTCAGTATACTTATACAAACAATGGGATGATTGCATTAGGAGAATTGTTGAGTGCTGTATGGAAAGGAATGGGATAAAAGAATAGATGCACTAATAAAAAATAGGGAGTTGAAAAGATGGAGAACTAGTATGAAGAGTAAAAAAAGTTTAAATATATATAAGTAAACAGAATATTGAGCATTAAGTTAATTTGTGATAATAGCAAGGAAAGTAGTTTACTGTTTAAGAATCCCTAGCAACAAAGAAATATGCACATAAATTGAAATGTGTGGGTGACTTAGTCTGCAAGTTGTGTAAGAAAGGCATAGAAAATATTAGGAATCTGTTAATTGAATGTATTTACATTCAATTAACAGATTCCTAATATTTTCTGAAAGCAGAAAGAGTACAAATAATGAAGTTGTGGAAGAATAAATGTAAACAAAGTGATTATATAGAAAGTGGGTTATTTGTTTTTATGCTTGGTTTGAAAAAGATAAGGGGGATTTAGATATAAAAGCCATAGAGTTCACAAATATAATATTATGGAAATGGGATGGAACATGATAGAGAAGAATATGGAAAAAACATTATCTGCCCTAAGTTTTTCCCATATTCTTCACTATCCTGCTCCATCCCATTTCCACAACATTATCTTTGTCAACTCTATGGCCTTTATATCTAAATCCCCCTTATCTTTTCCCAAACTGAGCATAAAAACCAAGACCCCACTTTCTGCATAATCACTTTGTTTATATTTATTCTCCCACAACTTCATTATTTGTATCCTTTATGCTTGCAGGCATTTACATTCAATTAACAGATGCCTAATATTTTCTATGCCTTTTTTACACAACTTGCAGACTAAATCACCCACATTTTTATTTTTTCATTTACGTGGATATTCCCTTGTTGCTAAAGATCCTGTTCGAGCCTTAAACAGTAAACTACTTTCCTTGCTATTATCATAAATTAACTTGCATCCAATATTCTGTTTACTTCTATATATATATTTAAACTCTTTTTACTCTCCATACTAATTCTCCATCTCTCCAACTCCCTATTTTTTATTAATGCATCTATTCTTCTATTCCATTCCTTGCCACTATAACACTCAACTATTTTCCTAACACAATCATCCCACCTTTTGTATAAGTAGTATATTGACATAAATTTTTTATTCAAATCTTCTGTATACTATACTATTATATATCTTTTAACACTTTTATGCCAACTAATGTAAGATTTACTAAGTAATAGACTTCAGACAGTTATGCTTAATAAATCTTTATCATTTAGCATTTATTAGTTACAAAACCTTGCATTAGATGGCATCGCTGTGAAAAAAAATGCAGGCTGCTAAAATAGCAATGTGTAAGCTAGAGTCGTGATCTATTATTATATAGTAAGTAAATAAACTATTGATATTTGAAGGGTGAAACGTTTATATTAGAAGCAATCTTCTTAAATTGATCAAACTATTTTATAGTCTTAAATAATATTTAAGATTTAAATTCTAGAAATTTTAATAAACCTCTAAACAACAATTGTTTATTTATTAGCTTATTAAAATTTGAACATTAAATGGCCATTTAAAATTATATGGCAGTTTAAACATTGATGATTAATTTACTTATCATAGATAAAATCAGATTATTTTTGTCTAATAGATTAACATCTTGGGGATCATTTGTCTTTCATTGTATCTTTATTTATATGAATTTAAAAAGAGTGGGAAAGTATGGAGGCTGTTTAATATATCTACAAAGATATTACACGTGGGGAAGAGAAAGGTGAATAACTCCATGTGTGTGTAAGTTTAAAATTAAAAAATCAGATATATTAATCTTTAACTGAGGTTTAAAGTTTATATCTGTGCTAGAGATAATTTCTAGTTTAGTAAATGATTAGTAATAATCATTATTGTATTTATCTGAGGTAGATGGTGTCAAAGTTGTGAGTGGAGTGAGTTTAACAGTTGTAAATAAAAATGTAACAATTAACATTAATGCAATTAAAATGGAAATTTACAAATTTGTTAAACTAACTCTACTGAAGCTCAACTTGTGACTTATTATTAAGATTTATTAATTTATTAGTAAATATATTGATTGTTTCCATGCAGGAAGATATAGAAGAAAATAGAATATATTGGAGAACTGTGCTTAAGCATGGCATAGAGCTATTTTAGAAAAAAGAGCATTCTGCTGAAAAAATTAAAAGACAGTATCACAAATATCAAACAAACATGAAAATGAACCAGAATGTTCCTTATGGTCACATATTTGTGGTTCACAAATTGCAAAACTTATTTTCAGAGAAGCTTTTCCCACTTTCTTTTCTTTCTTTGGAGTTGAAATGACTATATTCGTTTATGAGTGGCTGCTCTATGTATAATATAAATGAAAATACGTCTTTCATTCACTTTATATAATGTGATAATTTATTTTTCGAACTTGCAAAATAGTTTACAATTTCGATTGTTCAGCAACCTTCCTCAAAACTGTAATATGCATAATATATTCATAAATATAAATATTCTATTATAATAAATTACATATACAAAAACATAACAATTTTTATACACATTAATATCTTTATAAAAATGACTGTATTGCATATTCTTATTTTATGCGTGTGATAAAATAAAATTAATTTTATTAAACAAAAATTAATTTTATAAACAAACATTAAACAACCGAGTGATTGAGTTTATAGTTTCATTTAAACTTTAGTATATCAGGTAATGTTAAAATAAAATGTTTGATATATTTCTTTGTCATGTTAATATTTTATGAAAATTTAACATTACCATTCCAATATGTGCAAACATCATATGAAGGAGAAAAAATGATAAGATAGTCACATGATGTTTTACAAAGAACAAAATGAAATATTATTTTTAAAACAACAGTAGAATAAAAAATGGCAAAAGAATATTACAAATATAAACGATCTAAATACTTCTTTAAATCAGTGGATATTTTCAGATTAGCTGGTAGTAATCTAAGATCAGTAATTTATTAACTGCTTCATATATTTTATAAAATCTGCAATTTATTATGTGTGCTCATATTTAAATGAATAGTGACAAGCATTGCTCAATCCATGTTTTGTATTATATAAGTACATATAATAATGTACGTATATGGGGAGGGAGAAGAAATATTTGCTGAAAGTAAAATTTATAAAAATATTTTCCCACTATACACAGAGGTAATGTTTAATATTTTCTTAGTTTACAATAACATATAACAATGATTGTTTGATTACTACAAATAAACTGCTTAATTTTAGTTTTCTCCTTGATTTAAGTATCATTTCTACATATTTTGGAAAAAATAAAATAAAAATATCTTACGCTTATTGCAATGAGAGCCGTGCCAACCAGGTTTACAGAGGCAATGTCCGTTTACGCTGTCACATGTTGCGTTGTGTTCACATTCACATTTTTTAGTACAATTATTACCATAAAAACCAGGGGGACAAGCTAAAATTAAAAATAATGAAAATCAAAAATAGTACTATGGTACTACGTAATTATATATAAAATATATACAAATGTTATTAATCCATCACTTCCTTTGTTTTGCTATAATATTTTATATAAATACATTTTGTACACCTTAGTTTAAACATTTTATAGAAAAAAAATTATATATATATACATACACAAACTAATGTTTCGACTGTCTTCCAGTCTTCCTCAGAGCTTAATTAATGTGAAACCAAATATTGTTTAATATTAATTAAAAGAAAGACTGTAGGACAGTCAAAATACCAGGTTGTGGGTGCATATATATATATATAATAACTTTTTTTGTTATAAAGTGTTTAAAATAAGATATAGAAATTGTATTTATGTAAAAATAAGAAAAACATAGACTTCTCAATTAAGCAAGTAATATGTCTAAATGTGCATGCATAGAACACCATGACTCTAAACATAAAATCAAAGAAGTATGTCTTATAGCTAACAACACCTGTGCTATAAACTGGAAGGAAGCATGCTTCTTCATCTCCAAAAAAATGTACTTTCTAATCCACTTTGCATATAATTAAATATCTGTCGCATTTTCTATCATGCTCTCACAATCCACTTGCTATGATTATGAGAAGATAAAAAATTCTCAAAAATACTCAGCCAAGTAACATTACAATTTATACTTAGCTTCACCTCTTACAGTATTCGTGGTTTATTTAGATGTGAATAATGTATTGTTGATGTGCAGGCCCTATATTTAAGCTTTGCTGAGTTAGGAGCTAAATACGATAAATAATTAACCTCAATATTTTAAATTGTATCTTAGGTATAAATAGACAATATACATCTCTTATTATTTCTTCATTGCTAGATTGATAAGCTTGTATTTCTAAGTAATGTTAAATATTCATAAAAGGGACATTATTCATGAAAAGGACACTATCATTGGGTGAATGCTTTAATATGTGAAAACTTTTGAGAATTTAAACTAACAGAAAGTTTATTTTGATCTACTAAATCATTTTTGCTTGGTTAAATTTATTACCTTTCATAAATCCAGTTGTAATTTTAACTTTCTGATATATTTTGAAAAAAAGTAATGTTTGTGAAGGTCTTTGACTTTGTGGAATTAAAAGATATGTTAAATGTGTGATTTATTATTTGTTTTTCTGTGAAATAAATATTTGATTTTATTATTGAGAAATTTCTAATAATCATTTTTCCACATCATCCATTCATTAGCCAAAAATCTAAATAATTGTAAATAATTATCTTAAATGTTTTGTTTTAAGAGTACATAAACACTGAATTGATATAAGAATCATTTTATTCAATTATTAGAATAATGGGATTTCACGCTGTATGTTTGTAATTTAGACTCAGTGAGTTAAATGTGAAGATATTTAAAGCTTCACGCTATCAAACCTAAATACTTCAGACTGGCTTAGATATATAGAAAGACAAGTAAAAAAAGGGTGGACCACCCTTTTCTTGTAAAATTCTCTGTCTTGTGTTTATGGTTTGATCATTATTCAGATAGCCATCATAACATCTGATTGGCGGTCAGATAAGTATTATAATAAACATGAAAGGTTTGCAGCCTTTCAATTTAATTTCATCTAAGAAAGATGTATTTTGCTTAATAAAAATTACAATTGCATATTATTATTTGAGATCACTTCAACCAATTTAGTTTGCTTATTAAAGGCAAGCATTGTACTTATTTATTTTAAAATGATTTTCCATAAATATAAAAGACCATACTTATTATTCCATAATAAATTTATATTATAAAAGGACTTAATTCAAATTTAAAAGATATTTAAATAGATTTATTCTATGGGATTTAGAATGGATATAAAATCCCTTACCCATCTTTAATATCTGAATGTCATCCTAGGAGTTTATTATTATCCTATTCTAAATTAAGAGATTATGTTGTGTTTTATTTTAAATTAAAATTATTATTATTATAATTGGGATAAAACATTAACTGAGGAGTAGGGGCATGTCTTATTTATTGGGTTTCATTCTACGTTGAATAGATCTTAAGAATTAGAGAATTTATTTTATGATTAAAATTAATCATATTATCCTATACTCTAATTTATTTCATGAACCATCTTATTTTAAAGATTATTTTGCTAAAGAAGAGCCTATTTTCAAAGATGATAATCATTGGTGGCAAAGATTTAAGAGAACATTTTCTAATTTTATAAAATTAAATATAATGTTTTATCTGATCCTAGCAATGAAATATTTAAGAGATGGATAAGGAAGATGGTAGTGACAGTATATGTTTGTAAGAGAAGGATTTAAATGTAACCTCACTGGGGAGTTCGCTTCCTCTTAAGTTATTAATAATATTGTTAAATATTTGAAATACAGGCACTCTTCACATATCTGGAGCCTAATTGTAAACATAGGGGATTTGAACTCAGACTTTCAAGCACCCTTCAACTATCCATACTATCTCATACCACTGATACACATAACCACATAAGCTGATTTCATAAAGACAAGCTGGCTAGTTAACTTAATGTTTTAAACCCCAACAGTTACTTATTAGTGAGCCCAACATGTGACCAGATGGTGATTCTTGACCATCAACCATCACATTAGTACTATTTCATAATTGGACACCATATGCATTCAATTGTAGCTTTTATTTTCATCTCAATATACAAAATATTCATCTGAAAGTACAGCTTATTAATATTTCAATCAAAGAGATTCGGAGATCAGTTTTTGGAAACAGAAATTTGTATTTCTGATTAAAGGTGATCTTTAACTAAAATATTGTCAAGAATTTTATTTTCAGATAGGTATTTTTTTATATATTTTCTTCAGTTTTTTTAATTATAAGTTTAATTATTCCCATTAAAGTAGGGAAATGGTAATTATAAATAGATAATTATATTGTAAAACAGAATTGTATATAATTGCATTAATTAAACAAATCTATAATACATGGCAAAATAAAAAAAACAGCTTATAAATGATCCAATGTAAAGCAAATGCTGATCCCACAACCCTACAAGAGGAGAATATGAAGAATAAAGAGATAGAGATACTCATCAGGCTTATCCTTTGTTGAATGATGAGAGTTTACTGTTTTCTTTATAGTTTTATTCTTTGGCTAAAATCAGCTAGACACCTGTTTACTGTTAAACAATCAGATAGCTAATTATATTAGCAATGTTAGCTACCTGTAAAAGTAAATCCTATTTCTGCTTAAAGCTGAAAAACTATTAATTCTCTCTGTTTAACAATTATTGAAATTCTTTTACATCAAGAAATTATATGGTGGTCTAGTAATGCTTTTTAAAATGACGTTTAAAGGTGAGTGAGCAAAGGTTTATTTCCTTCTCTAAATTACATGCGTAGTCAAGAGCTATATAAATAGACTATTTATTATAGTAACTTCATTTTTATACATTATAGTTACAATAAAATATAATTATATATAAACAATGAGGATTGCCAATTCCTCAACAAGCATGATAAATGCTTAGCAAGAGAAAGCATTTAAAATATCTGTGTCAGGACCCCCCCCCCAAACTTTTGACCATGGTTTCATGCTCTGGCAGTCTTCAGAGAGGTGCTAGGATAGGTTCAGAGGAGTGCCAGAGCATGAAACCATGGTCAGAGGTTTAGGGGGGGAGGTTATGACAGAGATATTTTAAATGCTTTCTCTAGCTAAGCATTTATCACAAAGCTTGTTGAGAAATTGGCAATCCTCACTGTTTATAACTTACAAGCTTAAGAGAATAGAGTCATGTGATCTATGACTCTTATTTTGACTAATTATATATATATTTTTACAATGATTTATTCCTATGAGTTAGAAACTTTATTATAGTCATTCTTAAGCTTAGCTTGATAAATAGTCTTCAATAAAACATCACCAAATAAAGACATGTTCAGAAATGCATTGCTCACTATATTTAATAAACTACAGAATTATGTGAATTTTAGGCTTCTTTGTTTACCCTCTAGTTAAAAATAGTTAACTACCAATATCTAACTATAGACTGATAATTTGAAAAAGATCTAAATTTTCTTGGAAATCTTTGGCTGATTGAAATTTCTTCTGAGTTTCCCTCAGATTTGAAAATCTAGTCTTAACATCGCAAGGAAATATGCTATAAATAGTATTAATTCAATGATTTAAAAAAATTTTTTTTTTAAATTAAAGTAATTTAACTTTCTACAGTTATATAAAGATCAATCCTGATTTTTAACTCACCTGTTTCACAATGTTTGCCGATCCATCCCGAAGCACAGAAACATTCTCCTGTCACTTTATCACATCCAGCTCCATTAAGGCACTGACATCTCTGCTCACAATTCTTGCTATAGTAACCACTTGGGCAGTCTACAAGATAATTACAATATTTAATACAATATTATTTGCACATGCTTAGACAATTAAATCGACAGACAACACAATGTTCAAGATATGTATTATGTTTAAGCTATATTATCAGTGATGTAGCTGTCAGAAGTGCCATGCAGACATAAATAAAACAACTGTTTATTACATAAAGAAAATTTAAAAAAAATATTTACACATAATTAATAAAACATCATATAACATTCCCAGATGAAATTCAATAGCTTGTATAAGAGATGAGTAATAAAATTTATTATTCTAATCTCTGTTACTGACTATTAGCTTTCTTCTCACTAAAAACTAGAGATGTGATGCTGTGATGTGCTATGGTTTCTTCTTTATCAAAGTCAGGAATCTCTCAGACACTATGCCCAGAGAAACCTGTTAGCAACCTCTTTTCATCCCCCACCCTATGTTTTTTCCATATTCTTCTCTTTCCTGCTCCATCCTATTTCCAAAACATAATCTTTGTCCACTTTAAAGCTTTTATATCTAGAACCCCTTATCTTTTTCCAAAACTAGTATAAAAACTCCCAAACCCACTTTCTATATAATCACTTTATTTATATTTATTCACCCACAACTTCATTATTTGTGCCTTTTCTGTATGTAAAAATTTACATTCAATTAACAGATGCCTAATATTTTCCACATCTTTCTTACATAACTTGCAGACTAAGTCACCAAATTTCTCCATTTACATGTATATTCCCTTGTTGCTAAAGATCCTGTTTCAGTCTTAAACAGTAAACTACTTTTCTTACTATTATCATAAATTAATTCACATTTAATATTATATTTACTTTTATATATATTTGAACTCTTTTACTTTCCATATTAGTTCTCCATCTCTCCAGATCCCATTTTTTATTAATGCATCTATTCTTCTATCCCATTCTCTGCCATTATAACACTCAACAATCCTCCTAACACAATCATTTCACTTTTTGTACAAGTATACTGATATAGTCTTTATTCAAATCTTCTGCACACCTTACTATCTTTCTCACCCATCTTGTTGGCTGTCCTTTAATTGTAACCTAATAAAATAATATTTTGGCTATTATTTTACTATCCATAAATTACAATCTACTGAACATTTTTATTTTGCTTTTTTGCATCGCTCATATAAAAATAGTTTAATGATTTGATTAATGCTGTCACCTAGTGGCTTTTAATGAACCAAGATTACAACAGTTAGATCTGGAGTAGAGTAATAGAGTGGATTAGTGCTCCTAACTTATATATAAATATAAAAATTACAATTAACTTGAATAACAATTGTTTCAAATACTGTTATTGCATTCTTCTAGAGAAAGATTCTTTTAAATATTTACTTTTTGCAAATGATGTGAATTTCTTACCTAAGACATAATTTATAGCATCTCTACTCTTGGAGAAGAGTGTGATCTTTATGAAAAAGGCCTGTGTAAAACACTCTTAACAGTATGAAAGTTGCTCTCATCTAAACATTTCTTGTTTATATAACATGAGGGAGGTTATATACACATTCAAAAATTTTGAAAACACACATACTTTGATTCATTTTAAGCAATGGATAATTATATAAATTAACCATATAGTTATTTTTAGTATGTTTCTTAAATATCATTTATTTACAATCTTGACATGTTACAGCTAACTGAAACCTTATTAGTAACACAGAAAGTAAGCGGTGTTAAATTACAGAGATAAATTTGCTTAGATAAGTGATTTTCAGAATTAAAACATGTGCTTATATATAAGTCAAGCGTAAAAGAAAAGAGGGGAATCTTAATTAAAATAAATCACCACAGAGAAAAGCCTCTTACTTCCAAAGGAAAACAGTGAAGAAGAAGTAATAGAAATATAAAGTTTGTCCTTTTTTATCTAAACACTCATTTTCCAAATGATAATTGAACAGATGGTTGGTTTAGTTACTAAAGCTTGTAAACTGAAAAAATTTCCTAACTTGATGTTACTTCAATTCAAATCCAAGAAAAGAAACAGTAATCATTATTTAAGGAGATCCTTTTATATATTAACATTTATAAACCTATCTAACCTTGATCAATATTAGCTTTATCTAAGTAATACATGATTTCAGTGCAGTGTGGTAGTTATAATTGACTATTTTTTAGTCTGCTTTCAAAACCGGTTATATTTGTCTATTTAATAAGGTTTATTTAAACTTTTTTGAATTAATAATTTCACTTTTTGTAGTCAAGTTGCAATCTTTAGTATCTATATAAACATATTAGGCCATATATAAATGGATTTTCACCTTTATTGTTTAATAGAGGTTGCCTTGACAACAGATTAAAATTGTTGATTGCTATTGATATTGTTTAAGCAGATAGTCTTTGAAATTATTAGTTTTATTATCTAAGCAATACACAGTTGGCATGCAGATTGAAAATTATAATTGACTATTTGTTAGTTTGCTTTCAAAACAGGTTATATTTGCCTGTTTAATGAGGTTTATTTAAATCACTTTGAATTAATAATTTCATTCTTTGTAGTTAAGTTGCATTTTTTAGTGTCTATATAAACATATTGGCCCATATATAAACTGGATTTCCACTTTACTGCTTAATAGAGGTTGCCTTGACAACAGATTGAAATTGTTGATTGCTATTGATATTGTTTAAGTGTTGTCTGTTTTCATGTATTTACATATCTAGCCTTGGTCATTATTAGTTTTATTATCTAAGTAATATACAGTTGGAGTGCAGTTTGAAAGTTGTAATTGACTATTTGTTAGTCTGCTTTCAAAACAGGTGATATTTGCCTGTTTAATGAGATTTATTTAAACTTCTTTGAATTAATAATTTCACTCTTGGTAGTCAAGTTGCAGACTTTAGATCATATATAAAGACAGATTTCCGTCTTTATCATAAAAAAGTTGCCATGATAACAGAGATTCTTGGTACTGTTGAAGTATGGATTGCTTTCATGTACTTATATATATATATACAATTGCTCATCATAGATTACAATCTTTCCAGCAACTAAAATATAGGATTTTTAAAAAAAAGTATAATAAATATAAAACAGTAAACATTTATATAGAGAGGTGTGTGTTTTTGATACAAAATAATTCAAACAGACCTCACAGAATTTTTAAAAAAATTCTAATAATGTTAGAAGTATATTTATATACTTGTCAAATGTGTGTTGATTTATTCTATGACAAATATTTAAAAATTTATAATTGCCAGAATATTTCAATAATTATCGGGGAAAATCCATTACTTTCTAGCCCCTTATATGATAATAACACAGTCGTGTTACTATAATTGATTTAAGGTGATCTTCCCAATTGTTTTATGTTAGGTACTTGAATCAATAATCTTAATAAGATTCATGGTTTTCAACCATTTAACAGTTGATTATTTTACTTTTAGATATCATCACTAGATGTCAGAAGCAACCAGGAAAGAGATAAAAATTTGTCTTGAGTAATAAGAGGAATTGCTTGGAGGAATGGGGAAAAAATTGATAAATGAAGCAAAAAAAAAAGAGACTGATAAAGAAATTAACAGTATTTTCATATAATAAATATGATGTAGCAAGGATTTATGCAGGGGGGGGGGGGATTTAACCTATGTCAGTGATGTGTTATATGTTAGCAAAGAGGTGTGAAATTATTTAGAAAAAGTACAAAGAGAAGTAGGAAGACATGCAATAGAGGCAATTGTGTGGATGGCAAAGGAGACAATTCAAGGAGAAATGGAATGGTCAAGTTTTTATATGAGAGATGCCAAAAGTAAAATAAAAAATGTTTGGTAGGTTGCAATTTATGGATAGTAAGAGAATAACCAAAATAGTATTTAATTGGATTACGAATAAAGGGCAGGCAACAAGATGGGTGAGAAAGGTACTACGGTATGCAGAAGACTTGTATAACGACTTTATGTCAGTGTACTTTGTACAAAGGGTGGGTTGATTGTATTAGGAGGATTGTAGAGTGTTATAGTGGCAAAGAATGGGATAGAAGAATAGATGTATTAATAAAAAAATATGAAGCTGGAAAGATGGAGCACTAGTATAGAGAGTAAAAAGAGCTTAAATATATATATAGAAGTAAATAGAATATTGGATATGAGTTAATTTATGGTAATAGCAGGGAAAGTATTTTACTATTTAAGGCTTGACAAAGATCGCTAGCAACAAAGGAATATGCACATGAATGGAGAAATGTTCATGATGCAGGTTATGTAAGGAAGGCATGGAAAATATTAGGTATTTGCTCATGGAATGTAAATGCTTACAAGCAGAAAGGGTATAAATAATGAATTTGTGGGAGAATAAATAGATCAAGTGATTATACAATGTGAGTTATTGGTCATTATGCTGGGGTTGGAAAAAGATAAGGGGGATTTAGATACAAAGGCCATGGAGTGGACAAAGATGATGTGTAGAAGTGGGCTAGAGAAGAAAATGGGGAAAATAGGGTGGGGAATGGAAAGGGAAGGTGGATAACAGGTTGTCTGAGAGACTCCTGACTTTAATAAAGGAGTAGCCACACCACTTCACATCATACCACAAAATAGCTGTAATCAGAAAAAAATACATTTCTATACTTGCACAACATAGATTTAACCGATTTTGATGATTATTTTATGATAAAATTTATTTTTTTTAAAAAATAAATATTAAATATTTTCATATAGTTTTTGCTTAATATATTTTATTTTTAGAAGTATATTATTAACACTACTGAACAATATTTAACATCAGACAGGAAGTGCTTTGCCAAAAAGACCTTTTATATATTATTAGTTATTATATATATATATATATTATAATAGGATGGGGGGGAGTAGGAAGTGGATTGTAAAAAGGGAGGTTGATCATAGTCATACCTGGGGTGATGGCAAAATCATCATCACTCCCAGTCAATTTTAAATAAAATATCAATAATTTAAAAAAGTATATATAACTAAGAGATATTTAAGGGGAGTGTGAGATCAAGAGAATCTCCGAGAGATCATTGAGAGATCAGAAGAGCAACTAAAAGCATAATTAACCATCAACCAGCATTATAAAGTAAAAGTAATTATAAGTGATACTCAAAATAAACCATTCATCATCACGAATGATCAATAATATAAAATAAAATCAACAGTCAAACTTGTGACTGGATTGGAAATGGGTCTTCAGTAGATCAGGCTAACTACTGAGCCTTTGCCAGCGTGGGGCAATTATTTAACCATTAATTTGGAGGCACAAATTAAGTGTGAATCCATCAGAATACTTAACCAGAAAAATCTAAACAATAATACTCAGATATTAAAACATGCTGATCATCATCAATGCTCTGGCCACTTGTATTGGCCAACTACAAACTTAATTTCTAATAAGACTAAACTAAAATCAAATATAGTGCATAGGTTTTAAAGAGTATTCTCTTTTGTACCAACCAGGATAATGAGTGATCATTTCTGGATACCCAAAAGCATTAAATACATCCCCATTTATATATTCATCCCATGCTTGAATCTAGCCCAAAGAACATAAGCTCTATTATTGTATGTGACCAAGAAATGATGATTTAATATAATTTTTAACAATTGAATACAAGTTTATTAACAATAATAAAAGTAAAAATGACATTAAGGTCTCTAGAATTAAGTTACACATATAAGCCATCTGATTTTGATTTACATGATTAATACATTAGGTTTACTTAAAACCCACTTAGCACATAAGCATGTGGCTTGATACAAAATGAACATGTTTGGATTGATATTTAATAAAGAAAAAGTGATTAAATTTTACATATACTTGACAAGCATTGGAATTTGCAATACAATTAATTGATATATACACACATATATGCATGTGTATGAAATTTCTGAACATATTTAATTTGTTACATAAAAGTAAATGGTTACATTTTTTGACTCATATTTTTAAAAATTGAATACTTTATGCTAGGTTTATTTAAACCGCATATCAGTGAAATATATTAATTTATTTACATAACATATTTGAATTGTTATATAAAATACAATAAAAGATTTAAAATTTACATATGCATGTATGCATGTATATACGCAGACCAACATTTACCTATTTTAATTTATTACAATAATAAAGTTATTAAAATATACATTTTCACAATTAAATTCTTTGTTGAAATTATAACATTAACATATTTTTTATGGTAAGTTTTACTTTGCCAGGTATAGTTTCCCTTTTTCTCATTTTGAAAAATAAACAAAATCAGTTTTGTAAGGATTATTGTTGATTGATTAATTAGAAGTCTTTAAATTTAAAAATATAGATTTTAAATATCTATCATTTTTACTATATCAATTATTTAAAATATGTTTCGATATATATATATATATCACTATCACATTTAAAATGTCATTTTATAATGAATTATTTAAATTTTTGTTATATACCGTCACTCATCATTTTATATATGTCTATCTGCACATATCTGATTTATCCATCTCAGAAATTCTCTTGGTAAGCTTGCTGTTTTATCATCAGTATAGTCCAGGTAAGGGTTGTTCTGCAGTTGGTTCCACTTAGACTAAGATTTGGTAAGCTTCAGGTCAGCAAACTATTTTGTCCTCATTTGTTCAGGCTATTGATTTAGAAGTGATCCAGCTTCAAGTAAATAAATGCTCCTGTGAAGGAAAATAGTAGCAGCTCGTGGATCTACTGTCCTGCCTTCAGCTATATCAGTTCATAGTAGCTATTCTGCCAACTCTACTACAGCCAATAACAAACTGCAGCTATCTATTTTGGTGAGCTAAAACCAACTGCTACAAACTTCAACAAGCTGCAACAAAACATTATAACTAACTTTGCAGTTAGCTAGATGTTGCCAACTGCTCTTTTGAAAAATCACCATCCAAACTGTTCTCTTCAAAAAGCACTATCCAGACTGCAGCTGATATTTTTATCAGCCCTTTTATAGTCTTGGTGAGGCGATAACAACACTAAATTAAAAACAGTGGTTTTTTTTGATTTCTCTAATCCCTTCTAAAAACAAGCTTGACACTTTTATGAAAGTGTAATTGGAAAAACTTGACTTCAATTAACTTTAATCCTTTGGAATTTGACCAAAGGTGTGATCTATATACATCTTTTTACTCCCTTCAAATCACTTTTAATTAAAAGCTACTTTTTAAGCTTTTTATCAGTTTAATTAATTAAAAAGATTTCAAAATAGATAATAGAAATTTTTACATAGATAATGTATACAAGCTTGTTTTTAAATTCAATATCAGAATTATAATAATGTTTATTGTCTATTTGTCTATCTTAATATATATCTGAGCACTTATCATATATATGTGTGGGAGATGATAATCTGGACCAACTGATGATTGCTGGTTTAGCATGAAATACGTATATTGGTGATGATTTATCTTTTCGGCATATATGTGCTTGAGTGTATCAGTGTTATTAGATAGAGTGGAGAGTGATGGGTCATCTGAAAGTCTGTGCTCATATACCCTATATATTATAATAAAATTTTATTTTAAATTGAGAGTTATTTAACTCTTTACTTATTATTATTTTATTCCAGGAAATGTAGAAAATTATTTACAACAATTTATGTTTGTGTTTATTTCTACTTTTGCTTTCAACTTTATATATATATATATATTTTTGTGCATACACACTATATTATTGCATGCTATAAAACCCATCTGGTTACAATATATATTGTGACCTTCTGAATGGGCACAAGAAATATCAAGGGTTTTATCAATGATGCAACCAATATATTGAGTGCAATATGGCTGATACACCAGGAGTACTGTATCAGTGACATGTCTGATGAAACAAAGGAAAATTCTGATAGCCAGCTGATATAACACATTCTGAATCAGTGGTGAGGCTGATACACCAAGGGCAAAACTATAATAACATGGATGACACCCTAAATCAGTGATATGGCTAAGAAAGCAAAGAGGAACATTGTTGCCACAGCTTACAACATCAAAGTTATTGCATCAGTGATGGAGCTGATACACAAATGATAAAATATTGATAACATGATGATTACACCAAGATTAAAGGACAAGTATGACTTTGTGACAAAAGTTTCAAAGTAAATGCTTTTAATTTGCTTTAATGAATTACTACTTAACTGCATTTAGATTTACATATCTTTTACAAGAGTTACTCAATATAGTGACTTCTTATACAAGGACTGTGGGAAGGGAATATTTTTTATATTAATTTTTCATTTAAAAATCCAACTGTTGATTCTGATATCTATCTATATCATTTGATCTATGAATGGCATACGCACACACACGTACACAAAAGTTACTGCAGAATTAAATAGAGTTGTTCTACTTTAGATTCTACAAGATTTAATCTAAAAACTTTTATAGACAATTTGCATGTTAAAAAGATGATTCATAATGACTCATACCTCTTTCACACTGTTCTCCAGTTTTTCCAGGAGGGCAATCACAGTGACCAGTTTCATGGTTGCAGGAAGCTTCGCTCTTACACATACATCGCTGTGCACAGTTCATTCCATAATAACCCATTGGACATTCTAAGAAATACATATCATGAAAATATTTTTTACAACTAAAACAAAACATATATAATATTTTTAGGTAAAAACCTAAAAAAATACAATTTGAAAATAACAACAATTACTTAATTTCAAAATTCGCATATCTTATCCTGCAATTATTTTATATTTTATTTCAAGAATGAATCATATCTTTATTTCAAGATTATTTCCTATCTTATTTTAATATTGTTTCAAGTCTTATTGTAAAATTGTTCATATCTTATTTCAAGAAAGATTATTCCATACCATAACTAAATACTGTTTTATATCTTAAGATTGTTTCATATCTTACTTCAAGATGTTGTCATCGTATCTTAAGATTGTTTTCTATCTTATTTCAAGACTGTTTTTATTTTATGTCAAGATTATTCCATATCTTATCTAATGATTGTTTTATATCATATCTCAAGATTATTTCCTGTCTTTTGATTATTTCATATCTTATTCAAAAATGGTCTCATCTTATTTTAAAATTGTTTCTTATTTTATTTCAAAATTGTTTTTATCTTATTTAAAGATTGTTTCACATTTTATTTCAAGATATATATATATATTATTCCATAGACATTTTAAATCTAAAGAATTATAAGAAAAATGATCACCAAACAGATTTAATTGTAAATGATATTAGATAATGAAAATTATCTAGATATATTTAAAAAAAAGTTATTAATTATTATTATTTTTTTATGTAACTTATAACTTTTTAATACAGTGATTTATAATAATTTCTTTACACTTGTTATCCTATTCTGCATTGATTTATATATAAAAATAAAATACCATATACACCTTACATAAACACTTTTCAATGCAGTTTATTATAATTTATTTCTCCTTGATTACAGTTTCAACTGTCCAGCTGTCATCATCAGAGCAACAATATTCAAATATATATATAACTATACAATTAATACTTTAAAATAACAATATAATATAATATAATATATTTTATTGTTATTTTAAAATTCATAACATAGAATAATTCTTATATTGTTTATAAGTATGTATGCATAGGTAAATATTAATTGTATGGTTATATATATATATATATTTGAATATTGTAACTCTGATGATGACTGCTAGACAGTTGAAACTGCAAGTAAGGAGAAATAAATTATATTATAATAAATTAATATATTGAAAAGTGTTTATGTAAGATGTATATGGTATTTTATTTGATTTTTAATTACAAAAATCGGTATGATTCACAAGTTCATTTAAATGATTCTATGGAATTGAGCTTGGAAATTATCCTAGTAATGTATTTGAATCCCATATTACTTTACAATTTTCTAAACATTTCAAATGCTTGCTATGCCATTTGCTTTCATATGTCTACATTACTAAAAGCAAATAAGTTGTAAAATTCCTTGATTATGTTGAAATCTTTGATTTGGTTGGTCCTGTTTTCACAGTTCAAATAAAATTATTAAAAAAACTAAGATTAAAAAAGTTATTTTCACATTGTGACAAAAAAGAAAAGGTTTCATATTATCATTCTATCTAGTAATAAGACGAACCAGACTGGGTGATAATAAAAATAAATTTAGAATTGGTAGAAAAAAACATCAACAACCTTAAATATGGTAACAACATAACACTTATAACCAAAGTTGGATGAAATCTTATAACGTTTGTTAGGAGTATTAAAGAATAAAGTCAAGTAGATTTTGACTAAATATGAATGATAATGGGGACAACAACTGGCTTTAATGCTCATAATGATGACATAGAAAGATTTAATAACAAATTATGTAATTCTTAAGTTAACACAGTATGTGATAAAACAAGACCATCTCTTTACTCTTGTGCCATCTACTGTAAGTTAGAGTAACCTATAATTACCAGACACTTATTCTGAAGGTGAAGATTTAAAATGCAATGCTACTAGGTTGTTTTATGATATAAGTCAGGGGTGGACAGTTGTTTTGGCTTGGGGATCACTTTGTGGAAGTGGAGTTTATCGGAGGGCTGCATTGGAGGCCACATTGTGGAAGCAGAGGTTAGCAGAGGGCCGCATCTTTTTACCAAAGAAATATTTGCTTGTTTATTCTTCATTAAACACACAACATTCATCATTGATTTTGTTTTTTCAGAGGGTTCATGGTTTCACTAAAGTTGTAAATTTATATATTTACTGTTGCAAAGACAAAATTGAAATTAACCAGATCAACCGGAAAAGCACTGTGCATTATATTTAAACTGTGCATGCGTATTGACATGGCCACTCTACTGGAAAATATGAGATGAATCTTCGGTCACATATAGAAAGGAAATCTCGGTTCAAGGAGGATTTTTCTGACTGTCTTGGCAGGCCGCATGTGGCCCATGGGTTGCTATTTGCCCACCCCTGATATAAGTGATTGACAACCCTTGCTTTTGAATCATTTCAGAGAGTTTAGCAGTCAGAAAATTTTATATCCGCTGGCATTGGGTAATATTGTAATTAAAAGCTGAAAACAGATCAAAGACTCATTATATTTTTAAAATGATGATGAAAAGTTTTCAAACTATGACATATCTTGGGATGAAAATGAAGAGAAATCTTCAAAACTTGAGACTCTCTATGATTATGAAAATTAGACACCAAAGAAAAAAATACCATATTGATGATTTTGAAATGTTGTTGTCAACAAACAGAAACCACCCCGAGAAGTTTTTCTTGAAACTCAACTTATAACATTAAAATTGTCATATGGTCATATTATGACAATTAATGTATTAAAAAGTAAATAATTAATGCTAAACATCAAAGAACAAAAGGATTATCTCAATGAAATAAATAGGATTCATCATGTCAATAATGAAAGCATCATCAAGGGGCTTAAAAAAGCAAACAGTTAATATATCAAGATGAAGAAATGTCATTCATGGAATCATCAGGAGTCAGTGTCGACTTGATAGCACTTAACAATTACACTACGATGGTTTGTTGCTCAGAAGTTCCCATGAAATTTGAGCACCAGAAGTGAGAAAATTGAGTTGAGATTCTTGTTTTGAGACTCTATTGCTCTAAGATTTCTCTAAACCATATAGAATCATAATAATATCAATATAAAAAGCTTAAATAGTGTTCCTCAAATATTTCGATAATGTCTAAATCTGCTTGTCATTGTTGGTGTTAAACCTAATTTAAAATTATGTAATAAAAGTACTTTAGTATAAAGCATAAATAATAATAAAACTAGGCTTACTCTGATCACAAAGCCGTCCACTCCATCCAGGTAGGCACACACATGAGCCGCTCACTCGATCACACATGGCTCCATTTTGACAAAGACATAGTTTTTCACAGTTAGTACCCCAACGATTGTGAGGACAACCTAAAATAAGAAAGATTTACATCTGATATAATATCATAACAAATTAAAAATATTCAGAAAATTAAATTATTAGTTAAATATAACACAACTTTTCCAAATAAAAGAGAATCAAAATAAATATTAACATACAATACACACTTTAAAAGTATAGTCTATTAAAAAGTCACATATGAGACATTTTTGTAGGACTATGATTCCAGATGTTGCTATGTCCTGACGATATTATTTTCTTAATACCAGTCAAGAGAGCATCAATAACTTTTAAATAAATTTAAATACAACTTTGAAGTAACAAAATAAAATTATTTAATATTATTAACAAAATAGGAAAAGAATAAAGAGTAGAAAATAATTAAAAATTGCATTAGAAACTCTACAGTCTATAATTAAGATTTGCATATGTGTGTCAATTCCTACACACACTCAATGGCAGTGCATCTAATTGAAGAAAGTTCTATATGTATCTATTTAGGGATAACTGCAATATATATATATATCACCCAGTAGATGACTTGTGTAATCAAGTCGAAACGTCTGTATATTAATATTAAAATTTTTTTAACATGAATGAACTCGCAAAATATGTCTTTTATATATATGTTAGAAAAATCAGTATGTGAAAAATATGTGCAATCACCATGGTTTCTTACACACACACGACGATGTATTAGCATTTTTTATGTGAGTCCATTTTAGCATAATTAATTTCTAATTAGCATACTGATTATTAATATACATTTAAATGGATGATTGGCATGTGTACATTTTCTAGAATAGCATATTAATAATGAGATTTTATTCATAATGAATATGATTAAATAAATAACTTTATTTATATTGCATATACGTATACTATACACGCAAAGACAGGCCAAATGAATCATTGTATCATTAATTATTATAGACTTAAAATCTTGTCATTTATTTAAGGGGTGAGTTATTTTAATCAGATCAATAGCAACACCTTCTATCGGTTAGATAAAATCACAATATGATTTTTAGTATTAAACAAGAAGCTTGTAAAGCTTACTTATAATTTCATATTTACTTCTATCACTAAAAAATATAATTTGGTAGTTACTACCAAGGAATTCATAAACAATTAAAGTATCAGAAATAGCAGAGCTCGACTGTAATTAATGGACATTGAGTCCCAATTTGCCACTTGCCCATTGTTCCAAACAGCAGAGGGAAACTTCTATTAAAGAAACTTTAATACATCTTAGATGTATTACTATGTTAATAATGTGTAGAGAGTGTCCCGGTAAAAAAGTGATTACTTCCTTTTCCAAGCTGTCTGCACCGCCATCTTGGAATCAATGCATGTACTACATAGGACAGTCATTAGTATTCCTAGATTGAAAGTAACCCCTAAATGTGACAATGGGTTTTGCATCTTTGTGGATCATCTTCAATACTTTTCTTACTATCAATAAATTATCAAATCTTTTGGAAAATGTTTTTGGAATTCGTGGCTTCACTGCTAAACACAGATTGAATCATTACAAACATTTCAGTAGTAGTTTTGATCCACTTGAAACAAATGTTATTTTTAATGAGTTGTTTCATCATGGGTTAAGGTATGAAACACCCAGACATATTCCATGTCATAACTCATGATGTGGATATGCTAGAACTTAAAAATGTGGTAAATAGCTAATGTACGTCACTACATAAGACATGCATTGATTTAGAGATGGCATTTCAGCAAGTTCAGAGAACCAACTATAGATCATCTTTTCATTAGAATGCACTATATATAAATATATATTTAAATGTGTATTGTCTGCAAAAAAAAAAGTTGTTTTTAATTGGAACAAGATTCCTTAACTATTCTTTAAGGCTTTAAAAAAAAGAGCAGAGTAAATTTTTTAACATCCACTTCCTACATATTTGTTGTTGTGACTATTATGCTAAGTGATTGTTGATCTAGTACCCTGTGTTGTTTAGCACAGTTGGTAAAACATCCAATTTGGGATCAGAAAGTCCCACAGTCAATTCTGGTGCTCAAACTTCTAATAAACACCCAAGAAATAAAACCATTTGCATTTTTTTTTATTTATCTAGTAAAATAAACTACTCATAAACATATATCAGTTTCGTGAGTTTAACGGATTTTATCTCTGAATTAAAAAAAATACTACAGTTTTCTTTCTCAGACATGATAGATATTACATGATTATTGGCTAGGTTTTTATGAAGACAGGATAAATGGGAAGATGTGTTCTTAAATTCTATTTCTTTTTATAACTACAATCACAACAAACAATAATAAAACATGAACTTCATTTTCAAGGAGCAGTAAAGGTTGATCAGCCAGAGTAGCAGTTAATGATTGAGGGCAGTGGGTACTAAAAATCCCCTAATTATGAACCCAGGATGCTAATCAATGATGACCATTCATTTAGGTACCTACTACTGTAGATTATGTTTAAGTGAGTACAGTTTGCATGAACTGTAAAAACTGTCTAATATTAAATAAGATATTGTGGAACTTTGTGTAGTTAGACAAAATGTCCAGAGACATCTGATTTAAAAGTGGACATATACTTTAATACAAAATCACAAATATTATAAACACAAGTGGTGTAAGATTCATTATAAATAAAAGATGATTGAACAATAAGGTAGAGATTTGTGGACAATCATACAGACAATAAAGATTATTTATTTAACCTAGTGGAAAATATCAATTATATCCCGATAAGATCTCTTCGTAAGGATGAAGTAGATGACTTTTATATAGATGCATAGAATTTTTTGATTAGACCAAATATTTTAAAATCATCACAAGAGATTGCTAAAATTGGAAAAACAATTGAATAATGAAATTGCTGTGGATAGAGATGAAAGAAAATACAAATTTGTGATGTTTGAAGAAAAGAAAAACTATGCATCATTATGAATTTTGTTTTGAGAAAAGCTGAAGACAAAAATTGACATTAAAACATCAAAATGAAAGAACAACGGAGTTTGATTACATACTGGATAACAGAAAACATATATTTCAAGGATGTAATGTGTTCAAAAGATTCAAAATGCAAAGACAGCAACAATTAAGATGGAGCTTTGATAAAGAAAAAAGCTATTAAGAAAGCATTGATATTCCTAATATCAAAAATTGTTCAGTGAGTTTGACTAGTACTTGCAAATCATTTTAAAATATTAACATATAACACATATGAGATAGATAAGAAAATAAGTGTTACTCCGATAAGAACTGACATACAGATAGTATAAGAAAAATTTCAACTGAAATAATATATGAAGATCTATTTAGAAGAACTGAGTTGTTTGAATTCTATAAAAAGGTATGGAAAAAAATTAACATTTCCAGAAAGCAATGAATTTATATAAGTAATAAAAAACAAAGTACTCCATGGTGCCAATTATAACTATACTAATGTTTTCATCAAGTAATTAATTCGCTTTCCTCCAAACTGATTTGGAATAAAAGACCTGTTGCAATTAGTATTAGAATCTTATAGAAGCATGTCAAAGATGATGGCTTTTTCCTTCACTCAATTCCTAGCTTTTATTTTCAGAGATCATTTAATACTGTTTTTAAATCTTTGTCTTTGCTCATCCTGATGCCATGAAATTTGTTCTAGTCACTCCTACTGATATGCATTCACCCAGAAGGTTAATATTTTTCAATCCTTAATCAAATCCATTGTTGCACACAATTTCTAAAAAAAATCCTCTTTTGGAAGAACATGACTCACAGCGAAAGTCAACCTCTCCATCCTCATGTTTCCTTACTATTACCAACAAACAAATAATCAAAAAATTCAAATTCTGGTATCTGGAACCAAACAACATTGTTCCTTATCTAAATCAATCCTACCCAATAATAATTTTTTATCACAGAAAACAGCACATGCTAACATTGACCCCCCCTTTGTCATAAGCCTGAATAAACAATTCCTAATTTTCTGCTCCAGGTCCTGCTTTTCTTACCTATTGAAATATCAGTGTTAATTACTGAATTGCTACTTCTTCTATAGCCACTTTCATTGACAGTATAGAATGAGGCCTTTCCCCTTCAATTAGGGTTACCATTTTCCTTATGTTTATCTTTTGGTTCCTAAAATGCCATCTGTTTCAATCCTATATCCAGGAAATTGCAATCACTATTTTATAATAAAATTTCAAAAATTAAAAATAGAGACAGGATTCTTGTCCTTTCAGACATTGTTGATGCTGCATGGAACCTGGTTTTTCTTCCAATCCCATTATAAATAGATAGTTCTTTACCTCTGTTTTTCTATGTATTTACAAAATGTACCTTTTGTAATTTATACATCATTTTATTTGTCTATTCTTTATAATATCAGCAGAAGTGTAAATCATTTTTTCCAAATTTGTACAAAATTTTTGCCTAATAAAGATCATTTTTTTAATTAAAAAAAAAAAGAGTTAACATTGACTTAAAAAAACATATGTGTGATATGGAAAAAAAAAACTGTAGGAGAAAATAAAAATTTAAAAAGTATAAAATAACAATTTGATATTGAAAGGAAAACTATTTCAGAAATAAAAAGAAAAAGGAGACTATTAATAAAAAGACTAATAAAAAAAATAATGACTTCACGAAGAGAGATGAAATGTTTGAAATTCCAATTATTATTAACTAAAGAAAGGAGATGCAATTAAATATATGAAGAAAAAAATTCTTTAAGCATTAATAAAATTACTACATTCTGAGAAATAAGAGAAATTATTGGCAAAACTGTATATATACATCAAATATTATATAATAAAAATATAGCAAATTATTGAAAGAATGGAGCAATAATATTGATAATTAAGAAGGGTATAATAGAAACATTAAAAATTTCTAGACCTGTATTTTGTATAAAATCTTTACTAAGATGATTATAAATTGTTTATAGAGAATATTACACTCGAATCAACTAAAAGAACAAGCTGGATTTAAAAAAGGTTTGATAATATACAAGTATTAAGAGAAGTTTTAGAAATAACTAATAAATATGAATTGCCATTTTGATTTGGAGTTTATAAAAGTTATGTGAATTTATAAATAGTTTGAAGATGTATCAAATTCTGAAGAATATCAAATACAGCATCGTGATTGGACTACTAAGAAATTTAACATCGATAATAATGTGACAGTGTATGACGTTTTACAGTTGGTTTGCAGAAGGTATTTTGTGAATTAAAAGTGACTAAGAGAAAAAAATAAAAGATCACTTAAGTAATTTAGATGTTACAAATGATATTGATGATTTAGAACTTTAGGAAAATGATACAAGAGCGATAGGTTGAAATATTCTATTAACATTTTCTGAAATCCTGAAGTATTATTTGTAAAACATAATCAAATTTTTTATAAAATCTTGATAACTTAAGTACTATATCCGATTATTTTTATTCGCTTAACTTTTCTTTTTTCCATAAAAATGGAGAAATGGGTTAGAGATAGAACCATAGCTTATGAAAGACAAAGTTTACACTTCCGTTTTATTTTACCTTCATGTGATCATATAAAAATAACTGCTGGCTAAGAGGAATCATGACTGATCTAAATATATGAACATACTTTTTAAACAGAATAGTTAATACTCATATAATTTTAAAAAAATAAATATAGTTTTAACCTATCAAATAATTTGATGTTTGAATATAAGAAATTCCAAATCAAATAATTGACATGTGATTTAAGAACTGAAATTCTGGGAATTTCTTGAAAAATAACAATAAAATCTATCTAGAAATGCTTTAACAAATATTTCAGGGAAATCCAAAATTAAAAAAACAACACAATAATATTAACTGAAATCCCACTCAAGCGAAAAGGAAGTACGAAATTGATATATCACTTTTTTGGTTTTCTAAACTTCAGTAAGGGGGCAGCACAATGCAGATTTCTTTTTTCTTTTTTAAAGAAAAATTTATGAAATAACTACAATACATAGTAAATAAATAAAACATGCTAAAAAACTAAATCTAGGATTTTAATCGATTTATTTTTTATCAAATGGAATAGATATATAGAAACCATCCTAAAAATCTGTAAAGTTAAATGGTCAGTGATTGTAGCTATACCCCACTTTTGTTTACCAATGGTCAAAGTGTGTTCTTTTTAAAATAAGCCGGATTATTGTGCTACGTTTATTCTTTAGATAAAACAGCTGGATAGCCATTGACCAACTATCAGTGACTGGAAATGTGTCATCTAGGCTTGAAGACAGTAACATAATCCATGAGCCACGTGAAAAACAATATCACATATAAGTTTTAAAAAAATGAAAAGCATAGGGTGAAAAAAAAAACGAAATAATGAACGAAAGGAAAAGTTAGAGTAAAAAAAAAAAAAAATTCCGATTATAACATTAAAAAAGGAAAGAGAAAGGAAACTTTTATGATAACATTCATCTTAGTTTAACATCAATGCCATAGTCATTAAAAGGAAGATGAGCGGAAGGAGATTGTATTCAGTGATGATTCAAATGCATAATTAAGAAATTGTGGAATATATTTTACTAAAAAAACAAAACTTTTTTTTTTGTATGCACTTTAAGTTTTTTGTCTGAAGGCATGCTGGGTAATTAGGAGGATCATATGATCATCACCACTGTACTATGATCATGTGATCATTGCCAGTGATAGTTCTGTATTGACTAATTTCAATGCTAAAACTAAAAATAAATTTTGGATGTAATAAAATGTTCAATTAAGTAAAGAATGCCCTGTGTAGAGTTTGGACAGTGGTAGTGTCAGACTCTGGAGTTCAAACCCAAGGTTTACAACCCAAACTTCTGAACTCTAGAGCAATAACTCATTTGATTTATTTATTTTTAAAAGAAAAAAATGTTCTATTAAAAGATATTTTATATAATGGTGAACTTAATAATACTGATTGCAAATATCCAGATTCCATAATGCTATTTTAGCAATATATTTTTCTTTTACCACAGTTATGCCACCTATTGTAAGCTTTAGTAACTAATACATGCTAGGTGGGTTGTACTTAATAAATGCCTATCCCATGAAGGAGAAGCCATAGTGCATGGCATCACCATGCTATCCAATCCAATATCCCCAGACAGTTAAAAACTTGTCTGATAAAGAGATGTAAGTTTAAAACATTTTCTAGAAGATAAACTTCAAATAAAGAAGGGAACACAGCTTCACTACAACATATGGATGAAAAATTAATCCTATTTCAAATTTAAAAATTTGAACATACAACAAATATTTAAATAGTGTTATAACCAAAAAAAACATCTGATTGCTATTGACTATAGAAATTATCAAGTATGGTTATATGTCTGTTTAATAGTCCCATATGGTAGTCGTTGTGTACTCAAATGTAGGTACTCAGAATACCAATAAATAATCAATTTAGATACAGACTGAAATAATGATGAAAAGTTATTAGTAGTGAATAGTTATTGATAAACTCCAACATGGTTTCCCTTGGTCTCTGTTCCCAATATACTTTGGCTACGTTCCTTAAACTAACAGAGGTCTTTAGCTTTGTTCAACTTCTGTTCACGATCACATTGGCTTCACATTGGAATGCTGCACTGTTGGTTAAGCCTCTTACAGATACTGTCTGTTAAAATCTCTTACCAACAGTTCACTTGGTAAATTCACTGGAATAAGAATGATGCACTTTGGCGCACCCATTTATTACTGCAGTTTTGCCTATGGCAATCCAGGATTCATCCTTGATTGTTATCAGTCTTGTTTTCCTCTTTGCATTTTTAATTATAAGTTCAACTTCTATTGAATCAAGAAATATTTGTAATTAGCAAATATTTCTTGGTATTTACCGAGTGCAATTTTCTTATCACAAACGTAAATATTTTCCATTTACATTCTATACAAGTTTAATCATTAATTAAACCTTATCAGTTAGTGATCTAAAAAAAGTATTTCTCTAATATTTTTTTTTTATTTTTTCTGGAGTACAAAAAATATGTTATTGAATTTTAATGTACATATTTTAGTAGTTGGTTATCATAACGACATCTATGCAAGAGATGTATTGGAGTAACTTCACAATCTGGTTTTCATTTTTACTGATATCTGTTTGTATTCATTGACTGCCTGAAGTGGTAAACAGATGGACGTAATTAATATCATTTCTTGAATACATTTTAATCTAGCATTTCGCATTTAATGAGCTAGAGTTTACATCATTAAAGAATTGTTACTCTTTCATTAATGTATTTCCAAATAATAATAAAATAATTTCTCAAATAAAATCTTCAGGAGAAGGATGTACTGAAGTTTGACTGATTTGGGTTCTTGTTATTAATAAATGCATTTTGTCTATTCTAAATAATTGTAACATACCTAAAAATCAATCTAAACAGTACTGATGGAGTAGAAGTTCTACATTGCAGATTGTACTTTTATAGGTAGTGCCACTAAAGCTATATTGACAA